>JADMLD010001655.1:0-706661 GCA_017589585.1 Phylloscopus whistleri | reverse complement strand
TTTTATTTTCACTGTATTTTGACATCTTTCTCTTTGTTGACTTTCTTGGGCTGGTAAAGTCTTTGGGGGTTGAGAGGGTAATCCATGAATTTATCATTAATTTGAGCCCTCAGGTTTTGCTGTCCCTTTGGACAGCTCCCATTCCAGGGATTTCTGAGAGCTGGGGACGCTCTGCTCTTAAAAACTGAGCCAAAAAAAAAAAACACCCAAGCCCCAATTCCTGATTTTTCTTGGAACATCTTGTATGGAAATAAAAGAAAACGACATTGGAAGGGCTGGAAAAGCCAAGGAGAGTGTCCTGCTAGGGAATCGTGGGATTAGGGAAATGCAATGGATGTGCAATTTCCTTTTTTTCAGTTTCCTTCCTGAATAATTATTCCCATTCTGGGGGTGGACAGGCCCTTCGTTCAGCTCAAACCCTTTGCAGCTGCCCTGTGGTGGAAATGCTCTTTGTAATTATCCTGGAAGGGGCTCCCGGCTGCAGCCAGCCCCTGTTTTCCCTCAGATCATTTTTAATCTAAGCCTGGCTCAGCTGGGCAAGGCTGATAAACCCCTCTGCCCCTGGCAAAACGGGGCTTTCATCCCTCTTTTCCAATCTCTCTCTTCCATTTGTGTCCCAGAGACCCCAAGGGATTAAAAACTGATCCATCCCGGAGCCGGGGCTTTGCTTTTAAAACTTCCCTAAATCCTGCTCTGAGCCGGGGCTCCCAGGAAAGGTCAGCAGTTCCCTCCCACCACATCCTGAAGCCTGGGATTTTCAGGGATTTGATTTCCTGGCCGCCCATTTCCCAGGAAATGCTCTGCTGGGTGAGGGCTCTGGGATTTGGGAGGGATGCTGGATGTGGGAATCCCTCCTGAGGAGGGTTGGGAGCAGGAAGAACAAAATCTGATGGCTGGGTTTGGGATCTGGGCACGTTCTGGTGACATTTGTCCTCAATCATGAGGCCCTGGCTCAATTCTCCAGTGATTTTGCCTGGTTTTTTGCTCTAAAATAGAGATTTTTAGCCCAAATTTAAGCTCAATTTCCCAGGCAGGCTTTCCCACTCTCCACCTGGATGAGAGAACCATAACGTCCATCCTTTCCACCTCTGGAAAATCCCATTGGCCAACCAGTTTTGTGGTTTTCCCTGGGAAAACGAGGCTCCTCTGACCCACAAATCCCAAAGAGAACCTTTATTTCTCTCCTTTTCCCACATTTCACCCCGTGGCTAAAGGATGAAGGAGCTCAGGGCTGCTCAAGGCTTCACAGACCTCCCAAAATATTCCAGACTGCAGGGGAAGCGTGGGGGTCCTCATGGAAAAGGTCCCACCCCGTGGTGGGACCTCCCATGGTGGCAGTTGCTCCGTGTCCAGCCACGGCTTCCGGGACGAGGGACAGGCAAAGGCATCACAGCTAATCAATCCTTCACTAATTAGGGCAGGAGGAGCTGGGAAGGATGTGGGAACGGAGCTCAGAAAAACTGCTGCCTGCTCCTGGTGAGCTGGAAACGGGAGTGTGAGGGAAAGGGGTGTCACAGCCTGAGCCAAAACTTGGCTGAAGTCGCGTTTTTCCCTGGGATAAACCATCCCAGCTGAGCCAAGATGGATAAAAAAAGAGCATTTGCACAGCCCCAAGGAGAGGAAACCCACTCAGCTTTGCTGCCTTTTTGTTAAATTTGGGGGATAATGAGATAATTCCGCATTCAAATTTTCCTCCTTGGCTGGAGTTCGGTTCTCTGAATAATTCTTTGCACTTTTGGGGTCGACGCTGTTTTAATCCCAACACGGAATACCCACAACTGTTCAGCCCCAAACACCTCTGGGATTGCCAGGAGATAATAATAATAATAATAATAATAATAGTAGTAGTAGTAGTAGCAGTATAGTAGTAGTAACAACAACAACAACAACAATAATAATAATGATGATGATGATGATAATGATGATGATGATGAAAATGTTTTCTTGGTGTGGCATCAAAAGCCATCCAAATCCCAAACAACGCCATTATTTCCACGTTTCTATCCCGATGCCTATTTTGGGTTTAATCCTATAAAGGGATTTTTATGCAATTGCATTAAATATCCCCCTGTAGCCCACAGAGCCAGGAGAACCCAAGCATTCATGGAACCATGGAATCAGGAAATCAGGGAATCGTGGAACCGTGGAACCATGGAACCATGGAATCACAGAATCAGGGAATAATGGAATCATGGAATCAGAGAATCAGGGAATCATGGGATAGTTTGGGTTGGAAAGGAGCTTAAAGCCCATCCCAATCCACCCCTGCCATGGGCAGGGACACCTCCCACTATCCCAGACTGCTCCATCCAGCCTGGCCTTGGGCACTGCCAGGGATCCAGGGGCAGCCACAGCTGCTCTGGGAATTGCAGCCCAGCCAGGAATTCCCAATCTCCCAGCCAGCCCTGCCCTCTGGCACTGGGAGCCATTCCCTGTGTCCTGTCCCTCCAGCCCTTGTCCCCAGTCCCTTCCCAGCTCTCCTGGAGCCCCTTCAGGCCCTGCCAGGGGCTCTGAGCTCTCCCTGGATCTTTCCCTTCTCCAGGGGAACATTCCCAGCTCGTCCATGTGGGAGAAAAGACAGGAAGAACATTTGGGCAGATGAATCAAATGGTTTAAAATTTCAAGGAAAACATTAAATTCCCACAGGATGGATCATTGGAATGGGGGAACTAACAAGAGGAATAGCACCACCCCAGGTGTCCTGCCTTGGAGAACAGGAATGGCTCCCCAAAATCCCTTTCCCAATGGGAAAACCCTCTGGGATGGGAGCTGAGCTCCAGGAATTCCAGCAGCTCCTCCCGGGGCATCCCTTCCCACCAGACATTTTCTCCTCAGGGATGGAATTCTTGCACATCCTCACACTCCAGGTTGGAATCCAGATAAAATGCCAGTGCTGACACCTCCTGCAGGGAGAAGCAGATCAGGGTCAGGCTGGAAGTGATAACTCCCCAGGAGGAATCCTGGCTTTTCCAGGAGCCCAGCGTGTTTGAAGGACCCTCCACACACAGATCTTGACCTGGTCACCTCCCAGGGGAGGCAAAGCCCTCTCCAGGTGTCCAGCTCTGTTTGGATTTGAGGTTTTTTGGGGGAACAAAGGTGTCTGGCACTCCCAAAGTCACAGTAAACAGAGATAAGTGTGTGACTGCTCCCGAGAATTCCCTGGCTCTGGTTTGCCCTGTCTCAGTCAGCCGAGCTTCCAAACTCCCAAATCACCAGGATCTGATGGAGATTCCTTCAGCAGCACAAAGGCTCCTGCTCAGGGGGTTCCAAGGGAACAACCCAAGGAAATGCTCCTTTCAGATCCTTTCTTGAGCTCCCAACCCTGCCTGCTCAGGGAGATTTATGGAATCATGGATTTATGGATCATGGAATGCTGATAAGGGGAGGTGTCTCCACATCAGCAACTCAAGGAGAACCTGCTCCCATTTTAAACTGCAGCCTTGAAATTCTTGTTGTTGTTGGGTTTTATTTTTCCTTTTTGTTGGTTTGTTTTTTGTTTTTGTTTTTGCTTTTTTTTCTCCCCTGGCTCGTTTTCAGCTGCAGTTGGTTTCTAACGAGGAGATGACGCCAGTTCCCTGCTCACAATTAAAGGATTTGTCCTTGAGGAGAGGAGCCGGGATCACAGGCATGGAGAGGAGGGAAAAACAAAGCTCTTCACTCGGGGCAGCATCAACACCTCCGGATCAATCCCTCCTGCTCGCAGCTGAACGTTTTTGCATCCTTCACCCTCCCTCTCTCTAAAAACAAAAACATCTCTGGAGGTCTCTCTGCTGCAGCTCGAGGGCAGGTGGGAAGCAGAGGCTCTGCTGAGAGATGGAAATATTCCTTCTCTCTGGGAAGGCTTTGGAATGAAGGATTCAATCTCTTTCCTGACCGAGCGCTTTTGAAGGCTCCAATTTGTGGTGATTTGACAGCACTTGAGAGGAGGAGGCCAATGAAAAGCTGACTCGAGGTGGAAATCACAGCAGAGCTGCAAATACACATTTAAATATCAGAATGGAATGAAATGATGGAGGAAAATAGCAGGAGATGGAAAACAAACGTTCCCACTTGAGGGCAAAAATGGAATAAAAACATTTCACGAGAACAATTCAACTCCGCTTAACCAAAGCAACGTTAGCTCACAATTCCTTTTGTTTAGATGCTGTTCTGACAGCCACAGATCCAGAGCCCTCCTCAGCAGCAGCAGCAACATTCCCCCAAATTCTCTCCCAGGTAATGAGCGGGTTGGAACAAAAATAATTCCAGCCTTCCCACGGGGATAAATGTGCCCTGATAACACCCTGCAATTCTACACAGGGAGACATCTCCGCCAGGAAAAACAGAATCTATCCCCCTTGGTGGCTTCCCCGTGGTGCTCCTGATGGAAAAGGGAGGGTTTGGGGCAAAAGCTTTGGATTTTTTTAGATCATATGTATGTATTTTTACATCATATCCCTGCACTGAATTTCAATGGAAGTCCCAGCTGGCGATGGCTGAGCCGGAGGTTGAATCTGGAAAAGCTGCTGCCAAAAGGAGAGGAATTTATCCAGGTTCATCCATCGCTAATCAGGGGCTCCCACCCCGCTGGAATTCCCACCCAGCTGCTCCAGGGTTGGTTTGATGAGGGGCTTTGCTGGGATGTGTCTGAGCAGCTCCCCAGGCTGGGCTCGGTGCAGCTGAGCCCGGCTTGGCAAAGCCTCAGCTGGGGCTCTGCAAAGAGCAAATCTCAGCGTCAGTTTTTGTGAGGTTTCAAAGAGCTGGACCATCCCATGGGATTCAGATGGGCTCAGGAGCCTTTTCCAGGCAGGGTTTGGTGTTTCCAGTTCTTTTCTGCCCCCAGCATCCCACTCCATCCCTAAAATTCCAATTAACCCCCTCCCTCTCTGGCTTAATTGGTGCTAAACCTGACTTGGGGTGTGTTTAAGCACTTTTCATCAGCAAAGCTGGTGCTATTTGACCACAGCAGAGCTCAACTTTGTTTTCAAAGATCGTTATAAACATATTAATTCTGGATTTAATTCCTGAACCAATTCCTGGTGGCTGCAGTTCTCCAGGTCCAGAATTTTGTTATCCTGGGAAAGCTGCTCGCTCAGGGTGGCAGCAGAAGATCCTTGAGCACTTTAAAATGGGAATTCTGGTGGCTTGGGGAAGAAAAAAAAACCAAAATCCCTGAGCTTTCCCAAAGCAGAATGCCAAAATTCCCAAGCATTTCCAGCCAGCACCACTCCCAGTTTGGGATCAAACCCTTTGCTGTAACTGTTGGAGTTTTTCTAATTTAAAATATTTAAAATTTCCTAATTTGAAATATTGACAGTTGTAAATTGGAGCTGGAAAATAGAGAAGGCAGGAATGATGCCCCAATAATCCGTTACCCACCTCTGTGGGGTTTGGGATTTGTTGTAGGATGGCCCAAAGGCTCCAAGCAGCAGGAGCAGGAGGATGTGCATGGGGACACCACCAAGCTGGGAAAGAAAATGGATTTCCCTGGATTTAACCTCATTTTCCAATATTTGAGCACTGAGGGTCGGGCGTTTTTCCTCACACAGAGGAAAATCTGTGGGTTTGGACCATTCCTGGTGGCCCCAGAAGATCCCTGCAGGTTCAAGGCTGGTGCTTCCAGCAGGGCAGATCCCGGGCTGGCCTCGGGGTGCGAATGGGATGATTCAGCCCAGGCTGGGGTGGATTTTCACCTGCAAACAGGGAAAGTTCAGGGCTGAGTCACAGGCAGCTCCTCCCCGGCCATGCAGGAGCAGCGTTTTGCCCTTTGCCCACATGGGAATGTGCAAATCCCTTGAGCTTTCCAGCCAGAGGGGCTCTATCCCAGCAACAATGAAATCCTGACATTTATTGCCTTTTTATGCAAAACTCTCACATTTTTTTTCCTAGAAGGCAAAACAAACAAACAAACAAAACCCCAAAACAAACAAACAAAACTAAAACAAACAACAACAACAACAAAAAAAACCCAAAAAACAAAAAACCAAACCAACAAACAAAAATACCCCAACAAAACAAAACAAACCCAAAAAAAACCCAACAAAACAAACAAAAAAAAACAAACAAAACCAAACAAAAACAACAACAACAACAACCAAAAAAAAATAAAAAAAGAGGAGAAAATGGGTTTTTTCCTCTGAGGAGTGAAACTCCAGCCCTAAGGGGTCACGCAGCAGCTCCTTTCCCTGAGAAAGCACAGGATCTTTTTCCCTGTGGAATTCCCACCGAGGTTTGTGTCTGGTCTGGCTTTCCCAAGCCTCAAGTGGGGAGGATTTGCCGGAGCTCTGGTTCGTGTCGAGGCCTCGCTGCCAGCCCAGCTTTAATCCCCGGCTCTGGGAGGGATTATTCCATTTAGGCAGGAGTGAAATAAAGGAGGAAGACAAATAATCCTGGCTGAAAGGAAAAGAACAGCTCACCAGGCTCTGCTGGCTCCGGGTGAAGCCCAGCCCGGTGGGATTTGGAATCACAGCGGGGTCGTGGACAGAGGATGAAGATTTTTTTTATTTTTTTAACTAAAAGAGGAGAAATTTAGGTGGGAAATTAGGAAGGAATTCTTCCCTGTGAAGGAGGGGAGGGACAGGAATGGGATTCCCAGAGAAGATGTGGCTGCCACATCCCTGGAGTGCCCTGGGATATTGGGAGGTCTCCCTTACAGTCTCTTCCAACCCCAATGGAAAATGGACCCCATGGAAAATGGAAGCTTTAAAGGATATTGATATTACAATTATATTGTTATATTACATCAAATATATAATATATATAATATATAGTCTATATATTATATATAGTCTCTATATAATATAGACTATATAATATATAATATATAATATATAGTCTATATATATAGTATAGACTATATATATAGTCTATAAATAATAATTTATATTATTATATATAGTCTATATATAATATATATAATATATAGTCTATAAATTATTATTATAATGTAATTATATAATATAATTATATAATATATTATTATTTATTCTAATATAAATTATTATAATTTATTATATGATGGTTATATTGATATAAACTATTTTATTCCCCTCCTGCTTTTCCTGCTGGGTTCTGTTTGACAGAATGATGGGCAGAAAACAGGGAACGGGCTCCTGGCACCATCCCGGACCTGCTCCACGTGCTGGAATTCCTGGGGCTGAAAACTGGAGGAATTCTCAGGAAAAAAAACCCACAGCACATCCCCCAAACCCATCAACCTCTGTCCCCTCCCAGGCAATCAGGATCTGTTTGTTTGTTTGTTTGTTTGCTTTGGAAATTCAGTTAAAATATCCCCGGCAATTATTAATTATTCCCAGGCATTTCCTCCTGGGATGGCTTCGCCTGGTGGGAAAACGCCGCGGAGGGAAGAGTCTTTGACTCTGTCCTTGCTCCAAGATTCCCCTTTCATTAGCCTCGGCTTAACGAGGCTGGGCTTAAAGCAGCTGCTAAGTGCAATCAGAGCAGGGAATCGTGCTCAGTTAACCTTTGCCTGCGTGCATGGCTTGGCTGATTAATTAATCAGCGATTGATAACGACCTCTGAGAACGACCTTCAGCCCTGCAGCTGCCAAAGATGAAACCAGAGGATCAGCACCTTCTCCTTTTAGGCACCCACACGATCGTTTCCTGGTGCTAAACTGGGAAATTTATTTGGGATGCAGAGGGAGAGAGGGATGGGAGTGTTTGTGTTTTAGCAGAGGTGAATATTGATGATTCCATCTTTCAAAGGATGTGTGGTGAATTTATAGACGCTCTGCGTGTCAATAAAAATGAAAACGAGGAAGGAGAGAACGGCCTCGAGTTGTGTCAGGGGAGGTTGGGGTGGGATAATGGGAGGAATTTCTTTCTGGAAAAGGTGGAGCTGCTCAGGGCAGTGGTGGAGCCCCCATCCCTGCAGGGATTTAAAATCCATGTGGATGTGGCACTTGGGGACGTGGGGCAGTGGTGGCCTTGGCAGTGCTGGGGAATTGTTGGACTCGATGATCCCAGAGAGTTTTTCCAACCTGAAGGATTCTGGGGCTTCTTGGGAGTCACAGAATGAGAGAGGGATGTGAAGGGTTGTGTTTAACAGGGATGAATATTGAGGATTCAAGGGGCCAAATGAAAATTGAGGAGGGAGGAAACGGCCTTGAGTTGTGCTGAGGGAGGTTGGGTGGGATAATGGGAGGAATTTCATCCTGGAAAAGGTGGAGCTGCTCAGGGCAGTGGTGGAGTCCCCATCCCTGCAGGGATTCCAAAGCAGCACTTGGTGCCTTGTGTAAGAAACAGGGAATTATTTATGGAATGGTAGGGAGGTTTGGATTGGGATTGTGAAGATCATCCTGTCCCACCCCAGGCCTGGCAGGGACACCTTCCACCATCCCAGTCTGTTCCCAGCCTGGCTTTGGACACCTCCAGGTTGCACTTTTCCGACCAGGATGGGAACAGCTGGGAGTGGGATCCCAGGAGGTGTTTCCCCTCCCTGTTCCAGTGCTCTCCAGGAGCTCAGGCAGGGTGGGAATCACCAAGGAAAGGTCATTTCCAAAGAAATCCTGTAAAAACCACTTGGGGATTTCCTGACCCAATCCTACACATAAACACCCATGTGCGTATCCATGTGACACCCATGTGACACCCATGTGACACCCATGTGACACCCATGTGACACCCATGTGAACACCCACGTGACATCCATGTGACACCCATGTGACACCCATGTGACACCCATGTGACATCCATGTGACACCCATGTGACACCCATGTGACACCCATGTGAACACCCACGTGACATCCATGTGAATATCCATGTGACATCCATGTGACGCCCATGTGACACCCATATCAACATCTGTAGGAACCCTGGTCACTGTGAATTTCAGACTTTCTGTGCTAATAAGCACTGACACCCCCAAAATACCACATTTAACCTAAAGCCGTGACAAAAACTTCCAAAATTAAATGATAAAACTAAAATTACAGGTGTGTAGTTTAAATAAAAGTTCGTAATATCACACAGTGAAAAACTTTGAGTTAAAAGTTTTAAAATATAGAGTTTAAAGTTTTTAAAATATACATATAAAGCAAAATAGAAATTTTAAGGCAAAAGCTAGTCCTTTTTCAACTTCTTCATTAGTCTAAATAGTATTTTGTAATTAGATAAAAAATCCGCATTGCAAACCACAAGCAGTTAGTTATTAAGTTAAAACTAAAAATAATTAAGTATCATTTCTTAATTAGAGAGTTTATCCTTAGAAGGCCTTGTAAAAAGAAAGATACGACCCCATTTTTAATTAATTGACTAAAGGTACTGGAGAACTGACAGTCTGTAAAACTGAAATATAGATTAAAAAAATAAAAACGTCTAAGTCCAAACAAAGAATATCATCTCACACATTTAATCCCAAATCTAATGAAAAGAAAATAAAGCACAAGAAATATCCATGTCAACATCCATGTCAACATCCATGTCTTCCAGAGCGTATCCATGAGGATCAGCAGGAATTTGGAAGGTACCTGGAGGACTCCTTGCACTCCAACAGCAGCAGAACATCAAAATATTTTTATTTTTTTCAGGAAATTGTCTTTTTTCCCCGTTTTTGCCCCCTCCCGGCCAGCTGCTGCCCATCCATCGGTGGTGGGGTCTCCATGGAATGAAGGAGGATGATGGATGTGGCTCCTCTGTTGTCATTCCAGGTTGGAAGGGGCTTGGAGCAACCTGGGCTGGTGGAAATGTCACTGCCCACGGCCCCAAATGACCTTGGAAGGTCCCTTGGTCCCAAACCACCCTGTGCCCCTCTGATCCATGAAGGGATTAAAGCTGGATCCCAGCGGGAGGGGAGATCCAAAGTCAGAGCTGGGCCCCTTCCCAGAGCCAGAGCAAACCCACTCATGGATTCCCCCCAAATCCGGGTTCTTGGCCTGATTTTAGGCTACAGAGCCAGCCCAGCCTCACTAATCCAGGCACTCGGGGTTATCTTGGAACCAAGGATAACGACAGAGGGGCAGACCTGCCTTCCCTCCTGGAGATGTGTCTGGCTGCAAGGCTGCCCCACAGCGCTGCTGGCACTGATTTTATTGTCCTGCCACAGCAGGAGGGGGATTTATCCCCATTTTCCACAGCAGCAGGGATGCTCCTGTGGGCTGTGCCAGGCAGGGAAAAGCCTCCTGCAGCATTGCTAAAGGAGGAGCTGGAAGTAAATGGAGTCTGGAAGGTTTGGTTGTTTGTTTTTTTTTTCCCCTCACTGCATCATCCCCTCCTGGCCCTGAAGGTCTGGGATGACTCTGGGAGGCTGCTGGCAGCAGAGCCCCAGCTCCTCTGCTGATTTACAACCAGGCTGTGCCTGGACAAGGGATGTTTAAGGGAGAGCAGGGCTGGGGAAGGTCTGGTTTTCCCAAATGCACTCAGTGCCTGCAGGAGCACGGCCACACACAGCAGAGCCAGGCCTGGGGAGGCGCCCAGGCTGCCCCAGAAATGTTGATTTTTTTTGGAGGGGCTGTGAGTAAACAGAGAGATAAAAATGATCTCCACGTCCCTGGGAAATGCAGCCCACCAGGAAGTGCAGCTGGAGCAGCTCCTTCCTACCTGTGCTGGGGGAAAGGAGCAGGGAAATGGGCTGCAGGGCTGGGGCAGAGGAAAACCCACCCTGCCAGGCAGAGCAGCATCAATCAGCTTTGAATTCCAGCTGCTCACGGGTTCATTTACGAGTTCATTAATTGGGCCCGAGGGTGTGGCCCTCCTCACCCTCCCAGGAATGTCAACAGGGACCCCTGTTAGGCCACTGCTGTGGACACCACCTCTTGCAGCAGGAACGTGGCTTTTTCCCTGCTCTGGAGCTAAAATAAATCAGGATTAATTCCTGCTGGAGCTTCCAGAGCCAGATGCATCCTGGCCATGCCCGTGCCTGACATCTGCCCATTAAAGTTGTGCAGAGATGCAGATCTGTAGAAATGTAATTACACAGCTCAGCTCTAATTTCCAGCTCTCATTTAACAACTGACTTAGCAGCATCCAAACATTTTCCTGCCCCATGGTTAATTCATGAGGATGCACAAGTCCAAAATAAACTCAAACTCCTCAGAGATTCCCCTGATGAATTGGGGAAAATTCCTAAGGGGATGTGGGAATGATTCCTGGGGTGCTGAGCCAGGCTTGGAGCTGCTTTCCCAGAGAGAATTCCAGCCTGGGCATGTGCTGGTTTGGCCATCACATCCTTGTTTTTTAGGAGAGCTGGGCAGTGAATTCCTGGAGATCCATTTCTCTGGAGATTTTAGGAGCATGGAGCCAGGGAGATGTGTTTGTTTTACCATCACACACAAACCCTGGCTGTGCTGGGGTTTGTTCCTGACCCTGCCTGATGGGAAATGCTGCCCTTTGATCCCTGGGATCCAGCTCAGGCTGGGAGCAGATCCAGCTCTGGAACAGCAGCCAGAGTTTCACACCTTTAGAAATCCTCCTTATCTTCTGCATCACAGGGGAAAAGAAAAAGAAAAAGAAAAAGAAAAAGAAAAAGAAAAAGAAAAAGAAAAAGAAAAAGAAAAAGAAAAAGAAAAAGAAAAAGAAAAAAGAAAGAAGAAAAAAAGGAAAGGAAAGGAAAAGGAAAAGGAAAAGGAAAAGGAAAAGGAAAAGGAAAAGGAAAAGGAAAAGGAAAAGGAAAAGGAAAAGGAAAAGGAAAAGGAAAAGGAAAAGGAAAAGGAAAGGGAAAGGAAAGGAAAGGAAAGAAGACCTGCAAAAGATCAGCATTAGAAACCTGGGGTTTTTTTTTTTCTTTTTTTCCTCTAAGCAGAGGCTCTGAATTCCCAGTAGCAGCTTGCAGAGGGGAATTTTTTCTCCCAAATTTTGCCTTGCAGGAGAACTGCTGCCTCCCACCTTCCCAGAAGCATCTCCTTCCAGGCCTCTCCAGGGCTTGGAGCAACCTGGGCTGTGGGAGGTGTCCCTGCCCAGGGCAGGGCGTGGAATTGGATTTCAGATCCCTCCCAACCCAAGCAGCCTGTGATCCTGAAGGCATTTGGGTGCCATTTGTTGGAAACACAGCTCTTCCAGTTGCATTTTTCACCAGAGCACTGAGGAATCACGCCCTGCATGGAATTCCAGGCCTGGAATGCAGGGCTCAGGGGTTCAGGGATGAGATGGCAGCAGGATTGCTCAAAATGACATCCCTGAGGATGAAAATATTTGCTTTTATCCCCAATTCTCTGGCCGTTGTCACCTCTAAAGCATCTCCAGACGAATGGATACGAGGAATGAGGGAGCCTTTGGAATAAACTCAGCCCTTCAGTCCGCCCCACACGTGTGCTGGGAATTTGATCAGCAGCTCCTTCCCCTCTCCCAAGCTCCTTGTGGCACCTTGGCAGCACCAGGGAAAGCAGGGATTGGTTTTTCTGGTTTATCGACAGCTCTGGGTGTCAAACCCTCGGATTTGGAGCGTCCCAGTGGGATAAATAAAGGAAGGGCAGGTTGGGCGGGTCCCTGCTGGGAGAGGTGGGAGAGCCGCGGTTTGGGATTCGGGCTGGGCTGAGGGAGGGCAGAGATAAATCAGAGCCAGTTCCCCGCTCCCTCTGCAAGCTGCTTTTAGGAGCTGGGGCTTCTCCTCAGTCCCTAATCCCGGCAGGGAGATAAAACGCTGACTCCGTGCGGCGGCTGCTGCTCCCCGATCCATCATTCCTGATTTTCACATTCCTGCAAAAAAGGGGGAAGCCAGGCCCGGCTTTACCCTTAAATCAGAGCACGGGGTGAGCGAGCAAAGGCTCATCCTGCTCCGCTGGCCGGCCGGGAGCTGCCCCGGGGACGGGGGAGATGCTCAGCCCCAGCCCGGCCCCGCTGGGATGCAGGGATGTGCAGGAGCATCCCTGGGCTCCCTGCTCCAGACTCCGGGGGCTTTAACCCCCATCAAACCCCCCGGGATTGTTTCACCCGGGGCTGATTTTGCCGTCTCAACCCCTCCGTCACTTTGGGGCTCTGGGGACAAAACCTGGGGGAGCTCCCTGGGTGGGAGAGCCCCGGCGCCTGGCACCTCCCTGCCCCGTGTCCCTTTTCCAGCAGGGAAAGAGGAGAGCAGCACGTTTCCCTGCGGCCAGATGGTCGCTTTCTTCCATCCCTTGTTTAAAAAAAGGCTCTGTTTAACATTCCCGGCAGATGAGGCCGGCGTTTCCCCGTGAGTCACCTCCCGAAGATTAAACAGGGATGGGTGGGAGCCGGAGCAGATGCGGGAAGAGATCCCCAGGCAGGGAAGGATCCTGGAAAATAAAATAAAATTAAAAAAATCAGGATTGGCGTGGCTGCTGGTCCTGGATGCGGCAGGAGCTGCGGGGGAAGCCTCTCTGGGAGGCTGGAGGCGGAGGGAATTCATTGGAATTGGAGGATGCTCTGAAATAGGAGAGGGATTTGAAGCAGGAGGACGCATTAAATGGGGAAAATGGAAAGAGTTCTTAAGGGGAAATGTATTAACGTGGCAGAACGCATCGAGGTGGTGAACAGGAAATAAATGAGGGGCTCTGCACCTGAGGGGGTTTGGGGCCTGCTGGTTTATGGAGGTGTCCCTGCCCATAAATGGGATGGGTTTAAAATCCCTTCCATCCCAAACCATCGCGGGATTCTGGGATTCTACCATGCAGGAACAGCACCAAACAACTCTATTTTTTTTCTTCTTCTTTCTTCTTCTTCTTCTTCTTTGTCTTCTTCGTCTTCGTCTTCTTCTTCTTCTTCTCCTTCTTCTTCTTTTTCTTCTCCTTTCTTTTCCTTTCTTTTCCTTTCCTTTCCTTTCCTTTCCTTTCCTTTCCTTTCCTTTCCTTTCCTTTCCTTTCCTTTCCTTTCCTTTCCTTTCCTTTCCTTTCCTTTCCTTTCCTTTCCTTTCCTTTCCTTTCCTTTCCTTTCCTTTCCTTTCCTTCCTTCCTTCCCTTCCCTTCCCTTCCCTTCCCTTCCCTTCCCTTCCCTTCCCTTCCCTTCCCTTCCCTTCCCTTCCCTTCCCTTCCCTTCCCTTCCCTTCCCTTCCCTTCCCTTCCCTTCCCTTCCCTTCCCTTCCCTTCCCTTCCCTTCCCTTCCCTTCCCTTCCCTTCCCTTCCCTTCCCTTTCCCCAGGGCTGAGCTCTATCCCAGTGAAATCCTCATGCTGGGAAGCTCCAGCAGGAACCGAGGTGTGAAACTGGGAATTCCTGGGATTTCTGTTCTGCTCCTCTGCTGGTGCACCAGAGTAGGGGGAATTTTTTCTCCTTGCTGTCATCAGGGGTGTGAATTCCAGGGCTGTCACTTTTTTCTTGGGATGCTGCAGCACCTTCCTGGGGTGGATATATTGAGTATGGAATTAAATACACACATGTATCACTCAGAGATAGAACATCCCTTTAAAAATAAATATATCAATTATTTCCTCAGGCTTTCTTTGGCTCCAGACCCTTCCCAAGGTCTGTTGTCCTTCTCTGGACAAGCTCCAGCCCCCAAACCAGCTGGGAATTCTCCTGCTGGGCATCAAGGAGTGGGAGAAGGATGGATCCTGCTGAACTCGTGCCGTGAGAGAGAAAACCAGAGTTCTGATTAATCTGCTGCAGATACAAACAGCACAAATGATCCCTGCAAAGTTATTTTCCTTTTCCATTCTGCCATTAAATTAAAAAAAAAAAATGGAATTACTTTTAATATCCCCGAGGGCTGGAAATGTGAACGTCTTGGAAATGCCTTGGAAAGGCTGGAAAGGATCCAGGAGCACAAAAATCTCACGCTCAGACCTCCAGTGAGGGTTTCAAAAAGTGATGGCTCAGAGCTGTAGCCATGGTGAGAAAACAAAATATATTGGGGAAAAAAATGAGGAAAAGATGGGAAAAGGGGATTGAGGGCAGCTGGGAAGGGAAGGGAAGGGAAGGGAAGGGAAGGGAAGGGAAGGGAAGGGAAGGGAAGGGAAGGGAAGGGAAGGGAAGGGAAGGGAAGGGAAGGGAAGGGAAGGGAAGGGAAGGGAAGGGAAGGGAAGGGAAGGGAAGGAAAGGAAAGGAAAGGAAAGGAAAGGAAAGGAAAGGAAAGGAAAGGAAAGGAAAGGAAAGGAAAGGAAAGGAAAGGAAAGGAAAGGAAAGGAAAGGAAAGGAAAGGAAAGGAAAGGAAAGGAAAGGAAAGGAAAGGAAAGGAAGAAAAAGCAATTTGAAGTTTGGGTTGGAAGGGGCCTTAAAGCTCATGCAGTTCCATGGGCAGGGACACCTCCCAGCATCCCAGGCTGCTCCAAGGACAGACTTTGCCCTGGCTGAAAACTCCGGGAGCTGGGAGGGTTTTGAGGACGGAGCAGCAGCAGCATCCCGGGGGTGTTTGGCTGAGCAGGGCCATCCCGGGCTGGCCGGGAGCAGATCCCCGCTGCCTCCCGGGGCTGCCCGCTGCCAGCCCCGCCTGCCAGGAGAAGTTTTGGCACCGCAGGGAGCCGCTGGTGTTTTCCCCGACGGTGCCATCTGCGGGGAAACGGAGGCGAGGAGGAGGGGGAGAACGCCCTTTCACCGCTAAAATTAGAAAAGGAAAAGGGCAAAAAAAAAATAAAAAATTAAATACAGGCAAAAAAAAAAAAAAAAAAAAGCGCCCCCCAACCCAAGCCATTAGCACGGGCACTGTAGCATGAAACACAAACCCTTTCCTCCCGAGCCACACAAAGCCCGGGCAGAGTAATTAATGCAATGAAAGGGCCGGGGCTTGCAGATGGAGATGGGGGAATAAAGGCGCTCCCCGGCGCTGGGCTGTCATGCATCGCATGCTGCATCTGTTATGGAAATCAGGGCTAGCGGGGCCTTTTGTTCGGCCTAAAGCCCTCCCGACAGGGATTTGGCCGGAGTAGATTTTCTTGTTATTAAACACGATTTCGGGCGAGTTGAGAGCAGATGCTGCTGCTGCCGCCGCGGCGTTTGGGAGGAATAAGGGAGCTGGGAGTGCGCAGCAGCATCATCCCTGAGAGCTGCGGGCTCTGCGGTGGCAGCCCCGGCTCCCTGCTTTGCACATCAATGCTGCTGACACCAGCTGAGCCTCCTCCGAGCCTTTCCAGCGCCAGGAATACCCAAATCTCACACCCCGAACACATCGCTGCCCTCCCCAGCCCCGCACGGCTCCGGAAAAGCCACCGGGCGCCACCCGCGCCGTCCCAAAATCTCCCAAAAAAATCAGCTGGAAAAATCAAATCTCCTCGATGTCCTCCTCTCCGTGGGGTGTTTGCCCGAGCCGTGCCCGTGGCAGGAAGGAGAGGAGCGGAGAGGCTGGCACGGGGGTGTTGGGGTCACAACGGGAGCACGGGAGGAAGGATAAAGGGAGAGAGGTGACAAAAGCCGTGGGTGAGTGCTCGTGGTGCCTTGGGAAGGCTGAGCTGGGGCAGAGACTGGGCAGAGCTGGAGAATAAAGCAGAGATTTATTGAAAGGGATTTAGGGTGCCCCTTGGGCAGGACAGGAGCCTGGGCAGGGCTGCACCCAAGGTGGACCCAAAATGGTCACAAAATGGACACAAAATGGGCACAAAATGGACACAAAATGGGCACAAAATGGACACAAAATGGGCACAAAATGGGCACAAAATGGACATAAAATGGTCAAAAAATGGACACAAAATGGGCACAAAATGTCTGCCTGGTCACAGGGAGATAGATGAATCTTTCCTGGTGGGTTATGGATACAGGTCTTGATACCTTGGGAAGGCTGAGCTGGAGCAGAGACTGGGCAGAGCTGGAGAATAAAGCAGAGATTTATTGAAAGGGATTTAGGGTGCACCTTGGGCAGGACAGGGTCTGGCCAGGGCTGCACCCAAGGTGGACCCAAAATGATCACAAAATGGTCACAAAATGGTCACAAAATGGTCACAAAATGGACACAAAATGGACGCAAAATGGACACAGAATGGTCACAGAATGGTCACAAAATGGTCACAGAATGGACCCAAAATGGTCACAGAATGGTCACAAATGGACACAAGATGGACACAAAATGGTAAAAAAATGGACACAAAATGTCTGCCTGGTCACAAGGAGATAGATGAATCTTTCCTGGTGGGTTATGGATACAGGTCTTGATACCTTGGGAGGGCTGAGCTGGAGCAGAGACTGGACAGAGCCAGAGAATAAAGCAGAGATTTATTGAAAGGCATTTAGGGTACACCTTGGGCAGGACAGGGCCTGGTCAGGGCTGCACCCAAGGTGGACCCAAAATGGTCACAAAATGGACCCAAAATGGTCACAAGATGGACCCAAAATGATCAAAAAAGGGACCCCAAATGGTCACAAAATGGTCACGAAATGGACCCAAAATGGTCAAAAAATGGACCCAAAATGGTCATGAGGTCTCACCCTTTGATCAGTTCTGGCCCATTTGCACATTGGGGTTTCATTGCCCAGTCCCAGCCCCAGGTGATGCAGTCCCACCCTTCTTGTTTTCTCCCTCCAGCCCCCGCTGTTTGTGCTCTGGGGCTGAACACTTGTCCCAGCTGTGCTTGGGGTGCAGCAGGAACAGGATTTGTTTTGTGTCCCTGCTCTGTGCAGAGCTGAGTGACCCTGAGTGTGAGGCTGAGAGCTGCACCCTGGGCAGCACAGAACCTGAAACACATGGGAGATAAAACTGAAGGGATCACCCAAAGCAGCACATCAGCACCTGGGGGTGGTGGTTTGGGGTGGAATGGCCTCTGGCAGCTCCTGAGAAAAGGATCCTGGAGCTGGGAGTGCCACAGCTCGGGGTGGGAGTGCACAGGGAGCAGCAGTGCCAGCCCAGGTCCAGCACATCCCAGGGTGTCTGCTCAGGGGGGTGATCCCAGATCTGTCAGGGAAGGGCAAAACTACAAAAATGGAGGTGGAGAAAGGGCATTTTGGAAGTGTGGGGTGGTTTGGGTTGGAATGGGCTCATCCCTTTCCATCCCTCTGCCACGGGCAGGGACACCTTTCACTGTCCCAGGCTGCTCCAAGCCCCATCCAACCTGGCCTGGGACATTCCAGGGATCCAGGGGCAGCCACAGCTGCTCTGGGCAGGAGGAGGGGTTTTCATAGCCCTGAGGCAGAGCTGTCTGTCTGTCCATCCATCCATCCCTCCATCCACCCATCCATCCATCCATGTCCATCCCTCCATCCCTCCATCCATTTCCTGCTGTGCATTATGGAAAATGAGCAGGACAAGGAGCATCCAACACATCCTGAGCAGGACAAAGAGCACCAAAACACCTCCAAAACAGAACAAAGGACACCAGAACACCTCCTGAATGGGGCAAGGAGCACCAAACATTTCTTGAGAACGACAAGGAGCATCAAAACCCATCCTGATTAGGGCAGAGGGCACCAAAACTCATCCTGACCAGGGCAGAGAGCACCAAACATCTCCTGATCAGGGCAGAGAGCACCAAACATCTCCTGAGCAGGACAGAGAGCACCAAACATCTTCTGATCAGGACAGAGAGCACCAAACACCTGAGCAGACAAGCCCCAGCAGTCCAGTGCTTCTGTGCCAGCCCGGAGGAGGTGACACGGCAGGGCAGAGGGCAGAGGGCAGAGGGCAGTGCCCATCCCCACCTCACGGAATCGCTGCGGCGAGGTTGCCCCGCACGCCAGACAAGGAACGAGTCACGTCCGCTGCCAGGCAAATCCCGGATCCAACCCGCGGCTATTCCAGCCAGGATGAGGTTAAAGGCTCTGCTCGGAGTAACCTGAAACTCGGCACAGCCACCGCCCGGCTCCCTGACTTGGGAGGTCCCGATTTTGGGGGGGGGCAGAAAATGCCCCGCAGCCCCCACGATCTGCTTTTGTTCTGTGGAAAATGGTGCAGCTCATGCCAGCGGCGCGTTCCCGAGGAGAGGGGAGATTCCCGAGGAGAGGGGACACATTCCCGAGGGGACATTCCCGAGGAGAGGGGACATTCCCGAGGAAAAGGGACATTCCCGAGGAAAGGGGACACATTCCCGAGGAAAGGGAACACATTCCCGAGGAAAGGGGACATTCCCGAGGAGAGGGGACACATTCCCGAGGAGGGGGACACATTCCCGAGGACAGGCGACATTCCCGAGGAGGGGGACACATTCCCGAGGACAGGCGACATTCCCGAGGACAGGCGACATTCCCGAGGAGGGGGACACATTCCCAGCGCTCTGGATCAGGCCATGGAGGCACAGAGGTCGCATGGAAAAGGGTGAGAGCTCCTGGTGTAGCTCCATCCCCTTCTCCCCGCGGTTGCTGTCACTGTCACCTTGTCCTCAGCTCCGAGGTGACACCGGGACTGCCACAGCTCCCCGAAGGTGCCCCAGGGGTGTCACTGCTGATGTTTCACGGCAGAGCTCTTGACTCAGCATCCTCTGTGCCCCAAGGACACCCCCAGCCCCAGCTGGATTCCAGCCCTGGAATTCCAGCCCTTGTGTTTATTTATCCTTCTGCTCCTTCACTGAAGGTGAAGCTTTCTTGGGGTTTTTTTCCCTCAAAAATCCAGGCTGAGGCCACATGCCCAGGCACAACTCAACCCCCTACCTGTAAATATTTGATAATTTAAATATTATGGCCATTATTTCATTGCAAACGCTCTGAAATTCCCCTTTATTTCAGGAATGCACACTGCAGCGGGTCACTGCTACCTCCCCACCCCCACATTTGATATTAAAATGAGACAAATGATAACTTTTATCCCAAAGTGGCACCTGAAGGCTCAGGAGTGGCTCAGAGGGGGGATATTCCCAGGAAAAGGAGCCCAGGAATGGTTTAACCAGGGATTAAAGTCTGGTTTAGGGGCTTTGCTCATCCCTTCCTCATTCCCATGGGAGTGATCCCGGTGCTGGTGCCACCTCCAGAGCAGGAAGATCCTGAAAGGATCCATCATCCCCTTTCCAGAGAAAAGCAGGGAATTCCTTGCCAGCCTCCACAGCAAACTGCAAGGGAAGCAGATTTGGGAGAACATCCCAGAATTTGTGGCATGGGGGGCTAAAATCCCATTTCCCTCACTTGGAATTCCTTCTTCACAGATCCTTTGGAAAGTTGGCTGAGATCTTTTCTCTCCTCCTCAGGAGCTCATTTAGGGAGGATAAAAAAAACCCCACTTGGCAGAACATTCCTGGTACCAGATCCCAAGGATCAGGATCCAAGGTCATTCTGGACACTTCAGGACCTGCTGGGAAGATGAAGGAGCTGCAGGAATAAGAATAATAAAAAAAAAAAGAAATCCAAAATCTTCTGTTTGAGCTTTTAAATTGGCAGCTACAACCACTGTTACAACTCCAGCCTCTCCATGGCTTTTTCAGGGCTGGCACAAGGGCAGGATGAGGCGGAGAATCCCTGGAAAAAGAGGTTCATAAATCTTCTAAGAAAGGAGTTTGGAAGGAAGGAACTAAACGAGCTGAGAATTAATAATTACTTGATTTTCAGCAATGAATCCCTTCCTTAGGAGAGGCTAGGTGAGGGTGAGGCAAAGAAGTGCCAGCACCTGACCCCAAATCCACCAAAATCCACCAGGAGTCCCAAAATACCCTTGGAGCTTGAAACCACCACCAATCTGGGTGGAAAAACCCCTAAATATCCAAAACAGCCCAACTGCAGCATCTTAAATTTGGGTTCATTTCCTTTCTGGAGATGGTGTGAGAGTCCTTTTGAGTTGTGACCACGCCACACCGGGGAGTGACCCAGGAGCAGCAGGAAACATCAAAAATTCCTACAAAATTTGGGGGAATCCCAAAACTGGAGACATTTCTGTTCCTGAGCCCCAGCAGGAGCCAGGGAACAGCAGCTCAGAGAAGCCACAAAGCCCAGATTGCAGCTCAGGCTGGTGAGATCCCAGCTCAAGCTGTGGTGAGATCCCAGGAGGAGCAGCAGGAGCCCGGTGTGGGAGCACAAGGGTTGGGATGAAGACAAGAGGAGTGGCCCAACTGCTCCTGCAGCGTTTGCAGGTGCCAGAAAGCCTCCAAGAGAAGCACAAATTGGGAAAAATCCCTTCTGGAAAGAGATTCCAAGGAGAAAGGAGGAGTGGATCTGTTCCTGCTGGCCCAGTTTTGGGTCAGGGACCCAGGAGCTGTTTCAATCCAGCAGTGGGGGAGCCTCAGCCTGGCACAGATGGAAAGGCCACGGACATTGGGAGAGTTTGGAGAATTAATTAACCCCTCGCTCGTTAACTACAGCACCTACAGAGCTGCTGGGTCATCGGGAACGGCAAGGCTGTCCCAAGGAACAGGGAGAGGAACAACTGCTGGGAATTCCGAGATGGAACCCCGAGATGGAATTCCGAGATGGAACTCAGAGACGGAACTCCATTTTAAGATGGAACTCCAAGATGGAACCCTGAGATGGAACTTCGAGATGGAACCTAGAGACGGAATTCTGAGCTGGAACTCTGAGATGGAATTCTAAGATGGAACTGCAAGATGGAACCCCGAGATGGAATTTGGAGACGGAACCCTGAGATGAAATTCTGAGATGGAACTCCAAGATGGAATTTAGAGATGGAATTCTGAGATGGAACCCCGAGATGGAATCCCGAGATGGAATTCTGAGATGGAACCCCGAGATGGAATTTGGAGATGGAACCCCAAGATGAAATTCTGAGATGGAACCCTGAGATGGAATTTGGAGATGGAACCCCGAGATGGAATTCTGAGATGGAACTCCGAGATGGAATTTGGAGACGGAACTCTGAGATGGAACCCCGAGATGGAACTCTGAGACGAGAGCACCACAGGCAGACAATTCCAAGCTTTCCTGCCTGGACTGACATGGGGAGAAGCCCCTGGAGGCGAGGATGAGCTGCAGGTTCCGTGTCCCAGCAGGACGCAGGAATTCCAGGACGACTCAGAACTCCAAGGATCTCCCAGCGGTGCCAGCAGCAGGAACAGCCCTCGGCTGGGAATGAGTTTTTTCTGGCAAAGAACGACCTGAGAGCTGAATTTAAAAATGTGAAAATTCAGCTTGAGAGGCAAAGCAAAGCAACCCCCACGTGTTTGCTTTGCTCCTCTGCCTCTGGCATTTTTGGGAAACAACTCTGGGAAGGGACCCACAGCAAAGTGGAAAATTTAATGCCCAAAAGGCTGTTGCCACAGAAAAGATTCCCACTCAAACCCCAGCACAATTATGCCCCAAAACACACCATTATTAATGAACTACCACACAAAGGCTTTTTCCACTACAAGAAAATTCCTTTTTTTGTTGTTTTTTTTTTTTTAATTCAAAGGAAAAAAATGGTATTTTAATAAATACTGCAGAAACATTAACCAAACATACAAAGTGACTTCAACAATTAAAAAAAAAAAAAAGTAATGAATGTCCTGCTTTATAACAGTTATAACTTATTTTTTCCACAATATTTAAATACAGAAAGAAGCACTTACCAGCTATTTTGTAATACTGCCCTAAGAGCACTGTTGCATCAGTTAAAAGCTTATTATGGTGGTCAAAAATGTCTTTTTTTTTTTTTTTTTGTGGGAAATAACCAGAATGGGAGTGAGATTTGTCTTCTTTTCTCAGATGAAACAAAGTGCTGGGAACACACAGAACTGAGATTTAACCATGAGTTCATCTTTACCTTTTTTGCACGAGTGAACAGAGCTTTTTAAACACTTCAAAAATGAAGCATCACCATTTGGCAATGAAATGCTTGTCCTCCACAAGCAGAAACCAGCCTGCTCAGAGCTTTGTCTCCTTCCTCTGGGAGAAGTTTGGTGGGTCAGGAAGAGTTGCAAACCATTGAGAAAAAAAAAAAAAAGAAAGGCTGATTTAATTCAGTGTAACAACAGCAGAAAGGGATTGATTGGACTGAACCAGTTCACCCCATTTCAGGATTGGGGGCTGGATACTTTTGTGTTCATCCTAAAATAAAACTAAGGGCAGTATCCAGTTCCCACTGGGGACCCCTTAAGGCCTCACAGTTCTTCACACCCCAAAAGGAGGAGCATCACAAAAGGCTCTGCTGGCTCATTTGCAGGTTTTTGAGGGGTATTTGTGGGGTTTTTTTTTGCAGTGAACCACATCCCAGAACAGCATTTCTGCAGGATCCATGGGCAGGCTCTCTCCAGCTCCTGGGAGAAGCCCCAGGGGTGGGGTTTTTGGGGCTTTCCCAGGTGGGCAGTAAGGCTTAAGGAACAATCAGGGCTGGGAATCTACGGGATCATTTTGCCATCACAGCTCTCAGCACCTCCCACTTGAACCTACAGCAAGGTGGGCACACAGAACAACCAGGACTGGGCACCATTTCCACTCCACATCACAAGCACGACGAGGATCGGCCGAGTCAGAGCCCTGCAGGGCTGCTTTGCCCCCAACTCCCCTCCCCCCACAAAAGCTGATCCATCTCCTTTCCACGGAAATTCTGGGAATCCTCAAACAGCTGTCTTCATCCCCGCCGTGGATCAGGAAGGGAGAGCTCCAGACTTCCCCAAAATTCTCCTCTCGGTGACACAACAGGCCTCGGTATCCTCTCCATTTTCACAATCAGCTACTTAAAAATAAAAAACTGAGATCAAATCCTTTGGAAAACCAACTCTAAGGTCACGGGGATAGTTCCTTAATGAGAAGGGCGTATTAATAATGTCTTCATTAAAAAAAAAAAAAAATCCCATTAAAGTATTATTTGAATGAAATCAAAGTGGTAGCATCCAGGAGCAGAGCGTTACTAAAAAGAAACAAGCAGTGTCCATGACATCTCTCCTTGGCAGGGTTATTTTCCCAATCATCCTCTCCTCTCTCAGCACATTCAAACGTTTTCCCTTTTATTATTATTATTTTTATTTTTTTTTGGCATTGTCTTCAACAGAAATTCCTGATGCCACCTCTCTCAGAGCCTTTTCCTCCTGCTGCTCAAGTCCTTAAAGTACAGTCTCACACAACAGGAGAAGTCTCCACGAAAGCACTGGCAAAGCCCTCATTAAACACCCTGTGGCTGTGACTTCATCGAGCTCCAAACCCCTCCTGGATCTTCCTCCTCCTCCTCCTCCAGGAAATCCCAGCTCCTTCACATCACCGTGCAGCTCTTTGCTTTGTCCTTTCTCAAGTCCGTGGCCACCGTGGACAGTTCTGGCCTGCCAGGCATGTGTGAAATCCTCTTTGTGGCCCTCTGAGATTTGTTTCGTTTCACATTTTTGTTTGTTTTGTTCACACACGCCAGGGTGGCGACGTGAAAAATGTCTCTGACACTGTTTTCTGACTGTAAGGCTGAGCATTCGATGTATGTGGCTGCTCCAATCTGTTTGGCCATATTTGCACCCTGAGGGGAAAAAGGAACATGTGATCAATACCAAGTTGTGCAAAATCTCCGGCAATCCTCACGATTCTGCGCTGTTTCCCCGGAAAACTCAAAGCTGGTTTGGGAAAATAAACAGAGTTTTGTTTCCAGGAGGAGTTAAATAAGTGTCCAAGCCTTATCTGCTGTGCTGATAAACACAAATTGGGACAGAAGAGCAGCTCGGTGACTGTAAAAAACCTGAAGTGTCTGAGTGAGGCCTCTTCAGCAGTTTCACCTGAATCTGGGAATTTCCTGGAAAATGTGGCAGCTTCCAGCCTGAAGCCTGAAATCTCCAAAAAGAAATTTTGTGCTTTAAGAATTAAGCAACTGCTCCTGACCTGGATTTAACAGAGCCCTGCTACAGCTCCAGGAAGAGGGCAAAGTTCTAAGGCAAATGTGCTCTGGGACAGTTCTAGCAACTTGCTGATAGGGAACAGGGGGAAAAGGGAATAAGGGCACAGGAGCCCTTCTTTTGTGATTGGGCCATGTTTGCACCCTGAGGGGAAAAAGGAACATGTGATCAATACCAAGTTGTGCAAAATCTTGAGCAATCCTCACAATTCCAGCTCTGCGCTGGTTTGGATTTTTTTTAGGAAAACTCAAAGCTAATTTGGGAAAATAAACAGTTTTGTTTCCAGGAGGAGTTAAACAAGTGCCCAAGCCTTATCTGCTGTGCTGATAAACACAAATTGGGAGAGAAGAGCAGCTCAGTGACTGCAAAAAACCTGAAGTGTCTGAGTGAGGCCTCTTCAGCAGTTTCACCTCAACCTGAATCTGGGAATTTCTTGGAAAATGTAGCAGCTTCCAGCCTGAAATCTCCAAAGAGAAATTCTGTGCTTTAAAAATTAAGCAACTGCTCCTGACCTGGATTTAACAGAGCCCTGTTAAAGCTCCAGGAAGAGGGCAAAGTTCTAAGGCAAATGTGCTCTGGGACAGTTCTAGCAACTTGCTGATAGGGAACAGGGGAAAAAAAAAAAGGGGGGGAAAAGAACATGAGAGGTTATAGGAGCCCTTCTTTTGTGATTTTCAGAAGTCAAAGCAGGGATATTTGTTCCAGCAGCACAAGGCAAACAACCCAACATGTGAGAGATGACAATAGCCCAGTGTCCTGTGGTGGATTTTGCTGCTGGAACACAATACAGCATTATGTGGGAAAAGGGGAGTTGTTGATTTCTGAGGGGTGAATCTTTACAAAGTTACAAAATCCAACCCCATCCCTGCCGTGCCACTCCTCACACATCTCCTGGCTGCTGCAGTGCCAGGCTGATGGCACCAAGCCCTGGGCATCCAGCCTCCTGTTTGCCCTGCAGGGATGTGACCTTATCAATGGCAAGGGGGAGAGGCTGATAAAGCAGCAGGAGCTTGTAGGACCAGCCCTCCCCACGGTTTGACATCTCCACTCCTGCTGAGCTGAGCCTCAGAAATGTTTGCTCAGGTGGAGCTCCCTGAACTGGGAGGCTGGAGCAGAGTGTCCTTCCCCTCCCAGTGCTTCCTGCTGGAGTTCAGAGCAGTGGGAAAGCTCTGATTCCATCTTGGCTTGGCCAGGCAGGGGCATTTTAGAAGAAGCTGTGTCCTCTGTGTTCGGCTGACTCCTGCTCCTCAGGGGTAAAGGCTGAGCTGTGAATCCAGGGGGAAAATAAATCCACCTGCCAGCAGATTTTTGATCATTTTCAAAAAACTCAAAAATCAAAGACTGGGTTTTACTGAAGTCCTGCCATTTTCCATGTGAACATGCTGCATCCTTAGTAACCCCGCATCAGGAGCTGCTGGTTTGGAAAACATGAGGGATCAACAATCCCAACCTGCTTGCTAAAGACACTGAGGTGACTCTGGAGGTGCCGCTGTCCCTCCCACAGGGTGGATCTGCCAGCAGCAGGGTGATTCAGCTGCCATCAATGATCACACACATGTGAGTAATAAAGGCAAGCTGACCTCAGAGCAGTTTCCCTGTTCCCTACATCCTGCTCTCTCCCATGACCTGGTTCCTTTCCCTTTCTCTTTCCTCTAATGCCTGGCTCCAAACCTCACCCTTCCCCAAGAGCAAAGAACTCAGCAAGAATTAAGATGTCTCCTGGCTCTGTTGCAGCTTCAGAAGGAGGGACAAGGTGTTTTTTAAGGAATTAAGGACAGATTATACCCCAACATAATGTGATGATTCCAAAGTCAAACAACATTCAAATCTGAAGTCTGCAGACAGCAATTTTACCAATTTGTCAGTGAATAAACAGGGTGTGTCACCTTTTAGCTACACTTTTGGTGTGTGCAGGCACAGAAAAGCAGGAAGCTTTTTTTACAACTCACCTAAAAAGCAATTTGGAAGCAAAAAGACAACGATTTGTGACGTTTAAAGGGATGATTTTCTGATGTGCTGTGGGGCTGCAGGGTTTTCCTTTAGTCCTAAACACTTTTCAAACCCCCCTCCACCCACACCACCGGCGCAAATTCTGCGTTTCAGGCTGCACATCACGAGGGAGAAGTTGCTCCCAGGGAGGGCTCCAGTGACAGAAAAAGGGTTTTTCTTCCCTCCTGAAGGACAGAAGAGGAGGTGGCCCCTACCTGGTCGTAGGACACGGGGGTCTGCCTGTGGTTGGAGAGCTCCACCAGCGTGCTGACATCGGTGCGCAGGTCCGACTTGCAGCCCACCAGGAGCATCTTGGTGTTGGGGCAGAACTCCTGGATCTCCCCTTTCCACTGCAAAATTGCAAGTTGGTGATGTTTAATGCCAAAGAAGCAGGAGTTTAATCAGGAGTTTAATCAGGCCTGATGTTCCAGGCTGCAATGTTCTGACGTAATGGTTGGGGTTTGCCTTCAAGGTGATTTTTTTTTTTTTTTTTTTTAAGGCATCGGCTCCAGCAGAACTTGGTCAAGGATGAAATCTTCCTATCTGACACACTCATGAATTCCACTGGCTTACTAAGCAGCAGGGAATGAGTTGAGGTTGTTTACCCACATGAGCAAAAGGTTTGCAGAGCTGTTGTTTCTCACACCCAGCCCCAGCCAGGTGCAGAAATGCTGTCCCCACCTTCATTGGCAGCTCTTGGCAAACCACACCACCAGCAGGGCTCAATGTGGGGTTATTGCTGCATTCTCACACCTAAAACTACACCAATCTGCCCCAGCAAGGAGCCCTGCAGACAGAACTGGGGATAAATTCGTTGGCTTTCACCCTTCTACAAGGTTATGTTGAGAACTCAAAGCCCAAAATTTCACAGCATAATCCAAGCAGATGATACTCCCTAAAATTTAAGGCTGTAATTTGGGTTTAAAAGCATATTAAGAAAAAAACTCTTGCAGAATTAAGTAACCAGCATTAGCAGGGAGAGAAAAGCCACAGTTCTGGCTGGTTTTTGACACAGAGGGAGTAGTTTTGAAGTAATTTTTTGTAGGCTATTCAGAGCATTGTAAGGCACTTTATCCCAGTGAGACAAGAATCAGTGGCTCCAGCCTCAGAAAAAAAAAAACAAAACAAACCCACCAAAAAAGGAACTTCAGGTCATTAAGCCCCAAAACCACTGTGAAGTTGAGTCATGCTCAGCAGCCAAGGAGGGGACCAGGACCACCCTGCAAACCCAGAGCCTGGTTATGAAAATTCCATGCCTGAGCTCGTGGGAAGTCTGACACAAGCTGGGCTCAGTGATCTCATGAAGGGCTTGGGGCAGGGCTGCATTTCTGTGCCACTGCAAGCTCTGCTGGTGGCTTCCAGAGGCATTTGTCACTGGCTCCTTCTAACGTCAGCCTCACCAATGATGTAAGGCCGTGGCAGGAGTCCAAACACTAGGCAGACAATTTTTTATCCATCCCTCCAACCCAGCAAAGTTTCCCAATCCTGTCACGGGAGGAACACGTGAGAGACAACTTCTTACAGCACCTCACACCACCCTCAGCAACTCCTTGCTGTCTCAGGGCTGAGGAATGAGAATTTCCTTCAGCTCCAAGTGTCCTTTAGCCAGGTTTTGTTTTCAATTAACATCCACCCCTTTCAAACAAACGACCTCAAACCAAAGCACCCTCCTGTCATCGCTCCATTAAAAGAAACAAAGTGGAAGTTTCCAGTGCAGGAAGAGCACACCAGTGCAGGGATTTAAGGATGAGCAGAGCTCTGTGCTCAGGGCTGGCTCAAACACTTGCCTTTTTTAGGACACTGTCCAGGGTTTCTGGCCGGCTGATGTCAAAGCAGATCAGGACAGCATCGGAGTCGGGGTAGGAGAGCGGGCGGACGTTGTCGTAATAAGGGGAGCCTGCAGGGAAAGCAAACAACATCTTCATTAATTGCTCTTTTCCTCTTCCTGCAGCCACTCAGAAAGGCTGAAGAGGCTTTCAGTGCTGGCCCCCCAGTGATCCATCACCCTCCAAAAGCTGGGGATGCTCCCAAGGAGAGGGAAACGGGGTCAGCCCAAGTTTAAGGCTCAGCACCAACCCGGCAGGGGAACAAATCCTTCAACTCCCAAAAGGTTTTTTATTAAAGCAGATCTGAAGTTCCTCAGTTTTGATTTGTCTAACAGTTAATTTAAAACAAATAGCTCCAAGTGCAAAAAGCATCTTTAGCTGTCACATTGGCAATGTTTAGAAGAAACTCTTGCTTCAAATTAAAGAACTTGTTGCAGGAAACAGATTTCCAGCAGGGAAAAATCCCAATCCTGTAGGCAGGCACGCAAGTTAGCTGTCACAAAAAGCCTCATTAATCTGTAAACCAGTAAAGCTTGCAATAAATGTTTATGTTTAGCCCATAAACCAGATTTTTATCAACAAGATCAAAGCTAATTTAGTAATCTGGGGGAACAGATGTAGGTATGGTGCTGCCCTTTGTGCTTGTTTTACTTGCAGGCCTGTGAAGGGGTTTTCTGTTTTCCTTAACAACAGTCATGACATGAAGAGCTAAAATCCATCCAGAGTTAAAAATCCTCTTTTAATCATCTGGTGAATCTGGCAACAGTTGGGAGGAAAAAAAAAAAAGGTTTTTTCTAAGAAGTTGCACTCAGCCACCATCAGGTTTGGCCCTGACTGTGCTGAGCTTCACTTCCTGAAGAAAATACATTTCTAAATACATTTAAAAGGGCATTTAAAACCAGTTCAGTGGCCCAACAGGGCAAGGGCCTGGGCTTGGGCAACTTAAAATTCATTTTCTCAGCCATCATACATCCTTATTTCTGTATTTTCCCCACGAAAAATCCTGAACTATAGCAGACACAGAACACAGCTAAAACACAGCATGGAACACCCAGCACAAGAACCCAGCTCGCAGGAGTTTGGGGGGTTATCAGCTCATTATCCCACCGATCTCCCAGCTCTCCAGAACTAATTGGCTGCAAGGTCTCAGATGATGAGCTGGGTGAGAGGAATTCCTCCAGTTTTTCCCTGCCAGCCAGCTCAGGCTGTTGCAGATCGGGGAATGGTGTGAAGGGCTCGCAGATGACTTCACTTGGACGGCAAGAATCCCAGGCATGTTGTTTTTGAAAGGAGGAATAACACATGGGGAGTGAAGCATTACCAAAGTAGGTAGCAGAAGGTAATTTGGTGAACGAGAAGGATTTCATTCGAATGCTCATCTCTGTCAATGATTGCCAATGTGACAGAGAGGCAGCTGTCAGAAAAGGCTCTTCACACCCCATTTCAGCTGAATTCAGCACAAACGACACGTTGGGAAGGAACCTCGGCGAGGTGACCCGGAGTCAAGTACCGGCTGCAGCTATCAATGAGCATTTTCCACTGCTAATTACACCCCACTATCTCCAGCACCGCTATTACAGCCCCGTCCTGCAGCCCCAGGGCTGGGTTATCGCTCCTGGAGCCTCGGGGCTGAGTTATTTGTCCTGGACAGAGGAACTGCAGCACCAAGTGCCACCAAGAGCCACCCGGGTGACATTAAAGCACTGCCACGTCTCCTGGCAGGACTGAGGGAATCCTTAATGGGTGCTGGCCAGAGAGGAGTCTCAGCAAAGCCTCACCCAGAAACTCGTTCCTCACACAAATACCTCTGGGCTCACTCAGCAGCTCCAGGGATCCCATATATGTCCAGGAGATGTGTTTATGTACACACAGCGTCCCCACCTCCAGCCCTGAGACTCCTTCCCACCCTGGTAGCCAGAGCTGCTTTGCTTGGAAGGTTTTTTCTTTATCCTCCGTGTGAATTTCTCCTGTTTCAGAGGCTGAGCTGGGATAAAAGCACTTTCAGCAAGCTTAGGGGGGATATTCCCCAGCTTTTCTCCAGGCAGAACAAACAGAGCCCATTTCAACTCCTCGAGCTGCAGGACCCACAGAGGAAATTTCCTGCTCTCATTTATAGGCAAACCTTTTATTCGTGTGCAAATAAAGAGGGGCTGCAGCCCTCACTGTGCAGGCCTATTCAGGCTGGCATTTTTCATCCCTCTGCCCAGAGAAACCCTCAGAAGGCAGGAATGTCAGGAATGAGGCTCGCTCAAGTCTGAACAGACAACTCCAGCACAGCCCAGCCAGGCTGCTCCCTTTTTCTTTTTCATGTTCCCTCGCAGATTTGAAGCCGTGCCAACCCTCGAAAACAGAAGGAGAATGTGGAACTGGAGCCATGGTATTTGTGGGGAGAGAAAGAAAAAATAAAAAAAAAAAAAAGCCTATTTGTGTTTGGGATTCTGCTCCTGCAAAAGAAAACATTTTTGGCAAGGACAACATGGGTGGTTTTTCAGATTTATCAAGGAGTTGCTGATAAGGCTGCAGTTCATTTTCCTTTGTGCCGGACATTAACTCCAGCTGCAACCCTCTTTTTTTTTTTTTTTTTTTTTTTATTAAATTTGTTTGGCAGCTTCAATCACTTCAGCCAAAAATACTTGCAACATTAAGGATGATTCTGTTTTTGAAACCTTATGTTTCACGCAGAGTCCAAGAGAAATTCAGCTTTTTAGACTGAAATAAAACCCCTCCCCAGCAATATGCTTGGGTTTGGCCCTCAGGGGATGCCAAGCTTGGGTTGAAATATTGCTGCCTTAATAAAGAAGAGAATTACATCATTAAAAGTTGAAGAATATTTCATTTTCTGCGTGGTTTAGCACCAGTTGAAGGTGCTGGATCAGGGAGAGGTGTTTGGCTGGAAGATCCAAAGGCACCAGGAGGGTTCAGCTGCACATCCTGAGGGCCAGGAGGGCTCAGTGACAGGCAAGACTTTCCTATTTCCACACCAGCAAGCAGCCACCAGGAATTAGGCTTTGGAGCCTTTTGGAGGCCAGTCAAGTGAAAGAACAACAGATGAACAGCAGCATTCTCCCTGCCGAAGCCTTGGGCTCACTAATTATCACAGAAAACACAGCAAACACTGCCTGCTCCAAGGAGCTGATTCAGTGCTGATGGTTTTCCTCCTTCCAAAATAAAAAAATAAAAAAAGAAACTGAAAGCAACCCCTCTCCCCCCCCAAAAAAAAACCCCAAAACAACAAATCTGGGATTGCTGAGATGGATTTGCAGTGCAGGTCATCTCCAAGCACAGAGATATCAATAATATTCCAAGTTTTTTGTGTGATCACACCTCCAAGGGAAAACTTTGGGAGGGCACTTGGCGTTCACAGGTATTGATTTTAGTTAATTCCCTTGAAAAAGGAGTGAGAAAACCCTGCTAAAATGGGCAATTAAAACCAGAAAAATCACGGAATTCAGCACAGCCAAGCTGCAAGAGAACCGGGAGGCAAAGACAGCAATTGGACTTTCCCTTTGCAATCCTTACTGCCAGGGAATTTGGGGAATTAGCAACCTTAATTCCTCCCAAGTTTCAGCTTTCCCCCGAAAGGTTGCAGCACGAAACTTTCCAATTAATTCCTGTTTTTATATGGACACTGAGTGCATTGTACACAGACAAAAATCATGGCAAAACTAACCTGACTCACAGCTCCGAGGCCCTTCTGGATTTAATTACTTGCTAATCCCCAGCAGTTGTAAGTATTTCTGGCCCTGTTGAGAGTGATTTTATTGGAGTAGCCAGGGTTCAAGCAATAAAGAAACCCCCTAAAACACATTTTAGGGAGACACAGGTATGTTCACCTAATTAATGGCATTTCTAAGCCACAGCTGTTGCTGCCCCAGCAAGAAATATAAATATCAAAGGAGCCAAAAAAGCTTGATAAATGCAGATTAGATGGTAGATAAAGGCAACTAATACAGATTTTTTTTCTTTTCCCTTCACAGTGGCCCTGAAAGTACAAGATGAAGCTTTAAGCTGGAGAAAACTTTTCATATTCTGCCTCACACAACAAGCACAGAGCTCCCAAGCAGATCAGGAGTGCCACATGTTACCACAGAGCAGAGTAATTTATGGTGTAGTGAGATTGCAACCAGACATTCCTGCTTTGAGAGAGGGCTGGTAGGCCCAAACCCCATTGAAATTCGACTTGGCAAGTGCTCCCCTTAATGCTGTGGCTAATTTAAATCCTTCTAATGACTTGCAGAACTAGACAGCACCAGCAAGCATTTGAATAATGAATCTTCCCCTTCCATTCCACTCTTACTCGTCCCATATTCCTATGGGCAAATCCAAGACCCAACAACAACAACTCCCCAAGGAATTTAAAATTTTCTATCGGTTGCACCACACCTAAAAGTTCTCCAGTAAAAAACACGTTATTATTGGTGGTGTATAAAGGATTATAAGCCAAAACTGTGGCAGCAGGGCCTGTTCTCACCCTAGCACAACTATTTTAACTGTTGTTAAAATCAGCTTTTCTGATTTTCCCAGTGAGCAAAAAAAAAAGAAAAAAAAAAAGTTGCAAGTGGCAGTACATCCTTCCAAAGGCTTCACTGCAAAACCCAACTACCAATTTTAATTCAAGGGACTAATTGGCAAGGCTGTTAAATGCTCCCAGTTAAAAAAAAAAAAAAAAAAAAAAAAAGAGTTAAAGATGAATACAAAATACTGATTGAGTCATCTCGGAAGTATCTGCAGCATACAGCAATAAACTCAACTAAACAGCATCTTTTCCCCCCTCCCAAGAGATATTCAAGCACCACAAAAGCTGCAGCCACCACCTCCCCCCCGTGTTGCAATGATCAGCCGTCTCTTAAAGTTAATTAAGATTTAGTCCTGCTTTAAAAAAAAATGCCATTCTTCTCACTCAGTAGAGGAGCAGGACAAAGACTTGTAAAAATTAAATTACCAAGACTTTCAGATAAGGCTAAAACACGCCCTTATCTTCTGCTGCCTCTTATCTGCTGATGTGATTTTGCTCTGGGTTAATGGGCAGTGCTGGATTTTTTTTTGCAGGGGGTGAGAAGGGATGTTCATGGAGCCAAAATTCCTCATCCAGAGTCCCACAGCCAGAGGATCCACTGAGTAACACTCTGTAAAACCCAGCACTGGAGCTTTCAAACATTTCCTCTTCAGTTTGGGATGTCAGACAAATCACCCACTTGGTCCCAAAGCTTCTGACTCAACCACATTTTCTCTGAGTTCCAGGACAGAGGACAAAGGCTGGCAGGTGTTTTTTTTTCTTCCACTGCTTTTTGTCTTTTGAAGTGCTAGGGAATATTTCATTCCATGGGTGTCTCCAGCCTTTGACAAACAGATTCCAAACCTTCCCACGTCCAGCCCGCGTGCGTGCTGCATTTTAATAAAGATAACATTTTCCAAAATAACTATTAATTTTTAATAAGCCCTTGCTCCAGAGTTCCAAGCCAGCTTAGTAATCAGCATGAAAGCTCCGACCAGACATACTCCAGAAATCTGCAAGTCTCACTTGGCATAAGATGAAGAAAGAAAAAAAAAAAAAAAAAATCAGCTCAGAGCAAAGCTGATACTGGTTGTGGGCAGAGGCTGCCTTTTCCCAGTAATCGTGTTGCAAGAATTTGGAATCGTTTCCTCAACAGCAAGAGGGAAGCCAACCCGCCGCCTAAACTCCTCTTTTAAACAGGGATTAACATTTTCACTCCTGGTAAAAGAACTGCTGTCGCACCGAGGAGAAACTGCCGGGTCCAAATTCAGCATTAACGAGCCATCTAGACAGAGAAGGAGAGGAGGGACTGTGTGTTCTGCCAAGTTCCTGCAGGTTTTTTTTTTTGGTTTTTTTTTTTTCCCAATCGGCTCTGCAGATGATGTTGATCCACACACCTCTGGTCACGGTTCCTGGTGTCATTCCCCCCTGGACATCCTCAGTTCTCCACAGGCAGAGCCACGCCGGCTCGCCAGGCTCCTCTCCAGCACTGAGGCAGCAATTTTGGGGTGCTCCCTCACCCCCCTGGCTGTAAGCGCAGCCCAATTATCCAGATTATCAACGACAGGCGGGTCTGGAGGAGCTCCTGTCTCAACATGCGAGCAGAGCCAGCCAAACACCAAACCCCTCAAACCTCTGAGCCGGTTTCTTCCAGGTAAAACTGGAAGAATGAAGAGGACCTTCAGGCCTGATGGGGTGAATGGATGGTTCCCTCCGCATCCCAGAGAATTAGAGATAAATTCTAAAGGTTTTCCCTAAAAGCCTGGCCTTAAAGACTCTCTAAAACACTGGGAAGAAAAGTGCTGTGTTTTGCAAAAAAAAAAAAAACCGAGAAGGCATTAAGGAGGCCACCCGGAGCTCCAAGGCGAGCTGAAATAATTCACCATTAGCACATAAACACCTTTCCTACAAGGCAAAGCGCGGGTTTGCAGGCAGCAGAGGAGCCGAGGTACCCCCGGAGCTCCTCAGAAAGCTCCTTCCAGCCAGGCAGGTGAGAACACATTCCCCTGCAATGCTGACAAACCGCTTCCCGGAGCCTTGCCCACACCCCTCCGCCAAGCAGATCCCTCAAGGATAGCTGAGATTTGTGTCAAAAAGCCGTCAGAAGCAGCCGCATGCGGAGCCCGGCAGCCCCGTCAGCACCGCGGGGGCTGTGGGACCGCGGAGCCGCCGCTGCTCCCGATCCCCCCCCCCCGAATTTCCCGGGATGCGAACGGGAGCGCTCACCCGAGGTGTCCCAGAGGCTGAGCTCGATGCGCTGCGTGTCGATCTCGAAGCTGGCCGTGTAGTTCTCGAACACGGTGGGGACGTAGCTCTGCCGGGAGACAGCGCACGGTCAGCCCGCCGCCCATCGCCGCCGCCCCGGCCCCGACCCCGGTGCCGACCCCAGCCCGACCCCGCTCACCTCGGGGAAGCAGTCCTTGGCGAAGACGTGGAGCAGCGCGGTCTTCCCGCACTGGCTGTCCCCCACCACCACGATCTTGCACTTCACGTTCTGGTTGGGATCCATCACCGCCTTGCTCGATAACTTCTGGCTCGCTCTTCTTTCCTTCATTGATCTCCCCTTAGTCCCTCCGGCCGGTCACAACAGAAGAGAGAAGAAAAAAAAAAAAAAAAAAAAGAAACCAGCCAAAAAAACCAAACCACACCCGGGCTCCTCGGGAAAAGGCAAAAACGACGTGAAAAACACAATAAAGCCGTTGCGGTGGAGGAGGCAGAGCCGCGGAGGCGCCGCCGCCCGCCCGCCGGTCCCGCGCTCACTGCTTTGTCCCCCCGCCGCCCGCCCCTATTTATAGCCTCGCGCCCGCCAATCACCGCCCGCCGCCGAGCGGGCCACGCCCCCTCTCCGCGCACCGCCGGGGCAGCGCGCCCCCTAGGGGAGCCGGGGGGAGCCGGGAGCGGGGGTGGGGGGGCAGTGAGGGGGGGCCCGGTGCCCTCAGAGCGATGGGGGCGATAAAGGAGGGGACTATGGCGTTTATTGACAGATTTTATCTGTAAATGTCAGCGGTGCGAAAGGGAACTGCGGGATCTGAGGCTGTGTGGCCTCCAGAGGTGGTCCGGGGTCCTTCAGGGGGGTGCCCAGTGCCTCGGGCTGGGATGAGCAGTGCTGGGGAGAGCTGAGGAGAGCAGGGGGCTGAGGGGAATGAGGAGAGATGAGGAGAGATAGATGAGAAGGAAGGGCTGAAAAAGGATGAGGAGAGCTGAGGAAGGATGAGGAGAGATGAGAAGGGATGAGGAGAGATGAGAAGGGATGAGGAGAGATGAGAAAGGATGAGGACAGATGAGAAGGGATGGTGCTTGTGACGGTGGGCAAAGGGGCTTTTCCCCTCATAACGTAGTCACAAAGAGTGTGTCGGGATATCACAAAAACACAGTCATGGAATACTCTGAGTGGGAAATACCACAAGGATCATCAATCCAATTCCTGTCCCTGCACAGACACCCCAAAATCCCACCCTGGGCATCTCTGGGAGCGGTGTCCAAATGCTCCTGGAGCTCTGCCAGCCTTGGGAATTCCCTGGGGAGCCTGGGCAGTGCCCAGCACCCTCTGGAGGAAGAACCTTTCCCTGACAAACATGCCTGGACACAGCTCCAGCCATTCCCTCAGTGCTGTCGCTGCCACCGAGAGCACAGATCAGTGCCTCCCAACCATCAACATCCTCCTATTTTTTTTTTTTTCTCTTCCTGGACACAACCCCAAGCAAAGCTGGCTGAGGTTCAGCAGAGGATTGAGCATCGTCCCTGAAGAAAGAGCCCTGAACAAGGGATGGTTTGTGAGCCACTCGTAGCACTCATCTCTCTCAAGAGCCCCTCTCTTTTCCCGAATGGCTCCATATGGAATCGCTGGAAAAGGGGCTGGAGCAGAGCCTGCCTCCCCTCCTGCCTCCAACCTCAATTTCTGGCTTGGCCTGGAGCAGCCGGACACAGGGGTGGCCTCCCTGAAGGTGCGGCCTTGGCCTTATCTCTTGAGTCACCCAGGTCATGAACCCACCCCGTGTCAGCTCTGGGCTGAAACGCCAGCAATTCATCAAGTTTTCAAACAACATCCTGGAAAAAAAAAGGATGTTGGCTCTCACCATGGGGAGATGCTGCCCTGACTCACACGAGAGAATCCCAAACATGACATTTCAAAATTCTGCGCTGATATTTTTAGGGTTTGCTCCGACGTGTCACGTCTTTCGCCGGTCAAATTACTCATTTCCAAAGAATTGGTTTCTGTTTGGAAACAATGTGCAAAACGCTGAAATTTGCTGCGTGTGCCTTATTTGTAAGGCCCTGGAGCAGATAGATTTCCATCTCTTTTTTATGTTTTTTAAATTAAAAGCTGCTCCTTTGCAGTCTCCATCCATCCATCCCTGCTGTCCAGGAGCTGTTTAGAAAAACGGTGGAATGGGAGGAACAAGCAGTGAGGAAAATTAATGCTCACAGGGAGTTGAGTTTCTCCTTTTTGTTCAGTATTGGAACAGGAGATAAACCTGGAAAAATAAAGTTGTGTAAATGCTCTCGGGTGTTCTCCAAAGGGCAGACAATCCTGATTTTTGTGCCCTTCCCTCTGCTCCACGCCGAAACACGAGGCAGCATCATGGGCAGAGGAAGGTGGGATCAACCTCTGGAGTTTCAGCTCCGGTTCTTTGGGAGTCCAGCACACCAACCAAGGAATATCTTGGATCTAAAGAGATGAAGACGGGGTTGAAAGAGCTCTTTGTTCATCCTGGGTGGGAGCTGGGTGTGAGCATCTGCTCCCCATCAATCCATCGGGCACCTCCGCACGGATGGACACGGGATGGACCAAAGCCAGCACTGATGCTGCCCCTTCCTTGGTGCTTGGGCTTCCTCAGAGGAGATGAATTGGTCTCCCCCAAGGTCCTGGAGGAGACTTCTCCCTCACACAGCTCCCATGGAAAATCTGTCTGCATCCAGCTATGCTTGGAATGTGGAAACTGTAACGCACAAGGAACCCTTACTCATGGTGAGCAGAGAGCTTCCATCAGCAGCTCCTGGTGATATCATCTCTGCCTGATTTGCTTGCTGCCAACACCACCCGGCCCATCCCCAGGGATTTCAGGCGCTTTGGGCACTGGGGACAATCCTTGGAAGCCGCCAGCTTGTTGGAATTCCTTGGGGAAGCTGCTCCAGATCTCTTAATCCCCATAAACCCATTATTCATGTCAGACCCTTAAGTTTAATGCCTTTTCCCATGTCTCGATGACTACGGGGATAACGCAGTGGGGGGGAGGTCGATGTTTCCACCAGGATTTTTCACACGTGGTCTGGATTTTTGATTTGTGGGGCCGAGTTTCGTGCTTTGCTTCCTTCAAATTCCCCATTTTTCTCCAGCTCTGATCGGAGCCTTTCACAGTTTCTCCTCTTTCCATCGCAGAAATCGTGATGTGTGTATTAATAACACACCCACAATTTGGGATTGGCGTGGTAATGACTCCTGATCCCATCTAAGATTTCATGGGAATATCAAAATACATTTTTCTCCCCTCACAAATAATCTGCCTGAGCACTTTCTACGACTGCAATAAACCAGCTGAGAACAAGTGCTTTTAGCTTCAGAATAACTGCTCAATGATTTGAATCTAAAATTGCTCTCCAGATCTCTCTCCCCGCAATGCCAACCACTAAAGCATCCACGGAAAATATTGAATAATATACATAAAACATGGATTTTACACATCCCACCCCTCCTCCGCGCTGCTGGGCGTGCAGCTAAACGCGCATTAAAAGAACATTAGCGAGGTTTAAGGTCAGACATTTGCGGATTAGGAAATGCGCGTTTCCTGCGTGGTGGAAGCATCCCTCGGGAAGACGTGAGGATGGGCATTAATTCCACCATCACGTCTGATTTTTTGTTTGTTTGTTTGTTTGTCTGAGAACTCAGGAGGGATTTTGTCACCTTAACGAGCAGCTATTGAGGGATACCTTGAGGGATACCTGAGGGAACCATCCCCACCTTGTTTAGGGCCTGAGCTCAGACCCATTTGTTATCTCTTCCGTGGGGTTTATCAACGTCCTTTTCGACTTCTTAACAGCTGAAAAGAGATTATTTCTCTGCCTTCTGAGATGCCACGAGCTGTTTGACAGCAGAGAAGGAGCGAGGCCACAAGCACCCGCTAATTCCCGCTACGGGATCGTTCCCAGTCCTTCTTAACGTTCTGCAGATGTTGGAAAAGGAGCTCCCGCTACTTTCCCATTAGGGCTTCGGATCACAAACCGCACTGCCTGCCCAGGGAATTCTCACTTCGGGAAAAATCAGCTTCAAGGAGCTCGGCTGCCATGCGTGGCTCGGACCCTGCCAAGGGACAGAGCTTTGGCTGCCAAACCCAAACCCCGAAGTCCTTCTGTTCCGAGGAGGGTTTAAAATTGATGGTGGCAGGGTGAGAACGAGCCTCTCCCGTTTCGTGATGTCGGCGGAATACTATGCAGGAACAACGGCATGAAAATCAATGCTAATTAGCTGTGAACTGAAAACAAAATGAAGCTTGACACTCTTATAATCTCTATTTTGGCATTTAGAAATCCGGCTGTGACTCCAGCGCGGGGAGAGAACTGCATAAATCCATAAAATCAGCTCGAGACACCAGCGAGTCTCCCTCACCTGACTGACAGGTCCTTGGGTGCTAAGCTTTGGATGAGAATGAGAGCTCAGCTATTCCAAGTTTCAGGAGCTGAGGGCGAAGCTTTAGCAAAGCCAAAATGTTTTTAATGAAGGCAGGATATTAAGACAGAGGCCGAGGTGGTTTCAAACCCTGGCTGTGGTGTCATTACTCACAGAGCAGGATGGAATCCCATCTCTGCTGCCAGCCCTGGGATCTGTCCTGCAGGGCCTGCAGCTCCTGGGCTGTATCCAGAGGCTGCCCCAAGCCATTTATCCATGCAGGGGATGGCAGGTGTGAGGTTCTCTCCCCTTTACAGAGGGATAACACGGTGGAGAAATGATTTTTTTCCAGGAGTCCATGGCAGCACCAGAGAAGTGAGGGCATGTTGGAGGTGATCACTCCCTTCCCATCACACCACCCAGCCAAGGAGGCTCTGTAAAAGCCACGAAAATCATGTGGATTATTCAGATAGATCTGAATTCTGCCTTTGGAAAAGCTTTATGTTTTGGGAATAGAAAACATCTTCCAGGAGCCAGAGAAGTGCTCTGGGGTCACTTAGAATCAGAGAGTTCCAGAATGGTTTGGGTTGGAAAGAACCTTAAAGCCCATCCCATGGGCAGGGATGCCTTCCACTATCCCAGGCTGCTCCAAGTCCCATCCAGCTTGGCCTGGAACATCCCAGGGGTGGGACAAGGGGATTCCTGTGAGGAGTCAACTTCAGACACGCTGTTCCTTATGGCTGTTTGACCTTATCCCACCTGGGATAAGGGAATGCCAGGAACTGGAATCACCTCAGATCAAACCTCCCCTGCAACAGAATCATTCCTTTCGGATAAATGCATCCAAAGCAGGAGAACTCCTGGATAAACTCGGTGCAACCATCTCGTGCAGATCCGGCTCTGCTGTTCCATATTTATGATTCGTTGGCGCTGGCAGGAAGAACAAATTGCACGTCGGGGGTGCTCTGCCATCCATGAAATCACACGGAGCTCAAGGACATTCCCTGCCTTGGGATGGCGGGGCAGGAACAGCCTCCGGCGAGCAGGAACGCCAAAAACCCCGCGTTCCCCGGCCCGCAGCTGGAACTCCGGGCTTTTGTCTAAATTCCTGCTGCTGTTGTGCATTCCTGGCTGGTACAAAATCAGCACAAACATCTTGGGAAGGACTTGTACCCGCAGGGATCAAAGCCTGCGAGTCCTTAATCTGGATGATAACACAGGGTTGGATTTCAACAACAAGGAACAATTGTTTTGAGGTTGGTTGTTTTTTTTATTTTCCAAACCCCCTTTTGGAATTTGAAGAAACAGCAGAGTTGCATTACATTGATCTCTGAACTCTAATCTGAGCTAGGCCTGAAGATCCACAGAAATTTATGGAGAAATCCCATTGAATTTCTTGTGCTCTGGCTCAGAGTGAAATGATTCCTGGATGTTGTTGGAGAATATCCTGCAGACAAGAAGATTTCTTTCTCGGTTCCTGCAGGTTAATTATGGAAATTCCTCACAAAGGATCAGCAGTGCCAGTTGCTGGGGAGACAGGAAAAGTGTTTGTTAGGGAATTCTAGCCTGGAGCAGCAAAAAAAAAATTCTGACAGGATGGTTTTCCATCAGAAATATTGATATGCTGAAGGCAGAGCTTGTTTTGCAAGAACTTCTTGGATTTCAGTGGAATTTGGTATTAGGAACTTGCTGAGTTGAAATTCTCTGCTAAGGTTGCAGCTCTCAGTTTTAACCTCTTTTTATGACGAGATATTAAATTCCAAGATTTACTTATAATGTAGTCTCTGAAACAGATAGGAAATGAGTAAACTTGGAAGGTTTTTAGTCAAAGGATGGAGTTCATTTCACAAGGACTTTTGAAATCCTTTTGCTTGCATCCCATTTTGGGCTGGAAAAAAACCCGAGTGAAATTGTGTAATCCCCACTCCTCGCCCAGCTCTGGGTGCTGGGGGCCAAAGGCAGGCTCTGGGAGCAGCTTCCAGGGAAAAGTGCACCGGATTAGGTCAGTACTGCATGTCCTTACCCATTCCTCTGAATTCCTCCCACTTCCCTGAAGGCAAAGCAGCTCGGAATTATTGCTGAAGAGCACAAAACTCAGCGAAATGAGAAATGTCGTTTTTTTGGCCGCGGCACCACCAAGGTGGATTCGTTATCCTGAGGAAGTTCAGAGGATTTCTCCTCCCCCAACCCCCCTTCATTCCACCCCAAGCCTCAAATATTCGGTGACCCAAAGCTTTCCTGGCTGCACACACATATTTGTAATTCCTGCCCCGTGTGAATGAGTAACAGCAGCACAGACTCTTGGAAGCATTGCAGGAATTTTTTTTTTGGGAGCCATTTGAAACTCTTCACGCGCTCGGGCGTTGATTTTTTATTGTTTTCTCTGCCTCAGGCACAACTTTTCCCACCATAAAGCTGTGGGGAGGAGCTGGGAGCTGCGTTTCACCGTTTGTAGGGCTGGAAGTTTTAGCTTGGGGGGTGCCAGGCTGGGATTAATCTGGCTCTGAGCTGCAGAAAAACCTCAGGAATTTCAGGGGGGAAAAGCAGGATGGCCATGGGCATCCAGGAGGGGAAAGCACCAAGCAGAGCCAACCAGAGAAGTGAGGATTGAACAGAGCCTGGAGCTCCTGTAAAGCAAATACAGAGAGGAGAAATCCTCTGGGAGAATAATTTTTCTCCCAGAAAGATGCAAGATCCACGAGAACGGGGCAGCTGAAAAGTAAGAACAGCAAATGTTCCACTTTAGGAAACTCCCGATCGCTGCAAAAGCTGCTCCAGCAAGTCCTCGCTCCCAGATTCCCAGATTTCTAATTAACTCAAATTGTGGAGGCAGCTCCTGCACGGCCCTGACGAGGGATTGGCTTCGGGAGGAGCTGCTCTCCAGAGCTCTCGCAGGGAGGCTGCACAAAAATGAGATTTCAACCAAGCCCCGGGTCAAACAGGACATTTCTGGGTCACGGGGGCCCTGGCCTGGATTTTCAGCAGCTCTGCCTGCAGCCAGCCAGATGAAACGCAGAGCTTTGCTCCCTTTCTCTGCTTCCTTTGAGCTGCTGCTGTGCTGTGTGGAAAAATGAGACATTTCCAGGAGCTGGAGCTCAGACAGCACCAGCATGGATGGACGGATGGACGGTGGTGGTGGTCAGCGATTCAGGGCTTCCATACCATGGAGCATCTCCCACTTCAGCAGCTCCTCCAGCAGATTTCCCTGGAAAAGTGTGAACATCCCTGGATCACACACAGCCTTGGACTCCCTTCTGAGCGAGGCTAATTAGAAAAGTGTTGGTTGCAGCAGGTTTCACACCCTTTCCACCCCGAGATTTCCATAGGCAGGGAAAGTTCCTCGCTCTAATTAAATGACTCAGAAGAGCCTAACTGGTCTTCTAACACATTCTAGCTCTGCTTTTGTTGTCAGGTGTTTCCACGGGAATGATTCAAGGTTGGAAATCTCTTCTTCCTACACTGCTGTTTACTGAATTAAGGAAATATTGGAAGGCTGCAGAAAACGAGGCCTTCACTTTCTTCCCAGCTTGGTGGGATGTGCATTGTAAAAGAAAGGTCAAAGGGAACCTGCAGGAAGTTGCTGCTCCATCCCTTCACCTCCAAACCCCACACAGCAGCCAGATCCAGGATTCCTGGGCTCTCAGGAACAGCCTGGAGCAGCAGGAGTGAGAATAAACCCCTCCAAAACTCTCGTTGGATGCATGAAAAATCCATTCCTTCGCTCAGTTCTTTCATTGGGAAGACAAGACAGAGCCACGAGAAGCTGTCCTCAGATAAAACCCTGACATCAGCTCACACGGGAGCCTCCAGGAGCCCTGAGCTGAGCTTCCCAAATTTTTGCATATCCCGTGCTCAGCACATCCCAGCCAGCGGCTGCCGGCCGGGGAGTTCACGCACAGCTTGGATTTCAGCTGGAACATGTATTTGCAGAGTCCAAGGAGAGCCCCATTTTTTCACCATAAAAGGTTGGGAGCGAAATTCCGGAGCTGAATTAACACGTCCCGCAGCTCCTCGACGTGGGAAAAGAATGCTGCGTCCTCCCACGTCGCTGCTTCCCATCCCAGGGCTTCTTCCCTCTTCCCGGCTTGTCCCTGCAAGTCAGGCCTTGGCTGCCATGAGCCAACAATTAATTAGAAGGATATAATTACCTCTCATCAAGAGAGATACCTGCAGGAGCCAGGTCTGGTTCTCTCCCGTGCTTACGCGGCTTTTATCCCGCCGCGTTTTCCAAATTAATTGGAGTAGCCCAGAGTTTTCACAGTTCTTGGGGGGAAATCTGGCACAGGAGTCTCTTCTGACCTCCTGCTAATAAATAATGATGGGAAGAGAGGATTATCCAGCAGCCAAATGTGTTCCTGAGGAGGTTTGAGGGGTTATTCCTGGTGAGAATGGGGATGCCGGTGTAGGTCACCATCCCTGCTCGGTGCTCAGGGTCACAGCTCTGCTCCAAGTTTTCATCCTTGTGAAAATCAGCAGGAGATGGAGGAGAAATCTTTTCCAGTAAAAGGAACTGGGAATTCAGATTTGGAATTATGTCACCTGAGGAATGAGAAGGATGGCCCTGCATGACAGAGAGGGCTGACAGTAACTGAGAGCTAATTTCAGACACTAAAATAGTCACACTTCCAGCTTTCTGGAATTTTCTGGTCCAAGAAGAAGAGAACCTTGCTCTGTTCCTGGTTCTCCTGCCAGTTTTCCAGCGGGATGTGGGACAAGCCTGTTCACGTCTCCGTGCCTTTCCTTATCTGAGGCTCACAGTAACTCCCAGGCTCAAAAGGGCACCAGGAGGGTGAATTCATCACCACTACCTCCCAAAGAGCTCTGGTTCCTCCTGGGAGCCTCAGATTCAGCTGGAAAATGTCCTTTCTGGGATTCAGGTGGAGAATGTCCTTCCTGGGATTCAGCTGGAGAATGTCCTTCCTGATGGATCCTTGGGTGCTGCTGGCAGGAGATGGTGCTGGCCCTGCCTGGCACTTTCCACATGTGTTCCCAGCATCAGGAGACTCCAAACCCAACTGAGCTGATCCCAGCACCAGATGGAACATCCAGGAAGCAAACCCCAAGCCAGAGGGTCGTGGTGCCAAGCTACAGAGCTCCAGGAAAATCCAGGGGCGTTCTCCAGCACTTTTCCAGCTGGGAAAGGCTGAGATCCTGCAGGAGGGTGGGAGCAGTGAGCACAGGCAGCCCCTGGGCATGGGTGAGGAGGGTGATGCCATTCACACGCTGCCATCCCTGCCCCGGTGCCAGTCCAGCCACACCTGGAGCTCGTGGTTGCTCCAGACAAGCCAGCTCACATCCCTGACTTTCCCCAAAGTGGATCCAGCTTGGAGAATTCCCCCTTTCCTCAATGGAGGATTTACCAGCTGGGTGAATTTTGGGGGTTTAATACCTGGTCACCATGGAGAGCGAGGAGCTGCATCTTATTGGGGTGGCAGCTCCCAGATTGACACCGGGATGTCCCCCAGGGGTGACAGTGCCACATCCAGAGCCTCTGAGCAGCACAGCACCAGCTCCTGATGGAGAAAACAACGGCAATAACTGGAACTCCAGGAGGATTTTGCTGGAGTTGAACCCTCTCTGTGCCTGGAGCAGGTGTGAGGGGGCTGCATGAGGTGATAACGGCCCTCAGGAGATGGTGGAGCTGCCCCCACGCTGCTGCTGAGGCCACTTGAGCTTAGCAGGGCCAGAGGTGGAGAAATCAGCTTGGAAACTGTTCCAAGAGTTCCCAAAGGCACGAGGTTGCCTCATCCCTGGGGTTAAGGCCTCTGTGTTCCAGCAATGTGGGGCTGGCTGGATCCATGGGATCCCATCCCTTCCCAAGGCACAGAATTCCCTCCAGGAGCTGCTGATGGAGCCAGGTTAGTGTTGGCTCCTCGATCCATTCATAGGAGAAGCTCAGATCCCGGTTTTAGCAATGCCCAAAGATGGAGGAGCATCTTCTTTGGAGACCTCTCCACCTGAAGGGAATTTTACTCCATGACTCCTTCATTTCACTCAGCCTTGCAAAACCACCGTGAATGAATTTTCCACAGGGGATGAGGGGGGTGATTAACAGGGATGTGGAACCAAAGCTGAACGACTCCCATCATCTCAGCCTGGTGGCTTTAACACAATCCAGCCATTTCATCCTCAGACATCCTCGGGATCCCACATCCCTGCATCTCCATTTTTGAAGGCACAATACCCCAGGCTTTCAGCTTGGGGGAAGATTTAAATCCGTGCTGCTTACAGGGGGTATAAACCCAAGGGCTTGGGGTGAGCCATGGATAAAAGGAGAATTTTTCCCCAGGAAAAGCCCAGCTTTCAGTCAGCAGTGACAAGCCTGGGCAGAGGGACGTCCCCCTGTCCCTGTGCCAGCAGGACACCAGACCTTGCCTACAAAACTCTTCATTAAAGAGCCTCTCCCCCAAGTGCAGCGAGGAGAGTGGCCTGGGCTGAGAGCCAGGGTGCTGGGGGTGGGAGGGATCCCAATCCCTCCTCTTCCTTCCTCTCCAGCAGGTGGGAATCCCCCTCCCAGCCCCGGAGCCCTTGGCACGGGCGCATTCCCGGCAGCGCTCCCGTGGGCACCTCGGGAGTTTTGTCCTGAGTCACCCCTGAGCAGAGCTGAGATAAGGGAAATGCCTGGCAGCCCTCCAGCCCTGCACAGATGCTGGCTTATTTTGAACTCCACAAATGATTTATGTGCCCGAGGAAGGATCCCAACACCTCCTCCTCCTCTCCAAGCCCTTTTTTTAAAGTCCTCCATTTCTCCCTCTCTCTCCACATTCTCCCTGTGGTGTCAATGCCTTCACTGTGGGCACCCCAAAAGAAACAAGGAAAGGCCAAACCAAATATTTTGTTGAGAATTAAATGGAGCTAAAGCTCCAGAGGAGGGCAAGGAGAGGTTTTGTTTTATCAGCAAACCAAACACCCCGTTCAGGAGCAAAATGCTGTTTTCCCTCTTGGAACAGCCTCCTGAAAATGAGGCCAATGCAGTTTTCATTTGCAACACTAATTTGATGAACTCCAGCGGGTTAATGATATTGCTGGATTTAATTAAAGCAGTTGTTAGTCAGGCTGAGTCCCTTCTCCTTAGGAAGGGCCTGGTGTCTTGGAAGCACTGCTGACATCCAGCACCAGAGCCCAGCCTCTGGCCAGAGTCATGGAATCGTGACCATGGGCAGGGTGTGGGGGTACAGCCCCAGATCCCCCTTTCATCCCCAAATTCCTGGTACAACCCCAAATCCCTGTTACAGCCTCAAATCCCTGTTTCATCCCCAAATTCCTGTTTCATCCTCAAATCCCTGTTACAGCCCCAAATCCTTGTTTCATCCCCAAGTTCCTGTTACAACCCCAAATCCTTGTTTCATCCCCAAATTCCCATTTCATCCCCAAATTCCTGTTTCATCCCCAAGTTCCTGTTTCATCCTCAAATGTGTGTTACAGCCCCAAATCCCTGTTTCATCCCCAAATGCCTATTACAGCCTCAAATACCCCTTTCAGCCCCAAATTCCTGCTTCATCCCCAAATTCATATTTCATCCCCAAATCCCTGTTACAGTCCCAAATCCCTATTTCAACCCCAAATCTGTTTCAGCCCCAAATTCCTGTTTCAGCCCCAAATCCCTGTTACAGTCCCAAATCCCTATTTCAACCCCAACTCTGTTTCAGCCCCAAATACCCCTTTCAGCCCCAAATCCCTATTTCACCCCCAAATCCCTGTTCTAGCCCCGTGCCTGCAGCAGGGACCTGATTGCCCACAGGGTTTTCTCAGCCACACGGTGCCACCAGCTCTGATTTGGGGCACCAGAGGTTCCACAATCAGGTGAGACACAGCGGGGACACAGCCCCACTCCTGCAATTTCTCCTCATCTCTTCCCAAAATTTCCCAACATCAGTGTGCTGAGAGCTTTGGAAGTGGTGCTGAAAACCCTGGCAAGCCCTGAGGAGCCATCTCAGCTGTAGCCCTGACTTCTCTCCAGCCTTAAAATAACCCAAACTCAGCTGCTTTCCACGGGCAGAGTTTCCTGCAGGAGGATCCCAGCAGCTCCAGTGAGTCACTGCGGGGTTACCTGGCAGCTCTGTCCCCGTGGTGACACCGCTCAGCTCATTCCTGGGCTGGCTGTCACCTCCTGCACGGCTCAGAGCTGAATGGTTTCCAGCCTGGTGCTGCCTCTGCCAGGGAAGCAGTGCTGGGAGTGCTGAGTGATGGAAAGTCAGGGCAGATATCCCTCTGTCAAAGGTGGGCATGAAGGCTCTGGCTTTATTCTGCATCCTACAAACCCTCAGCCTCCTGCTCAGACTCACCCTGGCCTCTCCACTGATGTTGGATTTGATGCTGGAGGTCTTTTCCCACCTTAATTCTGTGGGTGGGAATGTTCTGCCAGGGGATGCTCTGGCTCCTGGTGATCAATCTTCCAGTCCAGTCTTGCTTGTGGATCAAAGCTTTTTACCAAACTGTTCTTTCTTTGCTTGGAAAACACACAGGGTGTGTTTGATTTCTCTGTGTTACTTAAAAGGAATAATAATCTCCTAAAAATCAGTGTGATATCCCTGCGAGTTCCCCATCTCACATCCCAACTGCTGCAATGCTAATTCCCAGCGGGATGCATGCCAGGAAACCTTGGGGAATGAGTAGCTCTCCCTATCCAGGACACAGGGATCCTTCCAGGGCTTTAATTCCCACCCCTAAATTTCCTGTCATTAAGTTAATGACCCCATTGTTTTAAGCGCATCTTCATTTTTGGAGTCACAGTACCCCAGGCTTTCAACTTGGGGGAAGATTTAAATCCGGTTTAGTCAGGGCTGAACCTTTGCCCCTCCTGGGACAAACACCACAGGAGGTCAGGACAGGTGACAGAGAAAAGGGGTGGCTGGTTCTGTATGTGGGAGTTTTGTCAGGAATAACAGCATTTCTGAAGGGGTTCAACAGAAATTCTTTGATAATTCAGATTTACGACACTATGGGGTGGCAGGATGAGGGGGAATGGCTTAGGGAGGGAAGAGAGTGGATTATGATTGGGAAAAAAATGTTCCCTGTGAGGGTGGTGAGGCCTTGGAATAGGAATCCTGTCCCTGGATCCCTGGAATTGTCCAAGGCCAGGCTGGATGGGGCTTGGAGCAGCCTGGGGCGGTGGAAGGTGTCCCTGCCACGTCAGGAGATAAAATAGGATGGGCTTTGAGATCCCAACACAAACCAGGCTGGCACTGCAGGATTTACACCCACCCTCAGTGTGACCATTCCCCGTTTGGCTCAGCACCCCCTGCCGATGTCACCCACCCCTGGTGACACCCTGGCTGCTCCCAGCGTGGCCCCACACACCCCAACCCTCTGCCCTGCCAGGATTTTCCCTCCCAGCCTTTTGCCTGCACATGAAAGAAGGCTTCCCTTGTCACAGCCCCAGTCTGCATTTCACATTCATGCATTTTAAAGCACAGACAGGCTTGTAATTAAACCCCGGAATATTTTAAGCTCTTGTAGTGATTCGAAGGTCTCCTAACTCAGCTCAGCATATGTTGCTCTCATAGTAAGCTCGAGTTCTGCCAGCTGCCTGCGTGGGCTCTCCCTGCAGCCCCATTCTCCCATCAATGAGCTGCCTGCAGGAGCAGGAATCATCCCCCAACCAAGTGTGGCCCCTTCTCTGCCCAGCAGCAAAACCCTGATGTTTCCCCGGGCAAAGGCTCCAAAGCTGGAGTGGTTTCATAGGAGCCCGGCAGGAATTCTCCACCTCCCTGCCTAGCGAGGATCCTTTGCTATGGTTACACGAGCCAGGAAGAGAAAACGAAAAGGTGGGGGATACTCAAGCGTTATTTTGTGCTTTTTTTAAGCCCAGGCAGTTCCCAAAGGCAGTTCCCAGAGCAGGAATGTCACCAGGCAGGAAGTGCTCGTGACTGAGTACCTGACCTGAACACGTGCCTCACCTTCCTCCTGGGTTTTTTGGTTTTTGGTGGGTTTTTTTTTCCTGGAAAGAATCCCATCCTCGCCTACCAGCTGGTAAACACTGCTGCTTCCTCCCGAGTCTGCAAAGCTCAGCTTCATCCTGGCTCCCTCTCGGGGGTTATTCATGGATGGGGGCAGCCAGGGACAGGGATGCTCCTGGGGGATAAGGAATCCTTGGGGTGGATCACTCCCATCCTCAAATCCGGGGGCAGAGATGTCATTCCTCACCACAACTCCCAACCTACCTGTCCTGGAGAGATGAGGGCTACAATTTGGAATAATCCTGCTCAATAATCCAATCAATAATCAATACAAAAATCAATCATCTACCCAGGTGATGCCCCCCTCATCCTATTGTCTCCCACAGGGACACAGAGGAGCAATTCCCTGGTGTTAAATGCGAATTGTTAAATGTTAATTGTTAATTGGTAAATGTTAAATTGTTGGGAAAGCTCCTGGAGCCGGGGCTGGGGTGGGTGCTTTCAATGCATCATCAAGATCAGGGACATCCCTGGTGTCATCCCAAAAAACCAGAGAGCTGGGAACGCTGGAGACAGCCAGAGCATTCACACCCACCCGGCCAAGCATCCCCTGGGTTTCAGGGCTTTTTGTGCCATCCTGAATCTTTTCTTCTTTCTGTTGGAGTTGGGAAAAAATTCCAGGTTTGTTCCCCCTGGATGGCAGCTGGGCCAGCCCCGAGGGACTGGGAGAGGTGGCAGTGTCCCATTCCTGGCCGTGTCCTGGGATGAGCAGCACAGCCCTGGCTGTTCCTCACTCCCTCGGTGTGAAATTTTCCCAGAGTTTGTCAGGAAACTCTTGGTAGCCTCTTTTTTTTTTTTTTTCTTGGAACAGCTCCTCGACACCGAGAGGAAATCTGCAGGCTCCGGGCCAGCTTTTCGTCATGCTCCAGGAGCAAGGCAGGGACAGGAGGTTTGCCTGGAAAAACCACAAAATTCCAGCCAAAATGATAAACTTGGAGCTCCCTGGGTGGACAAGCATTGCCTTTCCTCGGCTCTGCCTGCAGCAAAAACCACATGGCCACGGTTTGTCCCAAAATAACTTTTATTTTTTTGGGGAATAACCAGCACGTGGGATTGTTGGCTGTGTGGAAATCGCTGCTCTGAAGGGCTGGGGAACACGAAATGTTGGATTTGTTCAGCCCTCCCCACGGCAGCCAGAGGCTCCGGGCTCCCACACGTCTCAGCTTTCCCCGGGAGCACGTCTGGGTGCTAAAAAAGAGGAAAAAAAATGGAAAATCCAGCCAGAATCTCAGCATATTTCAGGGAATAAAGTAGAAAAAAACCCCTTTTATCTGTCAGAATCAGATCCCACTCATGCTCCGGTGTAAATCCACGGGGGGAACAACGTGGGAGGAGAAAAACCTGGAGCTCCCGGGGGCTGCCCCGTGCCCAAGGCACGAAGGAAGAGCTGCCAAAATCCACGGAACGAGGGGAACCCAGCGTGTCCTCACCCCACCCACAGCTTCCCAAAGCTGCTCTTTTTTTGTCGGCCTCACCTTTCTATTCAAATTCAGCGGTGCTAAACCAATATTTATTCAGTTTTTCTTGGTCAGGAACCACTCCCTGCACGCTGATATGTCAAAAATGTGTCTGGTTACCCCGAGGAGTCGGAGCTGTGTGTGTGTGAGGAGGAGGAGAGCTGCACGGGGATATTTTTAGCCTCGTGTTTGTCTGCAGAGCCGCATCCCAGAAGAATTTTTTTGGTTTCATCCCCGCCTGGGGACTCAGTCAGTTTGGGTGAGATGCACAGCACGAGGAGCTGAATGTCACCAGCCCCGTGCCACAGGTTTATAAATGGAATTATCGCAGCGAGAAAATATCCCAGGCGTGAGAATCCTTGAAATTCCTGGCGTGAGAATCTCTGAAACCAGAGCTGAGACTGGGCGGAGGGAGCGGAGAAGCTGGGAGGGCACTGGCTGGGCACGGCTGTGGGTGGGGGACTGTCCCTGCTGTCACCCTGTGCCTCCTCTGGAGCTCCCAGGACGAGGTTTTTCCGGGATAAAGCAGCTGGGAGAAGTTGCACATCCATATTCCTGAGGGTGTTTCCAACCTAGAGCATCCGCTGCTCCTGTTATCACCTTCCCCTTATCACTGACCAGAGGAGCCCGTGCTCAGCACTGGGGACACCTAGGAAGGGTCACAATCTCTTCTCCTGCCTGTCGAGGGGACAGAATCGGGGTGATTTGGTTCCTGAATGCCCAAATCCCCATTTCCAGCACAACTCTGGCCCCAGCACTCCTCACCACCCCTGTCCCAGGCAGCAAGGATGTGCTGCTTCCCCGCTGTCACATTTTTGGGGGGCAGGAAATGATCTGACTGCTTTATTTCCCACCTTGCAGGAGTGCCCCGTGCTGCTCCGTGGGCCACCAGCTGATTTCAGTCCATCTTTGAGCCGAAATTCGCTCCGAACTGAATTTCCTGAGCACGCAACAAGGTCTGAGCGCTCTGCCCCGAGTCCCCTCTTTCAATAACAAAAGGTGGAGAAGGAAAATGCCTCTCCAAGCCTCTGCCCCTCCCTTTCCCTGCAGCCCGAGGTGTTTTTTGCAGCCACCACTGGATTATTCATGCCTTCGGCATCTTCACCACCTCGGCTTTAGGATGAACTCACGAAACATAAATATTTTGTGCTCCGGAGGGAGTTTTTTTAATGGTTTCAGGGTATTTAGCAAGCACTTCACGTGGCCCAAGCTGTGGATTTCCCCTCAGGAAAGGGATGTGCAAGGAATGGGGACAGGGATGGGGTCCCTGTGCTGCAGCATCACCCGTGGATCTGTAATTGATGGCTTTGCCTTTTTATGAATGTACTAAACGCCTCTTTTTTTCATGTAAATAGTTTTTAACAGCCATTAAAACATCATTACAGGACATTCAGGGGACATCTCCGTCAGGGACAGGAGTTGCCAGGTCCCCACACGAGGAGAAGGAAAGCAGTTGGGAGGAGAAGATGGGCAGAAAATGAGAATTGGTGACTTCAGGCAGGGTGTGCTCCCGAAATGTGAGGGAGAAAGTGCTGCCAGAGCCCCTTTGCACTGGAAACTCGGCTCAAGATGAGCTAAGGGTTGCACAAAATGCACATTTCTGTCCATACATCTGTTGTGGGACGAGAAATATTCCGAGGATTGGAGGCAAGGCGGGGCACAGAGGGTTGGGCACTGAAGCTCCTTTGGGATGGGGAGGGAGTTTTGGTGAGGGAATCCCACCCAGGGCTCACTGGGGCTGCAGCAAGCAGGGGTGCAAACATGGAAAACCTGCACTTGGAGCCTCCTCTTCCCAGCAAAGGCCTCTCTGCCAGTGACAGATGTGCAAAAACATTCCAACAATGTGCTCCAAACCACTCGGAAATGTTTTCCAGGCTGGAGCAGAGCTGCCACAAGTGCCACGGAGCCGAGAGCGGGGGGAGCTGCCCTGGCTCTGGGCACGCTGCCCAGCAAAGCTGCTTCCTTTGCTGTCCCAGCAAATTCCTGCTGGGGAGAGGATGCTCCTGAAGGGAATGGAGAGGCATCACCCTCTGCAGCATTTGATGATATTTTGTTTGATTTGAGTCATTTCCGTGCCTGCTGAGCCCCCCTGAGCCCGGCCACCCGCTGTGGGTGCAGTCACCTTTGGTCTTTCATCCCGTGTTTCCTCGGGAATGTGGGAATGGGACAGAGGCTGTGGCTCCTGGCAGCCTCTGCTGAAGCCTCTGGGGTGTTTCTGGTGCCAGGGACACCTGGATGCACATTCTGGAGCTCTGGAAGAGCATTCCCAGTCCTGCCTCCACAGCATCACCGTGACTAAAGGTGAGTTTGGGATTGCTCCAAACTCCAGCTGGCTCCATCCTGGGTCTCCCTTCCAACTGCAGCAGCAGCAAATTCCCTGGTTTTGCAGCTCCATGAGCCCCAGATCGCTCCCAGGATGGGATGTGGGGTGTCCCAGTGCTGCCACTGCAGTAATCTGGTCCTGCTTGTCCCAGATTATCCCAAATTCCTTCCCACACAAACTCCAGCCAGATGTGGAGCCCAGGAGAGGAGCCCACGGTGGGGTGGCACTGATGGAGGTGAAAGTGCCAGCACTCTTCACTTCACTGAGGCTTTTTTTGGAGCAGGGATGAAAAGTCCAGCTCCTTTCCATCTTCTGCACATCTCCACTTCCCTGACCCGGAATTCCACTTTTTAAAATAACTCCATTCTGCAGGAACAGTGTCCTAAAATACACACCTGACCTACTTTAGCCAGCTCCCTGCCCAAAATGTCACCCTGCAGCTTGAGCAGCAGGGCAGGACACGGCCAGGGGCCAACCTGCTCCTGCTGGGAAGGTGAGGGAATGATTTCCTTTTCCCTGAGGATAGAGGTGGGAATTGGAGCTTGGCAGGAAATTCAGCATTTGGGGACACACATGGAGGGTTCAGGGCCTGGCCAAACCACACAGGAGTGCAAACTCTGCTTGTTAATCCCTTGGGAATGGCCTGTTGTGAAATTCCTGGGCTCTCTGCCTCCCAGCCTGTGGTTGTCTCCTACAACTGGGAATTCCACCTGGGGAGAGCTCTGGAAAAGGGGGACAACAGCCCCCAAGCCAAGGTTTCAGTGCCAGGCACGTGGTCTGGGACATCTGGCTGGTGTCACCTCCCAGGGCTGCAGGAATCTGGTGCTGCTCGTGATCCATCAGAAATCCAGAGCTCCTTCCCTGTGTCCCAGCCAGCAGCACCACCCCGGATTCAGAACCTGAGCCATGGACATCAGGACAATGTTTACATCCCATCAGGACAATGTTTCCATCCCATCAGGATCAAGGCAATGTTTACATCCCATCAGGACAATGTTTTCATCCTGTTTTTCCTTTCATTTGACCCCCATTCCAGAGGTGAACCTCTCATTCCTGAGGGTTTTCAGGACTGCTGTCACCTCCCTGGACACCTCTCAATGCCACAGGAATCTGGTGCTGCTCGTGATCCATCAGAAACCCAGAGCTCCTTCCCTCTGTCCCAGCCACCAGCACCACCTTGGATTCAGAACCTGAATCATGGACATCAGGACAATGTCTACATCCCATCAGGACAATGTTTCCATCCCATCAGGATCAGGACAATGTTTCCATCCCATTTTTCCTTTCATTTGACCCCCATTCCAGAGGTGAACCTCTCATTCCTGAGGGTTTTCAGGACTGCTGTCACCTCCCTGGGCACCTCTCAATGCCACAGGAATCCGGTGCTGCTCATGATCCTTCAGAAATCCAGAGCTCCTTCCCCACATTCCAACCAGCAGCACCACCCTGGATTCAGAACATGAGCTGTGGACATCAGGACAATGAGGAGATGGTGGAGTCACCATCCCTGGATGTGTTTAAAACAAGCCTGGATGTGGCACTGGTGCCATGGTTTAGCTGAGGTGTTGGGGCTGGGTTGGACTCCATGACCTTGAAGGTCTCTTCCACCCTGGTGATTCTCTGATTCTCTGATGTTTCCATCCCATCAGGACAATGTTCACATCCCATTTTTCCTTCCACTCAACTCTCATTCCAGAGGTGAACCCCCTCATTCCTGAGGGTTTCCAGGCCCTGCTGAGGTTTATGGAGCATTTTCCCCCAAGGGAAGGGGGAGAATGCAGCGCTGTGAGGAGCAGAAAAGACATCCAGTCTCCAAGGATTGATGGGTACACCCAGGGAAATGCTGCCTTTACCCAGGTCACCTTTTTCATCCTCGCCCAGGAAGGAAATTAATCAAGCTCCCGGAGTTATTCCCACTAATTGATCACCTCTTAATGGCAATAAAGCTTTAAGGAAGCACAAATGTATTATGTGGAAGGGCAGAAGTGAGTGGCTCTTGGTGGTTTATCTTGGTGATTTGGGAGGGGGGAATTGCAGGGAATTTGATCCCTGCTCCAAGGCCTGCTCTGCATTTTAGTGGGGAACAGCATTCAAATTAACCCTGGCACTTAACAAATGGTTGATTGGGTAATTAAAGGCTGATTAATCCAATTTTATTTAAGAAAATGGATGAGGGAAGGAGCTGGGAAATGGGAAATGATGGAAAAGTGGAGCAAAGGTGAAACAAAGGATAATTGGGCCTGGCTGTGGAAGAAAACAGGATTCTTAGGGAACGGGAATGCAGGGGATTGGATCTGTCTGGACAGCAGGAAAAGGGGGGCACAGGGACAAGGAGGGGATGGCAAATGCAGGTAAGAAATTGAGCAGGGGCAGGTGACAACCAAAGGAACCAATTCCTTCCAGACTCACACGGAAAACAACATTTGATATTTCCACTGATGACCATAAAAAGAGAAAAAAAAGTGTGTGGAGGGGTTTTGCTGGTGAAATTCCCTGATCAGATCTGCTGATGGCTCCAACTGAAGGGGAAACGTGGAGAATTTGGAATCCTAAGGATCGAAATAAAGCACTCAGGGTCTCCCAGTGAGGGTTTGAGCTGTGTGGGGAGAGTGAATCAGTTCCAAATGATGGAGGGGAAGAGACCCCAGGAGATGCACAAGGATAACCTGAAATGGTGGATACAGCTCTGATCCAGGAAAAACGAGCTGTCCCAGTGCAGCAGAGATTCCAGCAACTTGGTGCATCATTTAATCAACCAAAATCTCAGCAAAGTAACTCCTGAGAAAATCTCTGAAGGTATTTAAGGGGCAGATACGAGGGAGAGGTGAATTTCTCACAGTGGGAACGGGAGGAACCCTGCGAGATCTGCCCCCAAACCATCCCAGCAGCGAGGTTCCAAAGGCCACACCACGGGGTTGGTGGCCAGCTGGGCAACCAGGGAGCCACCTCTGCCCAGGCCTGGGTGACTCCATCCCCAGGGGGAGGAGGAGAGGGTTTGATGTGGTGCCTGGGGGAGAAGAGCCCTGATAAACCCGGGATCCATCGAGTCGGACCAGAAAAACCTGAGGTGCTGCCACCCACCCTGATCTGATCCCTCTGGGATAACTGAGGGACAGGAGGGCGGGAAGCTGTCCAGGATTCCTGGGTTCCCACGGGCAGCTGGGAGCAGATCAGATCAACACCAAGAAATTGGGATGGTAATAATTGCCCCTGAGTCTCCTGAGACAATCCCCTCCTTTTCCAAGAGTTGAGTTTTAGGTGCTATGGATCTCAACAACCTGATGATTTTCGAGACTGGGAAAAAAACCTGAGGAATGTGTTGGTGATAAATAATTTGTTTTTCTCATGGTTTTTTCCCACAGCAGCAGATCAGATCAGAGGAAAAGAGGGAGGATTCTCCCCTTCTCCTAAGACCTCACCTGCAGAGCTGCCTCCAGCTCTGGAAACCCCAAAATAAAGTTGTGGAGCTGCTGGAATGAATCCAGAGGAGGCCATGGAGATGTTCCTCGGCTCTGGAGCCAGGCTGGGAGAGCTGGGAATGTTCACCTGGAGAAGGGAAGGATCCAGGGAGAGCTGGGAATGTTCCCCTGGAGAAGGGAAGGATCCAGGAGGAGCTGGGAATGTTCCCCTGGAGAAGGGAAGGATCCAGGGAGAGCTCAGAGCCCCTGGCAGGGCCTGAAGGGGCTCCAGGAGAGCTGGAGAGGGACTGGGGACAAGGGCTGGAGGGACAGGACACAGGGAATGGCTCCCAGTGCCAGAGGGCAGGGCTGGCTGGGAGATTGGGAATTGGGAATTCCTGGCTGGGCTGGAATTCCCAGAGAAGCTGTGGCTGTCCCTGGAAGTGTCCAAGGCCAGGCTGGAGTAGCCTGGGATGGTGGCACATGTCCCTGCACATGGGACACTTCCCAAGGCCTCTTCCAACCCAAACCATTCCGGGATTCCCTGAATTTGGCACCAAAACCTCCTCAGTGGCTCCCAGACGACCTCTCCGTGCTTTCCCTGCCCCAGACATCAAAGTTCTCCGTGCCTGAGGGGGAGTTTCCCCACATCCCTCTGTCTCCCCACAGGGCTGGGCTGGAGGAACCAACCCCAGTGGCTGCATCAGGATGCAAAGCCCAAGGAAAACCTCTGCTCCTCTCAGCTTCATTAGCAGGGCTAATTAGGGGGAGCCAATCAAAACCCCCTTTGCAAAACACTCATTCACAAATGGGGGTGGGTACAAACAGCCCCTCGAGCCCAGTTGTGAGTGGCTCCAAGGGGAGAGCAGGGAGTGCAGATCCCACAGAGCTCAGCTGGGTTTAGGAACCGGCTGGAATTTCTGCGTTTTTGTGTCCCGACAGCTGAGTTGGAGCTCCCAGGTTTGAAGCTCTGTGGCTTTCAAACCACGACAATCCCAGCTCTGGAAATCCTTTGAGTCCACCCAGAACAACAGAGGGAAAAGCACTGGGAGAGGAGGAAGGTCATAAATGGAAATGACTGCAGGGGTGGAAGGGATTGAAGGGCTCAGGCAGCAGCTCCAAGGGTGGGACATCCCGATTTTCCTGGCTCAGCTCTCCTTCCCTTTGGAGAGGGGTGGGATGAGGGGTCTGGCTGTGCTCAGGGTGACAAAGGATCCCCTTTGGGTGGGAATAAAACCTCCTGATCCAAACCCTGCAATCCAAACCCCCAGCAGCCATGCCAAGGACTGGAGTCTGCACCAGCTCTGCTCCATGGGCTGCTTGTGCTCCACATCCTCCCAAAAGCGGTGGGAATGTGAAATTTGGTTGGGATTTGGAGCCTCCTATTCCTTGTAGACCCCTAAGCCAGGATAAGAGGGAGGATGGAGAGGAGGAAAAGCTCTGTCCCAAAAACCCCAGGTAACAGCCAACACAGTGGGGCAGCAGCTCCAGGGCTGGGAAATCCCAATTTTCCTTTCAAATGCCATTCCCTGTGAAAATTTTCTTTTTAACTACTTTTTATATTCCACGATGAACATTCCTGAGTGTGCTTTTTTCCAAGAGATCTTTGGGGATTAAGAGGAACTTGGCCAGGCCAGGAGCAGCCATCCCTGCCCCAGGAGCTCATCTCCTGCTAGAGGGATCCAGGGATTCCGCTCCAATATCCCTGCAGAGAATTCCAGGCAGCCTGAGGAGTTTTGGGATGGTTTTTGTCCCTTTTTTGGCTCATGAATAATGGAGTGACGAGGGTGTGACAAGAGGTGACAAACGAGGGACCTCAAACACGGCAGGGGCAGACAGGATCCCATCAAATTCCCACCCCTGCGACAGCTTCGGGCTCTTCGTCTGCCAAGGACAGGGAAATATAAACTGGGAGAAGCAGCCTTGAATGTAAAATGTAAAATGTAAAATGTTAAATGTAAAATGTAAAATGTAAAATATTAAATGTAAAATGTAAAAATAGAAAATATACAAATACAAAATACACAAATAGAAAATATACAAATATAAAATAGAAAAATATAAAATATACAAATAGAAAAGAGGAAAATATAAAATATGGAATACATAAAATACATAAATTATATAAAAATATAAAAATATATAAAAAACCATAATATATATAATACATAAGATATAATAGATATTAAATATATAAAATAAAAAGGAAGCTATAAAATCTAAAATTAAAAATATAAAAATATGAAATGTAAAATATAAAACGTATAAATATAAAATGTATAAATAAAAATAGGAAAATAATTGTAAATTATTATCAAATATTGTAAATTGAAAATAATTCGTAATTGTTAATTACGAATCACAGAACCCTGTGGTTAGCTCAGTCTCTGGGTGATGCTGCCCCTCCCTGTTTTCCAGCAGAGAATTCCCAAAACATCATTTCCCCCCCTCAGAAAACTCCTGCATCCGACCCAAACCAGTGGGAGACACCAACATGGCTGAGCAGCCGCAGCCCGGAGAGCGATTCCAGCAGGGAAAATTCCCAAGTTTTGATGGAATTCCACCCTTTCATCCATCCTCTGGTGTTAAACCACTTCCCGGGCTGCTGAGAGCTGCAAAACATGTGGGGAAAGGCTCTGGAAAAGGGGCTTTTCCAACCCAAATCGTGATTCCACGGATTTCCGATGCCTCCAGAGCACTCCAAGAAATTTTTGGGCTCTGTTTTAGTTGTGGGCAGACACAGGGACAGAAGGAAAATGTCCCTGGTGTGTCCTGGTATCCCAAAACCACAGCAAATCCCACTCCTGGCTTCTCCAGCTCCCTGACCTGCAGCTGCACTTTCACTCCCTCAGGACAAAAAGAGAAAAAAATAAAACCCTTTCCCAACTCAGCTTATTATCCTGATAATATCAGAAAAATTGCACCCGACCCCATTAATATCCATTTTTTTCTGGGCAAGGATCCAAAAGCTGCCTTCAGGAAGAGCGGAGGGAGCAATTACCCCATTCCCAATTATCCCTGATCCCGGGGGGCTCCACTTTCCCCACATTTATGGCTGGGATAAGAGAACAATCCCCCACATCCCCGGGCCGGGAGAAATCCCTGAGCTCAGCTCTAAATCTTTGGGAAGGGAATTTTCCAAGCTGTCAATGTTCCTCCCCTGGCTCAGAGTTGGTTTTCCTCGGTATTTTAATGAGTTCTCTGAGAGAGGAGGGGAAAAAAAATAAAGGAGGAAAAACCAGGGAAAAGTGAGGGGTGAAGTCATCAGGTCTGGTTTTATTACCTCGAATATCAGCAGCTTGTTCAGCTGGGGCAGTTTTGTTTTATGTATAAACAGAGAGGTGGAGGCAACAAAAACACAAACACTGAAATATAAACAGAGATGTAAAAACACAGGGGTGGAGGCAGCACTGCCCCTTGGCCGCAGTGGTAAATATTTCTCCAGGAGAAATGGGAATAAAAGGAGTGTAAAACCGTGGTTTGGTGGTAAAATCCGGGAGAAATGGGAATAAAAGGAGTGTAAAAGCCACATTTTGGTGGTAAAATCTGGGAGAAATGGGAGTAAAAGGAGTGTAAACCCCATATTTTGATTGTAAAACCTAGAGAAATGGGAATAAAAGGAGTGCAAAACCATGTTTTGGTGGCAAAACTTGGAGAAATGGGAATAGAAGGAGTGTAAAAGCCACATTTTGGTGGTAAAATCTGGAAGAAATGGGAATAAAAAGAGTGTAAAACCATATTTTGCTGATAAAACTTGGAGAAATGGGAATAAAAAGAGTGTAAAACCATATTTTGCTGATAAAACTTGGAGAAATGGGAATAAAAGGAGTGTAAAACCATGTTTTGGTAGTAAAACTTGGAGAAATGTGAGTAAAAGGAGTGTAAAAGCTGCAGTTTGGTGTTAAAATCTGGGAGAAATGGAGGATAAACCCCATATTTTGATGGTAAAACCCGGAGAAATGGAAATAAAAGGAGTGTAAAACCATGGTTTGGTGGTGGGAGTAAAAGGAGTGAAAACCATGTTTTGGTTGTAAAACCTGGGAGAAATGGGAATAAAAGGAGTGTAATGGCCTCGTTTTGGTGGTAAAATCTGGGAGAAATGGAGTGTAAACCCCATATTTTGCTGGTAAAACCTGGAGAAATGGGAGTAAAAGGAGTGTAAACCCATGGTTTGGTGGTAAAACTTGGAAAAATGGGAGTAAAAGGAGTGTGAAAAGCTGTATTTTGGTGGTAAAACCTGGATAAATGGGAATAAAAGGAGTGTAAAAGCCACATTTTGGTGGTAAAATCTGGGAGAAATGGGAGTAAAAGGAGTGTAAACCCCATATTTTGATTGTAAAACCTGGAGAAATGGGAATAAAAGGAGTGTAAAACCATGTTTTGATGGCAAAACTTGGAGAAATGGGAATAGAAGGAGTGTAAAAGCCACATTTTGGTGGTAAAATCTGGGAGAAATGGGAATAAAAAGAGTGTAAAGCCATATTTTGCTGATAAAACTTGGAGAAATGGGAATAAAAGGAGTGTAAAACCATGTTTTGGTAGTAAAACTTGGAGAAATGTGAGTAAAAGGAGTGTAAAAGCTGCATTTTGGTGGTAAAATCTGGGAGAACTGGGAATAAAAAGAGTGTAAAACCATATTTTGCTGATAAAACTTGGAGAAATGGGAATAAAAGGAGTGTAAAACCATGGTTTGGTGGTGGGAGTAAAAGGAGTGAAAACCATATTTTGGTTGTAAAACCTGGGAGAAATGGGAATAAAAGGAGTGTAATGGCCTCAATTTGGTGGTGAAACTTGGGAGAAATGGGAATTAAAGCAGCGTAAAACCATATTTTGCTGGTAAAATTTGGAGAAATGAGAGTAAAAGGAGTGCAAAACCATGGTTTGGTGGTAAAATCTGGGAGAAATGGGAATAAAAGGAGTGAAAACCATGTTTTGGTGGTAAAATTGGAGAAATGGGAGTAAAAGGAGTGAAAACCATGTAAGAATGGTAAGAATCCAGCTGAGGGAACGAGTCCTTTAATGAATGAATCCTTTAACCTTGGGATAGAACTTTGGAAGAGTTGGTGCACTGACAAACCCTAAAATTCCTATAAAGCAAACCCCAAAGGCTGTTGATAAGACAGAGCTTAGTGGTGCTGAGGGGAGAAGGGAAAAAAAAAAACCCTTGCATTAATTCCAGTTGCTCTTTAATTATCCACAACAAATCCTAAATCCCAGGTTTAGGGAAATCCTAAATTTCCTCAGCTTCTGTCCCCTCCCGGAGTGAGGGATGAGCAGGAGCAATGGTTTCATCCAGGGTATTTTTAGGAGTTCTGTAGCTGTTTGAGGTCTTTTGGGATCGATTCTCCTGCCCAATGTCAGAATGGGGGCGTTGAGGTTTTCCCAGTTTGAGGGGTAATATCCCATTCCAGCCATGCTGTAGGATGGTAATCCACGGGTTTCTGCCGGATCCTGAATTATTTGGGATCAGGCTTGTGTGCAAAAGACCATGGAAGTGTTTGGGGAGCACTTTGAGTTGCCAAGGACTGTGGGAGCTGTGAGAGATCCGGATTTGGGATACCCTGGGGGGTTTTTGTATCCACATCAAGGCTCCAAATTCATCTTAAGAAAAGGAATGAGATCTTGGAAAAAAAAAACCAAAACACAAAACAACAACAACAACAAAAACTCAAAAAAAAACCCCAAAAAACTCAAAAAAAAAAAAAAACCAAAAAAACAAAAGAAAACTAAAAAACCCAAAAAAACCAACCAACCAAACAAACAAAAAACCCCAAAACAACAACAAAAAACCCCCCAAACAAACAAAAAAACACCAAAAAAAAAAACCAACAAAAAAACCCAGGTGAAATTTGGTGTCTGTGGGGCATTTTGTGGTGGTGGAGGGCAGTGGGAGCCTGGAGAAGGAGAATTTTGGGGTGAGTGGAAAGCCAGGAATGCTTGGTAGGAAGCAATCCCAGGTGTGAATTCCAGGAACTGAAGCCTCAGGTGCTCCCAACAGAGAGATTTGGCTTTTCTGTGCCCACCCTGCCCATCCAAAGTGAAGCTGGATGCTCCTGGAAAAGCAGAGCATGGAGCAGCCTGGGATTAAAGCCAGGTGATCCCAAGACCTTGGCCAGGCATCAGATGTGATCCCTACAGGCATTTTGGATGCAGCCACTTCACAGGGCTGAGCTCCCGCTCCACCCCCAGGTGACTCTCAGGGATCTGTTTGTGTCTCCAACCCAACTTTCCCAAGCCAAATCCACTGGGATCACCCAGCACTGACTGAATCCCGAGCCTTGGGATTATGGATTTGCCCCCAAATTCACCCACACGCCCAACCCGAAGTGGTTTCCAAGGTCCACAGAGGCCGCTGAAATATTTTCTGGGAAGCTGCATTTCTCTGCACCACATTTCATCTCCACGCTCCACAGAATTCCTTAATTGTTCCCATTTTTTCCAGAACCATCCCTCTGCTCATTTGGCTCTGCCTCTAATCACTCCCGTTGCTAATGAGTGACTAATTAGCATCCAGCCCCATCCATGGATATTCTTCCGCTCATCCCTAAAGCCCACAGGCCGTTTCACACGTTCCAGGGAAGGATATCCCAGGAAGCAGATGCGGGGCATGAGGTGTGAGATGCCAGCCTGAATTCCACGTGGGAACGGATCAGGAATGATTTATATCCCCCTCCATTCCCTAAACAACCTCGCTGATGGCATCCATTCATTTTCCCAGCGCGGAATTGCAGGAGACAAAACCTTCCAGGCGGATCCGCTCCAGGTGCCGTGCCAAACACGTGTTAAAAACCCAACTACCAGCCGATTTTCCAATTAATAAATTCCGTGGATGGCTGGGAATGCGGCAGGAAATGTGGCACAGAGCAGATGTCAGATGCTCGGGAAGAATTCCTGCGATTTCTGCTCCCTGCCGGGATGCTTTTGCAGGAAGGGTTTTGCGGATCCCGGCCCGCACGCCCTCGGGGAGGGATCAGAGCCGCTCTTCCCGGGGTTTGTCTGGGTTGCAGGAATGTTTTGGAGCGAGCTGGGGTTGGATTTCCAGCAGGGGAGCCGCGGTGGTGGTGGTGGCAGGGGGTATTTATGGGGTGCAGCTGCCCCTCCCTCCCACGGAACCTTGGCGAGTCTCCCACCATCGGATTTCCTCCTGGGAACCCAAGGTCAGCTCGGGATCCAAAGGCGGGGAAGGGTTTTTTGAGGGTGGTTTGAGGGTTTTGTTGTGAGAACTTTAAAATTTAACCTTTGCTTTCTGCACCACTCCTCCTCTCAGAGGGGATTGGGCCAATGATTATCACGGAATCATGGAGCTGAGTTGGAAGTGACCCAAAGGATCATCGACACAGGACAACCCCAAAATCCCACCATGTGCCTGAGGGCGTTGTCCAAACACTCCAAGGATATTCCTGGACCTTAGGAAGGCCGGGGGAGATCCAGGGCTGCTGCAGGTGGCACCAACATCTCATCCCACTCTAATTCCTTCCCCTTGTCACTCAGCACTCCCAACATCCACATTTCTCCCCGTGATCCGCATCCAAAGCTCTTCCTGATATTTAAAGCAGCTTTTTCTCTACCTCCTCCTTGCTAATTCCCCATCTAATTTTAAACCTCATCCATAATGGGAGCTTTTCTCTGCTTCCTCCATGTGTCACCAAATTTTTCCCTCAGCGTTTTTTCCCCGTTTGCCACCGGCTCCTATTTACATCTGTGTTTGGAAGAGACATGAAGCAAAACTTATGGCCAAACCCAAACTATTCTATAGAATGCGGAGATGCTTCCCAGTGTGGAGAGCTGCCCGGGAAAGGAGCTTTAAATAAAATCCCAAAAAAGCAGAACAGGCATCCAACTGCTGCTCGAATCCACGAGCTGGGTGTTTTGGCAGGGCTGGAAGAGCTGACACTCAGCAAGTCAGGAAAGCAATTAATTCTGGCTGTTTAATTAGAAAAAATATTTTTTAAAAAAATAGGAGCGTATGAAAAGATTAAATTCAATATTCAAATATGGTTTTTTTCCCCGTGCTCTCCCAAACAGAAGAGGCCCAGGTCGTGAACGCTGTGGTTAAATAACATTTCTGGAGTTTAGGAAGATGAAGGGAGATGTTACACAACAGCATCTTCCGATGTCGCAACGGGATCCCCACCCAAGGCTGGGGAAAGTGGGCACCCAGCCAACCCCTGGGCTGCATTCCCTGCCCAGCCAGCTCCTTTTCCAGCAAATACACCGAGTTCACTCAGCTTTGACCTTAACTCACTTTTTAATTTATATTTTTTTTTTTAATAGGAAGTGGTCGGAACGGTCCAACTGGCGGGTCAGCGAAACATCCCCCAGCTGGAGGCTGCCCTGACAGAATTATGGATTGCAGATGTTGCCTGGGAGCTGCTGGGATTCTGAGCGGGGCCAGGAGTCCCTGGGGTGGCTGTGGAGCTGCTCTCCGAGCCTTTGGGGAGAGGGGTTTGTTTTCCACTCCAAATGAACTTTTCATCATGTGGGGTTTGCTCTGCGTGCTGAGGACAAGTGACAGAAAGCAGGGAGGCCAAGCAGAAGATCCAGATCCTGCTCCCTCTCTTCACAGGAAGAATTTCTTCATGGAAAGGGTGGATAGGGATTGGAACTGCCCAGGGGATTTTGGAGTCCCCAGGCCTGGAGGTGTCCTGGGTGTGGCACTGGTGACAACATGGGAGTTTGGAACGGCTTGGACTTGGTGACCTTGGAGGGCTCTTCCAGCCTCAGTAATCCTGGGATTCTTCATGCACACATGGGAAGTCCTGCAGAAACGTGGCTTCAGGGCTTGGACATCCCCCTGGCAGTGGTGGCACCTCAGCACTTGGTGTCTACAGACATCGTTGGCCATCAGGGCCTGGAGAAAGCCAAAGGCTGAAAATTATTTAATTTATTGAGGTTAATTGTAATTAGCAACATTCCAGGTGTAGGGATAAAATGGACAATGCAGAATACTGGCTTTGGGTGAGATAATCCTCAGCTCAGGCAACTGAAGCTACTGAGATTCTTAAATCAGCCCCAGGAAACTGCTGGAGGTGCAGCCTTTGAGCCAAGCCTAGTTAAGCTGAGCTCTGTAGCTTTTCCACTCCACATTTGTTCTCTGGAGAGCACAGGTGCTCTTATCTCCATGGTCTTGTCCATAATTCCATAGGGAAAATGTTACATTTGAACTTCTTCTTCTTCTTCTTTTTCTCCTTCTTCTCCTTCTTCTTTTGTTATTTTCATGTACAAATACCATTTATTATTCTGCCCATTTTATCCCCAGAAGTCAGATTTGACTCCTGGAGATGAATTTGTTGTTGAGAAAGCCTCCAAGCACCTCCCTGGACAAATTCCCCTGGATGCATTCGCTTCTCTTACACCTTCTGACCACTCTCCTTCGTTTTTATTGTGGCTTTTTTTTTTTTTTTAACCTGATTTAATTTGTAGAATGTGAGGATTCATTAATGATTTTTAGATCTTTAGAGAAGGTGGACGAGATGAACATGGGGACCTCAGCCTGAAGATGGGAAGGTCAAGAGGGGATGCAGATGCTCCTGCAGGGACATGGTGGAGCTGAGTTCCCTGGATCTGTCCAGCCTGGCAGGAGCCCAGGATCAGTGGGAATGACTCTGGATATTTTTCCAGGCTGTTTTCCATGCACAGCTGTCAGTCCACGAGGACTTCGGGACCATCCTGTGTCTCATGTGCACCTGGGATGGGGATGAGGGGCCAGAATGGGTGCGTGGCCTGAGGGGCTGAGGAGTTCTCCCAGGAATCCTTTTTTTCCAGGCTGTCCAAGAGCTCCACGGCACCAAACTCCTTTTATTTCCCTCCAACCTCCGTCCCCCAGACATCACATCACTTCCCCGCTTGCCAAGCAGCCAAGAGAAGACCCAAAGTTTACATTTTTCAAGGGAGCACTAAAATCAACAATTTCCTGTGCTCTTCTTACCCAGACACCCCGGCCAGGGAGTCAGGATGATTTAGGGATAGGAACTCCTGCCCATTCCTGCCTGCGTGGGCTGGAATCCGGGATAATGAGGTGTTCACACTTTAAGGAAGCTGGGGGAAGGTGTCAGATCCCTCTTCCACAGCTGGGCTGGAGTGAGGGTGCGAGGGAACATTAAAGGCTCAGAATGGAAAACAATAACAAACAGAGGAGGGGAGAAAAAACACGTTGTAAAAAAAAAAAAAAAGGGGGGGGGAGGGATAAAAAAGGAAAGGGGTGGGTGGGTGTGAAGGCTCAGAGCTGTGTTTAGGTGATGCTGATGATTGTCCCAAACAATCCCCCTTCCACGGGGGATTTTAGAGGCTGTGCACTCCAGGGAGGGGTTTCCCTCAATTTGCTTTGGAACCCAACCCCCCCAGACCAGGCAGCTCTGAGGTGTGTGAATGAAGAACACAGAAAACTCGGATTTATTTTTTTCTAGAGAGGTGGATATGCTGCTCTGGGCATCCTGTGCCAGGGCTTCCCCACCCTCCCAGCCAGGAATTTCCAATCTCCCAGCCATCCCTGCCCTCTGGCAGTGGGAGCCATTCCCTGTGTCCTGTCCCTCCAGCCCTTGTCCCCAGTCCCTCTCCAGCTCTCCTGGAGCCCCTTCAGGCCCTGCCAGGGGCTCTGAGCTCTCCCTGGAGCCTTCCCTTCTCCAGGGGAACATTCCCAGCTCTCCCAGCCTGGCTCCAGAGGGGCTCCAAGCTTGGAGCAGCTCTGTGGCCTCCTCTGGATTCAATTCCAGCAGCTCCAGGCTGTTCCTGTGCTGGGATCTCTGAGCTGAGGGGCAGAACCCCCCTGTTCCTGCTGCCCACACTGGGATCAGCCCAGGATTTGGGGGATTCTGGGTGCCAGAGGACACAGCTGGGACACGTCCAGCTCCTGAGACAGAACCCTGGGATTGATGGAGGGAATGAACAGGAATTCCCCCTCCTGGAGCCCAGCTCTTGGTGCTGGGCAGAGCCAGGACAGCCCGGAGTCACCGAGCTCGGGAAGAGGAGGGAAGGTGCAGCAGCACTGGGGAGCGCAGCCTGGAGCAAAGAAAAACATTTATTAAGAAATATTATAACTGTAAATGACCCAGACACAGAGAAGGGACTTTTTTTTTTCTCTTTTTTTTTCTTTTTTTTTGCTTGTTTTCCTTTAAGTTCCCTCCAGTTGGCCCGGAGACCCCTGGCAGCAGCTGGAAACCGAAGAGGTTTGGAGCCTGAGAGGCACATGAGCCCCAGACTGTTTGATTGCTCAAACATTTCTCAAAGATTAGCTTTGTCAAAGCAAGCAGCAGGGAGGATAAATCACGGGGCTGGAGCTCAGCTCCCTCCAGGCTGCTCCAGGGAAAGGCAGGCTCCGGAGGGGTGAGGAGGTGGCAACGAGCTGGAGCTGCAATATCACACGGGAGAGCTTCCCACCTAGATGAGGAATAAAATCCAGGCAGGCACTTGCCCCATCCAAAAAAACCCTGGCTCGAGGCGTCACAGAGATGAGCCAGATGTTCCTCTGGTTCAAAAGGACATTAAACCACTATTTTTACCCTAAAAAAAAAAAAAAATAAAGACAGCAGCTTAGAGGAGCCATCCATTTTGTCAGTGCTGTTTGCAGAACCCAGGGGTTAAAGTTAAGAGAGAAAAAAAAAAAATCCCCCAAGTTTGATGGTGATCTTGAGTCCATCTGACTGTGCTGCTTGCTGCTCTCGTTTATTTTTAACTCCTGAGCTTGGAGCAGGGGGAAGGTCCTTGGAGCTGCTGCCTGTGCCCAGAGCCTGCTGCAGGTTCAGCTCCCTGTGTCCTGCTGCAGGCCCTGCTCCAGAGGGCCAGGGCTGGTTTGTCACATCCTGAGGGATCCTCAGGGGATTCCCTGCTCCATTCCGGGCTGGTTCAGCGTTACAAACAATCACAGAACATCCTGGGCTGGAAAAAACCCACAAGGATCATAAATCCAACCCCTGGCCCTGCACAGACACCCCAAAATCCCACCCTGGGCATCCATGGGAGTGGTGTCCAAACACTCCTGGAGCTCTGGCAGGGCTGTGCCCATTCCCTGGGGAGCCTGGGCAGTGCCCAGCACCCTCTGGAGCAAAAATCTTTCCCTAAACTCCGGCCTAAATCTGCCCTGGCACAGTTGGCAAACTTCTCCTTAGGGGAAAAGCCATCCTAAACTGGTTTGGATGAGCACCAGCAGGAAACCCCCTGTCCAAGGGGGTTGGGGATCCACCCAAGCATCCATCCACCTTTCCCAGCACATTCCAAGCCCTCTGTTGCTGTTTTTGATGCACTTCAGTCTAGTTAAGCCCAGTTTAAATAGAGCACAGCTCTTCCTTTGCCCCTCCAGCCCCAGCCTGGGAGGTTTTTTTCCCCATGTAAGAACAATCTGCTTTGCCTCGCTTTTATTTAAGGCTGCTGTGTGCTCCTGGCTGCTTCTCAATCCCAGGCAGAAGCAGGAATTGCCCTTAGGAAAGGGAAGAAAACACAGGCAGGGTGGGTTTAACCCAGATAATTCCCCAGCCAGCAGGGTCAGAGGCAGAGGATGGACCCTGGCATGGGCACAGAGCATGAGCTGGGACACCATGCACTCATTTTCCAGCTCCTCTTCTGCCCACACCTCATCAGAGGTGAAAATTCTTCTCATTTCGCTAATTTTCCTAATTTAAATGTTCTTTTTAACTTTTTTCCCCTGGTTTTTTTTTCTGATTTTCCCAAGTCAGCAGTGCTGATGCACAGAAATGGATCCACGAGGTTTGACCAGGGGGAAAGCAATCCCAGATTTTGTACCAATGACTTTGAAATTATCTTTGCCCACCTTCCATGCACACCTTTTTTTAAAACCAGTTTCTCTCTAAATATGAGCTGCCACCTTTGGGGCAAAGATCAGTGATGCCAGGTGCAGAGGGGAGATAAAACAAGATTATTTTTTGCACTGAAATGATCATTATTTTGTCGTTGGCATGAAAGGAGAGAAGCGATTTGCCCAGATTCTGGGTCTTTGGGAATTTTGTGGTGAGGGCATTCACAGAGGGGTTCAAGACATGAATTCATTGCTGTTTTATTGATCTGCTCAATAAAAGAAATCCACAAATGATTTGCTTTCATCCTACAGCTGTGGCCAGATGTTATGCAGAGAGGAAGAGGAAGAGGAAGAGGAAGAGGAAGAGGAAGAGGAAGAGGAAGAGGAAGAGGAAGAAGCCAGAAGTTTCATTCCATGTCCCATGGGATATCCAGGGATTCTTTCCCTCCCTGTCACCCAAATTCATCCCCTAAACAGTCACATGTCTTCGATCCTATGGATTGACCCCCTCAAAAAAACCCAAATTCCAACTGGGATTAATTTTCTGGGTGATTATATAAATAACTGGGTTATGTCACCTCATGTCCCAGCTCAGCTAGAGAGAATTCCAGCAGAAAATGAAGATAAGCAGGTTAAGGACGCAGCTTTTCCTGGGATGGGATGTTGGGAAAAGCTGCTTCATGGGAAGCAGGAAATGCAGGAAAGGGAAGAACAGGATTTGGGTGGGAAAATAGGAATTAAACATGGAAGGGTTGTTGGTGTTGTGCCATGCAGGTGGAAGAGTTGGACTCGATCCTTGTGGGATCTAATTCCAATTCAGGATATTCCAGGATTCTGTGAATCAAAGGGTATGTGAACAGCAAAATACAGAAGACACATCCTGAGGGATGGGATTCATTTTAATAATGACAATTTAAAAATAAAAATAAAAATATAGTAATAGTAATAATGATAATGATGATGATGATGATCATAATAATAATAATATTATTCTGCTCCGAAAAGTTTCCATTTAGAAAGTGTGGGGCAGCCTTTCCTTGGGAAACATGGGATTGTCCATGTCCTATATCCCAACCCTCAGAGGCAGCTCAGCCAAAAAATCCTTTCTGGTGTTTAAGATGCCGCGAAAAAATCAACATTTTCCCTTGTGTTCAGACAAAAACCCGCCAGAAGTAACTCAAAGGCAACATCTGTCATTTTAAACAGGGAGTGATTTAGGCCCCAGAGCTGACCTGAATAGGCAGAGCCCAGTTCTGTATTTGGGACAGGAGTTTTTTCAAGGCCGGGCTGGGATTCGGAGCCGGCCCCGGGGAGCAGCTCCAGTTAATTCCGAGGGCTCCTCCCGGCCCTGCTCGCACGTCATTCCCACGTTGGCTCTGCACAGATCTTTTCATCGAGGATGAAAGGAGAGCAAAGAGCTCTATATTTACAGAGATGATAGGAATGAGTGGTTTCACAGCTGCTGCAGAGACCTACATTCCTCCAGGCTGGGCATGGAGAGGAGGAGAGCCGGGATCCACAGGCAGGAATTGGGGAATATAATCCTGAGGTCCATCCTCATCATTCCTAAATCCAGCTGAGGGATCTCCTGGGGGGAAAACAGAACCAAACCCCACCAAAGCCACCCTGAGCTCCCCTGGGCCAGCCTGAGGCCGTTCCCTCTCCTCCTGTCCCTGTGCCCTGGGAGCAGAGCCCAAATCCCCCCCGGCTGTGCCCTCCTGGCAGGGAATTCCAGAGAGGGAAAAGATCCCTCTGGATCCTCCTTTTCTCCAGGCTGGGCCCCTTCCCAGCTCCCTCAGGAATTCTCCAGCCCTTCCCAGCTCCCTCAGGAATTCTCCAGCTCCTTCCCAGCTCCCTCAGGAATTCTCCAGCCCCTTCCCAGCTCCCTCAGGAATTCTCCAGCCCCTTTCCAGCTCCCTCAGGAATTCTCCAGCCCCTTCCCGGCTCCCTCAGGAATTCTCCAGCCCCTTCCCAGCTCTCGTTCCCTTCCCTGGACATGCTTCACCCTCTCCATGTCCCTCTCAGTCCTGTCTTGTTCCCATGTGGGAAAATCCTGTGAAGCACTGCACTTTACAAGGTGCTTCGTTCCTTCTGGGAATTAAATCCCGATTATTCCGGTTGCTCTTATCTGTCCCGACTGGCAAATCCCAGCCCAGCCCTGTGGCACCGGCAGGCCAGAAACAAAAGCTGCTTTCATGGTGATCCAGCCCGGTGTGGGGCAGGGAGCAACAGAGAGCTGCGGGAATCGTTGTTATTTGTGTGTGGAAGGTTGGAAAATAGTTGGAAGTACCCAAAGATGAGGAATTCACCACTGGGATGTGCCTCTCCCAAATATTCCAGCCTTGCCGTGTACGGGCTGTGATTCGCCCTGGAGGAAATGATGGATTTCAGGTCACCCTGCGCATTTCCCTTGATCGTTTTCGGATCATTTGGACAAACCATTATTCCCCATCCTTTGTTTTGGCCGGGATGAGGAAAAAAAAACCAAAAACAAAAAAACAACCAGGTGATTGAATCATTTCCCTTTATCTCCCAGTCATCCCAGCAGAAACTCGCCCAACTGTCTCGGGAATGACTTAGTGCATCCCCTTATTGTGCTCAGGGAGGCTGTGGGTGGCTATTTCAGTACATCCAGGCCTTTTTTTTTCCCTTATAATTCTCCTTTTCAAACATTTTACAAGCGCTGCAGAGCGGGGAGGTTCCCAGCCTCCCACTGGTTTTGCAAGAGCCCAGCCAGAGCCAGAGGGTTTCTATTTGCAGGGGCTCCAAAAATGCTTGGTTTGAAGGAGTACGAGGCTGCCTCGTTCTCCAGGAGATGAGAAAAAACCGGCAGAGAAAAGGGGGAGAATGGGAAAGGGGGGAAGAGCAAGCTGGTGCTGTGCAAAGGTGTTCCAGAGGTGCCAGAAAATCAGTGCCTGACCCTTATCTTCAACCCCAGGGAGGGAGGAAAATGTCACCTGGTGCACCAGGAGAGGGGAAAACTCTTCCTTGATGATTCCTGCCTTCCTTTCCCAAGTATTTCTGAAGGGTTGGAGCATTTTCCCTGCAAAGCAGCTCATGGCATCTCCCGGTGAGCCCCAGTGAGGCCCATGATGGGCACTGCTTGTGGCTGGGAAGGGGAGAAAATTGGGAAAATGAGAGGCTGGGATTTCCCCCTGGAGCAGCTGCTTCTTCTCTCCTCAGTTCAATTTCAAAAAATCTCCTTTGGGGGCTGCCATCCCCTTTGTTTTTCCTTCCTTTCTCCACGATTTGCTCCACACTCCTCCCAGCTGATTTGTGCCCCCCATGTTCCAAACCCTTTTTGCCAAGGCACTTCCCAAGCTTTGCAATTGTGTCCCTCCACTTCTCGAATCCTTCCCGTGTCCCTTTTCAAACAGTTCCTCTGTGCCTCCCTTTCCTGTCACCTGAAGCTTTCCCACCCCACTGAAAAATCCCATTAGAGTTCCTGCCTCCCTTGCTGGGCTTTAAGCTCCGAGTTGAAATTATTTTTCCACAATAACGGCCAAATCCTTTCTCTTATCAGCACGGCAGATTAATTTTCCCAAGCTTGGTTGGTACCTTGTCTTCTCCCTAATTAGACAGAGACCAATTTTGCTCCCGGATGAGCACGGGCTTGGAATTAACTGGGCAGGAAAAGCCCCCAAAAGTAAAGCCCTGCCTTGGAGAGCATCTTTCCTCCTATCCCAGCTGGCTCAGCCAAGGCAAACACAGAGCATATTGTGTGTCAAAACTCTAAATATACTCATCCCTCCAGCTGGGATTGAGGGATGCTTCCCAAACATTTGGGATGTGTCAGCTGGAGCGAGTGGCTGTCAAAGCCTCCCTTCCACCCAGGGCCAACCTGCGTGGCCAGGGATGTTTCCAGGGCAGGAGGAGCAGAAATAACTTCCCAAATAATTCCAGGAGCACCAGAGCTGCCGTATTTCAGTTGCAGCGTCCTCACATTTCAGCTGTGAGCTGAAGGTGTTGTTTGTTCCCGAAGGTGTTGTTTGTTCCCGCTGTCCTCACACTTTTTTTTCCATGAATTTTGCCTTAATTGCTCTTATTTTCATTAACAGCTTGATGATGGTTATCATGATTCCGTCCCAGCCCCAAGGGATGGCACCAGCAGGGATCAACTTTGTGCCAACACAGCCCCAGGAGCTTGAAACACTTTGGAAAAGCAAGCCCCTTGTATTTCACTGGGATAATATCCCAGCACACAAAAGCATAAGCACAGAACTCTCACTCCAGGAATTAATTCCTTTAAAGCCTCATTCACCTGAAGACCCAGAGCAGCCCCTCCAGACTTGTTCTCTTTTAGCCAGCCTAGACAGGAATTTCATTTAATTTTTAAATCCTGCCTTTGGATGAGACCAGAGACCTCTGGTAAATATTTCCCTGTGTCTTCCTGGGGAAAGACTGAGCCATCCCAAGGCCAAATTCCCTCCTGCTTTATCCCTGTGTGCAGTGCCTCAGAAAGTCCTCGGCTTAAATTTGTGCTCCCTGCTTCCCACGGGGTCTGGTTTGGATCACAGGGGTGATTCCAAGTCCTGGAAGAGTGAGTTCACCTGTTGGGAGAAGGTTTGGACTCCCTGGGTGATCAGTGACTGCTCCATGTTGAGCCCATCAGGAGCATCCTACAAATACCCCCACTAATTAACATCCCAATTAACACCCTCCTTATTCTTAATGAGCACTCAAGACCAATAAATCCCTTTATCTCCTCTTTTTTTTTTTTTTCTCTCCCACTTAAAATGACCCAGTGGATGTGTATCACGCCCCAGTACACACGGAGAGCAGCACGAACCCACAACCAGCAGTGTGGAGAAATTAATATCTTAATCTCATAAAGATTTTTAAATATTAACTTAAGCTGCTGAGGATGGATTATGGACTCAGAAACCAATCACCATTTCCCCTAAATAACTGTTAAAAGAGGAGAAATGTGTCTGGCGTGTGGAGGAATCAGTGTTCCATTGCTAAAAGGCCTGACTGCCATGGGAATATTTCTGGGCTCCTGACACCTCATTAAGTTATTTAACAACATCCCAATTTATTGTCCAGTCCAGTGACCACAAAAATTCTTAAAATTAAGCAGAGAAAGAGAAAAAAGTAAAAATGGGCATTTATCAGCCTCCCTGCAGGAAGGGCCACACCAAGGAAATGTTGGGTAACAGAGGGTTGCAACACAGAGCAAATTCCAAATCTGTCTGTGAATTCCACAGGGAATAAATATGCAGCTATCCCAGTTGTAGTGGGCACGGAAAGTCTGCTATGGCCTGGTCTGGCTGTTTCATATTTTGTCTCCAGAGGGAGAATCTGCAGTCCTTGGAGCATCTCTGTGGCCTCCTCAGGACTCACTCCAGCATCTTCTCTGTGCCAGGGCCCCACCACCCTCCCAGCCAGGAATTCCCAATTCCCAATCTCCCAGCCAGCCCTGCCCTCTGGCACTGGGAGCCATTCCCTGTGTCCTGTCCCTCCAGCCCTTGTCCCCAGTCCCTCTCCAGCTCTCCTGGAGCCCCTTCAGGCCCTGCCAGGGGCTCTGAGCTCTCCCTGGAGCCTTCCCTTCTCCAGGGGAACATTCCCAGCTCTCCCAGCCTGGCTCCAGAGGGGCTCCAAGCTTGGAGCAGCTCCGTGGCCTCCTCTGGATTCATTCCAGCAGCTCCAGGCTGTTCCTGTGCTGGGATCTCTGAGCTGGGGCAGCCCTGCAGGTGGGATCTCACCTGAGCACAGGGGCAGAGGGGCAGAATCCCAAACCTTTTCCTGCTGCCTGAGCTGTGGGACCATCCCAGGCCACGGCGGGTTCTGGGTCCCGCATGGTCGGGGCATCCCCAGGTTTTCCTCCATCCCCAGGTCCTTCTCCTCAGGGCTGCTCTCCATCCCTTCCCCACCCAGCCTGGATTGTGCTGGCATCCCCTGATCCCTGTGCAGGACAAGCACTTGGCCTTGTTGAGCCTCAGGAGCTTCACATGGATCCAGCTCTCCACGTCCCTCAGGATTTCAGGAGCTGCCCCTCCACTTCCCCTCATGAGATTCCAACCAGCTCGATCCACCCACCAAATTTCTATTTATTATTCTCTTTTATCACCCAGAACCCGGGTTTTAAAGCTGAATAAAGCCTTCCAAATCAAATATTTTCTCTGCCAGCAGGAGAAGTGGCGACGTGACTGGGTCCCCACAGCAGAGCAGGACAAAACCCATTAGCCCTTGATTGCTGTGCAGGTAATAAAAGAGTTTTATAAGGAAAGGTCTGTGCAGGGCAAAGCCAAATTCTTGCTGAGCAGCCTGGGAGCCCTGTAAGGCTCTCCCTTAAAACAAACCATTAACATATGCACGATTAGGCTGCCTCAATTGTTATGCCACAAGCAAAAAATGCAATCCTGTCTTGGAATACCTAAACAGCCTTTTAATTCCAGGGAGCTGGTGGGGAGAGGGGGGGAAAATGTGTTAGCATTAAAGGAATGTGTTTTTTTAATCACAGCTAAAAATAACATTTATATAACCACCTACCCTGACATTTCACATCAGCAAGTGTCCAGAACCGCCTCGCTCAGCTGTATTAAAATATGCAAACACCACGGGGTTTGAGCAGATTTTGGTTTCCTGAAAAAGAATTGCAGAGCTCCCAACTTTGGAGGCAAGAGGGAAGTCAGAGTGGTTTCTGCTCTGGTTAAAATAAATCGTGTACAATGTGTTCCTCAGCAGGTCAGTGGTAGCCAGTGCCTGGATAATTCAGCCGTGGAATCATGGAATGGTTTGGGTTGGAAGGGATCTTCGCTGAAAGGTTTTTCCTGTTAGGATCTAAAGATTGTCCCAAGAAGCTGTGGCTGCCCCTGGATCCCTGGAAGTGTCCCAGGCCAGGCTGGACAGGGCTTGGAGCTGCCTGGGACAGTGGAAGTGTCCCTGTCCATGGAAGGAGGTGGAATGGGATGATCTCTCTGGGTGTGCACAGGTGAAAAAAAAACTCCATGGACTTGTGGATCCATGAGGACGACTTTGGAGCAGGTGGTGAAGGAAGACCAGATTCTATTCCAGCTCTGTAGGACAATGCAGCTGCTTTTTTCACCTCTTGTTCCAGCCCCAGTCCTTCTGCTCCAGCTAAGAAAGTGCAGGATGTTCTCTGGGAGCATCTCTGAGATGCAGGAAAGCTGAAATGGGAATTTGGTGGTGTTTGACAAATACCCAGAAAGCAAATTCCCAGAAAAGAATTTGCAAAAGCTTCCCTTTGTAAAATGAGGGTTTGAAGTGTAAGAGCAGGATTGATTTGAATATTGGGAAGGAATTCCTGGCTGGGAGGGTGGGCAGGCCCTGGCACAGGGTGCCCAGAGAAGCTGTGGCTGCCCCTGGATCCCTGGAAGTGTCCAAGGCCAGGTTGGACAGGGCTTGGAGCAACCTGGGAGAGTGGAAATGTCCTTGCCCATGGCAGGGGCGGCACTGGATGAGCTTTAAGGCCCCTTGTGGGAAATTAAGGCACAGAAAATTCTCAAAACCTTGTGCACGCAGGCCCAGACATAGAAATGAAGACAGAGTTTGGTCCGAGACCTTGGTAAAGGGTTCCAGATTTAGAGACCAGAAGCCAGAATGTGGATTTATAGCTTAAGCAGAAAGCTGTCAAGCTAGGTAGTGGAAAATTTTAAAGCTTAAATTAGATATAGAAGTAGTTACAAAGGTGGGAAGAAGTTTTGAGGTGTAGTACTGTAGGTTTGTGTGTCATTAGGTGGTTGGTCTAAGAAGGTCCACACTGGGGCAAAAACATAAAACAAAATAATGAGGAATTGGTTTAATGACCAAAACAATCCTTGTGGCAGTAGTTTATTGGCTAATAAATAAAATAAATTGTAGCTAGAGATCTTGTGATGACCACTGAGCACTGACCACTGACTTCTGCCTTACACAGTGAAGATGTTTTCTCTCCCCCATGACACTGTAGAAGACAAGAGCACCAAATCATGCTTTAAAACATCTCTCAGTGCTCCCACATCCCTTCAATCCCCAAAGCCCCTTCCAACCCAACCCATCCCACGATTCTGAGATTTATCCAAGGATCAGGAGCAGCCCAAGGCAACGCTTTGCTTGAAGCCCCTCCTGGTGCGAGGCTGCTGCCTCCAAGGAGCATTTCCGAGCTCTCCCCGTTCTCTGCTGACTTCCTACAAATCATTTGTTACTGAGATTGATATTGCAGTTATGTAAACATCCATTATTTATCTGCTCTGGCCCTTTGAACCGGATGAGTGCTCCTGGATTTCCATTATTCCGTGTCTGAATTAATCATGGAGCATAAAATCACCCACCATTTATGCAATATGAAAAGGGGAAAAAAAAAAAAAAAAAAAAGATGTAAAAATAACTCTCGTGGTGTCGAGATTTCATGCCATGTTCCCTAGGTAGGAGCTATTCAGGCATCCTGCTTTTTCCTGCAGCCTGTGAAATATTGATGTGAAATATGATTTGGGTTTTTTTTTTAAAAGGAAAAAAAAACTCTCTGAAAATTATCAGTCTCCTCCAGAGAAAGTTGTTCCCTGATCCAGTCACTGACTCCCTCACCACGGGGAGCACGGCAGAATCCCATCCATGGGCAGCTCCTCATCCTCAGGCAAATCCATGTCCTGCATCCCACTGCAGGCTGGGACTGGGATCTCCTCTGGGGCACAGCCAGGAGCCTCTGACACTTTTCTGGGAATGTTTGCACAGACCTGGCAACTCAATCCCACAGGGCAGCAGGGAGGTGTGACATGGGGAGCTCCAGGGGGGTTCTGACAGCCTCCTCCAGGAAGGGATGGAGGTGCCTCTTCCCTGCTGGATTTTAATAAGAATTATCACTTCTGCAAACCCAAATGGGCCCTGCCACCCCTGTGGAGGGAATGGAGATGGGTGGGGACTGGGATTCAGTTCCAGGCACATCATGGAATGGTTTGGGTTGGAAGAGACAAAGTTCATCTCATTCCAGCTCTTTTGCCACAGGCAGGGACACCTCCCACCATCCCAGGCTGCTCCAGCCTGGCCTTGGACACTCCCAGGGCTCCAGGGGCTGCCACAACTTCTCTGGGAATTCCAGCCCAGCCAGGAATTCCCAATTCCCAATCTCCCAGCCAGCCCTGCCCTCTGGCAGTGGGAGCCATTCCCTGTGTCCTGTCCCTCCAGCCCTTGTCCCCAGTCCCTCTGCAGCTCTCCTGGAGCCCCTTCAGGCCCTGCCAGGGGCTCTGAGCTCTCCCTGGAGCCTTCCCCTCTCCAGGCATCATCCACAATTCCATGTGCTGCTCTGGCCCAGCATCAGGATTTGGGAGACACCACAGGAAGAAAATGAGATCTTTGAAACAATTCTTCCACTGCACTGGATTTTCAGCACTTTGAGGATCCATCCCTTCAGTTGATGGGGTGTGATCAGCAGAATTAAGAAAGAAACCACTGAGAAGCCCAAGTGAACAACAGCATAGAAATAATTGGGCACAGAAGGCATTTTTAGGGATCAAAATCTCTGCTGAGCGACCAGATCCTCAATGAGATGTTTGTTTTTTAGTTGGTGATGTTCCTGAAGCTTCCAGCAGCCGCTTCACAACCTGATTTGATCCTGGATCCCACCAGGAGTCAAAGCCATCCCTCAGCCTCCTCACACCCTTGTAAGTGAAGGAACAGCCACTCCCATGGGAATATCCTGGTGATATCCTGCAAGATCCCAGCTCAGTCCACTCCATCTAATAATAACTGGCCTTGCTTCCCCTCCAGCAAGCGTGGCTGGAGGGTGGAACCTCTCCAGGCTTTAAATAACCTCCTGGATTCCCCCCTCCGGACCTGTGCTCCAGCTGGGAGCAGCTTTCCTGTTTGTTTGTTTGTTCCTTTTTCCCGGCCACGATTGCAGAGAGGAAGGAATCTGGCTCCTACCTCCCTGAAGAGCTGGGGCTTGGAGAGCAGTTGCTCAGCACTGCAGGCCGTGGTGGAGAATTAAAGGTCAGGGCACTTTTGCTGGGGGTTTTTATTCTGGGCTTGCAGGAGGTCACAGCTGATGATAAGCACATGTTCACAGTCCTGAAAGTGGCTGTGAAAATCCAAGGAGAGCGTTTTTAACCCTCTCTTTTCGCCTGATTTTAGGGAGGAAAAAGCCTGTGGAGTCAAATTCCGAGGAGACAGAGGGAGGGTGGTGGTGGGACCTCTTCATCAGGGGTTGTGCTTTTGGGTTTTTGACAAAAGCTGCCTCTCTCCTGGGGGTGTTGGCTCCTCCGGGGCTCTGGGGGATTCCATGTGTTCCTCAGTTGTTTCTGAAAAGCAGCTCTGGGCTGGAATTGCAGAGGCTGGAGCCTCCAGCTGGAAGGATGGTTTGGAGGAAAGCTCCAGCCACCAATTATCCCAAGGGCATTCCCTGCCTGACCATCCTGGGGCCTTCCCTGCCTGGAGCAGGATCCCACTTGTCCTCATCCCACCAGGCCTGAGGTCAGCTGAGGTTTTCCCATCCACCACACGCCAAGATCTTCCTGAGGGTGAAATTCCTGGCTCCCTGGAGCTGGAAATGAGCTGTTGGAGAAGGGCTGGCAGGGGGCTGGGGCAGCTCCTGCCTCTGCTGACCCTGGAATGCTGCACTTGCCGCGCTGATGGATGGCCCTGCCTGACGGAGCCCCGGCCTGAGCTCAGCCAGATGTGAGATTAATTTATTGCACCTGTCCAAACAGAAAATATTCCTATTTTCTTGGGTTCCAGCTTGATGGAGAGTGCCACGCTCAGGTGACCTTGGCCCAGCCTGGTGGGTCTGTCCCCCCTCGGGGTGAGGGGACACCAAGCATCGCTCGTAATCTCCAAAGATGAAACAAGGCAGAAAATCCAGGTCCTTGGAGCAGGGAGCTGAGCTGGGATGTGCAGGGGGGAAAAAAAAACCCAAGCTCTGCTTTGGCTGCATGAGGAGCAGCAGCAGAACAGTTTGTATTTTAATTAATAAGGCAATAATTTGGCATGGAGCATCTTAATGCGGTCGATTCCGCACTGCAGCGGCCGGGGAGCAGCAGGGAAAGCTTCCAGCAGCACAGCCCAGGGCAGCAGGGATCTGCAGCCACCAGCAAGGGCTGGCCCAAAGCTGAGGCTTCAAATTCCCAGCGAGTTCAGTGGGATTTTTGCCTGATTAAAGCCTGAGCCGCAGTCCAGGAATTTCTGTCTCTGCCGCAATCCAGCCAGGCTTTGCGCAGGAGCTGGGGAGCAATCTGTTCCCCTTGATGGAGGCTTTTCTTGGAGAGAATTCAAGTTTATTCCATTAGAAAGGGGTTTAGTCTTCCCTTTTTTTTATGGTGGTGGGAAAGAAAAACCATTGGGTTGTCCCTGAGCTGGGACAGCTCAGATCTCACTTGGTTTTAACCTTCTCTCCTGAAGGGAGAAGTTGCTAAAGGACTTCAGACTTGAGAAAGGACTTCAGACTTGAGAAAGGACTTCAGACTTGAGAAAGGACTTCAGACGTGAGAAAGGAACTTCAGAAATTGTTGTTCCTTATAACGAGGGCCAAAGGATCTTGGGGAAGTGAAATAGGATCATAATTAGGTGGGCACCTTCCTTTTGCCGGGTCAAGAAATTGGATAATTCAGCTGGAATTTCAAAGGGAAGAGCAATTGGAGGCAGATGAACTTCTGACCCTGTAATTACGAATCAGAGCTCGGCAGAAGGTGGGTGGCATCCTGCCCAAAATGACATGACAAAAGTTAAGAATTAAAAGGGCTGAAAGCCACTGAACATGGTCTGAAACAGCTCAGTCTTGAGGAATTACAAAAAAAAAAAAAAAAAAAAAAAGGAAGAATTTCATGTGGGGAGATGGGGAGAATCAGAAGAAAAAAGTGAAACCCACCTGCCAGTGGAAGGGAAACAAAATCTTGGTGATAGCTGAGGGGATTTTTCCTGGCACGCTGCAGGCAGTGCCACATCCACGCAGGTTTTGGGCATTTTCAGGGATGGAGACTCCCTGTGCCAAAGCCCAGCCATCCTTTCAGCAAAGAAATTTTTCCTGACTTCAAGGAAAATGCGGGAATGAGAGGAAAATGACAACAGACGTGACATCCTAACATTGTCTGCTTGCTGGTTTGGGTGCTTTGCTGGATGCTGGGGACTGGGCTGGTTCCTTTGGGTGGATTTTTGGGGGTGCAGACACCCTGAGGACATCCCACCCTGTCCCACCAGCTGCTTTTCCAGCAGGAAAACCAAAAGCTGGAAGGAATAAAAACCGTCTCAGCCCCCAAAGTGAAAGCCCTGCCTTTGTCACCAGCTCTCCTTGCACAAAGCTCGCTTTATTTTCTCCTCAGCATTCAGGTCTCTGTCTAAAGAAAACACAGAAAACATTCAGAGACTTTTATTTTATTTTTTTTTCCCCCTCTGCTTTGTTTATCAGCAAGATTAAGATTCCTGGCTGTGGAAGAAAGGAATATCTCCATTTATTTGTTTCGGGCCATGTGGAGTGCATTTGTTTCCTAGGATGCAAATTCATTGTTCCTGCTCTGAATGAAAGCCGCGGTGCCAAGAGCTGCCGTCGCATTGGGATCTCTTGGCATCGTTTTTGCTGTGACTCCGTGCACAGAGCAGGGCTTTGGGTCCTCCCAATATTCTGCCGCTGGAAAAGCCTTCCCAGTTTAATTCTTCCACTTTCTTCCATGCGATTTCCCCTTTCCTAGAGCCCGGCCGTGCCTCGGGGTGGGATTTTGGGATGTGGCTCACGCCACCAGCCCCCGGGGCGCTGCACCAGCTGCCTGCGCCACCAAAAAGGGCGAAATTGGGCGTTCAAATGCGATTGGCCGCGCTTGCTAATTCCACTTTGTATTTATTTTCTCTCCCTCACGATTGTTTTAATTGGGATTTAGGCACACACACACAGACAGAGAGACACACACATCCCAAAGTGCAGCTGCAGCTCCCAGGGCCACCAGGAAAAGCTGCTGAGTGCAATTCCATGGGATGAACGCATGGAATTGTCCCCAGGGTGGGCAGAGCTCTGTCCCCAGCCCGGCTCAGGGGCTGCCACCTCCCATTAGCTGCGGCAGGGGATGGCAGGGCTGTGACACGGCTGTGCCTGACATGCCGTGTCACCTCGGGAGATAATGGCTCGGAAATGTGTGCTAATAATTGTTTTGACTGTTCCCCTGGAATGGGAGGGTTTGGGTTGGGTTTTTTGTTGGGTTGATTTTTGTTGGTTTTTTTTTTGGGGGGGGGTGTTGGGGTTTTTTGGTTTTTTTTTGTTGTTTTTTTTTTTTTTTTTGGGTTTTTTGTGTTTTTGTTTTGGTTTTTTTTGTGGGGGTTTGTTGGTTTTTTGGTTTGTTTTTGGTTGTTTGGTTTTGAGTTTTTTTGTTTTTTGGGGTTTTATGTTCATGTTCTCTGGAAAAATCAATCCTCTCCTCCCCAGAAAAACCCAGTTTATATTAAAGAAATAAATGAATTTAGCAGCATCGAAGCCCAATTTAGGTCTGTATAGACATTTATATTATTAAATAGGGTGCAAAGCCTTAATTAAATAAACTTTAGCTCATGCTGCAGGATTTTATCCGGGAAACCCAAACAATCCCTTCTGACATCATTTAACTTCTCCCTCTTTCTTTCCCTTCTCCTTGTCAAAATATTCATCCCAACTGGCACGTTCTCCCCGAGTATTTAGATTTTTGCAGACATTTTTACAACCTATTTGCATTTTTGTGGAAAAACTCTCCCATCTGTTTATTTCCCTCTTGCAACTGGCTGGGATGACTGGAATTGGAGAGATCAGGGAAGAGCCCACAGTGCTGGGAAAGGGCCTGGAGTGGCTCTCCCTGGGCTCAGTCCCGGTGCTTTCCCCTCAGAGATATTTTCTGATCTGCTTGGAGATCCTACCCTTGAAAACAAATGATCCAAGACATCCCTATTCCACAGGTTTCAGCAGGTAAAATTTGGAAATTTCCCTGCAAAGCTCCAAACAAAACCCCCGCTGACAAAGGCGCTGTCGGGATCTGAGCTGCAGATGCAGCCCGAGGTGAACAGGACATTTTGCAGGAATGCTGTGAATATTTTCATCTCATATGGGCTGCTCTGACAAGCAGAGAGACTGTTTTCCCTTTTAAACGAAATAATAAATGAAATCAGAAGAGCAGGGCTGCAGGAGGATGGGTTTGGGTGGGAGACTGGGAAGGAATTCCAGGTGGGGCGGCCCTGGCACGGGGTGCCCAGAGAAGCTGTGGCTGCCCCTGGATCCCTGGGAGTGTCCAAGGCCAGGTTGGAGCAGCCTGGGATAGTGGAAGGTGTCCCTGCCCATGGTATGGGATGAGCTGGATGAGCTTTGGGATCCCTTCCCACCCAAACCAGTTTGGGATTCTCTGGTCCCACTCCCTGCCTGCAGCTGGTTCAGGCTCTGTGCCCGTTGCTGGTTCCTTAAAGATAAATTCCATGAGGTTATTCCCACCTTCTTCTGTGATTTATTTAGTGCCAAGCTGGGGGAATTCAGCCCCTGGAGTGCAACTGGTGTCCCTTTTATGCATAAATTCCAGACTGTTTAAAATCCATGTGGATGTGGCACTTGGGGACACCACTCAGCGGTGGCCTTGGCAGTGCTGGGGAACAAGTTGGACTTGATAATCTTGGAGGTCTTTTCCAACCTAAACAATTCCCCAGTTCTAAATTCCTTCCCTGGGCAGCTCCCTGGGCGAATGAAGCATTCCTGGAATTGCTGGATGCTGCTTTTCACAGCCAGCTCTTGGAATTGGCTGCTGGAGGGCGGCTGGTGCTCAGAGCAGGGAAATTCTACACTAATTAATGCAATAATACCAAAAATAAACAGTGTGAGGTTTGTACACACAGCAGATGCTGAAAGTGGGGTCCCTCCCAATCCTGATTTCTCCCAGCATCAGGTTCCAGTGGGCTGGGCTGGGCAAGCAGAGCCCCTGGGGAGCCCAAACTTCCTTCCCCCTGCCCTGAGCCCTCAGGACAATTGTGAGTCAATAACCTTTTCCTGAAACCACTTTATACTCAAGCTTGATTTTTTTTTTTTTCCTCTGGCATTGTTCCTTCTTTCCCAGGGGAAATGTCCAAGCCTTATTGCTCCTCAGGAGGTCACTGGGAACGATGTAATCACTCCGTGGGGCTGCAGGTGAGTACAGCACATCTGGAGCACTTTAACATCTGTATCTGCATCCAGACCCCTCGTGGGGCAGAGGAAATAAAAGCAACAAAAAAGCCACTTGGGAGAGCTAATTCAGGAAAAAATAAGTGGTAGAACAAGGTTTTGACAAGGGCACGGAGTGGGAGGACAAGGGGGATGGATTCACACTGACAGGGCAGGGTTGGATTTGTGATTAGGAAGGAATTCCTGGCTGGGAGGGTGGGGAGGCCCTGGCACAGGGTGCCCAGAGCAGCTGTGGCTGCCCCTGGATCCCTGGCAGTGTCCAAGGCCATTGGAGCACCCTGGGATAGTGGAAGGAGTCCCTGCTCATGGCAAGAGTGGAACGAGATGAGCTTTAGGGTCTATTCCAGCCCAAACCAGTCTGGAATTCCATGATCTCTCTTCCCTGGGCTTTGCAGAGTTCCTTGGACAAACAGAATCACTGTGCTGTGGTCCAGACCTGCTGCTGGCTGGGGAGAAGATTTTACAGCCACAGAATCTTAAAATCCTTTAGGTTGGAAAGGACCCTTAAGGTCATCATGTCCAGATGCTAAGATGTTATTTACAGATCTGCTTTCTTCCCCTCAGTTAGTCCATTGCAGAGAAAAGCTGATGTTTACTCATTAAAACATTAAATAAATCCAGCAATGCCACAGTTTGTTCCCAGTTATCTTTTCACAAGGTTATTCCCATATCCATGGCTTCTCCCCTACCATTTGCTCCCCCTCCAGACAGCAGCATCCACAGAATGGGAAGTGCTGTTGGCCCATCCAATTTAATTGTTTGGGCATTCACAGGGGCTACAACCACTGTTTTCCACCTTTGTCTCATGGAGAGCCTGACTGAATTCCCCTGGAACATCTCAGCCCTCACCCACTCGCACCCAGCCTGGGTTCCATCTCAAACACGGAGATTTTGATTCTCCACGAGATTTTGAGCACCCCCAGTCCTGGGAGTTGTGCTGGGAAAGGCTCAGGAAACTCCTGGGATTGCTCTGGGAAGTGCCAGGCTCTGTCCTCAGTGCCACCCTGAGCTCTGCAGCTTGTGTCCCCTCTCCATGGCATGTCCCAGGCCCAGGAAGCTCCTGGGATCCGTGGGAAATGATCCAGCCCTCAGGGATGCTGTTCCCACAGATCCAGGCTTTGCTTGGAGCTGGACAGTGGGATTTGGTGTTCCCCACTGCCCACATCCCAAACCTGCCAGGCAGGAGCTCATCCCACATGGGTGCAGAACATGCCCTGCTCTCATTCAGGTGATATTTGGTGGGAAAATTTGAGCTTGGAAGCAGAAGAGCTGTTGGATTTTCCCCCTTTTTCATGGATAGAGCTGCACAGCTCCCGTAGCACCAGGCGTATCCTGCTGCTCCCAGATCTTCTCCTACGTGGTGGAACAATCTGCAAGAGCCTCAAACCCTCCTTCCCTCCACTTGTGACCACTGGCATGATGACAGCCAGCAGATAAAAAAGAGCACAGCCCCAAACCCTTGGAAAAGGCAGCGCCGTTCCCACTGGGAATCCTTCAATCCATGGGTTTGTCTCCAGGAGAGCCCTCAGGAGCTGTTTGGAAAAGAGAATCCAAAACTCATCCCATCAAACCAAACAGGCAGGGAAGGATCAGTTTTGGCTTACCCCTCATTTCACATGGATGTGGAGAAATCCACACACGTCCCATTTATGGCTTCGAGGAAATTTCTCCCGGCCCGATCCGTGTGGGACATGTGGAACCCATTTTCCCTCACACCTGGCCACATATATTTGTTATGAAAGGTTCATGACTCCACGGGCTGTGTGACCCATTCCCAGGGTGGTTGGAGTTAAATGTGCTTCCTGCTCTCCCAAATTCCGTATAAACCCAAGAAACCAATCCAGAGATCCCCAGTGTAATACCCCGAGCCTACAAACACACGCAGGCCATAAGTCAGGGAGGAGGGGAAAATCCTATTGCTGCTTCCCATTAGTGAGCAGCTGCGAGGAGGGAAAGAAAAACCCTGGAAATTCAGGGAACAACAGGAATTTTGTCGTGCTCAAGCCCTGAAACCAGTTTCAAGCCCGAGTGGGGAGACTTCTGATCTCGGAGCTGATGTTCCCTGTGGAAAAGGTGATTTTGGAGCCTCAGGAAATGGGAATGAGCTCCATGCATTGGGCTGTTCAGGCATTATTTTGTTGCATTTGTAACAGATAAAGGAAGGTTCTAAAAAATAGGAAGAGGGAATTTTTCCATGGGCAGGTGAGGACTGGACAAGGGGGATGGATTTTATATTGAATGAGAGGAGATTTAAATTAGAAATTGAGAATTAATTGCTCCCTGTGAGGCTGGGGAGACCCTGGCACAGGGGACTGTACTGGCTGCCTCATCTCTGGAAAAGTCCGAGGCTAGATTGGAGAAAACTGGGATAGTGGAAGGTGTTGGGGGTGGAACCAGATGAGTTTTCAGGTCCCTTCCAACCCAAACCAGCCTGGAATTCCATGATTCCATGATTCTCTGACTATCCCAGCAGTGCCACAGGCTCAGAGGGATAATTCCTCCCCCTTCCTGCATCCTCCAGCAGGGCACAGCCACACGCTGCATCCCCATGGCCCTGACCTTTCCAGGGGAGCCAAGCCAGCTCCTCTTAGGATCAACAGCTGTGGCATTTATGGCCGTGGTCTCTACATCCCATAAACGCAGCACCCTGCTTGTCATCCCAGCCCACCACCCCGCTCCTGCTCTGCTCACCCCCATCACACAGGGACAGAAACACACCCCCAAAACCAGCAACAACAAAAAGGTCATTTTAGGGGAAGGGGGACACAACAGGGATCAACCCCACCCTTCCCAACCCACCCCTCCTTTCCCTGGAGAGAATTTTCCCCGAAGGAACCGAAGCGAGAGCTTGTGCAGTGACTCCGTGCTGATGCAGCAGCACGAAATACCAAGCCAGTCCCTTCCAAAAGAGTCGAGTTGGATGTCATTATTTCCTGTTGGTAGACAGAAGGAGAGTGGGGAAAAAACTCCTGTTTCGGGAGCCAAGCGCTGCTGAGGAGCGCGATTAGCAGATGGCGTGGAAATTAGCTCATTATTATTAATTCGCCAGGCCTTTCCCAGTTCCTGAATTGCCCTTTGGAAGTCGCAAAGCAGCGTGTGCATATGGACAAAAAAGAGGCTGCTTTTGGCAGAGCGGCTAATTAAGAGCTGTGCCACCCACTCCCTGAATGGGAGCCCTTCCCACCTGCCCCATCCCGGATTTGGGATGAGCGGCGCCGGGATAATGCTCAATAGGGAACCCCCACGCCTGGTGCTTATTAATGTGCTGATGTTTTGTGTGAAGGAGTTAATGCTGCAAAAGACCTTTTTATTTTTTTTTTCTGTTTCTAAGGGGGTTTTTGTGGAGGTGGTCAAAGCGACTGTTTGACAGCACTGAATATATCTATTTATTGGGAAATTAATTTAGGGAAAAACATGCTCCAGCACACCAAAACCTCTCCTCCATCCTCTTTCAAACTGGATCTTTTGCCTAGATTGGCGCATTGTTTTATTTCTTTCCAGGACATCACTGCCCTGTGGAGCTGAGAGGAGAATTTGGGCTGGTAGCCCAAAAGTAGCTCAAAGAGAAAGGAGCTCAAAGTCTGAATTTATAGTGACTACACAGCCTCGAGCAGAGCTGCAGTGGGACTTTTCCCCCAGCTCCTTTGTATAAAACCTGCTGTAAATAATAATAACAACAACAATAATAATAATAATGCTGATAATGACAACAAAGACGACAACGATGATGATGATGATGATGATGATAATAATAATATTATTAAAACTAAATAATCCTGGAAAGGTTTGGCTTGACAAGGACCTTAAAGATCACCCAGTTCAAACACCTTGCCATGGGCAGGGAGACCTTCCACTATCCCAGGTTGTTCCATGACCCATCATCATCATCATCATCATCAACATCACCATCATTTCCCACACGGATACAAAATATTATTATAATAAATTATTCAATGTAAATTAAAGATTTGTAGATTTTAAAGGGACGTCTAACGGTTGGTTAGGACCACGCAAAACCATCCCTTGGGATGCCTTTTTCCATCCTCCCCAGGAGCTTTAAGCACCAAGACAACCCCACTTGGAAACGAAGCCCCACTCCGGCCAATTGAAGCCAGCACGGAGGAGATCCCACCCTTTCCAGCGGCAGGAAAACGGGAATTGTCATCCTGATCCAGAGTGGCAGCGCTGTGAGCCCGGGGAGGGCTGGAAGTGACACCGCCGCGTGTCATCGCAGCGACAGCGCTAATTGCCGGCGCCGCACGGCTCCTAATTGATTTCCTCCTCATTAACGCCGCGATGCCGCTGCGGGGCTGGATCCGGGGTGAAGCGCCGCGGATCTGGGATACGGGGAGATGGGTGAGGGAAAGCTGGGCATGGAAAGGCAGGGGAATGGGAGAGGGAAAGTTCATTGGGGAGCTCATGGTGATGTGGTGTCAGAGCAGCAGAAGGTGTTGGGTTGAATCGGGGGATACCCCTTGAATCAGAAGGTTTGGGGTGGGAGGGACCTTGAAGCTCATCCCATTCCACCCCTGCCATGGGCAGGGACACCTTCCATTATCCCAGGTTGTTCCAGCCCAGCCTCAGACACTCCCAGGAATGGGGCAGCCACAGCTTCTCTGGGAAGTCCATTCCAGGGCCTCCCCACCGTCACAGCCAAGAATTCCCTCCCAATATCAAATTGAAATCTCCTCTCTGTTTCAAACCATTCCCCTCTGTCCTATCTGTGTAAAAATTCCTTCTCCAGCTCCTCCTGCTGCAAAAGCCTGGCAAGGAAATGTCAGGTAACCCAGGAAACCTGTGCCAGGGCCTCCCATCCTCACAGCCAGGAATTCCTTCCCAATATCCCATCTAACCCTGCCCTGCCTCAGTGGGAAGCCATCCCCCTTATCCTGTCACTCCATCCCTTGCCCCAAATCCCTTTCCAGCTTTCAATGTCTTCCCCATTTTCACTGTTTTTCCACTCTTCCCTCTATTTGTTTGGAATTTTGAGGGTGCACGGAATCCTTAGGAAAAGCCGCGGTGACGTTTCCCCGGGCACGAGGGGCTGAGCGGTCCGTGTCATCCTCCAGACGGAAATCCTCGGAGCAGCTACAATGCGCTTTGTAATTAGAGTTAATTAACACTTCTGCAAATTGGTCTTTATTTAAGACCAGCTGCCGAGGCAAAAAAAAAAAAAAGAAAAAAAAAAGTCTATCAGCCCATAAAATATTAATTAGCACAAGTGTCTCGTCTGCTGCCACTGGGCTGTGTGAGGATGGGATTTGGGCAAAGGGAGCTTTGTTTCCTTGGATAAAGAGTTTGGGAGCAGGAATCTGTAATGGATAAATTCAGATTGCCTCCCTGAGCCTCCACACACGCCTCAGGTACAGGGACAAAGTCTTGTCTCCTAAAACACAACCCAGCAGCCTGGAAATGTGGTTGGGAGTGCAAAGGAGAGGATGTGGGAAGGAATAAAAATTAAATTTCATTCATGTATTGAGGGCAAAATGAGAGAAAATGGCTCATTCTTCGTCAAACCATCAGGAAAGATAAAAAAAAAACCCAAAACAAAACCCCGCCTTGGTGTTGGTCTGGAATCTGTTTCAGCTTAGCTGGATTTTAATCCTCTAAAACCTTTCCTGAGTTTATGCTGGAAAACAAAATCAAAAAGTACAACACAAGCAACATCCAGGCTTTAAACTGGAATTAAATATTTTTTTTTCCTTTTGCAAAGAAATTATTTCCTTGCTGAAACTCTTCACACACATCAGTTGTGGGAGAGTCCAGTGGTTTAATCACGGAATCAGGGAATGATTTGGGATAGAAGGGACCTTAAAGCTCAGAATTCCAACCCTTGCCGTGCCACTATCCCAGGTTGCTCCAAACCCCATCCAAGCTGGCCTTGGACACTTCCAGGGACTTGATGATGTGAAAAACTCTCCCAAATTAATCTCCCCTTTCCCTCCAGCACCTCTTTCCTCTGGGATTTTCCTACTTCCTTCTCTCTGTTGTTTTTCTGTTTAAACCCACCCGAGAACTTCATGACAAATACTCTTTAAAACAAGGAATTTTTTCCCCCCAAACTTTCCTGCTTGTGGGATTTTTTGCCGAGGCCACAGCGGGGCCAATTCCTGCGCTGCTCCGCTCTGACTGAATTAGGTCAGGGGCTTCTCCAGGCTATAACCGTCTTCAAATTATGTGACAGAAACAAATAGGAAATATTTAAAGTTAAGGCTCTGCAAGTACTTTTATTCAACGTAAAGACGGGAGCGCTCGGAGTTTATATCTGCTTGCTAAAAATTCCTGTAAGGAGCTTGGGGAGGGATAAGAAAATCAGGAAAAAATGTCCTTTTTCTCCCTTTCTGTGGAATCTGGATTGGTGCTCGCGCTCAGAAAAACCAGCCTGGAGCTTGCAGGGGAAAAAAAAAAACAAAACAGCTCCAGAAACAAATAGCTGCAGGAAGGCAAACTGAGATGTAAAAATATCCCAATTTCAATGGAATTTTTTCAAACCGGCTTTGCAGTGAATTCCCTTGAAAATGTGTCAAGTCTGCAATGGAGTCCATTAACCATTCCTGGTGGATCCAGTGAAGAGTTCCAGCAAGGAAACCACTTCTTTGCAAAAGAGAAAAAAAAATTTAATTCCAGTTTAAACCTGGATATTGCTCGTGTTCTATTTTTTATTTTGTTTTCCAGCATAAACTCAGGAAAGGTTATAGAGGATTAAAACTGAGCTAAGCTGAAGCAGATTCCAGACCAACACCAAGGCTGTTTGGTTTTGGGTTTGTTTTTTTTTAATCTTTCCTGATAGTTTGACAAAGAATGAGCCATTTTCTTTCGTTTTGCCTTCAGTAATTTACTATGAAATATGAAATAAATAGAAAATAAATGGGAAATGTTAAATATGAAAGGTGAGACTTGAGAGGAGCAGTTGTTTGCAGTGGTGTCACCCCACAGGGTCAGCCCATGCTGGGCTCTGTTTTCCAGCACGAGATGCTCACCCTTGACCTTTGAGTCCCCAGCTCCCAATTTTCCATCCCATTACAAATCCATTTTCCGTGGAATATTTGCTTTCAGCAGCTCACAGAGTGCTTCTCAGTGGAAGACAGGGCTGGAGACACCTCCGGGCCCCTGAGGAGAGCTGGATGTACCCATGGTCAATCCAGAATGTTGGAATCACCCACCCTGAGGGTGATCCTTTGTAGCCCTGGTTGGTGCCTGAGATGTTTTGGTTTTTCTGAAACTCTTTCCCAGAGAGTTTTCTGCCAACAAGAGACACATTTTCCTAACTGTAACCTTTGTTTGCATCCCATTCCCTAGGAGGGACTTCTCCTTGATGTCCCTCTAACTTGACCAATGTGATTGAAAAAGTTTGTCTTTTTTCCTCTCCTTGGGTGGTTCTTTGTAAAACAGTATAAAGGGAAGAAATTCCTGGATAACAAAGATTTGGAGTCATTGTCAGCCTTCTGAAAGTTTGGAGTCCGTGTCCTTGTGATCTTGAACAGCATCAATCCTTCATCACCTGGAGGAAGGAAATGAGGCACGAGGAGTTTGGGGTGTGCACTGATACATTCCTGCTGAAAATCTGTGGAATTCAGGAAAAGGTTCTTCGGAATGGTCACATTCCCAAGGCTGCCAGAGCTCCAGGAGCGTTGGGACAATGCTGCCATGGATGCACAGAGTGGGATTTGGGGGTTTGTTCTGGGCTGGGCCAGGAGTTGTATCCATGATCCTCGTGTTCCCTTCCCTTGGGAATGTGTGGCCAGCAGGAAAACGTGGTGTCTCGCAGAAAATGGGGAAACCTCCTGTGATCCACAGAGGCTGCAGCAGCCTCAACGTGCACGGAGCACCTTGGAGAGCCTCTGGAGGAGGCTGATCCCAGCAGGAAAAGCTCCAGGTGCTGCCAGGACACGGCTCTGCCATCCCTGGGCACAGAGAGCTCCCCGCCGGTGCCCCGGGGCTGGTGCTCACCTGGGCAGGTGACGGGATGGGAGGTGACAGCTCCTGCGGGAGCGGGGAGGGTCGTGCCGGGTGAGACAGAACGGGAGGCGCCGGCACATTCCCGGGAATGCTCCCGCCAGCCCCAGCGCAGTGTCACAACAGCTCCCGCAGGAATTAATGTGATGGGAAAAGCGCGCTGCAGACACAGGGAAAAAACACTGGGCGAACTGGGAACTCCGAGGTCTGCGTTTTTTAATGTGATGGGAAAGCGCGCTGCAGACACAGGGAAAAAAACACTGGGCGAACTGGGAACTCCGAGGTCTGCGTTTTCCAAGGGTGAAATCCAAGCCTGAGCCACGGCAGAGCCCTGTGGAGGGAGGAACGATGTGGATCCCACTCCCCTTTGTGTGGCTCCGTAATCCCGAGGGAATAAAAAGGCTCCTGAAGATTTAAAGAGGCTTTGGCTCAGCCTTTGAATGCCTTTTCATTTTCCCCCTATTCATGGATCAAATAGAGCTCCCTGCTCTGAATAATTGCATTTTACCTGCTGAAAACACGGTCTGGAAACCTCGGAGTGCTTTATTCCTCCTGATGGCACATAAAGCATAAACATTAAGTTTGCTAAAAACAGGGGAAAATAAGACTCTTTTTTTTTTTTTCTCTTCAATATAATTTACAAGGGGAAGCATTAACTCATAAATCATAGGCACAAATTCAGCGAGGATTGAAACTCTACACTCAGCAGCAGGCAAATTACAGCCACACCACTCCATCACCCAGAGCTGCTTCCAAGGGCATTATTGGAAATATGTTCCTAATATGGAGAGTTAAGGGGAAAAAATTAAAAAAAAAGCACTAAAACCGTGAGGAAGGAGAGTCCCAGCACCCCCAGCCAAGGCAGGGCTGGATTCAGCTCAGCCTATCCTGCCTGGGTTCTTCACCCTCACAGGGAAGGATTTATCCCAATCTCCCAGCCAGCCCTGCCCTCTGGCAGTGGGAGCCATTCCCTGTGTCCTGTCCCTCCAGCCCTTGTCCCCAGTCCCTCTCCAGCTCTCCTGGAGCCCCTCCAGGCCCTGCCAGGGGCTCTGAGCTCTCCCTGGATCTTTCCCTTCTCCAGGGGAACATTCCCAGCTCTCCCTGGATCTTTCCCTTCTCCAGGGGAACATTCCCAGCTCTCCTTGGAGCCTTCCCTTCCCCAGGGGAACATTCCCAGCTCTCCTTGGAGCCTTCCCTTCCCCAGGGGAACATTCCCAGCTCTCCCAGCCTGGCTCCAGAGGGGCTCCAGCCCTGGAGCAGCTCCAGGACCTCCCTGTCCTGGCCCCCAGAGCTGGAACTTCATGATTATACCTGGAATTATACCTGGAATTATATCTGGGATTATACCTGGGATTATACCTGGGATTTTCCCTCTGGTCCAACAGTCTGTGAGAGGCCCATCAAAACCCGAGTTTGAGGGGAAGAAAGATGAAAACACCAAAGTTTAGCACCCCTAAAACACCACTGGCACTCCCTGGGCTCTCGGACCTCATCTCATGGAACAGGGCAGCTCCAGCTCTGCTTTGGCTCAGGAGAAGAGTCTCAGAAATAAGGATTTAGCAGCTGGTCTTTGTACTTGCCTCCTCTCCAATTTAATATTTCCTTTTAAGCCCTCCTCTCCCAGCAAGTGTTTAAAGCTGGACTTTATCGTGCAGAGCATCTCTAAAATCTGCTTTATGCCCCAATCTCTAAAACTCCTGTTTTCTGATACAATTAATTATGGCCATGAGGGTTTTTTTTTTTCCCTTTAAATCTTGCTCTGTGACTAATCCAGCAACGAGGGAGCTTCTCCTCAGCTGCAGAAACCCAGCTCAGATGTGGCTCCAAGAAGGTGAAAGGGAACATCAGAATAATTCTGCCTGCTCAGCACCCAGCTGTGCCCAACCCCAGCACCCAGAGCTGGGGGTGGGCAAAACTTGGCAGGTTTGGGGAATATTTTTACAGCCCAGAGTCTGGCAAATACCTCAGAGCTGGAGGTGTGAGATGCCTGAGGTTCTGTCAAAAAATGAGTTCAACAAACTGAGGAAAATGCGATGACTCTTCCCCATTTCCTCTTTTTTTTTTTGCATTTTCTGTGGCATTTCAGGTCTCCAGGACAGGGGTTCCCCTTCTGCTGCAGCCTGAGGCTCTGCAGTGGGGAAGGAAGATATTTCTGGGTGTTTTTAGCCTCTGTTTGTGTTGCTAGGATGGATGGAATTGCTGGGTTGTGACACAGGGAGCCGGGCATCCCTCGGCCCAGCCTGGAGCAGGGAAGGAGCTGCTGCCACACATGGCCCTGGCACAGGCTGGGGGTCACCAACAGCACCAAAAAAACCTCATCAGAGCTGTGAAAAATACCCAGGAACGTGCCCAGTGACAATGTTTTCATTCTGGCAGGCAGCAGACGTGGTCTGGGTTAATTTTGAGGTGGAAAACCCTGCCTGCTGAGGCCATTGGGGATTACAGCACGAGGAGAGGGTGGGAATGATGGACAAATGAGTGAGAATGGAATAACTGGAGCCACTGGAGAGATGCCCACAGGCACATGGAGGCCTGGGTGCAATCATTTCAGCTTGGCAGAGCCGTGTCCATCTCCTGGAAATTCATGAGCCACCATCCCTGCTCCAGCAGCCACTGGGAGTCCCAGGGCACGTTTATTAGACCTGAGGAAAAAGCTGCTCATCCCATTTTTACTGCAGCAATTGATGAGAGCGGGGATTAAACTGGCACCCAACAATAAAAACAACTCCTGAGGCAGCCAGAGCCCAGCAAGGCCCAGCACATCTCCAGGATGGGCCAGAATTGCCTTATCACATTAAACCTTGCCTTAGACCAGAGCTGAATTAGATCAGACTGAACAAAGCTGAATTTCTCCTCCAGGTTTTCCAGCACTGGTTTAGACCCCAATCCTTTACACTCATGCACTGGGTGAGAGTTTGAATATTTGTCACAAGGATATGGGGGAACAACTGAATGGTTTAGGTTGGAAAAGCCCTGTAGGGCTGGCAGGAGGAAGCAGCAGCACTTGTGGGGCAGGGAGGCTCCTGCACCGGGGTTTGGTGGTCAGCAAACTTCCCCATATTGCAGGAAACACCAGTTCGTGTTCCCCCTCCGCCCTCTGAACGCACCCTGGGTATTTTTAAATTTTATTAAAGTCTGAACAAGCAGCAGAAATCTGTGGAGTTAGGGAGGGAGCTGGTGGAGAGCAGGGAGAGGTGAAAAATGTTATTTTCCACACCTCTTGCTGCTGCTTTTGAGGCAGGGAGGTGAATCCTGGGCTATGGGATATGAGGGAAAAACCTTCCCAAGGCTCCTCATCCTTGCAGAGTTCACCCCACAGGAGCATTAGATTGCCTGGAGTTTGAGCCTGGTGCAAACTTTGTGTCCTCCTGGTGAAACAACAGACCTCTGCCAGCAGTAACTGCATGAATTTCCGGAATTGATCTCCACTGGATTGCCTGTGGCATCTAATCCCATAAAATTGGCTCTTTGCTGAAGGGATGTCGTGTGTCTGCAGGCGCTGGAGGGGTTAATGTGATGTGTAACCAATGGAAGATATATTTAATGATCTCTGAAATTGCTTCTGTGAAGCATCCCCATAACTGCCACAACTCGATTTGCTACAGATCCTGCAAATAACAAATGTAATTACTTGGCAATCAACATAATGCTGGGTCAGACAGGCTGATATTCCCTCAGTTTGCTGGAAACTTAATCTAAATCTGGAGCAAGTGTCTGTCTGCAGTCATATTCCCAGGCTGTGCTCTCAGAACAACGTCCAGCATGGAGTTCTGGAAAAATGCTGAAGAACCAGAGCGCTGTAATATTATTTTTTGCCTTATTAAGGGCTGTAATGTTAATTTTCCCCTCATTATTTTGCCTTGTTACACCAGGACCTTGCACCTTTGCATCATCAGGTGAAAGCTGCTCGCTGCCAGTGCCCGGTTTTGCTGTGCTCATCATGTTCAGCAGCACAGCCAGAGGCAGTTCTGTGCTTCCCAGTGCTTGACATTCCTCGCTGTGCCTCCTGAAGGACGAGCAGATGAGGGAGATAAAAACCACTCTTGTGATGGGAATGCTGACGCCCACAGCCATCCCCAGTGCTCCCTGCAAAGGTGGTGTGGAATTCCAGCAAGGTTTGGGTCAGCAGTGCTCAGCGAGGCCACGGATGGGTGGGAAAACCTGGATTTGGGGGGCGTCTCTTTCCCATTTCCCTTGGCAATCCAAGATTTGAATTCTTACCCAACTCCAAGGCTGGAGGTGCTGGAGGGTTTAACTGGAACCAGTCACCTCCTGTGTGCTCGTGGTGGTGGCAGCCAGACCCTGGAGGGGAAGAGCCTCTGGGAAGCTGGGTCTGTCTGGCAGAGGGATAATTGTTGGATAATTTTTGACTCCCCAATCTTCCTGGGAAGATTCACCTTGCCAGGAGGCAGAGGATTTCTGCCAGCCTGCTGTTCCCAGGTCACACATTGTCCTCCCTTTGGAGGCTGTGAGGGAAAACTCACTTTGGACATCCAGGAGGAGACAAGAGCTCCATTCCCTGGGTGCTGAGATGCTCCAGAGGGAATCATGGAATCAATAAGGTTGGAAAAGCCATCGAGTCCAACCATTCCAAGGTCACCTCCATGTCCCCGGGTGCTACATTCACACATTTGCTGAACTTTTCCAGGGCTGCTGATTCCACAGCCTGACCACCCTTTCAGTGGTCAGACAGACCAGGATTCCCTCTGAGATTTGAGGTTTTATGAGCACAGAGACACAGCAGTGGCTGTGAGCTCTCCTTCCCAAGCTCCAGGTGTCGGATGCTGATCTTGGATACAATCCCTCCACCTGGAGAGAGGCTTCACCCCACAGGTGACACCCCCATCAACCCCCCAAAGACACCCCCTTCCCAGGCACACCCCAGCACAGCTGATGCCTCCCATTTTTGGGGAACAAAGGTTTTATTCCTGAAGGATGAAGGTCCCAAACCCGTGGCCCAGGGCCCTGTGACGAGCGAGATAAAGCGGACAAAGGCAGGGGGAGGCTCTCGTGTTGCAGTGCTAATAAATAAGGCTCTCCACGGTCTCTCCAGAGGAGAAACATTCCAGTTGGTTCAATAAAACAGGCTATAACAAGAGATTTATATGGAATATATTGGATTTATTCATCGAGGATGGCAGGGACGCTTTTTTTTTTTCCCCTGCTCCAGGTCCTTCTGCAGCAGCAGCTGCTTATCACTGGTGCCTTTGTGCAGGGGACAGGGCTGGGGGGCTCAGCTCCTGCTCACAGAGTATTGATTGCAGGCACATCACAGGCAGCCAGATGTGTGTGGCTTTTCTGCCTCCAGCAGCTCCAAAATCCCCAATCCAGGTTGTCTTCATGGGAAAAATAAATAAAAAAAAAGCATGACAAACCAGCAATTTTTGGCGGTTCTCTCACCCTGACCACCACTTTCTACACCAAAATATTTCTACAGCAGGCAAACAGACAGGTTTGAGTGGATCAGAGTATGATTTAGGCTAAAGGTGGCTTAAAACATAATTATAGGATTTTTCTATGAGCTGAATTTCAGCTTTTGGGGGCTTGTTTTGTCCCTCAGAGAGTGAGCAGCCCTTACACAAAGGCTGAGACACACATATAGGTGAGGCTATGGAGGTATGTCATGTATACACCCAGCAAAGCCTAATAATGAGCCACATTAGCCTAAATTCATTAAATTCTCATTATACACCTAGAGATTTAATTCTTCTCTCCTCTTCTCTGTCGAGCAAAAGCTTTTTTTTGCAAGGGCTGCAGTCTTTGCAGCCCCAAATTCCTCTTAGTGAGAGAACTTTCCAATTATTACCATTATTATCTCAAAAGCATCTGACCAGAAGCCCAACCCCACGCTCAGTCAATGCCTCACTGCCCGTATCAAAGCGTGGATAAAGTTAATCCACTCCATCCCAAGGCTTTTTTCCACAATAATCCTGTAACCAGATGTCACAGAAGGAATTATCAGGGAAACCTGGCTTTGCTTGGGCGCTGCTCCTCTTTATCACCAGATTACACCCAGTGAAACCCGGAGAGATTTGAGGCAACCAGAAGCTCATAAAGGAAAAGGGTCAGGAGGGCAAAGGGACAAGATTTGGATGTCAAGCAAGGACTCGGGGAAGGAGACACAGCCCGGGATCACTCGGCATAAATCGGAGGATGCGGCGGCCTCGTAATGCAAAATGCATTAAGCTGTCAAAATGAAGATCCTGTCTTCAATCATGCCGAGTCCCCCAGGCCCCCATGTTAAATATTACATCAAGACATTTCCTGTCTGGCATTTAGGAAAAAAAAAAAATAAAAGAAAAAAAAAAAAAGGGAGAAAGCAAAAAGGAAAAAGGAGAAGAAAAGTGCGTTCGGCCTCACAGCGCGGGGCTGTCCCTGGCGCGAGTGTCACATCCATGGTGACACAGGGACTTGGTCTGTGGAAAATTTTGTTCCTTTTCCCCTGTAAATGCAGTTGGTTGGTGAGAAGAACTCCCAGGGAAAGCTGCTGTTCTGTTCTGAGGGGGTTTTGGCTTTTCTGAGGCCTGCGGACTTCACCTGTAACACCAAGGCCGCTCACCTTAACCGAGCCTATCATGGAACATCCCTGTCCTTCCTTCTTTCCTTCTTTCCTTCCTTCTTTCCTTCTTTCCTTCTTTCCTTCTTTCCTTCTTTCCTTCTTTCCTTCTTTCCTTCTTTCTTTCCTTCCTTCCTTCCTTCCTTCCTTCCTTCCTTCCTTCCTTCCTTCCTTCCTTCCTTCCTTCCTTCCTTCCTTCCTTCCTTCCTTCCTTCCTTCCTTCCTTCCTTCCTTCCTTCCTTCCTTCCTTCCTTTCCTTCTTTCCTTCCTTTCCTTCCTTTCCTTCCTTTCCTTCCTTTCCTTCTTTCCTTCCTTTCCTTCCTTCCTCCCAGCCTGGGGACGCTCAGAGAACTTCACCTGAATTAATTTCTCAAGTGGATTACCTGAACTTCATTAAAGCCCGGTGCAGACAGCCTTTTTCAGAATTAAGGTGGCCTTAATTTAATTGACGCAGGAGCTTAATTTGCTTCGATCAGCTCCTGGTGCGACTCGCAGGGACAGCCCCAGGTGGCCTCAGTGACTGTCAGCACTGCCAGGACATTTGGGGACAGCCACCCTGTTCTTCCCTGTGTCACCACTGCCATCCCATCCCAAAAAGGGGAGCAGGAATGACAGAATTCATCCCAGAAAAGGAGATCAGGAATCACAGAATCCATCACCTGAGCCCGGCTGATGAGAGGAAGAACCACAAACGCCATTTTCCACCATGAAAGGCTCCATGAATAACTGAACCACTGCTTCTTAAAAACTTTACAGCTTCCCTCATAAAGAATGCCAATAAATCCTGCCCTGGAAGCAATTTCAAAGCACGGATTCCTGTCTTTCCTCTTCTGCTTTGATGGTTGCCTGTAAATTCTCATGGCATCACCTCCAGCCTGGAACAGGGAGCCCTGAATTTCAGTTCCAGTGTTTCCAGCTTGAATGGCTGTATGGATTTCTCGAATCCCAGAATGGTTTGGGATGGAAGGGACCTTAAACCCCATCTTGTTCTACTCCAGGGACACCTTCCACTGTCCCAAGTTACTCCAAACCCCAATATTCCCAGGGATTGGGCAGCCACAGCTTCTCTGGGCCACAAATGTCCTTTCTAGAAAGCAGTAAATGTGTCACACCCCCCCTGCCCCATCCCTGAGGCCATCATTTCATTTAGCAACAAGAGCTGGAAGACAAACAGACACTTCCCAAAAATCCTGACCATCACCAAGTCCCTCTCTCCTGACACAAGATTTGTAGGAAGTTGTAAAGCCCCTGATTAAAGTCTCCAGGAGCTCTGACACCCCCAGGGATGCTGCTTTCCATGGAAAAGCAATTCCAGGGACTTGCCTGACTTTGGGGGCTGCATTTTGAGCAGTTTTACCTCATTGTCACTGGGTTTGTTTTTGATGAAAGCTGCAGCCGTGCAGATTAAAGAATAATGTCACAGAAGGGGCTGATCAAATTGAAAAGATCCATCAGATTAATTACCAGGCTTAGAGGAGCTTGTCCATTTATCAGAAACAAAAGCCTTGGGCTTTCTGCTGAGATTATGGCATCTTCCATTTTCCAATATTTCCATTTGATCTTGCAAAACCGATTCACGGGACTGATGTAAAGTGAAAAAGAATTTGCATGGAGCCTTTCCTGCCTGCTGGGAATGCTCACTGGATGCTCACTGGATACTCAGCCTATGCTCACCATTCACCTTCACCCTCTGGAGCACTTGCTGCTTTTTATTGAAGCGTTCCAAGGCAGTCCTGGCTGCTTTCCAGTCCTCACCCGGGCCTGCCTGAGCACAGCAAGGCCTGTTTGAAATGCTGCATCAATATTTATCACAATTTTGGAGGATAAGGAATATTTTAATCTTAAAACACCTCCCTGGCTGGGGCGAGATTAAATAAATGTATAACTAAAAGATGTAGGCAGTGAACCTCTTACCCAGCACCAGCCACTTGGTGAAGGCACAGGGAGGCAATTTTGGGGCTCCAGGCTCTAAAGCTGTGACTCTAAATGAAAATCATCTGTCAGCTCACCCAAAGCCTTTGAATTCACACATTGCAATTTCCTTTCTGACCATAATAATGAGCACAGTGTTAATAAAGCAGCCTGAGCTTTGCTGTGTGATCTCCTAAAGCTTCCCAGACAACCAAAGGGGTTCAATTCTCCATGTCCCCAGAGAATCTGGCATGGTCCAGGTGATTCCTGAGGGAAGCAGGGTGATGGATTCCATGGGATTACCTGGAGCCTGGTTGAAGCCAGGCAGGAATTGGTCTCTTCTCCCAGGTAAAAGGGACAAAACAGCCTCAAGTTGTGGCCCAGAGAAGCTGGGGCTGCCCCTGGGTCCCTGGAAGCGTCCAAGGCCAGGATGGATGAGGCTTGGAGCACCCTGGGATAAATGGGAGCTGTCCCTGCCCATGGCAGGGGATGGAATGGGAAAATCAAGGTCTCTTCCCACCCAAACCAATCTGGGATTCTGGGATTTTACCAAATGGCCCATCACAGCTCGAGAAACTGTCATTAGAAGCTTCCAGAGCTCACAGGACCGCAGGAGGTTATTTTCCTAAATTTCCTGTAGAATTCCCATTCCCTCTCTGTGGTACCCCAGGAAAGGGAATGGGAATATGTGGTGTGGTGGTGTCTGCACCACCCACTTCCCAAGGAGCTGTGCTTGGGGTCAATTCCCAGCATCCAGGAGATGCCCTGGAACTCCCCCCCTCCCACTGCCTGTCCTTCAAGCCAATTACCCCTCACAGAAGATCCCAGCTCAGGGAAAACATCATTATTTCATTGGGAAGGAAGCATTTCTCCTTGCAGGCAGTGCAAACGTGATTTCAAACATCGGGAAGTTTTCCCACACGCTCCTCCTGGCTGGGATTTCAGCAGGGAGCAGTGGCAAGGCTGGGGCTTGCTGTGGCTCTTTCATGCCTGGCTGAGACGGTGATATCTGCAGGAGGCAGCGCATGGATGAGCATTTTGGGTGCTTTCCCTGCGGCTTGCAGACCTTGCCTGAACCCATCAGCCACAAATCCCGCTTCTCCTGCTTCCCAAACCCAGAGCCAGCGGCTTTTCCAACACTCAGCAGTGCAAAGAGACACCCTGAGCCCCTAGTCCTGGGTGAGATCCCTAAATCTGAGCGAGGCTGGGGTTCCTGGCCACGCTCAGGAAGGAGCAGAGCTGATTTTCTCAGGGCTCTTCACACCCATGCAAGCAGGGATCGTATTTTGAAGCTCCCACTGAGCAAAGCTTCCCTATAATTTGCTAAATTTATCCCAAACACAATAGCGTGTGTGTAAAGGGGGATCTAAGTATGGAAGCCACTGTTTTAATATAATTGGCCTTTTAGATTAAAAGGCTCTTGTAATAACCTTTTTCTAAGAAGCAGAAAAAGTCATAATTACAGAGCAGCCACACATGACAGATAGATGTTCCAAACTGAGAAAATTAACTCTTCCCTGCGTTTCAAACTGGAGAAATCCCTGCCAGGATCAGCCACCAACATTGCAAAAAAAGGAAAGACAAAGCCCCCTCACTCACCTAAACTCATTTTTAGTAACTTGGGGGTTCTCCCCTTTGCCTGGGAAGTCAGTGTGGGGTTTTTTGCTGGGTTAAGGAGAAACTGAACCTGAGTTAAGAAGAATCTGAACCTGGCTGTGTAAGCATTGATTATTTATTATTGTTTTAATATCCTGCCTGTTGCAATACATCCATTAAATGTGACAGGAATCACCCTGCTCTGAAGGTGGGACCAGCCCAGCCCAGCCCAGCTCTAAGGGGCAGATCCAGCTCTTGCTTGCCATGCTCCATGTCCTGAACAAAGAGAAGGTGGTTGAGACTGGAAACAGGGAAAATGTCTCCATGGAAAGGCTTGTCCAGCCTGGCACAGTGCTGGAGTCCCCATTCTGGGAGGGAATACAAAGCCCTGTGGATGTGGCACTTGGGGAGATGGTTGGAGATGGGATTGGCAGTGCTGGGAATGGTTGGATGGTCTGGGAGGGCTTTTCCAACCTCAACAACTCAGTGATTCCCTGTGCAAGGAATACAACGAGCTGCTGCCAAGGAATTGTGGCCAGGAGAAGAATTCCTCACTGGGATTAGCTGGAAAGCAAATATGATGAGAGCTTATCCTATTGCTGAACAGAGATGGAAACGTTTGGGAGCTCCAGATGAGAAGCTGGTGATGCACAGAGGGTGCAGTGACCTCTGGTGACAGGGCTGTCACACCAGGAGCAGGGCTGGCACCACCAAGCAGCACCCAGCTCCCCTCAGGATGCCCTCAGGGTGCCTGCCAGGCCCAGCATTCCCATGCTGGGATGTTTCTGCTGCTTTGCCACCCGAACAAACATCCCAAAGGCAAATCCTGTGCCCTCCATCTTCAGTCCTCATGGAAACCCCCGGGATGACTTTCCTGACTCATGGACGCTGTGCCAGCTGCTGTCACTCCAACTCTGGGCTTGGAGGTGTTTTTCCATCATGGCCTGAAACTGTTTCTGGCTGGTTAGAGAGGGGATTTTAACTCGAGCTGACTGGGCTCACATCGAGGAATCACCTCCCTCAAACATTTAACGCCGAGCGCGTCCGCGTCAGGCGCCGCTCCCCCCTCCGCAGAAACAAATCAGAAAATTAATATTTAAAAATCTATCCCTCACAAGATCATTTTCCTCTCCTTGGCAACACGAGAAAGGCATTTGTGACCACCGTTTCCTCTACACTGCCTTTAATTTTTGTATCTCGGTTTCAGCATTTAAAAAAAAAAAAATGGGACCAGTAAATCAGCCCATTAATCATTCCAGTCCCAGAAAGCTCCAGTAAATCACCCAAGTTTTATATCTCTATTTTTTTGAGCTCAGGCCCAAGAGCCCAGGGATTGAGGCCATGTGCTATTAATTTGCAAACAGGCAAGTTCACATTTTTGCCTGCTGACCTCAGCCCTGCAGCCCCAGGTGCGGCGCGGGGAGGGCGAAACCCACGGCCGCGGCGCACGAGGAGATGATGTGTCAAAACAAATGTCAGGATTTGGGATTCATTTCACGGGGGCCCCAGCAGTGCCCAGGTCTGATTTATCCACAGCTCGCTCCCGTGATTCACAGGAGGCTGGAGCAGGGGTGTTAATAACGAAATAATCCACGGGATTATTTATCGCCGGTAATTAAAGCGAGAAATCTCCTCATGCATCCAGAGCTGGTGTTCCTGATTCTCCCTGGTTCTCCTTGGATGAGGGCTGGCACCCTGCTGGCTGCTGGGGACGTCTCTGGGCAGCAGCCAGCGTGGCCCAGGTGACATGAAGGCAGGATTTGTCCCCCAAGCCATGTCTGTCCCCAGAGCCGTGTCTGTCAGCAGCAGCGCTCCAGCTGAGCCCGGCTCTGCCCTTTCCGCCCCTCCTGCCCAACGATCCGAGCAGAGAATCTAATGAGGGAGAGGATGTGGAGCCATGGCCAGGGAAGCAGCTCCAGCCCCTTCCCTCGCTGACCTCTGAATTCCCTGGAATGACAAAGAGCTCGTTTCCAGGGCTCCCTGCTCCCACTGCAGCCTGCTGCCCACGCCAGGATTGTGGGAACACCCAGGAGCATCCTCAGGCCGGGGTGTTGGTCAGTGGGAGCTGGAAGGTGCAGAAAATTCCCCTCCCCAAGCCTCCAGGAATGACTGCAGCCCCAGGGAATGCTGGGCCACCATGAAATCCACATGGCTTTGGCTTCACTGGGAAACCTCAAACAGCATTTGAAGGACTAAAGCCAATTAATGGGTGGAGCTGTGAAGTTTTTAATCCTAAAGGTTGGAAAAGCTCTGTGGGATCATCTGACCATGAACCCAACACTGCCAGGTCCACCTCTAAGCCACGTCCCCAAGTTCTCATGGCTGGGACACCCGTGCCACCCACGGCACAGGGATTTCTCTGCCAAAATCGCCTGCAAGGATTAAACATCCTGAATCCTGGATTTCCTGCAGGTCTGGAGCAGGGAAAACCTGCAGAGCTGGTACTGGCAGGGCAGAGCTGTGGGTGGGTGCCCTTTGCAGGGATTTTTGGGGCCCCCTTCAAAGCCCTCCCAGCCTAAACACTCCTGGACCTGGAAGAGATCCCACATCACTAAAATTTATCCTCTGCTACAGATTCTCTTTGTTTCCCCAGCACAAATTTGGTACAGAACAAGAGGGATGTGAACAGCTGAGGATAAAAGAGAGAGAAAAGTGTCAGGGTTTATTTTTAAATTATTGGTTTTTGTACTTTTCCACACTGTCCTTGTGCAACCACAAAAAGCCTTCCAAAGGTGCAGCTTGGGAAATTCTAAAACCAAATTGTTTATCCCATATCTACACGTGGCAGCTGGTGGTATCAGTGGGGGCAGCAGATAAAGGTTCCCATGTGCTGACCCCAAAACAACACAACCCCATCACCAGGCATCAACCCCTTCCCTCCAAAACAGAGACCTCAGCTCTTTCCCTCTCTGGGCACCTTCAGTGTGGGGCGAAGGATAAATCGAGGCTGGAACTCAGGAGGAACCATGGAATCATTAAGGTTGGAAAAGAGCTCCAAGACCATCAAGTCCAGCTTTTGCCCACTAAACCACGTCCCCATGTGCCCACATCTTGTTTTTTAACATGTCCAGGGATGGTGACTCCACCACTGCCCTGGGCAGCCTGGTCTGATGTTTAATCTCGTGTTTAAAGGAAGAAATTTTACTTAATTTCCAACCTGAACCTCCCCTGGTGGCCATTCCCCCTGGTCTTATCACTCCTAAATGCTCCACGAGCTCAGGGAAGAGCTCCTCGATGCTGAGAGGCACCAAAACAACCCAAAAACTCCTCTCTAAAGGCACCTGGGCCTGCAGCTGTGTGTGACAGCTTCATTTCAGCAACGGGAAAGAGGTCACCCAGGGATGGCACCCAATTATGAGGCAGGGATGGGAATGATTGGATGGAGGATAAAAACAAAAAGGGATGCCTTAAAAACCAAGTGTCACTTCCCAGCCCAGGTAATTGGAGCCAGCGTGGTGGAAAGCAGCACGGCGTGGGTCACTGGGCACATCCCAGGAATTGGGGAGGTGGGGATGCAGCCAGGCAGCTGCACAGCCCAGCTGCAGCTCTGCCCTGCCCTCTGAATGCCTTTTGCTGGCTGGGTTGTCAGTGGGTTCAGGGGAGGAGAGGGAAAATGGGGTGAGGGTTTGGCTTTGCAGCGTTCCCCAACGTGGAGAGGGGGTCATTGAAAGCAGGGAGGCCCTGGGGAGTGAACAATGAGGAAAAATGGAGAAATCCATTCTTCCCATCACAGGCCAAGGCTGAAACCTGGATTTGTAGCTAAAATAGAGCAAGGCAAGGGAGGTGAAGGGTGTTTTCCTGGTTCCCCTGCTGCGTGAAGGGGTTTTCCCTAAGAGCAGGATCTGACATCACAGCACTGGACCTGTTCTGCACCCGCTTTGGAGGCTGGGACAACAACCCCAGCACCCAAGGGTGCCCCAGCCCTCCCAGAGGAGTCCCCACTGCATCTCCTTGGGGATACAAAAGCTCCAGCAGCAGGAGGGAAAACATGGATATGAAATCCTGCCGGGAAAGCAGCCAGCAAAGCCCTGAGCTCCCCCTGCTCTGCCCCTGCCAGCTCTGCCTTGATCAGACACTCCCAGGCACGGGGGTGAGGAAGGGCATGGAAAATCCCCACAGAGCTCTGGGGATGCAACACAGGACAGGGAGCACCCAAAGGTGTGGAAAGGGAGCTTGTGCTGGGGAGCTGGGAGTTATTGCAGAGCTGGGCATGGAGAAACCAAGTGACAGCAGTTCTGGGGTTCTGTAACTCCGCAGTTCTGCTCTGCCTGCACATCCCTGTCCATGCAGAGGTGACTGCCACTAAACCCTGACGTTTTCCTGCCAGGCCTTTGCAGCAGGAGGAGCTGGAGGAGGATTTGTTTTTTACTCAGGCAGTGACAGGACAGGGGGAGTGGTTTTGAACTGCAAGAGAGGAGATTTCGATTCAATTTGGGGGAGAAATTCTTCCCTGTGAGGGTGAGGAGGCCCTGGCACAGGGTGCCCAGAGCAGCTGTGGCTGCCCCTGGATCCCTGGCAGCATCCAAGGCCAGGCTGGATGGGGCTGGAGCAGCCTGGGACAGTGGGAGGTGTCCCTGCCATGGGGATGGGATTTAAATTCCCTTCCAAACCAACCTGGGATTCTGTGAAACAGCAATTCCAAGAAGGAGAAAGGAAGAAACCAACCCCCCCTGGCTGCCCCCTCCTGTGCAGAGCCAGAAGGTCCCTCCTGAGCCTCCTTTTCTCCAGGCTGAGCCCCTTCCCCAGCTCCATCAGGAACTCTCCAGCCCCTTCCCCAGCTCCACTGCCCACTGAATAATTCTGTGTTGATGCTCCAGCCCTAGGGAAGATCCAGGTCCCGATGTCCAGGGTGGGTCTGGTCTCTGCAGTGCCCATCACCTGCAAACATCTGGACCTGACAGGGCTGGGCCAGGCACTCCCCCACCCCTCCCAGGGCTCGATCCGTGGCTGCTCCATCCCTGGGAAGTTTCTTCTCCTCCTCCAGGTTCAAAGCCAGGTCTCCAGGACCTGCCTGCTCCTCAAAGGATGAGTTTATAGGACTTGACAGAGTTGGCTTTTCCCACTGCAGAGGAAGGAAGTTGCTTTAAGCTCTAAAAAAAAAAAGAAAGAAAAAAAAAAAAAGAAGAAGAAGCAGAACCATCTGGCAGAGCACAGCTGTGGAAATATTATCCATCTAATTATTTATAGAGGTACCTGTGCAGGGACGAGATCAGTTCTCATAATTACATCAGGAAAAGGCTCTTTTGATATAAAACCAACTCACAGAAAGACGCTGGGCGCTTGGGCTGGGGGTAAAAAACCACGATCGCCTTCGCTTTTTGCAACCTCAAAGCGGCAACAAGTTTGTTTTCTGCCGGTGGTCCGGGCTTCAAATGAGACCTTTGGCATCTGAAAGCCATTAAAGCGCTCGGTCAGGACGGCCCCGGCCATCAGAGAGACAAAACAAAGGCACAGATAATGAACCGGCGCTGGTTTCTCCTTAAATCCATAGCAGGGACATTCCAGGGACAAACAGCCCCGGGGATGCTCCCTGGGAGGCGGCTCCAGCCCCAGGAGCTGATTTCCAGTGGGAATGCCGCTCTCCAGTCCTGGGTTTTACCATCAGATTTCCCCTCTTCGCTTCTCGGAGCTCTCTAAATCCACGGGGAAGACATCGAGCAGAGCTGGAAGTGCTGGCTCTGGAATTTCGGGATGGGGAGGGATGGATGCTGAGCGTTGTGGAGCGAGGGAGGAAACTTTCCCTGAGGTTTTTGAAGGAGAAAAAAGGGGAATTTCTGCAGAAATCCCACGTTGGGATGCCCCTGTCCCTTCGGCGAGCACAGGAGCGAGAGAGGAAACTTTCCCTGAGGTTTCTGAAGGAGAAAAAGGGGAATTTCTGCAGAAATCCCAGGTTGGGATGCCCCTGTCCCTTCGGCGAGCACAGGAGCGAGAGAGGAAAACTTTCTCTGAGGTTTTTGAAGGAGAAAAAGAGGAATTTCGGCAGAAATCCCAGGTTGGGATGCCCCTGTCCCTTCGGCCACAGGGAATGCTGGCGCAGGGAATCACAGCAAGGTTCAAAGGATTTAACCAGGCAGGAGGAGACACCTCAGGGAGGGGCTGTAAATTTAGTCAGAGCTTGATAAATGCTCCCACAGCCTTAATTATCCCAGGAGCTGGGATTTTGTGCCTGCCAGGGAAGTGTCTGGTGCTGGGTTTTGACAGTAAGTGCTTGTGCATCCCAAATTACCCATTATAAATTAATAAAGGAAATGGGAGTTAAATGAAAATCATCCCCGTGCTGCACCTGACGGGGCTCCGGGAGAGCTGGAGAGGGATTTTTGACAAGGCCTGGAGTGACAGGACACAGGGAATGGCTTCCCATTGCCAGAGGGCAGGGATGGATGGGAGATTGGGAAGGAATTCCTGCCTGGGAGGGTGGGGAGGGGCTGGGATGGAATTCCCAGGGAATCTGAGGCTGTGCCACCCCTGGAAGTGTCCAAGGCCAGCTTGGGATAGTGGAAGTTGTCCCTGCCCATGGCAGGAGGTGGAATTAGATGGATTTTAATGTCCCTTCCAACCCGAACAGGTCTGGAATTCCATGATTTGCGATCAGAGATGATGAATTCATCCGTCAGCTGAGCCCATGTAGGAGGAAATGTTCTCGTGTTTTAGAGGGAAGTGTCTCAGGAATGAAAACAGTCATTTTCACCCCTTTTCCCTTCTCGTTCTGCACAAAGCAAACTTGCAGCCAAGCCTCCTTTCCCAGAATAAATGTTATCTCAGTTTTTAAATTAGAAATTAAAGTCTTGTCAGCCCTGGGAGACAGGGAAGGAAACTTAGATTGTAATACCAGAGGAGACTGAGGGCTGCAAGAGAAGGGGGCTTAGTCAAATGGTTTAAAAACCACGGGTTTAGGTACTGACAAGCTCTTACAAAACACTGGGCCAACGTGATGTCTCATAAAAATTCAGCTTTCTTAGGCTAATGCATCGCAGCCAGCAGCAGGGATGGATTAAACCCCAACCAGGATTCGGGCAAAAGGAGGGAAAACCAGCAAAGAGATTTCTCCTCCCTTTCAACTCCCAAGTTTTTTGTCGTTCTGTGGCACAGAAGAGAGCTCAGCCCCCAAAAAAACAAACAAACAAACAAAAAAACCCCAAAAAAATCCCAAAAACAAACAAACAAACAAAAAACCCAAAACCAAACCAAACCAAACCAAACCAAAACCAAAAAAAACACCCAAAAAACCTTTTATTATTAATATTATTAATAAATAGTGACCCAGCCATGCCACGTGATGGAGTTTTCTCTTGATGCCTGTGGACCACGACCCACAGGCTTTGCTCTTTCCATATTCCCAGTGCCCAAAATTTGCAATCCCAAATTCCATGGCCTGGCCTCAGCCCAGCCTGGTGTGAAGGTGTGTGAGCAGCAGATGGAGCTTGGGGCTCCCTGTCCTACCTGTCACCATCCCAACAGTTTGAAGGGATGAAACTCCTCCATCTGCTCTTGCAGCTTGTGCAGAGCCTGTGCTCTGCAGGCCAGCAGGGATTGGTGCTTTTAATCAATGGCAATTTATTAATTTGGGAATTCAGCTTTGGAAACATGAGGCCAGAGCTGACTTTTGGTCTCTGCTGATACATTTCTGTCAGTATCTCCTGGCCAAACCCCAGATCTTGGATGTTTGAAGCAGCAGTTTTCACCAGAAAGCTGCTTTCAGGAAAAGTGGAATGCACTTTCTCACCCTCTCTCCTTCATTTCTGCTTTATTATCCCAAGAATAAAAACGTGGAATGTGTGTGAGAGTAAAAGGGAGGAGTAGCAGGTGCTTGAGAGTCAGGTGTGAAGAACCTTTCTGTGTGTGTGAACAGAGCAGGGCAGCTTGTGAGGGGGTGACTCCAGTCAACCTTTCCTGCTGCAGGATCACAGAACCCCAAAAGGGTTTGGGTTGGAAGGGAAGTTAAACCCCATCCATCCCACCCCTGCCATGGGACACCTTCCACTGTCCCAGGCTGCTCCAACCTGGCCTTGGACACTTCCAGGGATCCAGGGGAAGCCACAGCATCCCTGGAGGGTCTCCCCACCCTCCCAGGCAGGAATTCCATCCCAATATCCCACCTAAACCTCCTCTCCTTTTCCATTCCCCTTGTCCTACCACCAAAATCAACCAAAACGCACATTCCCTTTTTTTTCTTTTTTTTTGCAGTTTTCTGCCTCATAACCCACACTTCCCATGGCAACCCCATAAAAAACTCATCTTTCCCACGAGGTTCCCACCTGCCCTCCGCTGTTCCACAGCAGGGATGGGGGCAAAGTGGATGCAAATCCTCCAGATTTCCCTGGATTTATTGCCAGCCAACAGCACCAGAGTTTAGCATACATTACCGGCCTGGGCTCTAAATCAAAGGAGCATTTCTTAATCCATTATTTATAATGAATCAATTATGGATGGAGATCGCTTTTTCTCCCCTAATAAATTATTATAAACTCTGCTGTAACACGCTGTACCAATATGTACCATATAAATTATGGGATGTGGTTTGGGTTATGAGGAGTTGAAGCAGCTCGCTGAGACGGGGCTGCATTTATTGCAACTTCAGGCAATCAAAGCTCCTGGTTGCAGCTCCTTCCTTTGCTTTGGGAGGCAGATCCTCCAATAAATCACCTGGTAAAGATCTGTATTGTTTACACAGCAGTGGGAATAAACGTGGGGTTTGTATTCCTGGAAGGAGGAAACTTTTTTCTTGAAGCTTTTTCTGCTTTCTCGTCTTCAGTGCTGAGTTGTTTTTCTTCTCTTTTCTTGGTTCTTCTTCTGGGTTTTTTTTTTATTATTTTCCTCTGTATTTTTAGATCCAGCACTGTGGATCTGGTTTTGCTGTGGTTTCCCAACACAAACTTGTGGCTGAGTGAGGGGGATTGTGCTGTGGCTCTGGTTTTGGGGTCCTCCCCAGAGCCCTGCAGGACCTGGGCATCTCCTTGTGAGGAGAAGAATGTCCAGAACCACGAGTCAGGAGGATCAGTAAATACTAAAGCCTTCAATAAACCCTTCAATAAACCCTCTGGTAAAGATCTGTATTGTTTACACAGCAGTGGGAATAAATGTGGGGTTTGTATTCCTGGAAAGAGGAAACTTTTTTCTTGAGGCTTTTTCTGCTTTCTCCTCTTCAATGCTGAATTTTTTCCTTCTCTTTTCTTGGTTCTTCTTCTGTGTTTTTATTTTTCTCTGTATTTTTAGATCCAGCCTGGTCCTGGACATTTCCAGGGATCCAGGGGCAGCCACAGCTTCTCTGGGCACCCTGTGCCAGGGAATCATAAAAGGGAACCACCCTAAAAAGGAGCCACCCTAAAAGGGAATCATAACAATCACAGCCAATGATAATCATAGAAAAAATTCCCCAAAAATATGCAGTGATTCCCTGGTGTGGTCTGCATATAAGAACAGGGTGTCTGATATGCAGCCCATCAAATCCTGGATATGTCAGGGATAAACCTGCCCTCACTCAGCCCCGTGACCCCACAATTCCATCGGGAAACCCGGTGGAATCCCTCCCCCTTGGGATGGCAAATTTACCTCTCCAACATCCTCATTAATTTCCTGAATACACACAAAGGCCCAGCCTCTCCGTGGCCTGAATCCACACATCCCCAGTGTGCCAGGAGCAGTTCCAAAGGCTCCCATTCCCTGAGGTTTCCCGTGCTGGTGGCAGATACCGCTGGGAGAGCCGCAATCAAAAAAAACCCCTCTTTTATCATCATATCAAAGCTTTCTCCCCGGATTCCTTTCCATTTTAATGCCTCTCTTCTCGGCTTTCAGTCGTTTTGGGTTTAACAACATCATCTGCATTTAAAGAGCAAGTGAATTCCCTGCTCTCAGCTGGCTTCCTGTGAGTCCTGATGAGCCATGGTGATCCATGTGTACAGACCTGTATCCCAGAGAAGCTGTGGCTGCCCCTGGAAGTGTCCCAGGTCAGGTTGGACAGGGACAGCACCCTGGGATAGTGGGAAGTGTCCCTGCCCATGGCCAGGGGGTGGGACTGGATGAGCTTTACGTTCCCTTCCATCCCAGCCCATTCTGGTGTTCAATGATCCGTGTAAATCCTGGAGGAAGCTGCAATTCCAGGGTCTCTATGACAACGATGACAATCACTGTGTTTCCTCCGTGCAGGATCCAGAGTTTCCCATCAGACAGGAACATTCCTGCTCCTCTCCTTTGTGAATCCATCTCTGCCCGGTGCAGCCAGGAGTGACCAGCAGATCACTGGAAGGAAAACTTCCTCTTTTCCCAGGAAAAATGAGCTCGTTCCTGGAGGTCTGCACAGGAACTGTCTCTGTGCTCTTAAGGGGACAGCAGTGGTGGCCCAGCTGTCCACTCTGTCACCTCCAGCTGGACATAACCAACGCTGTGATGGTCCTGTTCAGGTGACAGCAGTGGTGGCCCAGCTGTCCCCTCTGTGTGACCTCAGCTGGACATAACCAACCCTGTGATGGTCCTGTTCAGGTGACAGAGATGGTGGCCCAGCTGTCCCCTCTGTGTGATCTCAGCTGGACATAACCAACCCCTGCCTTCAGGAGGACTCCAAGCCTTTCCTCCCTGGATTGCTTCCCCCAGGCTGCTAAACCCCGGGATTGCTGCCGTGGCTCAAGGACCTGCCACGATGCCGAGGGACACCAGAGCATTCCTTCTCCACAAATGACCTCCCACGTTTCTGACAAAGCTGCTCTCACCAATTAAATCCACCAGCATTTCGCCACACTCTCCTACATTTCCCTGACCTCCTGTGCTGGCCATGCCGACGACAGGGGGGTCAAACTCAACGATCCAGAAGGTTCCTCCCAATCCCAACCACTCCGAGGCGTTCCTTTGTTTTCCACGGGAAGGACCGAGCTGATTTTTCCGTGCAGGACCCCCGGGGTCCCGGCGGTGGAAGGGGCCATCCCCCAGCAGCGCTGGGAATCATTAAATTGGCGCGGTTTCGGAGCAGAGCCGCGGGGACGGCGCGGGATCGCCGCCGATAATGAAAGGCGCCGGGAACTCAATTTGTTTTCCTTAACGAACAGAAGGTTAAGAGAGGATCCGCTGGCAGCCTCTAATTACTTCTGGAATTTAAATGTGATAATGGAGGGCTCCCTGGCCAGGCAGATGAAAGTACACCCAACCCCGTGCCTGCCAGATTAAAATTCAGCCTTGAATTAAAAGCACCTTTTTAGCAGCGCACGTTATTAAGCGCTGAAACAACCGTTGAGAGATCTTCTGATTTGAAGAGGGCTTTTTTGCCTTTTTTTTTTCTTACTCTCTCTTTTCCCCCTTTTCCAAACCTAAAGCTTTAATTCAAATGGAAAAGTCCCCAGGCATGTTTTACACGGGAGTTCAGGGCAGATAATGGCGATGGCTTTTTGCCAACCTTATCAAGTATTAATGCGCCGTCACCCCGCTGCCCTCCGTCTGCGCTCTGCTCATCAAGCAATAATTTTGTCAGTAAACACAGAGAGCTTCTGCAGCGTGGTGTCACCAGAGGTGGTCAGCAATGAGGAGGCCAGGGCCATGTCCATAAAAACCCTGGATGTGGTAGGAGCCACCTGTGGGTGACACCTGAGTGTCGTCAGGAAATCCCTGAGGGGTTTCTCCACCTGGATATTGAAAGGAGATGCTGGGACAGAGAAGGGTCGGTGGCCATGGGGACAGCTTGGGGACAGGCTCAGCTGGAGCCAGGAGCAGGAGCTGGAGAACCACCAGGAGGCTGGAGAAGGTGCCACTGCAGTAGAAGACACCACCTCAATGGAAGGTGCCACCATCACACAAAGTGTCACCATGATGGAAGGTGCTACTGTGAGAAGATGCCACCACCACTCAAGGTGCCACCACCATTCAAGGTGCCACCACCACTCAAAGTGCCACCACAGTGGAAGGTGCCACCATGTCCTGGGTTATGGAATCAAAAATGTGTATTCTATTTTCATCTGCTGAAAGCAGTTGGGGAATTGTTCTTTATTTCTTGTAACTTTGGAAGGAGGGGGACGGGGGGGAGGGGCGGGTGCCTTTTGGGTAATGGGCCATCAACAGACTATACCCCCGGACTATACCCGCTCCCCCCAGAGCCCCATTTGCATGCATGGTCCTATTGTGGGATGCCCTGCCCAGTGGGGGGAGTCTACAATTGCTGCCGGGAAAACTGAGCCGGCCGGGGACAGACTTCACTTGCTTCACCCCGATTCCTGGGAGGAAGACGGCACCCCATCTCATCTTCGCCAGACCCCATCTCATCATCGCCGGACCCCATCTCACCGTCACCTCACCCCTGGACCCCTCCTCATCACTCCTAGACCCTTCCTCATCACTCCTAGACCCTTTTTGGCTACAGGATCGTCCCTGCTCCAACAGAGCCACGTCTGTCATCCCAGGACTCACTTCTGGACTGCTTCCAACATCCTGACTAACAGGGTGCCAGGTGGCAGCTCTGATTCTGTCAGGGCTTTCCCAAATTGTTGTTGTTTGTTTGCTGGTTTGGTGGGGTAGTTTTGTTTCCTACCACATTTGTATTATTGATATTCCTAGTAAAGAACTGTTATTCCTATTCCCAAATCTTTGCCTGAGAGCCCTTAATTGAAAATTTATAATTTGGCAGGGGTGGGGAGTTTGCATTCTCTATTCTAAGGGAAACCCCAGTTTCCCTGGCAGACACCTGTCTTGTCAAACCAAGACAGATTTTGGCGCCCAAGTGTGGGGCACAAGGGCATTGAGACAGAGGAATAACAGTTCTTGTGTACTAGATAGAAGTCTACTGCTCAAAATCATGTGGTCCAGCTTTCCCTGGTTTGGCTGGCACGTGGTTGTGGCTGTATTTCTGCCATTTGCTGGCCCTTATCTAAACATGGGCCCTATAACCAAGGCTACTGTGGCTGGCATCCAGTTTATTTTGTGGGTTAATAAGGTGAGGAATTTGTGGATTTTTAACTTCCTTTGGAAAGCAGGCACATGGATTCAGGGCTATCATAGACTAACTCTGTGTTTCTGGGGTTACTTTAATAATGGTACATATTGTGAGGAAATGGCACCAGGGGAAATTTTCTCCCAATCCTTCACTCAGTTTTTTGGGTCTACTCCACCAGCTTTTCAAGGGTTAAATTTCCCTCTGAATGCTAATGACAGTCATACAGTGGTTGGTGCTGCTTATAGGCCTATTCTATTTGGTATTCAAAGATAAAGGGAGACTGGCCTGGGTAAGCACTCTGATAACTACCCCAAAGAATAATGATGCTGCCCAAGAGCCCACCCCTGTCCCACAGCCAGCCTCAGGCATAAACCACCCGGTTTGGGTGAAGGCTCTGATAAAAGAAATGCATGAGATGAACCAGATGCTGAAAGAGTACATTTCCCCAGCTGGTGAGAAACCTTCGCCCTGCCCTGACAAAAGAGAATCTGATACAGAACCCGCAGACATTACAACTGTCCAGGTTCCAGCTGACACACAGGGGCAGTCACAGCCAGCAGCAGTTGCCCCTGTGGAAACAAGGAAATCTAAAGTGAAAACAGCAAACCCAGAGAGTAAAGATAAGAAGGGAGGGCCCTCACAAGACACAAGGGAATCACATGTTCAGATCATCACTGAGTCCCTGTCATATGAAAGTCTCCGTAATTTGCAAAAAGATATTGTACGGCGGGGACGTGAGGCTTACACTGCCTGGCTACTTCGGGTTTGGGATCTTATGGGCACAGGTGTCCAACTAGATGGTGGGGAGGCCAGGAATTTGGGACCCTTGACCCAGGACTCAGGTATAAATCAGGTATTTGTAAGGGAGCCTGGACCTCTTTCCCTCTGGCAGCGGCTTTTAACGAGTGTGAGAGAAAGATTTGTCCACAGAGAAAGAATGCAGGAGCACCACCATAGAATGCGCTGGAAAACTCTGGAGGAGGGAATCCAACAGCTGAGGGAAGTGGCAGTACTAGAGGTACTTTTTGGGAGGAGTGGACAGCATGATAATGACCCTGACAAGGTTAGATGCACAGCGCAGATGTTATGGAACCTGGCAAATCTGGGGCCATCTCAGTATACTACATTCATTGCAACAATTAATGCTGAGGACAACCAAGTGACAGTGGGGGCTGTTGCCACTAAGCTTAGGAATTATGAGAGCATGATCAATGGCCCGCTGCAGGCTCATATCTCTGCCGTGGTGAAAGAGCTCAAAGAGGAAATGAGGGAGGTGAGGGAGGAGATGAGGAAGAGCAGTTCCAATGTGGCACCGGTGCGAGTCACAGGCCCCAGAGTCAGAGCCCAACGACCCCCAGCCAGAGAGAGAGGGTACACCCCGAGAGCTGACCTGTGGTTTTACCTGCGTGACCATGGGGAAGACATGGGAGTGTGGGATGGGAAACCCACCTATGTCCTGGCAGCCCGGGTGCGTGAGCTCAAGGAGAAGAACACTCACCAAAGGGGTGCCACTAAAATGAAAGTATCCTCAACCTCCTATGCCCAGGCTGTCAGTAGTCAGGATGCTGGAACCTCTAGTATGTATGCTCAGGGAGGGAATAACCAGTGCTAGGGGGGCCCTGCCTCTAGCCAGGTAGAGGAGAGGGACAATCGGATCTATTGGACTGTGTGGATCCGATGGCCTGGCACATCTGACCCACAGAAATACACGGCTTTGGTTGACACTGGTTCCCAATGTACCCTGATGCCATCGGGGTATGTGGGAGCAGAACCCATCTCTATTTCTGGAGTGACAGGGGGGTCCCAGCAACTGACTGTATTGGAGGCCGAAGTGAGTTTGACTGGGAATGGGTGGCAGAAACACCCCATTGTGACTGGCCCAGAGGCCCCGTGCATCCTTGGCATAGACTATCTCAAAAATGGACATTTCAAAGACCCAAAAGGATATCGTTGGGCTTTTGGAGTAGCTGCTGTAGAGATGGAAGACATCAGACAACTAAATACCCTGCCTGGTCTCTCCGACGACCCCTCTGCTGTGGGACTGCTGAGAGTTGAAGAACAACAGGTGCCAATCGCCACAGCAACAGTACACCGTCGGCAATACCGTACTGACAGAGACTCTGTGACTCCCATCCATGAGATGATTCGGAAACTGGAGAGCCAAGGGGTGGTCAGCAAAACCCACTCACCCTTCAACAGTCCCATTTGGCCTGTGCGTAAGTCTGAAGGGGAATGGAGATTGACTGTGGACTATCGTGCATTGAATGAAGTGACTCCACCACTGAGCGCTGCCGTGCCGGACATGCTGGAGCTCCAGTACGAGCTGGAGTCCAAGGCAGCAAAGTGCTATGTGACCATTGATATTGCCAATGCCTTCTTCTCCATTCCTTTGGCAGCAGAGTGCAGGCCCCAGTTTGCTTTCACCTGGAGGGGCGTTCAGTACACCTGGAACCGACTGCCCCAGGGGTGGAAGCACAGTCCCACCATCTGCCATGGACTGATCCAGGCTGCACTGGAAAAGGGTGAGGCTCCGGAACATCTACAGTACATCGATGACATCATTGTGTGGGGAAACACGGCAGTGGAAGTTTTCGAGAAAGGAGAAAAGATCATCCAGATTCTCCTGGAAGCTGGCTTTGCCATCAAGAAGAGTAAAGTCAAGGGACCTGCCCGAGAGATCCAGTTCCTGGGAGTGAAGTGGCAAGATGGACGGCGTCAGATCCCCACAGAGGTCATTAATAAGATCACCGCGATGTCTCCACCGACCAGCAAGAAGGAAACACAAGCTTTCCTAGGTGCCATAGGTTTCTGGAGGATGCACATCCCTGAGTACAGTCAGATTGTGAGCCCTCTGTACCTGGTTACCAGCAAAAAGAACGATTTCCACTGGGGCCCAGAGCAGCAACATGCCTTTGCCCAGATCAAGCAGGAAATCGCTCATGCGGTGGCCCTTGGCCCAGTCAGGACGGGACCAGAGGTAAAGAATGTGCTTTACTCCGCAGCCGGGAGCCATGGTCTGTCCTGGAGCCTTTGGCAGAAGGTGCCTGGTGAGACTCAAGGCCGACCACTGGGATTCTGGAGCCGAAGCTACAGAGGGTCTGAAGCCAATTACACTCCCACGGAGAAGGAGATCTTGGCTGCCTATGAAGGAGTTCAAGCCGCCTCAGAGGTGATTGGCACTGAAGCACAACTCCTCCTGGCACCCCGACTACCAGTGCTGGGGTGGATGTTTAAAGGAAAGGTTCCCTCCACCCATCACGCCACCGATGCCACCTGGAGCAAATGGATTGCCCTCATCACTCAGCGCGCCCGTATTGGAAACCCGAATCGCCCTGGGATTCTGGAAGTGATCACCAACTGGCCGGAAGCTGAGAACTTCAGTCTCACCGAGGAAGAAGAACTAGAGCAGGTAACCCGGGCTGAAGAAGCTCCACCATATAACCAACTGCCAGCAGAAGAAGCACGCTACGCTCTTTTCACTGACGGTTCCTGTCGCATCGTAGGGATGAACCGGAAGTGGAAAGCAGCCGTATGGAGCCCCACAAGACAGGTTGCACAAGCCACTGAAGGAGAAGGTGGGTCAAGCCAGCTTGCCGAACTCAAAGCTGTTCAATTGGCCCTGGACATTGCTGAAAGAGAGAAGTGGCCAAAGCTCTACCTCTACACCGATTCGTGGATGGTAGCTAATGCTCTGTGGGGCTGGCTGGAAAGGTGGAAAAAGGTCAGCTGGCAGCGTAGGGGAAAACCAATCTGGGCTGCTGATGAGTGGAAGGACATCGCCACCAGAGTAGGGAAACTACCTGTGAAAGTCCGTCATGTGGATGCCCATGTTCCCAAGAGTCGGGCTAATGAGGAGCACCGGAACAACGAGCAGGTAGATCAGGCCGCGAAGATAGAAGTGTCTAAGATAGACTTGGATTGGCAACATAAGGGAGAGTTGTTCCTAGCTCGGTGGGCCCATGATGCCTCAGGTCATCAGGGCAGAGATGCCACCTATAAGTGGGCACGAGACCGAGGGGTGGATCTAACCATGGACAGTATTTCTCAGGTCATCCATGACCGTGAGACGTGTGCTGCCATCAAGCAGGCCAAGCGGGTGAAGCCCCTCTGGTACGGTGGACGGTGGTCCAAATATAAGTATGGGGAGGCCTGGCAGATTGATTACATCACCCTGCCCCAAACCCGCCAAGGCAAGCGCTACGTGCTGACCATGGTGGAAGCCACCACTGGGTGGCTGGAGACCTATCCTGTGCCTCATGCCACCGCCCGGAACACCATCCTGGGCCTTGAAAGACAAGTCCTGTGGAGACACGGCACCCCTGAGAGAATCGAGTCAGACAACGGGACCCATTTCAAGAACAGCCTTATAAACACCTGGGCTAAAGAACACGGCATTGAATGGATCTATCACATCCCTTATCATGCACCAGCTGCCGGGAAAGTGGAACGGTGCAATGGACTACTTAAGACCACTCTGAAGGCACTTGGCAGAGGGACCTTTAAGAACTGGGAAGTGAACTTAGCAAAAGCCACCTGGATGGTCAACACCCGAGGCTCCATCAATCGAGCTGGTCCTGCCCAGTCTACCCCTTTGCACACAGTAGATGGAGATAAAGTCCCTGTGGTGCACATGAGAGGTATTTTAGGAAAGGCTGTCTGGATTAACCCCACCTCAGGCAAAGGCGAACCCATCCGTGGGATTGTTTTTGCTCAAGGACCTGGTTACACTTGGTGGGTAATGCAGAAAGATGGAAAAACCAGTTGTGTACCCCAAGAAAACCTAATCCTAAGTAAGAACTGAGTGTAGGGGTTCATTTTGCATAGTAGTTCATTGCTTTAGGTATGATGCAGATGATAAGAGAATAAGGGGTGGATAATGTCCTGGGTTATGGAATCAAAAATGTGTATTCTATTTTCATCTGCTGAAAGCAGTTGGGGAGTTGTTCTTTATTTCTTGTAACTTTGGAAGGAGGGGGACGGGGGGGAGGGGCGGGTGCCTTTTGGGTAATGGGCCATCAACAGACTATACCCCCGGACTATACCCGCTCCCCCCAGAGCCCCAGAAGCCCCATTTGCATGCATGGTCCTATTGTGGGATGCCCTGCCCAGTGGGGGAAGTCTACAATTGCTGCCGGGAAAACTGAGCCGGCCAGGGACAGACTTCACTTGCTCCACCCCGATTCCTGGGAGGAAGACGGCACCCCATCTCATCTTCGCCAGACCCCATCTCATCATCGCCGGACCCCATCTCACCATCACCTCACCCCTGGACCCCTCCTCATCACTCCTAGACCCTTTTTGGCTACAGGATCGTCCCTGCTCCAACAGAGCCACGTCTGTCATCCCAGGACTCACTTCTGGACTGCTTCCAACACCCTGACTAACAGGGTGCCAGGTGGCAGCTCTGATTCTGTCAGGGCTTTCCCAAATTGTTGTTGTTTGTTTGCTGGTTTGGTGGGGTAGTTTTGTTTCCTACCACATTTGTATTATTGATATTCCTAGTAAAGAACTGTTATTCCTATTCCCAAATCTTTGCCTGAGAGCCCTTAATTGAAAATTTATAATTTGGCAGGGGTGGGGAGTTTGCATTCTCTATTCTAAGGGAAACCCCAGTTTCCCTGGCAGACACCTGTCTTGTCAAACCAAGACACACCACCATGTGAGGTGTCACCACAGTGGAAGATGCCACCACCATGCAAGGTGTCACCACCACACAAGTTGCCACCGCAGTGGAAGGTACCACCACCATGTGAGGTGTCACCACGATGGAAGATGCCACCACCACACAAGGGATGGAAGGTGCCACCACCCCACAAGCTGTCACTGTAACAGAAGGTGCTACTGCCAAGCAAGGTGCCACCACAGAGAAGGTGCCACCACAGAGAAGATGCCACCAACACTCATGGTGTTGTCATGATGGAAGGTGCTACCATGATGGAAAGTGCCACCACCGCTCCAGATGCCACCACCACTCAAGCTGCCACTACAATGGAAGGTGCCACCACCCCACAAGCTGTCACTGTGACAGAAGGTGCCACTGCCATGCAAGGTGCCACCCTGAGAAGATGCCACCACCACACAAGGCGCCACCACAATGGCAGGTGCCACCACCATGTGTCGGTTTTAAGCCCAGCTGGAGACGAAAAACCTTGGGGCTGCTCACTCTTTTCCCTCATTCTGGTGGAATGGGGAGGAGGATCAAAGTCAAATTTGTGTGTTGAGGTAAGAACAGTTTAATAATGGAAAATACAGAACAATTAATAGTAATAATAATAGCAATAATAGTAGTAGTAATAGTAATAGTATTAATAATTTTAAAAAGCAATTTGTCACCATCCACTGACTGATTCCAGACCTCCCTTCCCAAATCCAGACCGGCCCTTCTGGGCTGCTCTTTCCCCCCACACCGGTCCCACGGGGCTGTTTTAAAAACGCACACGTGGAGTGTAAATCAAGAGCAATTTCCAGGCCCGTGGCTGTGGTTTGTGTTCCTCACACGGGGCAGCAGGTGGGATGGATGGTGGGATGCTCCAGGCTGTATTCCCCACTGGAATGTGCCCTTCACGGGGCTCTGGTGATTTGTCAGCAGGCAGGAACATGGCTGAGAAACTGCTCTGCCTTTGGAGAAATTCTATTCAAGGAGTTCAAACGGGTTCAAAGTGAAGGAGGGGATATTTAGGTGGGGTATTGGGATGGAATTCCTGGCTGGGAGGATGGGGAGGTTGCCCAGAGGAGCTGTGGCTGCCCCTGGATCCCTGGAAATGTCCAAGGGCAGGTTGGACAGGGCTTGGAGCAGCCTGGGATGGTGGAAGGTGATGGGGTTGGAATGGGATGGGATTTAAGGTCCCTTCCAACCCAAACCATTCTGGGACCTCAGGACCCGCACTAAACAAGCCCTGTGGTCAGGAGATGTCACTTCAGTGACAGGAAAAACACCAAATGGGCTTTCAGGAAGCTGTTGGGAACTGGGAATGAGGGCAGGGCCTTCAGACCTTGCTGCCCCGGCAGGCAGGGCCAGGAAAAGGGTGAGACAACTCAGAGCAGCTTATCCAAGTGCTGGTGCAGGAACAGTCCTGGGGAAGTCTGGATGCTGGCAGAGGCTGTGAAGGGAAGGGATTTTGTTTCTTTTGTGCCCTGAGCAGCAGGAACCTGAGCGAGTGCCCTCAGCACATCCCCATCCTGCTCCTCCAACCCAGCCTCCCTCCGCAGTTTCACAGCTGAGTTAGCTAAAAATACTCCTTTGTCCTGCACTTTCTAACTTCCTGCAGTTTCTCTGTAGTCAAAAGTGGGGCTCGCTGCCAGGATCAGATACTCAAGGAGCTCTATTACTTATAAAATCAACTGCTACCACGTGACAGCTGCAAACATCTGGAATCCATCGCCCAGGCTCCGTGTGGGACTTGATCCTGCTCAAATATCAGCCTGGAGCTTGAGTTTCTGCAGCTTTCTCAAGCCCAAAACAATTCCTGTAGAAAGTGGCTTGCAGATAATCAAAATTTCAGGGAAAAAAAGAAAAAAACAATAAAATTAATGCTGTCAAAATAGAAGGGATTTTTTTTAAGCTTTAATGATATTTTTTTTAAGCTAAGGGAAGCTTTTTCCTCCCTTTTTCCTCCCAGGGAGGTGGGAAGTGTTTGTCATGTGTGGGTGTGAAGGGAAACGCTGCTGCCCAGCACTCCAAGAGTTAACCCACACGTGGATCTGCTCCCTTGGGCAGCACAGGCTGAGCAGGAAACCTTCCCAGCAGGATTTTGGGGGTCCTGGGAGGCTGGGGAGGGGGCACACCTGCATCCCTGGGAGGTGGCAGCCACTCCTCCAGCAGCACCTGGAGAGGTCCTGGGGCAGGACAGGCCCCTGAGCTGGGGACAAAGCCCTGAGCTCCATCCTGTGCCACCCAGGGATGGAGATCACGTGGATCTGGGACAGGTGGGACACAAACACCTGGAGCACAGGTTGTTCTGGGCTGAGGGGCTGCCCCAAATGCTGCCAGCCATTCCTGGCACATCCCTTTCCTGGCAGAATTGCCAGCCTGTAATCCGAACGTCACTGTCAGATTAATTGCTTGTTTTCATTCAGTATTACTGAGAGCAGCTCGTGCTGTCACCCCGCGTCCCCAAGATGGATTAATCCTGAAAAATCCTTCTATAATTTTATTGTGGGTGTAGGATCCATGCAGGGGGATTTTGGAAAGGATTCTGTTTTATTGAAAGGGTGGAAACAACTCTTCCACCCTTGTGTCCAGCTTACAGAGGGCAGCACATTCCCTGCCCCTCCTGCTGCACTATCCCAGCTCCTAAAACTCCTGGGCTTAGTCCTGTGTGGCCAGAAACAGCAGAAAAACACGATTATCAGTGTGTAATCTCTTGATCTAACTAGTTAAAATAATTATAATTAATTTATATAGAGGTATAACTCTGGTAAGGTGCAACCACCACCTTCCCTTCTCCCTGCGGTCCCCAGGAGCATCCCAGGGCAAGGCTCCAAGAGCTCAGCCCCTGCAGGGGGGGTCGAGAGCCAATCAGGACTTTGGAGGCAGCTCCTCCTCTTCCCTGACTTTGGAATTTTACTTTATTTTCAGGCACATCTCCTCCCAGTGCACAGCTGAGTCCCCGGGTACGGAATATTCGGCAGGAAAACACGGGAAGGGCCAAGCAGCCTCGTGGGGGAGGCCTGGGAAAAGAGGGGAGGGAAACACCTGCACTCCCAGCCCTATCCCAATTAATATTTGAACATTTTTCCACGGAACTGGGAGCCTCTGAGCAGAGACATTTGGAAAAACTCCGGGGTGGTTTGATCCGGAGCTCCCCGAGTTCCCCGAGCAGGTTTGATGTGCACAGAGGCTCGGGCCCAGCCTGGCACAGCACTGAGCTCCTCCTCTTGAGATGGTTTTATTAATTAAGCTCTGAGGTTTTATTAATTAAGCTCTGAGGTTTTATTCAGAGGAGGATCGACGTGGAGTCCTGGGCCACTTCGGCTGCCAGGAGAAAGCTCAGGAGGAGATGGAATTCCCAGAAGGTTTCCAAAGGCAGCTCCAAATTTGTAGCTACTAATTCCTAAAAATCTCAGGCACTTCAAACTACATGGGAATCCCAAGTTTCTTTTTTTTTCCCCCAAATCTTGCACCTGTAGATGGCAAATCTCTGATGGCTGTAGGCTCTGCTGGCAAAACAAACATTGCTGAATTCAATCCTATGGAGAAGAGCTACAACTCCAGGGCTTTTCCCTTCCCCACACTCCCTGGGCAATTCTTGTCCCTGGAGCTCCATATATCCTCCTCATAAATTAACCAAGGAATGCTAAAATCCCCCAAATTATTGCCACAAGGTCCAGTCAATCTCTGCCTGCTGTCCCAGGAGGAGCTTCACCTAAAATAAAACCCCTCCAGTGCCTCATGCAGATCCCTAAATCTTTAGCCCCAAGCACAGCAATCCCAAAAATTCATATTCCTACAGCACAGCAGGATTAATAAATTTTTGTGCAGTGGGTTGTTTAATTTTTATTTTTTTTAATCTTATCACACAATTTGTCACCCAGGGGAACTGCTCTGCTCCTTGCTTTGTTCACAGGAGCAACGCCCTCAGGGCAATCCATGCTCCCAGCAGCCAAAACCTTGGGATTTGCTCCTGTTTCTGGCCCCAGAAGCTGTTTTGTGGTTTTCACATCCCTTCCCGTGGAGTTTGACCCTTTCAGGAATTTACCTGGAGCAAGGTGCCACCAGCACTGGATGGCATCGTGGCTTCTGGAGAATGGGAATTGGGAGCTCATCCACATCCCAGGGGTTTCATCCCAGAGGAAACTGGGGAAAAACCTGGGCAAGCCCTGAGCTGGACTCACAGAGACCTGGTTAGGATTGAATCCCTGTTAAAGGGAAGGAAGAAGGAAGAGCCCTGGGTTGGACTTCCAGGGACCCCGTTAGAATTTAATCCACATTCAAGGAGTTTCATCTCAGAGCGAACTGGGAAAAGAACAGTCAAGCCCTGGGTTGGACTCCCAGGGACCTAATTAGGATTTAGTCCCTGTTAAAGGGGTTTCATTCCAGAAGGAACTGGGAAGAACGTGGTCAAGCCCTGGGTTGGATTCCCAGGAACCTAATGAGGACCTAATCCCCATTCCAGGTGCATCATCCCAGAAAGAACTGGGAAAAACTTGGTCAAGCCCTGGGCTGGACTCACAGAGACATAACTCAGATTGAATCCCTATTAAAGGGGTTTAGTTCCGGAAGGAACTGGGAACAACATGGTCAAGCCCTGGGTTGGATTCCCAGGGACCTAATTAGGATTTAATTCGTGTTAAATGGATATAATTCCAGAAGGAACTGGAAAAAGCCTGGTCAACCCTGGGTTGGATTCCCAGGAACCTAATGAGGACCTAACCCAATTCCAGGTGCATCATCCCATAAGGAGCTAGGAAGAGCCTGGTCTAGCTTGGGTTGGACTCCCTGCCATCCACACCCTCCTGCCACACTCCAGAGGTGCAGGGCAGCCAGGGAGAGGGAATTTTGCCTTTCCAAAGCTGTCCCCATTCCACACAAATCCCAGACTTTGTTCCCAAACTGCTGCAGGGAGGTTCTCTGGTTGCTCAGCAACTGCTTCAGTGCTGATCAGAGCTTGGGGTGGTGGCAACTGCAATTCCTGCTGGACAAGGGATAGGGCAGGGTCTGGAGAAAGAGGTGGAAATGGAAGGGCAGGCACTGCTCCCCCAGAGCTGGGACATCCAGTTTGTCTGGGTGAATAAAAATCAGCTGGAATTTGGGGTGGGAAAGCACAATTTTGGGTGGAAAGTGTCATTTTTCTCTGCTCTGATTATCTGTGGGAAGCAAGGGAATCCATGGCATGGGACAATCCATGGCTGTCACCAGAGTGTTTGGCCCTGCCACGGAAGGGATTCAGGAATTCAGGGATTCAGGAATTCAGCCTTATTTTCTCAGAGTCACAGGAACAGAGAATTTGGGTTGGTAGGACCTTAAAGTCCGTCCAGAGAAAAAAGTGAGGGAAAAATGGGAGGGAAAGGGAAAAAAATACTTCCTGAGGAAATGAGAAGGTTCTGCATCTTCTCCTGATGGAAAATCCTCTCAGGAAATATTCCCAGGCCCCCTGGTGCATCCCTGCTGCATCATTCCCCAGTAGTTCCCAGGGATGTCCTGGAGCCCCAACTTCCAAGGAATTTTTTATTTCCATATTTATTTCCCCTCTCTCCACCCTTACAGGAGCTGCTAGGCTTGAAATTCGGGCCGAATTTTATTTTGTTTCAAGGAATCTGGGATTCATCCCTGCTCCTCCTGCCCCTCTGGAAGAGGAGGAATTCCTTCCAGCCCAGCCAGGATTGCTCCCAAAAAATCCTGCGAGGGAATTTTCTCCTGGTTTAACCTCCCCCAGCCTGGGTTCAGAGGGCAGGGCCCAATAAATGAGATTTCTGCTGGGTTGTTTAATCACTGTTAATCCCATTACAGCGATCCCAGCCTCCAGCTGGCCTTCCCTGCCTCTCACTCCCACTTCTCCCATTTCTTCCTTTTCATTTCCCAGGATTTCTCCAAGCACATTTCTGGTTTATTTCCCCTTTGCTAGCTCTGGAATTCTCAGCCTTTTTCTTTTTACACGAAACTACCTCTCAAATCCTCCAAATTTCGGGATTTCTCACATCAGGGCAACAAAACTTTACAGAAAATGCTATTTTTATATTTTTTTTTCAAGTTCACTTCCTACATAGCCTAAATTTCTGCTAAATTTCCAAAAGCTGCCTTTCCCTGGTTCCCTTGAATAACTTTTATTTAATTTCTAACCCAACAGAGCCTGGATACAGGAATTTTCCACCCTTTCAAGACCTTTCCTCTCCATATATTCCATTCCTATCCTGTTTTTCTCTTGTTTTGATCTCAATTATATTGAAAGTTTCTACTCGTGCTCTTACTTTTAATTTTTTTTTTTACCTCTCCTGCTTTTTTTTTGCTGGCACACGTGTTTGAGAACTTCTCCTTAACTTCTCCAGAAAAATAATTGCTCTCCCCCCAAAAAAAATTAAAAATAGGAGCAGAAATTGTGCTGTGGAGACTTTTCTTGGGTTTCACCACTGGTGATCAACCAATTGTGGGGTTTTCTCCACTGCAAGAAAAAAAAAAAGAGATTCTGTCTTGGTTTGGAAAGACAGGTATCTGCCAGGGAAAGCTGGAGTTTCCCTTGGAATGGAGAATGCAAACCCCTCACTCCCTCCAAATTATAATTTTGCAATTAAGGGCTTTCAGGCAAAGATTTGGGAATAGGAATAACAGTTCTTTACTAGGAATATTAACAATACAAATGTAGTGGTAAAAAAAACCCCAAACAAACACCAATCCTAGAAACCCTGACAGGGTCAGAGCTCCAACCTGACACCCTGTTGGTCAGGGTGCTGGGAGCAGCCCACAGTGAGTCCTCCTGGAGTGGCAGATGTGGTTCTGTTGGGGCAGAGATGATCCTGAGAGAAAAGGGTCCAGTGATGGGGAGAAGGGTCCAGGGATGGTGAGAAGGGTCCAGTGATGGTGAGAAGGGTCCAGAGATGGCGAGAAGGGCCCAGGGATGGTGAGAAGGGTCCAGGGATGGTGAGAAGGGCCCAGGGATGGTGAGAAGGGTCCAGGGATGGTGAGAAGGGTCCAGGGATGGTGAGAAGGGTCCAGTCTTCCTCCAGGAACCCAGTGGAGCCAGATCCCTGGTGTTCCTGAGTCTCAGTTTTTATCCAGGTGGGAATGGTTGGCTCCTCCCCACTGGGTGGAGCATCTCACACTGGGATGATGGAATGTGTCCTGTCCCTGCTGAGCCTTCATGGCCCATCAGCAGCAGAGATCCCCTGGAGGGAGGACAGGAGGTGACGAGATAACAAACACTGCCCCACCTGGTTTGAACAGCTGGGCCATGATCAGAAGGCACCACCACCCTCCCCTCAGCGTTACAAGAGATAAAGAAAGAAACATTTCCCCAACTGCTTTTAACAGATGAAATAGAATACACACTTCTGGTTCCATAACCCAAGACAGATTCTTAAAAGGTGAAGAGGAAAAAAAAAAACAAACTCGTTTAAAGCAATGAGCAGAACAAAACTGGGAAGTTTTGAATCCTCAGCTCTGTCATTTTTGTGTCAAGTCGTGCAAATCCCAGGCATTATCCACCTGACAGGATGGATGCCTGGGGTTCTATTTTTAGAACGAGAAATAATCTTAATAACCAGTTTGTCATCACTGAGGCAGGTGTGTGCAGGGGACAGCGCTCCTGAACTCCTGCTGGGAAAAAAAAAACAGGAAAAACAACCGAAATTCCCATTTTTCCCTCCTTCCTTCCAATGCAAAAGGCTCAAATTAAAGATACTTGGGGTTCCTGCCGGGAAAAACAACTTTGGTTATAAAGATGGGTTATAAAATAGTAATAATAAAATAAAATAAAATAAAATAAAATAAAATAAAATAAAATAAAATAAAATAAAATAAAATACATAAATGAATAAATAAAAATAAAATAAAAATTATAACTACATTATAAAATATTAATAATTAATTAAAATATTATTAATAATAAATGAATAATAATTATAATTATTTTATATATGTAATTATGAACAAAATCAAGCACCAAGGTCATTAAAAAAGGGGTGAAGTTCTGGGCTGATGAGTCCCCAGCAGAGTTTGGAGGATCAGGTGCATCTAAATGGGGAAGAAAAAATCCTTTTAAAATCCCCAAAAGTTGTTTCTGTCACCATTTTAAGGAGGATTATTTGATTTTGATTATTTTTTTGTAGGATCCTCCAGAGGGGGCTGATGGTGGGAGCTGCTGAGGGAACCCCCAGCAGAGGCTTCCACACAATTCCTGTGCCCTGGATTGCTGGAGCCACCAAACCCTTACCAAAGGGAGCTCTGCAATCCTGGGAAAGTCTCTTTGGGCCAGAAAAAAAAAAACAAAAACAACCCAAAACTACAACAACAACAACAAAACAAACAAAAAACCCAACAAAAAACCCAAAAAGCAAAAAAAAAACCAGCAAAAACAAGCCACTCAAAAAATCCAAACAAGCAAAAATAAAAAAAAAAAACTAAAACAAAACAAAACCCACAGAAAACCCCAAACAAACAAAAAACCCCCACACCAAAAAACCCCAAAAAACACAAACAAAAGAATCCCCACACACAAAAAATCCCCAAAACGCAAAAAAAACCCCCAAAACACAAAAAACCCAACCAAGCAACCAACAAAATCAGTTTGTGTGGGGACCTTCTGTGCTTGGATGGAAGCACATCAGGTGCAGAAATGAAGGAAAATCTGGATTTCCTTGGACCAAACCATAAGGGAAATGCTGTTTGCTGGGATTTCAGCTCCTTGCTGTGAAGAAAAAAAAAAAAAAAAGGGATTTTTTAGAATTTCAGGGATTTGTGTGTGTGTGTTTTGTGGGTTTTTTGGGGGTTTTTTTGGTTTTTGTTTGTTTGGTTGTTTGTTTTTTGGGTTTTTTGGTTGTTTGATTGGTTGTGGTTTTTTTGGTTTGGTTTGGGGTTGTTGTTGTTTGGGTTTGGGGTGGGTCTTTTTGTTTTTTTTTTTTTTTCTTTGTTTCAGCCTTCCTCACTCCAACCCCCCAAGTTCACACCTGGAGGTCAAATACCTAACCTCCCTTTTTTTCTTTTTATTTCCCCCAAGATTATTTATTTCCCCCCAAGATTTTTTTAATTTCCCCAAGATTATTTATTTGCCCCCAAGATTTTTTTTTATTATTTTCCCCAAGATCATTTCCCCAATCTGAACTCAGGGGATCATTTCCAGCAGCAGAGATGTGGACAGAAGGACCAAAAAAACCCCCAAAAACCCCTCCCAGCAGAAAAATGAAGCTTCACCTCTCCCCAGCAACACCTGCACACAAAGAAATCCCCCCCAAAGTGTAAAAAAAAGCACTTTAGGAAAAAAACTCCCATTTCTAGGAAGGAAGAAAAAAAAATTAAATAATAATAATAATAAAAAAGCAAGCAAGCCTTGACAGCTGTGTTGAAATTACCTCTGGTAATTTGAACTGAGTGGAAGCTTTTAGATTCGATTGCACCGAAAAAATGTAAAGCGTTGTCACTTATTAAGCTTTTATGCCTGACATTCAGCCCGGTACCTGAGCAATCTGGAGATCTCAGGCAGCTCAAATGTGCTTGGAAATGGGAGAATTGGGGATGCTGGAGAGTCATTACACCGGGAATTAAATGGGCTCTCTTGTTCTTGAGGGTAATCTTATGAAAAAAAAACGGGGGAAAGAAGTGTCTGCAGAAGTCAAAAAGCATCTCCCTCTTTGCAGGCTGAGCTTTCCTGCTCTTGCTTTAATAACAATAATTACCTGACTCGAGTGGTGAGGGAGGGGGGCACGGGAGGCTCCCAGAAAAACGAAGCCTCAGCTCCTCCTCTGTCTTAGTCTGAGCTTTGTTAGCCCCGAATCCGAGGTTAAAACCGGTGTCAGGCATCACCTCTGGCGAGCCGAGCTCTTCCCTGCCCCAGGAATTTTCCTGAGAAACGTCTGAGAGTGCCTCAGTTGCAGGCAGGGACAAAGATCTCAGCCCAGCCTATTAAAATCCACGGCGAAATGGAAATATAAAAATAGCTGGAGGGAAAAAAAAAGAAAAAACCGACCAAACAAAACCGCCTGCGAAGTGTTTAGGCCAAATTAACCAGCCCAGAAATGCTTAAAAGAGTTGTTGCCATGGTTTCCTGCGCCGGCAGGATGCTCTGCCAGCCGGTTCTTCCCGGGAATTTGGGAATTCCGGGCCTTTTAAAGGTGAGGGAGTGACCCTGGCTGTGCCCTGGCACCCCTGGGGGTGTTTTTGTGCGGGCACAGCCGCCCGTGCCAGCTGCTCTGTGGGGTCACAGGTGTCCGAGCCCCTCGGGCGCTCCCCGGCTTTTCTGGGATCTCGGGCTCCTCGGAGCTGTCCCGGTTTTCCCGGCGCGGGGCAGAGCTGAGCATCCCGTGATCCATCAGCATCCCGTGATCCATCAGCAAACACCTCGGTCATCCCCGGGTGGGCACTGAGGGCTTCGGGGAGGGCGTGAAGTGAGGCAGAGCTGCCAAATGCCCGGCTCTGCTTCTCCAGGTGAGCGCCAGAGGAAAAGGGAAGTGAACTCTTAAAAACCCCAATTCGTAAAGACCCCAATTCTTAAAAATCCCAATTTTTAAAAGCCCAAACTCTTAAAGACCCCAATTCTTAAAGACCTCGACTCTTAAAAATCCCAATTCTTAAAAGCCCCAACTCTTAAAGACCCCAATTCTTAAAAACCCAAATTCTTAAAGACCTGAATTCTTAAAAACCTCAATTCTTAAAAACTCGAATTCTTAAAAACCCCAATAATTAAAAACCGTAATTCTTAGAAACACCAATTCTTAAAAACCCCAATTCTTAAAGACCCCAATTCTTAAAAACCCCAATTCTTAAAGACCCCAGTTCTTAAAGACATGAATTCTTAAAAACTCGAATTCTTAAAAACCCAATTCTTAAAAATCCCAACTCTTAAAAACCCCAACTCTTAAAGACTCCAATTCTTAAAGACCCCAAATTCTTAAAGACCTGAATTCTTAAAAACCCCAACTCTTAAAGACCTCAATTCTTAAAGACCCGAATTCTTAAAGACCCCAATTCTTAAAATCTTGAATTCTTAAAAACCCCAATTCTTAAAAACCTCAATTCTTAAAAACCCCAATTCTTAAAGACCCCAATTCTTAAAAACCCCAATTCTTAAAAATTCCAATTCTTAAAGACCCGAATTCTTAAAAACCCAAATTCTTAAAGACCCCAATTCTTAAAACCCTCAATTCTTAAAGAACCCAATTCTTAAAGACCGCAATTCTTAAAAACTCCAATTCTTAAAAACCCCAATTCTTAAAAATTCCAATTCTTAAAGACCCCAATTCTTAAAGACCCCAATTCTTAAAACCCCCGAATTTTTAAAAAACAAAACCCTCTCAAAAGGAACCTCCCAGAACAATCAAAACAAACCACTTGTGATCCAAGAACAGCCTCTGCTGGAGCAGAACACCTGGAATGTGGGAGCACCCACGGGATCAGCATTTCCTGGGATGGGGAATAATGGGATGGGGTGGTGACCCCCACTGAGGATCCCACTGGATTTCGTGGAACTCCCAGCCCAACGAGGAGGGATCATGGAGTTATCCTAAAAACCACACAAAGCCAGGCCTCAAAAGTTGTGCCAGAGAAAGTTTATGTTGGATATGAAGGGAAAATTTCTGTCCCTGGAGGGATTTCCAAGCCCTGTGGATGTGGCACTTGGGGACAAGGGACAGTGCTGGCCTTGGCAGAGCTGGGAATGGTTGGGCTCCATCTCAGAGGGATTTTCCAACCTCACCAAGGCTGTAATTCCACGTGAGATTATTGATCATTTTCTGTGAAGTTTGGTTGGCCCTGACATGAGAAGTTCAGAAATTTGGCAGATTTGAGAGATAGTTTTGTGTAAAAAGAAAAAAAAACCTTTGTCAGGATCTTGGTTTTCAGGGTGATGATGCAAAAGTCACTCAGCCTCGAGGCTTGGGGTCCCTGCAGAGCCAAATGTCCCAAATGTGGACATTGCCAAAATTTTCCATTGGTTTGATTTTCAGGGTTTTTAATCTTCCCAGCTGAGAGGCTGGGAATATCTGGAATTTTTGGTGGCTTTTGAATACACCCCCAAGGCAGAGAGCTCAGCACGGGCACTTCAGGAACACAAACACCCTGTTGGGTCTGCTGGCCTGCACTTCCCAAATTCCTGAGGCTGCCAAAGAGTTCATATTTCCCTGGCCTGGGCTGACTGTGCCATTGTCAGTTTTTATTCCCCCATTGAATGCGCGGCCCCGGGCGAGCACTCGCCCTCTTTGCTTCCATTTTTCAATCCATAAATGTCTTGGTTTGACAAGACAGGTGTCTGCCAGGGAAACTGGGGTTTCCCTTAGAATAGAGAATGCAAACCCCCCACCCCTGCCAAATTATAAATTTTCAATTAAGGGCTCTCAGGCAAAGATTTGGGAATAGGAATAACAGTTCTTTACTAGGAATATCAATAATACAAATGTGGTAGGAAACAAAACTACCCCACCAAACCAGCAAACAAACAACAACAATTTGGGAAAGCCCTGATAGAATCAGAGCTGCCACCTGGCACCCTGTTAGTCAGGGTGTTGGAAGCAGTCCAGAAGTGAGTCCTCCTGGGGTGGTAGACGTGGCTCTGTTGGAGCAGGGACGATCCTGTAGCCAAAAAGGGTCCAGGAGTGATGAGGAGGAGTCCAGGGGTGATGAGGAGGGGTCCAGGGGTGAGGTGATGGTGAGATGGGGTCCGGCGATGATGAGATGGGGTCTGGCGAAGATGAGATGGGGTGCCGTCTTCCTCCCAGGAATCGGGGTGAAGCAAGTGAAATCTGTCCCCGGCCGGCTCAGTTTTCCCGGCAGCAATTGTAGACTCCCCCCACTGGGTGGGGCATCCCACAATAGGACCATGCATGCAAATGGGGCTTCTGGGGCTCTGGGGGGAGCGGGTATAGTCCGGGGGTATAGTCTGTTGATGGCCCATTACCCAAAAGGCACCCGCCCCTCCCCCCCGTCCCCCTCCTTCCAAAGTTACAAGAAATAAAGAACAATTCCCCAACTGCTTTCAGCAGATGAAAATAGAATACACATTTTTGATTCCATAACCCAGGACAATAAAATAACAAAGGGATTCCAATACTTTGACAGCTCTGAGCACACAGAACACTTCAGCTCGTTTTACACAGCGCTCACTTTTCCAAGCAATTGAGGCGCTGCCTCGAATTTCACGTTGAAGTGCTGGAGATGGCTCCAGAGAAATTGGATAAAATCCAGGTGGAACCTGAACTTCCCAGCAGGAGGCTACAGCAACCCCCTGGCACCCAAGGAAAACCAAACCCTGCTGTTCCAGGAGCTCAAATTCCATGTTAATATGCTGGACTATGGAAATAATTCCAGAGGAACAGGGTGAAGCTCAAGTGGAACCCAAACTTCCCAGCAGCATCACTGGAAAACTAAATCCTGCTATTCCAGGAGCTCAAATTCCATGTTAAAGTGTTGGACTACGGAAATAATTCCAGAGGAGTAGGGCAAAACTGAAGTAGAACCCCAAACTTCCCAGCAGCCACCCCTGGGAAACCAAATCCAGCTATTCCAGGAGCCCAAATTCCATGATAATATGTTGGACTATGGTGGGAAATAATTCCAGAGGAACAGGGTGAAGCTCAAGTGGAACCCAAACTTTCCAGCAGCATCCCTGGAAAACCAAATCCCAGCTATTCCAGGAGCCCAGATTCCATGATAATATGCTGGACTATGGTGGGAAATCATTCCAGAGGAACAGGGTAAAGCTCAAGTGGAACCCAAACTTCCCAGCAGCATCCCTGGGAAACCAAATCCCATTATTCCAGAAGCTTAAATTCCATGTCAACGTGTTGGACTATGGAAATAATTCCAGAGGAACAGGGTAAAACTCAAGAAGAACCCAAACTTCCCAGCAGCATCCCTGGGAAACCAAATCCCAGTTATTCCAGGAGCTCAGATTCCATGTTAATATGCTGGACTATGGAAATCATTCCAGAGGAACAGGGGAAAACTCAAGTGGAACCCAAACTTCCAAGCAGTATCCCTGGGAAACCAAATCCCAGTTATTCCAGGAGCCCAGTTATTCCAGGAGCCCAAATTCATATGCTGGACTATGGAAATCATTCCAGAGGAACAGGGTAAAGCTCAAGTGGAACCCAAACTTCCCAGCAGCATCCCTGGGAAACCAAATCCCAGTTATTCCAGGAGCCCAAAACCAAAGATCATCTCTGGAAAACTTCCCGAGGCTGAGGAGCCACAAACACGATTGTGGGAATGATTTCAGGCTCCAGAGATGTCTCAATATTGAGGATGTCAGAGGGAACAATTAGTGCTGATGTGGTGCCTTTCACTCAGCCTCTGTCAGGGCGAGACTGACGGCCCTGGAGATTGAAGGCTCTGTAGAAATCCTGAATAAAAATCGCATTTTTAACACACATAAAAAGAAAGTTTTCCCTGCCAGGCTTTCCCAAAAACCAGGAGGGATTTATCCAGCTGTGCTTCAGCCTTGTCCAGGGCAATCCTGCCTTTTCAGCCTGTGGAAAAATCTGAATTTATGGAGCATGTCCAGGTGGTTCCTGGGAGGGGTGAGTGGTGTGCAGCTCAGCCTTAGAGGGCTGCCCATATTAAGATTAATTAATATAAATAATATATTTACGGTTCCATAATAATACAATTAAATTTTCATCTGTAACAACACATGAATATCTATAAACACAGCACATCCTATACAAATACATAAACCATATTTCAATAAAACAGTGTATTTCAGATATACCACATGAATACATTAAATACAGAAATACACTAATTTATTGATATAAAATAGAATGTACAGGAATTTTTTTGGCACCTCCTGGGGCTGTATCCCATGGGAGGGATTCCCAAGAGGTGCAGATGTGGCATTTCAGGGTGTGGTTAATGGTGGCCTCAGTGTCATTAAATCCATGGCTGGATTTAATGACCTTAAAGGTCTTTTCCAACATAAACAACTCAGGCACAGCCTGGAGGGAAGCTTTTTCCAATCACTTTTCCAGTTTTCCCCATGTTTGATGCATCCCTGAGGAGCTCCTTGTGATGTCCTCAGTGTCCACCCTGCTGGAATCTTGGGCACTGAGCATTCCAGGCTCTCTGTGCTGCCCCCCAGCAAACCCTGCATCCCACCCGAGGCCGGGGAAAAGGCTCCCAAAATTGAGTGACAGCGCTGGGACTGTGGGGCTGTGGTTGGGATGGAAGTGTGTGACAGCACAGGGGGCAAAACTCAGAGTTTCAGGGGTTAGAATGCAGGGATGGAGATAAAGCAAGGTGGGGGGTTTAGTCCTTCTTTTTCACCTTTCTTTTCATTGGAGAAAAACGGGCTTTAAGGTCCCTCCCCACCCAAATTTCATCTCATTTGAAGAGAAATGCAATCCTCCAGGATGCCTCATTTGATTAGGTATTCAATCTGTGATTCCCACGGCAGCGCTGCAAGTCTGGAAGCTCTTCAAGGTTACTCACATTAAAAAAAAAAAAAAAAAAACCAACACAAAAAACTGAGAACTTAACACCCCCACCCCCCTCCCCCAAAATAATAATAATAATAAATAAAAGCTCGACGTTTAACAAGCCCCAAATGGGCAAGGCTGTAAAGGCCTTTGAGGCTGCTGCCATCGCACAGCGAGGTCAGGTCTGGTCCCCGAGCGGAGCAGGGGACGGGGTGTGAAATCTGGCCCCGTTCCTGCAGCAGCAGAGCCGGGAATGCAGAGAGGAATTCTGCTCACCCCGGGAGCGAGGGGGGAGATCCGACAGCTGCCTCCAATTCCCCGGCAGCTCCAGGGGAGGAGGACTCCGGGGTGCCGAGGAGCAGAGCGGGATGGGGATGGAGGGATGCGGGTGGTACTTTGGGGACAGCGCTGGAGCCAGCGACTGAATAAATGCAGATATTCTGGGCTGATTTAGGAGGGTTTAAGTGCTATTTAAATGCTTTTTAAAAGCCATTTAAATCCTATTGTTTTGTGTGGTTTCCGCATCTTTCCATCTTCAGCTTCCTCTCCTCCGCAGCTGTTTTGCCCTGGTTTGATCTCGGGGTGGCTCCAACAGCTCCACGCGTGGGGAAAACCCCTCCAGCTGCCACAAACCCGACATTTTCGGTGTGTTTTAGGCGTGTTTTTGGAAGCGCAGGTTCAGCCGTATCGGAGTGAGGCTCTGCTGCCTGTTCCTGTCTTTGTTTGCATCCAAACGAGCCCCTTGCCCTGCGGGAATTTCTGTAAATCCCAGCGCTCCCCCCAGGCTGGTTTTTTTTCCCCCTATGGAAATCCCATTCCAGCCCCTCCAGGCCTGTCAATGCCGGGCATTAAGGAGCCTGCAGAATCCTCCCTGCTCTCCTTGGGGAGTCTCTCAGGGCGTTATTCAGAAAGTTTGGGAGATGTGATGTTAAAGTTGTTGAGAGAAATGCCAGACCCTTCGCTCCTGGGGGAGACAGAGCGGGGGAAAAAAAGCCTCTTGGGAGGGGGTTTATCAAACCTTCCACTTGTTCAGGGCCGGCTGGACCCTCACAAGAGCTTTTTGCTAAAAAAATAAAAGCGCCCAGATGATGGTGAAGATGATTTCATGCACGGCAAGCCCCCAGTGCAGGCCAGGCAGAGCACAACAAGAGTTTGTGATGTTAAGGAGTGAAGCGGCTTTTGTTGTAATACCAGGAAAAAAAAATGTCACAATCCGCGTCGAAGTGGAAGTGAAGATTTGTAAATTTTTATTTGGGGGTGTCAAAGGCGTGGTGCCACTGACTGCAGCCTGGAGGAGAAGGGAAGGGTTAAATTCCTCAGCGCAGCGGTGGCCGGGAGCTGGAGGTGTCTCTCCTCCAAAATCTGCGTGCTCAGAGATCTGGAGGGGATCAGGAGCGATCCAGGTAAGCCTGGATAAAGGGGGCATCATCCCACACAGCGTGGTTTGGGGTGGGAAGGAGCTTAAAGATCCTCTCCCTGCTGAGAACTCCCTCCTCTCTCAGCACGGCGGTCACTGAGCTCACCTGGCTCCGAGGGATGGAATAATGGGCTTTAACACGGGACTCATTACAGCAAGCTTTAATTACAGCCTGTTTAACAAGGGATTAATCACAGCCTTCTGCTCGGCACGACCTCAGCGTGAAATCCTATTTTTGTAGGAGCTGGAGAGGAGGTGCTGGGGGAGCATCCTGGGCAGGGAAAAACGGGAAGGAGCCGCTCCCAACATCTCATCCAGGAAAAGGTGAGCTGAGCTCGGGGATGGAGCAGGACCTGATCCCAACATCTCCAGGGCAAGGTGAGCTGAGCTCGGGGATGGAGCAGGAGCTGATTCTGACATCTCCCCCGGGGAAAGGTGAGCTGAGCTCGGGGATGGAGCAGGAGCTGATTCTGACATCTCCCCCGGGGAAAGGTGAGCTGAGCTCGGGGATGGAGCAGGAGCTGAACCCAGCATTTCATCCGGGGAAAGGTGGGCTGAGCTCGGGGATGGAGCAGGAGCTGATCCCAACATCTCATGCAGGAAAAGGTGAGCTGAGCTTGGCTTCCTGCAGCTCAGAGATGGAGCAGGACCTGATTCTGACATCTCCCCCAGGGAAACGTGAGCTGAGATCGGGGATGGAGCAGGAGCTGATCCCAACATCTCATCCAGGGAAAGGTGAGCTGAGCTTGGCATCCAGCATCTCAGGGATGGAGCAGGAGCTGAATCCAACATCTCCAGGGAAAGGTGAGCTGAGCTCAGCTTCCAACAGCCCGGGGATGGAGCAGACCCTGATTCCGACATCTCCAGGGAAAGGTGAGCTGAGCTCGGCTTCCCGCAGCTCAGGGATGGAGCAGGATCCGCTCCCGGCAGGACCCCGGCGCAGACCTTGGAATTCCGGCTCCAAAGCGTCTGGCTCCCTCTTGTGTTCCCGAGCTTGCGGCAGGAACAGGCGGACGGGACAAGGTCCGGCTGGTGGCACCTGCTCGTGTCGCCTGTGCAGCCCGAGGAGGGACCCAGCAGCAGCTGAGAGCCGGGAGTGACCCCAAACGGACCCCAAACTGCGCCCCTGGGGGCTGGCAGGGATCATCCTGCTCTTCCCGCGGGGAATGGGGTGAGCAGCTCAGCACAGGCAGCCTGCTCCATCAGGGATGAGCTGGGAGCAAATCCCCCCGTGCAGAAACCCCCCCTTTACATCCCACCCCCGGCACCCCTTCCCCACCGCGCCAGGGACTTCAGGAGGATGGAACTATCCCAAACACAGCAGAACTTTGTTTTTCCCGGTGTTTTATCCCTTTTTTTTGTTGTTTTTTTTTTTTTTTTCCTTTGGCATTCTGGGTGCTGAACCCCACTGCCCCCAGGAGCAGAAAGGAAAAAGGGAAAATCCACCTGGAAAGTGCTTTTACTGCAACACCCCAGCACCAGTGGCTGCTGCCCTAAGAGGTGCTGTTTTTATTTAACCGAGTTCCTTTTAGGAGATTTCTTCAAAGGTCATTAATGGGCGTCAGGAGACAAAGCAAAGCTGTGTTGGGGAAGTAGAAAAGGGGATTTGTTTTCCAGCAGATGTTCCACAACCCCTACAACCAAGGAAAAAAGTAAGCACAAGCAGACCAGGTGCTGTCAGTCCTGAACTGTGCAGTCTTACTCGATTTTTCTGGTTTTCTTTAAACCGTAATTAAATTTAATTGTTCTCTTTTTTTATCCCCTTGGCCAGGTTGCCTGGTTATCTTCAGGCAGCTGCTGCAGAAATCAGGGAAGACTCCCATCCTCTCATTTAGGTGAAGGTGGTAGAGTGTCCACGTGGGATTTCTCTGTGCTGCTAATTTAAAAGAGAGGGGTGGGAAAGGATTTTTCACCGGTAACTGCAGCAACTGAAGGGGGAAGGAGCCCGGAGGAGTAATTTGGGATTAAACCGGATGGAAGCCGTGGATCCTGGCTCACCGACCACCCTGGGTGTGAGGGAGAAGCCACCTCGGAAGGGTTGAGCAATGCAGAAAGCATTTCCCAGCCCCCCCGGGCAGGGTCACAGCTGCTTTCCTCTTGCACAAGATGTGCACCAGAACAGGAACGAGCGTTTGTTCCCGGAGCCAAGGGAGATCCCTGCTCAATCCACCTCCTCTCCCCGGGTGGGATCCACCCCGGGACGGCTGCCGGGACTCACCAAGCACCCTCGGCTGGTAAATATTCCCATTCCCATCTGGGTTCGCTGCTTCCCAGTCCCCAGCAGTGGCCTGACAAGGATGTAGGTGTGAAAGCTGCCTCAGATAACGAGCTCATTGTTGCCAGCTCTGTTTATTGTCGTGCCGGGGGTTATTTTTAAATAAAACACGCGGCTCTCAGAAAGCAGAATATTCCCTCAGAGCATCCCTCCGGGACTGCAGTTTTTTCAGGAGATGTGGCAGCTCTTTGGCAGGTTGTGCACGTGGAAAAAAAAACGCACCAAGTTTGAGCGCAGCTCCAAGGTGGCAGGGGCAGCTTTGGGGGCAAGGAATCTGCAGAAAGGGCTTTTTTTTATTATTTTTTTTTCCTCCTCCTGGAAAAAAAAACCCTCCTTCCTGCAGGAACGGCATCCATCCTCCCCGCTGCATAACGAGATGCACAGGTACAATGGGGAACAGGGGAGGCTTTGTCCTCCCTCCCCTGCAGGAGCAGCCCTTTGTGTCAGGGATGCTGAAGGACTGCAGTCAATCATTTCCTGCTGCCTCACCTCCCCCAGCCCCTCAGGACAACCAGGAGATTGCTTTGGCCTCCAAATTGGGTGATATTTTCCTGCTCAGAGATATGCCTCAAACACTCGTGTTTTAAAGCAGTTTTTAAGGCGTTTTTAACCAGTTTTTAAGGGGTTTTTAACCAGTTTTTAAGGTGTTTTTAAGGTGTTTTCCCCACTGGCTGTAGCGAGGTGCTGCCAGGAACTGAGTTCCCATTCTGCTGCTATTTCTGCCCTTTAAAATTATTATTAAATATTTTTTTTTTTTTAGGTTTTTCCAGTAGGAGCAGTGCCTCAAATCAAAATCAGGCTTTGTGTTTTTACAACTCTTTATTTATCCCCTTCTGGGGAAGGGCAGCGAGTGAGGGCACAAATGTTTTGTTGAGGTCTCCTGAGCAAGATTTTTTTATTATTATTATTCAAATTAATGTGCAAACCTGAGAGTCCTGAGTCAATCAACAGATCCAGGAGTAACAGCTGATTCCCAGGATATTGTCCAACACACACAAATATTTTTTTTTCAAGTGGAATTTCGTAGAGACAGCAGGGCTTTGCTTGCCATAAAAATAACTGTGAGAAGGAGAGCTTGGCAAATCTCTGAGCAGCCCTAACACGGATTTGTTGGGTTGGGTTTATTGGAATATTCATGGCAGTGACCAAATTGGAGGGGTTTTTGATAATATCCATTGTTTTCCATGGAATCTGCAGGGTGAGGGAAGGGATATGCATTTCACTGGTGATGTTGCTCTGGTTGTGTTTTTCACAGCTCACAGAAACCACGAGCCCTGGATCCACCCCAGGTGCCAAAGGTGGGGCATTCCCAGCCAAATCCACGCTGGAAAAGCAGCCCTGGAGCACAACAACAGCTCTTCCCTGCTCCTCTTTCCCCCACCCACCACCCCCAGACGCCTCTTTCCAAAGCACTCCACAAACAAAACAGCCGAGGCACAAAAAAAAAAGCTCTTTTTGTCATCCCGGGAATGAGAGCGGCAGATGGGAGAGCCCCGGGAACAATGGGATAATGCTGAAGGGGTGCCAAGGACGCGGGGGCAAAGGGGCTGCACAGGGAATGGGAAGAGGAGCTGTTCCAGCTGAGCCGGGATTGGAAAAAAGAACGTTTTATTCAGCTGCGCTTTCAAGGTTTTGAGGTTGTGACTTGGGTGAGAAGGAGTTGTTTGGCAGGAAACCAGAGCTGAAGGACACCTGAAGGGCTGCTGCCAGCTGTGCTGATGCCAAAAGTGGCTCAAAACCCAGCAGCAACCAGCCAGGGTTCACACAGACACCCACCAGGGCCACTGGTTTGCCAGTTGAGCAAATAGGAAATTCCAAAGCTCTGAATCAGAAATAAAAAAAATAAAAAATGAGGCTCTTTGGAAAAAGGATGAGAAGCTCAATGTGGTCACTGGAAAACAGCACTGATTTCATTAAAGGATTATCCCTCACAGAGGATTTTCTCTTTGACAAGGTTGAAAACTTCCCATCTCTGCCTGAGTTCTGTGGGGATGACCCCAAAGAGCTCCAGGGGGAGTTTTCCAGAGTTTCCCACCCCTGAGCCCCTTGGAGAACCTGCAGGGCACGGAGGGAACTCGGGAAAGGATGAAATCTCTAAATATTACCCAGCAAAGCACTTAAGCTCCTCAGCTTGCTGCTTTGGCCATCATTTTAAAGACACTGCTTTAACACCTTTCACTGGCACCAATGGCTCATCAGTCAGGACAAGAAAAAGGCTCAGGTTTGGGCTTCCAACCAAAAGCCTGGGATTTGGTTAAAATAACACAGCCACGATGTTTTGGACAACTCCTTTAAGGGCATGAACCCCTAAAACTTTCCCTGCACATCAGGCAGAGGAGCTGGTGCTCTGGATGTTTTGACAGATTATTCTAAACACACAGGTATCACGATACAAAAGCTATTTTCTAAATTGGTTTTAAAAAAAACCAAACACCTTTCTGCCCTTGTAATGGATCTGGAAACAGATTTGCATAAACAGAATCTGATTCCAAAGCCTGAATGCCCCCAAATCTTCCCATCAAATCTCTGGACACGCTTTCATGTCTAAATAATGTGCTGTCAAGAGATGCTGCAGAAGCCTCTACAGCTGGGAAAAAAACATCCCATTATTGCTCCTATGGAAAGAAACTTGCCTGTTTCCTTCAGGGAAGGCTCAGGCCTGTCCAATTCATGTGCATTTTGCTTGCTGAGTGTCCCAGCTCTCTTCTCTGTGCACCTCAAGGGAGAGGAGGTCCCTCTGCAGACCAAAACTGCAGAAAAAGGTGCCCATTCCTGGCTGCTGTGGTCACCTCCTCACAGAGCTCCACACAGAACTCCTCTGCAGTGCTTCCTACAAGGTTGGCCCACCCACCTTAAAAAAAAATATAAATCTCTTTTCTCATCATGCACGCCTTGACAGCAAGCTGGGATGAGAAAGCACCGAGGTGTCAAAAGGAAAATGTGGCTCTGTCTGGACAGAAGAGGCTTCAATTCTTTGCTCCCTCAGTGCAGAGATCACTGGTTTCCTGTTCTGACCTTAATTTGGTATTTGTGGGGGGCCAGGCTTGGTCAGTGTCCCGTGCAGAGCTGCCAGCCTGTGAGTGGGACAAGGTGACATCCCAGTGACAAACTGGGAGATGTGCAGCACCACAGGGCCACAGGCAGAGTCTGGGTGAGAAATACAAGAGGAAGAAACACTTCCCTCCTACCTGGAGTGCCTCTTCACGTCCTCTGTGAACCCAAACACACCTGCAGAAGGCCCTACAAGGTCAATGTGGGTGTCATAAGGAAGGAGCAGCACCTCAGGGTGCCGGGCTTTCAGCTTTTCACAGAGCTGCTTGTACTTCTGCCTCTCACCCCTGCCCTGCCCCTTGAGGCAGATCCTCTCCTTCCGTAAAACCTTCTGGAGCTCCACGGAGGAGCTTTCAATCATTCTCTTGGCCCTCAATCCCTGGGCAGCCCCAGCCTTGGTGGCAGCAGCCTCGATGCACACCGTGGTGATGTCACCATCAGTGACAGCAGAAATGACCACGTCCTTTGCCTGGAATGTTCTGGGAAAGAAGGACTTCATGTACTGATAGAGATCCGTGTCCAGAACCACCGTGTGCGTTTCCCCAAGGGAACTCCTCTTCTCCACAGCACCTCTGTGCTCCTGCAGCTTCCTCCTCGGTCTCTGCTGGGATTTCCCCTCTCTTTTGTCCTCCCCTGGGAGGGATTTTGCCTTGAGCAAGAGGAATTCTCTCAGCTCTCTGAGGGCTGGGAAGGAGCCTTGCACAGCGATTCGCCCGTCAGGCCGCAAAGGCCCGAAATCCAAAGCCGGGCTCTGCTTCTTCATCTCTTCCACCAAATCCTCCAAAACAAAGTGATCCCTGAAAACAGCCAAGCTGAGGGTGGAGGTGACACGGAGGAAGACCTGGAATTGTGAATTGGAGAGGTTAAGTGGTGGTTAATGAGGCACTGAAGCAGAATGAGGTGGATTAGGGAGGAGCTCACGTGGTGGCAGAAGCGGGTCACTGTCAGGGGGTAGCGCCTGGACAGCCTCTTGTCCTGCAGGAGATGCTGATCCTTCTTCAGAACGCTCTCCACAACTGGAAACAAACCCAGATTCACTTGTTGAGCAGGGAGACAGCCCCCTCCAGCCTGCTGGAACCCTTCATGTGCCTACACACACACAGGCCACTCAATACCCTCACCTAATATATTATGTATTACTCCAAATTGCTCAGAGAGACACGAGCCTGTCTCCTTGGCACATTAATTGGCAGAGATTTATTCCCCAGAGCCTGGCTACAGAAATAATACCTTATTCATGGCATAAATTTGCTCCTGCAAAACAAACACACCGCTCTGCATGACGAGTGAGTGATTACTTCAACCAGCAGGAATAAAATCCCCAAACTTGGCCTGATTAGCAGAGGGGCTTCAACCTCCCTGTTCCATAAAATCCCAATTTAAAATCATTTGGCCCGGGGATCAACATTCTGGGGCTAATTCTTTGGGGGGCTGGCTGTGCTTGAATACATGAAATACCTTCTTGATCCTCAAAGGTGATGTAGGCAATTCCTTTGTTCCCTGTGGGATACGTGACCTCTTCCACATCCCCGCCGTTGTTCCTGGACATTTGGAAGTGGATGGTGAGGATGTCAGCCATGACATCATCCTGCAGCAGGCCAGCTGGGACACCAGCAATGACAATTGTCCTCCTGGATCTGGCAGCTTGGCCCGTGGCCTGTGCAGAGAGGGTACAGTAAATGCAGCAGGTTCCCACCCCTGGAGAGGCTGCCATTCCCTCTGCCATGTGCATTTAGGGGTTAATTAATCCTGCTCGATCAAATCTCTGTGCCTGCCAGGCTGCCTCGGGCACCTGCATCGCTGTGCACTATAAAATGGTTTTAAATGCCTTTTAAACCCTCTCAGTATCTTCTCAGAGCAGTAGAAACGAGCACTAAATTTACGTTTCTCAACTGGAAAGTCCCACTGATAACGTGGTTTCCTCTGATTCTAATATTCAAAATCAGAAGAGAATGACAAATCATAACTGCAGGTGGTGCTCAGCAAGGATTCCTTGCAGAGGGGAAGGAGCAGACTCCTTGTTAAATTCAGGAGAGCTGGGATCTCTGGGCTGTGCTCTGACTCAGCTCCCTCCATTGATTACATGGATAACCTTGTTAAATTGGGAGAACATCATCCCAGCCAGCCCAGGCTCGCAGAGCATGAACCAACCAACCACACACACACGATTTCCATCAGAGCCAAACCCCCGGGAGCAAACACAAACACCATCCCAAAGAGGATTTGCATCCATATCTTGTTAGGAAGAGCAGATTTGCCCTCCGTTCTTATCACCCAGACATAAACAGTAACATTTCACTGGGAATATCACAGCAAAATCACTGCAAATTGTGGAGCACTGACTAAATTTAGTAACAGTTCGCTGACTTTTTGGAAGAAAGGAGGTAAATTTGGTTTGTCTGCACTGCAGCCTTTGTGGGAATGAGCTGACAGTAACTGCACTTGAGGTCAGTCACTCCATCTGAATTCTTTAAACTTCTCTTAAGATTTTTATTTTTTTTTTTTCTGGGCTTGGGCTGCCTAAAACACGATCCCAGCTCCATCTCCAGAGCAGAATGTGCTGCTGAGGGAGCGATGTCTGTCCAAAATCCTGGCTCCAGAGAGGGTTTATCTCCTTTTATCCCCCCCGCAATCAAACTCGGAGAGCCGGGAGCTTTTAATTAATTACAGTAGCCAATTATCCCGGCGGTGAAGCTCGTGTGAGAGCCAGTCCCCGCTGCAGGGAGGCGGCACGGAGGGAATACAAACAGGGCGCTCCCGAAGCTGCCAGGCGGGATTTTCTCACGCCTGGCACAGCCGGAGCTCGCCTCAGCTGCCAGACAGCCCTCACACCTTCCCAGCTGGTGTTTGGGAGCAACACTCGGGCCTGCTAGTGGGGTTAGGGGAAAAAAAAAAAAAAAAAAAAAAAAAAACACGAAGAACACACGGTTTGTGCTGAATCACTCCCGAGACGCGTCTGTGCCGAGCAGCTGCTCCCAGGCAGGGATGGGCGTGCGGGAGGGGCCGGGAATGGGCCGGGAATGGGCCGGGAGGGATGGGGCAGCGGCTCTGGTGAGTGACAACGGGGTCCTGCTGTGGCTTCCTGGCAAATCCCACACTGGTTTGGCTTGGGAGGGACCATAAAGTTCATCCCATCCCACCCCTGCCATGGGCAGGGACGGCTTCCACCGCCCCAGGCTGCTCCAAGCCCTGCGCAGCCTGGCCTTGGAAACTTCCAGGGATCCAGCCACAGCTTCTCTGGGAATTCCTTCCCAATCTCCCACCCATCCCTGCCCTCTGGCAGTGGGAGCCATTCCCTGTGTCCTGCCCCTCCATTCCTTGTCCCCAGCCCCTCTCCAGCTCCCTTTCCACCCTTTCCCTGCGCTTTCCCCCCAGCTCCTCCCGGCCCAGCCCCTCACGGTGCGCGGCCCCCGGTCGCGGTGCACTTGCCATGGTCGCCGCTCCAACGGGACGGGATCCCCCCGGGAAGGGATCCTACCGGGATGGGGATCCCACCGGGACGGGGATCCCACCGGGAAGGCCCCGGAACGAGCGGGCCCGACGGAGAAACGAAAGCGAAAGCGGCGGGGAAGCGGCGGGGCCGCCCCTGGGGCCGCCTCCAGCCCTGCCCGGACACAGCGCGGCCCGCCCGCCCTTCCCGGCTGGAATTGCGGGGCCGGGAACGGGCACGGGGAGCCGGGATGCGCAGGGACACGCGGGGACAGGGACACGCAGGGACTGGGACATCCATGGAGAGGGACAGGCAGGGACAGGGACAGGCAGGGACAAGGGACACGTGCATGGACAGAGACACACATGGAGAGGGACACGTGGAGAAGGGCAGGTAGAGGGACACGCAGGGACAAGGGACATGGACATCCACGTGTACGTGGATACGGACACACATGGAGAGGGACACAAGGGACATGGGGAGAGGGACAGGCAGGGACACACAGGGACACACAGGGACTGGGACATGTGTGGAAAGGGACATGCGTGGGCTGGGACACGCAGGGACATGTACATGGACACACATGGAGAGGGACACACGTGGAGAAGGGCAAGTAGAGAGACACGCAGGGACAGGGACACACAGGGACAAGGGACATGGACAGACACATGCATGGAGAGGGGCACGCATGGACTGGGACATGCAGGGACAGGGACACGCAGGGACATGCATGGACTGGGACACGCAGGGACAGGGACACGCAGGGACATGCATGGACTGGGACACGCAGGGACAGGGACACGCATGGACAGGGATAGACACGGAGAGGGACACCCAGGGAACACTCCCAGCGATCCAGGGACAGCCACAGTTTCTCTGGGCACGCTATGCCAGGGCCTCCCCACCCTCCCAGCCCGGAATTCCTTCCCCAAATCCCCCCTGGCCAGGACCAGCCCCATGGCACCCCACAGGCTGCGCTGGCACAGCTCCCGTGGCCCCGAACAGCCCCGTGCTTGGCTCCACACCCACGTCTGGGTGAAAGCTGCAGCTGGGAAATGTCCCCGTGTGTAATTTGGGTATAAAACACTCCCAGCCCGAGAGAGAGTCACCCCGGCAGGGAGGAAAAAGCACTCTGACATTTATAGAAACATCACTGATACTTTATTCTTATTTTTCATTGTTAAAACCAGTCTCCAGCCTTTAAAGCACCACTGCTGCTTTTAAAATTTAACAGGGTAATCATCACAAGCCATAATTCATCAGGGACAAAAGCAAGACATTTACAGACATTGTCATTAAAATGTAAAACATCTGATTTATCTTCTGGGCTTTAAAACCTGCAGCTTCTCAGTATTCCTTGTGAGTGACACCTTATGAGAATTTAAAGCCTTTTCAAGGATTTACTTCTCAATATTTATCAGTGAGATACAATTAAAATTAATGAATTCTTTTTACCTTTCTCAGGTGGTTTTTTTTTCCCTTTCTTTTTAAGGTGTCTGGTCTTACTAAGTTTTTGAGAGAGCAAAAGTGCACAGCCTCCATAAATTCTTCAGCACTACATTGTTTGAAGTAATTATAATTATTTTACAATGGTCAGGCAATCAATCCCTGCCTTTGCATGCCCTAAACAGTGAGAGGTGCTACAGTCCCACGTATCTCACTCGACAGCAAATTCAAAATAAACTGTGGTGTTTGCAGCCTTTTCATTTTCCATATTCAACTTTTATCCCTTGCCAATGAACAGTTTGTCTGGAAGAATAATCCCTGAGGTATTTTTTTGCAGTGCTCTCCACAGTGCACTCTCCTTTCCCTGCATATCAAGAGGTCAAATACCCTGAAAATTAATTATTTTCAACGTCAGGCTCACGTTAGTTTGGAGTTAAAGATTGTTGGGGCCAAACTATTTCAGCCTCCTAGAGTGGCAAAAGTGCAAAGTCAGAGGAAGATCTGTTTTCCAAGGATGACAGCAGCAAAGAAAAAACATTCCTCCTTGGAAAATTCCTCTCTCCAAGCCCTCCCAGCCCCAGCCTGGGATCACCAGGTCCCTCAGGGCTGTTCCCCCAGCATGGTTACAAAACCAGGTACAGCATCAGCTCAACCCTTGACTGCAATAGTTTAAAATAACCAAAATCAGGAACAAAAACGAGGAAAAATTTAATTGCAGAAATACTTAAAATCGAACAATAAAGCAGGCTATGAACAGACAGCAAATGCCAGGGCATTTCTTAAGTGCAATTTCTTGGGTTTGCACCCCCCATTTTCTATTTTAATTCTATCACTAATTTGGTAAGTGGCTTTTATGAAATTAAAGGATTCTTTCAGGTATTTGAGTTCTGGTGGCACTCAGCAACCTCAGCAGGACTGGAGTTGTGTCAGAGCCACCTTCTGAAGCTCTGGCACTTGAACAAAGCAGGACTGTGAGGAGGCTTGCACTGGGATTAAACATGGCTTTTGTATCCAGAACGTAAGGAATAATCCACTCCTCCCACTCTGGAGAATTTTAAAATCTGCAAGGTATAAAATACGAAAAATGGCAGAAAATCTGAGATTGTGCTTCAGGGGCTGCTAAGGCTTGGTTTGTGCCTTTAACCTGGAACACAGGCAGGGAGTTTTGCTGACTTCCTAATGCAAAGCCAGTGCCACGAGACAAAACAGAAAGGCAGGGATTCCTCTTTGACAGTATCCATTTCAGAACATTAAAGAACAATACCCACAGAAATTCCTGTGCCTCTGAGGAGCAAAACCTCAGAACCTCACGAGTCCCCTGTGATTTCTGAGGTGGCATTCCCAGTATCCTGCTCAAAACAAACATAGGCTGCTCCTCTGGAGGTGTACTTGATTTTCTCTATCTCCCCCCCACCGTTGCTGGGCTTTTGGAAGTGAATTTCAATCATGTCCTGCACAGTCTCCTCATCCTCTTCCACCTCTGGGATTCCTTTCAGCAGAATGGTCTTCTTGGAAACCCTGCAGTATGGCTGGGGAGGAGAGAACTGGGTTACACAGCAGCTGTGCATTCTGAGGGGCTGGGGGAGATGGGAGTGAAATCCCTCACTCAGGCACGGCTGGGATCTTTGGTGAGGTTAAGACTTCAGTGGAAATTTCTCTGGAAGGAGCAGGAATTCTGGATTCACATACAATGAGGCTGCCATGGAGGAGCAGCTGAGGGCACTTTGTTGGAGGAGAGTGAGGAGACAAATCCCAGTCTGGAGCTTCCTCCTGAGCGACAGCTCTGATCTCTGCCCTCTGTGACCCAGGGAGCAGCTGGAGCTGTGACAGGGCAGGTTTAGGGTGGGTTTCAGGGAAAGGTTCTTCCCCCAGAGGGTGCTGGCACTGCCCAGGCTCCCCAGGGAATGGGCACAGCCCCGAGGCTGCCAGAGCTCCAGGAGAGTTTGGACAGCACTCCAAGGATGCCCAGGGTGGGATTTTGGGCTGTCTGTGCAGGGCCAGGAGCTGGATCTGTGATCCTGTGGGTCCCTTCCAGCTCAGGAGATTCCCTGATTCCATAATTCAGAGCCCACACCTTGACTGGTGTGTCCTGCACTCCTCAGTGCACCCACACTCTGCATTTGGGGACCTCTGATGGCTCCAGACAGCACCAGCCCAGAAAATCCCTGCCAGGACACAGCCCACAGCTGCAGAGAACCCTGCTGGATGTCCTCTGTCCTTAATTACAGAGGCCTAATTACATACACAAGACTGACCTGATCACCATCTACTGATCAAGCAGCAAGCAACTGGAGGGAGAATATGATGAGCCAGCTCTGTGTGACAGAATCACTCTTTGGGCTGAATGAGGGAGTGAAATCAAGGAGTGAATGAGCAAATGTTGCATTTGCTGGGACTCTGGGATCCTGACAGAGCTCAGTGACTTGGAGAACTTTGTGCTTAACCCCAAGAGCCCAGCTCAGCCATGTGGGGAGTGCTGAGGTATTTCCATCCAGGGAAGACAAGCACAGCCTTTAAAAAGAAATGACAGCTTCCACACTGCAACACATGAGCTCAGCAGCCTACTTCACACTCACACTCACTGTTAAATTCACACAAAAGGAGGGAAAATTCTGCCCATTCTCCTATTTCCCACTTATCTGTTCTTTTACCTGAAACTTCCTCAAGTGAAAATCAAAATTTGGGGAGACAGAAAGGTTGAAGCACCTTCCCTCTGCATAGAAAGGGTATTTAGTACATCCCACAAACTTGTTGCTTGCTGCAAGAGAATAAGAAAAAAAAAAAGCCCATTTAATTATTTAATATAATTTAACCAATACTTTATAAACATTTCAAAGAGAATAGGAAAGAGAATAGTAAAGGAGAGAATAGGAAGAAAAGCCCAGTTAATTATTTAATATAATTTAACCAATACTTTATAAGCATTTCAAAGACCAGACTCATCTTTGTGGATGTAGAAACCAATGTGGGAGGGCACACTTGTAGATTCTTCATGTGCATCCTGCAAAAAGTTTATTCAGCACTTCCAAAAAAACCCCAAAAAAAGCAACATTATTAAATGCCCACAAAAGCTCTGAAATACATCTAAAGCAGCTGCTCTAAGTGGATGTGGCTCCACTGATGATGGAATTCCAGTTGGGCAAGAGGAATGCCTGTCCAGCTTCACTGTGGTGCAACAGGAGCTAAAATCAAACACATTTTCCTGGTTTTCTGTTTGCAATAGGAGTGTCTGGCAATGCAGAGGAAAAAAACCAAAACAAAACAGTTTTTTTTTTTTTGGAAAAGTTCTGACAGGAAGCTGATGAGCTGGGAGCAGTTCATGTAATGAATGTAATGAGAAACTGCTTTATTCACCCACATCTCTGAGGGATCCATGAACTCCCCGTGGGAGGAGTTTGCAACACTCAGTGGTTACCCCAGGATGGAACCCAGGGTGGACAATTTGGGGAAGAAAATATCCCAGACTCTACCTCCAGGTTTGAGGAATGTGATGACAGCTGTCCCAAACTCCTTGGTGTAGGTCACATTTTCTATTTCTCCTCCTCCTGCTGCCTGCTCAGTTTTGTAGAAATGCAGCTCAAGTTTGTCCCTCATCCAGTCATAAGGAATGGGAAGCTCAGGGATTTCTGAAACGTTGATCTTCTTTCCAGACACAGTGACATGGAGCTAAAAACATCAAATTTTGGTGCACTTTGTGACTGAAAACACTGAAAAAAATAGGAACCTAAAGCTTTTAAAGGACTCAGAGTTTTAGAGTTGCATATTTCAGTTGTTTACCTCAAACTGGAATCCCCTGCCAAGTTCAAAAGGCTTCACAGTCACGTTTGCTGTTCTGCTGTCCAGTTTCACACAGTGCTTGCTCATCTTGGTCAGTCTCTGGGCAACTGAGGGAAATCAGATATGAAAGGTTTGTTTAATCATTGTAAACCCCAAATTATTCCCCAGTCCCTTAAAGAAATCTCCTTTTGCATCAGCAAAGGAGAAAGAAATAATAATTAGGCAGCCAGATCCCAAGCATCCATGGCTATTTCCATAAAATCTCTGTGGTTTTATGTGGGCCAAATAATATAACAACAAAATATGACATCAACTGTAATAATAACAAACAATAAACAATATTGTTAAAATAATATACAATAAATATAGCAATATAATTGTAATTTTAATTATACATATAATTAGATAATATTAGTACATATATTAATGTTAATATTTGTATCAATATTAATATTTGTATTAATATTAATATTATATACGACATATAATATTATTATACATATAATATTATACACATATAATATATTATATATGTATAATATAATATTAATTATACATATAAATGTAGATTTTCAGTGGGAATAGTAAAACTTTTAAGCTGTCAAAAGATGCTCTTGTTCTATAAAATATTAACACAAGATTTTTTTTCCCATTCCATTCAAAATGCTCCTGGGGGAAAAGCACACCACTACCAGGGAAATACATCAGAGACACCAATTTTCTAATTAAAATACACTTTATAATTAAAATCCTACCTTCTTCATCTTCAAAGGTCAGCAGTGCCTGGTGCTGATTGAGTCTGAAGGGGATTTCTGTGGCTGCCCCAAAAACACAGTGGGTGTTCATATTCATATCTGCCCTCTCATCCTTCATCTCCTCCAGGTGAGTGAACTGCAACTTCATTTCTGCCACCTTCTTTTTAATCTCCAGTTTTACAATTGACACAGGAAAAAGAAAAGTTGAACATCACCAATGCCATGAATATTATTTTTTTTTTTATTCCACTGCCTTCCATTTAATAAGTGTCTGCTTGTTTTCATTCCTCTCACACTTTCAGTACCTCTTGGATTTATTTCCACATCCTCTGCCTGCTTCAAACTGTCTTGCCAGGGAAAATAAGAAACTTTCAGGTTTATTTTATATTGAAATTAGTAGAGACTCAAATGCTGAACAAGTGACCCCAACAGTCTAAGAGGGATAAATTCAGTGGGGAGGCTCAGGTTTCCCAGAGAAGCTGTGGCTGCTCTATCCCTGGAAGTGTCCAAGGCCACCTTGGGCAGGGTTTGGAGCAACCTGGGAGAGTGGAAAGTGTCCCTGGGGTTGGAATGAGATGGGATTTAAGGTCATTTCCAACCCAAACTATTCTCTGGAAAATAAAAATCTGCCCTCCTAAAAGACAAATTTCCAAATATTTCACCTCCCTTACCGGGTTATCCTGGGAATTGTATTCTTCCAGGTCTTCTTTGAGCTTTTCAATCTCTTTTTTCAGCTCAGTTTTTTCTTGGTTTAGCAGAAAGAGATGTTGCTACAGGCCAAAAATATGAAATGCAAAATTAAACACTTAAATAGAGACAGAAATACATTTCAGCAAAACCTGGGCAGTGTTCTGCCATGCTGCTGCTCTTCCCTCTTCATGTCCTTCTCCTTCCTCCTGCCTGCTCTGTAATTCCTCCAGAACAATGAATCCTGCTTGGACACCAAGCTCTGTAACCAAATCCAGGATTTCCTGCACAGGGAATGTGACAGGAGGATGAGAAGGAAACAGAGTAACCAGAGTCAGAAGGTGGCTCCTGGAAAATCAGCAACCACTGGAGACACTTGGGCCACTTCCCATCAGCTGAAGGCCAAAGCCTGATGGTGATAACGACCCTGTCTGGGTATAAATCCAAACTTTTATGATTAAAGAACCCAAATCAGCTCTCAGAAAATACTCTCACCAACCTGAGTGTGTTTAAGCTGTTAATTCTATTTGAATAGCTTGGAGCCATCATTTCTCACCAGTGATTTAGCAAAGCTCACTGAAAGCACCTCCTTGGCAGCCTGGGGAAGCTTCTGCTGTTACTGCACGTGGAATATTGAGGGAATGAACCAAGGGGCTCTGGAACCAAGCAGTTCTGGAAGGAAAAACCCTCTTCAACCAGGCCCTGGCTCTTGCCCAGCTCACTGGCACTTAATTAATGCTGATCCTTTAGGTGCTCTCATAGAACAGGGAGTTGGCAAAGCAGTGGAATCACCCCACTGAGCTTTATCCACCTCATCCAAACCTGAAACTCATCCCTGTGGGAGAACCTTGGAAGAGGAAGATTGGTTTTGTCAGGTTCCATCCCAAACCAGATCCAGTTTACTGCACTGTCTGCTTGCCTGCCAGTGAAAGACTAAACAGCAAAAAAACATGTGGAACATTTGACCAGTACAGCCTGCACACTGGCAAAGCCATTGGAACTGGGAATATTCCTAATCCACACCTCCTTCCCAACCCTCCAGACACCACCAGCCTCCTCCATACCTCCAGGCTGATTATTCTGTCCTTTTGCTGCTTCTCTTGCTCCTTCAACTCTGTCAGCTCCTTCTCTGCTCTGTCACACTCCTCAGCAGCACTTTGTTTGGAGAGACGAAGGTCAGCTTTGACATTTTCTGCCTCTTCAACTCTTTCCTGGATAGCCAAAAGAAAAAGATTTTACATTTTTTTTAAAGATTTATTTCTACGGGGAACACACAAAACCTCGAGCGAGGCCTTGGGATTTATTTATTTTAAACACTTTGGGTAAAAATTAAACTTACAAGAGTGGGATCAACAAGTGCACAAAACATTGAAGAACAGAACAAAATAAAGGTGTGCTAAACGTGGGGGGTTTGATCTGATTTTAGAAGGATGCACTAATCTTTGTCTTTTAGCAAATTTCCAGGATTCCATGGGCTTTACAGAACTTGCCTTCCACATCTTCAGCTCTTCCCTAAGTTTTTCCATCTCTTCCTTGGATGTCCCAAGTGGATCAGTGGGTACCATACTCTGCAGAGAGAAGAGGAATATTTTGGTTTTCTCCTCTGTTGGGCAACAATTAAAAAAAAATTTAAAAATTTTAAAAATTAAACAAATATCTAAAACATTATTCACTTAGGTGAAATCATTGAATTAATTTAATGGCTGGACAGGACAAAAATCCATGAAAATGTGAATTACTGGCCAGCCATTATTATTTGCTAATTATCCAACTGCTAAAATCCACAGGTTAATATTTAGCTAAATAATAAATCAAGTTGTCTCCATGTTTTTCCATGCAGAACTAAGCCCCTCAATCCCACAAATGTTTAGCTCTGTGCTTTCTCAGCAGTTCCTCCAGGAGGAGGTGTCAATAAGAAAAAAATAAAAGTGAAAATGGGATTTTGATCTTCCAAGCTCAGGGAGACTGGATAATAAAAGGCAATATCAAGGAAGGTGATAAAAGAACCATCTCAGAATTGAAATTCAGGGCAGAAGTTCACAAGGGCAGGGAAACTACAAAGCCCAAGGAGAGAGAAAATCTCTGTTCTGTTTCTATGGCTGCAATATTCTGCAGGGAAAAAAAAAATCCAAAGAGAACTGATTAAATATTCCCTCCCTTTTTACTGAAGATTACATAAAGCTTGAATGGGGACCATGAAATTTAGGCATGGAAAAGGTCTAAATTAGATAATCCAAAGATCTAAAATTGGATGATCTTGTCAGTTCTCTTGGTAATGCTGGGTATTTCCTAAAAACAATAAAATATAAAGTATTTCTTCCAGTTTCAAATTAAGCAACAGGGAAATACCCATCTGTGTCTGAGTTAAAATGGGAAAAATATTCCTTCACTCCAGGGATTGAGTGCAGGGAATAAAAAGCTGGAAGATAATAAGAAAAAGGATGCCTGTTTTTTACTTAAATAATGGTTTCACACAACAGTTTCCATCCTGAAAGAAGAGAGAAAAAATCAAGAAAACACAAGAAATACCAGGGAAAGTCCCATCCAAATCACTTGTGCACTGCTGCAGCTGAATTCCAGGAAAAGGAAATTCCCCTAAAACCCTTCACAAAGCCAGCAAGAGAAGCAGGACAGAAAGTTCTGAGAGGATCTGTGATGCAGAATCTTGGGAATGGGATTCTCCCTAAGGAAACAGGAGGTGGAAATGAGAGACATCCCAAGTATTAAAGGGTGGAAGAAGGTGAGATAAGCAGAAGCAGTGGTAGCACAAACTTTCAGTCACAGACACAAAAGACAAATACAGATTTTACTCCCAGGCAGCACGTCAGGAAATACTTACAAACCCATTGTCTCGTAGGGATAATGGGGGGCTTGTAAATTCCATGGAAACCTGAGGGAACAGGAAAAAACTGACAAGGTTGTGTGTATTGTTTGGGGATTCTTTTTTTGTGCAATAGAATATCAGGAATAGCAGGAGCTGTGCTGAGCTGAAAGAATTTTTAAACATAAATGTGTAATTTCATAGGTAAAAGTGACAGATACTGAATATCTGAAGCCTCCTGCCTTACTAGGAAATAAAAGCCAGAGACAGATGTGAGGAATTCTGCAGTGCACAACTCAATGTTGTTGTTCTGGTAGTTCTGTATTTACCTTTATGCTGTTTTTGTGCTGTTACACACATGGGAACAGCCTGAATGTTCTGTGCTTGAGAGCCTGGGGAAAAGGGGACCTCAGAGCCTGAAGGGGCTCCAGGAGAGCTGGAGAGGGACTGGGGACAAGGGATGGAGGGACAGGACACAGGGAATGGCTCCCACTGGGAAAGAGGAGATTTGGGTGGGATATTGGGAAGGAATTCCTGGCTGGGAGGGTGAGGAGAAGCTGGAATGGAATTCCCAGAGCAGCTGTGGCTATCTCTGGATCCCTGGAAGTGTCCAAGGCCAGGCTGGACAGGGCTTGGAGCAGCCTGGGATAGTGGGAGGTGTCCCTGCCCATGGCAGGGGTTGGATGGGATGAGCTTTAATGTCCCTTCCAACCCAAACCATTCTGGGTTTCTATGAAACCTGCTTAACACAAATGGAAACACTTTCACACAGCAGGTAATTTCAAAGTTGGAATCCGTTGCCAAAACATTTTGTGGACGAAGCTAAAAAGGAATCTGGGGAAATTCCCAGGCCACTGACCAGGAGGAGATGCCAAGATGCAGAGGCTCCCAAGCCAATCTGTGGCTTGGTTTGATCCTCTGAGATTTAGGTTGGATACTCCACAGGTCAGACACTCTCTGACCACGAGATCCCAGCAGGAGCAGCCCAAATTCCCGACCCATCCGGGCAGTTCTGACCCTCTCTCCTGGGAATCCTCACCTTGATTCCGACCCCACACCGCCCAACGTGTTTCACTCAGAGGCTTGGAACAGAGGTTATGGATCTTGGAATCCCTTTCTGGTTTGGATCGAGCAGCTAAAATTCGGAAATCTCTGTACAGTTTCCTGGGGAGAAAAAAAAAAAAAAAAAAAAAAAAAAAAAAAAAAAAGGAAACTGAAAGCATAAATGAACAATAGCTTCCCTGAGTTTATCCGCGATTCCTCCTCCGCCGCGGGGGACCCGAGGGGGTCCCTCATCGCTCACCTCCCGACGGACACGGCCGGGGACGGGCTGGGGGCGCGAAGCGGAGCTCCCGCAGCTCCCGGCGGCTCCTGAAGCACCTCCAGAGCCCTCCCGGGACCGCCTTTCGCTTTCGCTTCCCGGCCGCGCAGGAGGGAGGGACCGCAGCCCGGCCGGCCCCTCACACGCCCGGGGAGCCGCGGGGGGACCCGCCGGGGCAGCCGGGGCGTCTGTGTGGTGTGAAGGAGGAGATGCTGTCCCGGCCGCCCCTCAGCCCAGCCCTGATGAGGCTGAGGGGCACAAATGTGGAGAAAACGGCGAAATCCCGGGAAGAGGCGGGGAGAGGAGGGCTGGGAAAGGGCGCTGGAGCAGCGCCCTCAGGGCAGGCGTCAGGGCGGCCATCGCCTCACGGCGGAGCCGCTGCTCGCCCGGCCCGCCTGACGAAATCAAGTGACACAAACTTAGCGGACTCTGATGAACTTGTCGGTATATTTATTTATTTGTTTGTGTATTGATTTTATAATTCTCTGGAATTACGTGTTGCACTGTAAGGAATATGGTTTCCTTCTGTGGCAAAAAGCATCCCCCGGTTAGAAAGAGCCCTTGCGGATGGAGATGCCGCATTCCAAGAAATTAATGTGTAGAGGAATTCTGGAGAACCGAGTGTCAGCTTGTCACCGAATTGTGACCTCTGAAGAGGTTTCTGGGAAAAATAAACCCACTTTGATTTCAGTGGTGATCGTTTTGAGGAAGGGAAAGCGCTGGGTTCTCATCCAAGGGAGGGTAAAAGGCTGAGGATGGACTGGGAACCAGGGATGGAGGGACAGGACACAGGGAACGGCTTCCCACTGGGAAAGAGGAGATTTGGGTGGATATTGGGAAGGAATTCCTGCTGGGAGGGTGAGGAGGAGCTGGGCTGGAATTCCCAGAGAAGCTGTGGCTGCCCCTGGATCCCTGGCAGTGTCCAAGGCCGGGCTGGAGCAGCCTGGGACGGTGGAAGGTGTCCTTGGTCATGGCAGGGTTGGAATGGGATCTTTAAGTCTCTTCCAATCCAAACTATTCCATGATTCCACATAGATAACTAAAGGAAAGAGTCCATATCCTCGACTAAGAAGAGAAATGAAATATATTACTTTCAGGTTTCCTTTCAAACTAAGCTGACGGATCTTTTCGCGTTCCCCTTAAAATTGCAAACAGACTTGTACTCATTGGCCAGAGGATTTTGTATGGGTCGCAGTCAAGCAGCGCTGACTGTTCAAGAAATTAATCCTCAAAAATTCAAAATATGCCAAATAGCTGGGGAAAGTGTAAACGCTGACATTGTCACTTTAGCAGATGTGGACTCTGCTTTTGGAGGAAAAGCAGACGGAGCTGGATAACAGCGAAGCTCTGTGGTGGAATTGGTTGGGCTCTGTGAGCGCTCTCGAGGAGGTCTGTGCTGGAGCAGCCAGATTAAGGGGTTCAGAATTTTTGTTTTCACTGGCTCCACAAAGGGAATCTTGGATTGCCCCCTGCTTGGATAGTGATCACCTCATGCCACTGAATTCACTGGGAGTTTTACCCACAGCATGATTGTTACAGCAGCTTCGAAAGTCCTTCTCTGTTTCTCCAGAAAAGTGGATGAAACTCTGACCCTGCATTTGAGGGTTTATTATTGTTTTTATTATTGTTTTCTGCCTTGACAATGGCTAACAATGTTTACTATTGCTTTATAAACACGAAGCTGGTTACTAATGAGTAAAAGGGAGAGGTTTGCTGGAGTGGCCAGGGAGGAGGAGGTGGTTCTGTTATGACCTAAGTCCAGCAGAGTTTCAGATTCAAGTGTCAGGGTGGTGGGCTGCTCTCCAGTGACCGTGCTCATGTTGGGATCTGAAGGAGCTTTGTTTCCCCGAACTCCAGGGAACGAGCAACGTCAGCCTGGTTACACGGCCAGCTCTGGGATTTGAGCTGAACAATGTGTTTGTGCTTGTTTGGTAAAGGGGATTTATTGGAGATGCTGAGCTGGGCCAAGTTCCTTCACTGAAATGGGGTTGACTTGGAGGTGATAGCGGAGTGGATTTCTGGGTGTTGTGGATTTCTGGTGTTGGCCACATGGGAAGCAGAGAAAAGGGAAAAGCGTGGATTTCGTAACTCTGAGGAGTTTAGCTAAGGGGAAAATCAAGGAGTAAAATATAGCATGGAGTACAAGAAGCTTTACAACTCCCTGAGCTGCCTGCATTGATTCCAAACTTGCTCTTCAGGAGCCTGAAAAACTCTGGATGAGCCCAGGAAGCTGAGCTGGAAACTTGAAAAAAATCATGATTAGGACTCCTCTAGAGCAAGAAATATTCTGATTAAGCTGGAGGAAGTTTCACAGTTTGTTGGTACCAAAACTGTTTTGACCATAGCTCAGTTAAGAATCTCATGGCATTACCTTCAGGGGGAGAAAATTTGGGTTCTTTTTAAGTTACAACAGATTCAAAGAGGGAAGTAAATGGAAATCAGATGCCTGGGAATTAGTGGTGTCTTCCCTGCTCATCTCCAGGATTTCCGGAGTCTGGAAAATGAGCCGTGCTTTTGTATTAGTTTATTAGTACCTGGGAAAAAGGAAATAAATTTCCAGGTTCTTCCTGAAGGAGCTGCATATTATCACACAAGCAGGACACAGTCATGGTGACTGCTGTACCACCTCCCATCTTCAGGAATCCCTACTAAATTACTGAGGAAAAAAACCCTACAGACCTCAGGCAAACAAAGACATCTCTCTGTCCTTGATGCCAGTGTTGAGGAGTGGATTGGGATCTCACATTTATTGTGTTCTCAGGATCTGTAGGTGATAACTTAGGCTTCAAAAAGCAGCATCAAACTCCATCAGGATAAGAGTTCTGGGTCTCACTGCTGAGGCACCAAAATCTGGAGTTATCAGACCTTGATGTCAAAAAGACTCCAAGAACACGTGGATCCCTCAAGAAGTTTCCTGTCCTTCAATTCCCTGTTTCTCCTGAGTATCCATGCAGCCAATCCAGGCTGGGAAATGAATTGGCTTCCAAATTAACTCAGAATAAAGCTGGGTTTAGCTGGCTCCTTTCTCCACTCCAGCTCATCCTGGGCCACCCCAGGGGAGTGATGAGCAGGCTCAGCTCAGTGAGGGTGAAGGATAACTTAGTGCAGGGTGACAGGGCTTCAGTCTCCTCAGCACAAGTTCCAGATTGTGTTTTAGAGGAAAATAAACCTGACAAGGAACATCTGACACCCTGAGTTTAGGTGTCAAATACCTGCCTCACATAAACGTGAAACTCCCTTCCCAACACAAGCAGCAGGGTGAAATGAATGCTCTCCACCAACCTCCATCCTTCCCAGGAAGGATTCTGAGCCGCATCCAGCAGGAGCTGGGGATGTTCCAGCTTCCCTGGGCTGTGTGTCCCGGGAAAAGCAGCGCTATGAGGCAATGCCCTGGGCTGGGGATGAATCCCAGCACGGCTGCTGAAAGCAAACAATGCAGAGGGAATCATCTGAGATGCACTTTGGCAGGCCTGAATCCCATCCCCGTCCTTCAGAAAATCACTGAAATGATTGAATTAAATAATGAAATAATGGAATTAAACTCGTGGCGAATGGAACTGTTGGTGTTGCAGGGAGGATTAGTGGTTTGTTGAGGCCGAATAAATTCCAAGTGCAGCCCATTTTGTGCTGAGAAGGTGTAAATGAGAGGGCAGGGAAAGCAGGTGTGGAGATGTGCTTGACAAAAGTGTTATTCTATGGGACACAGGGAGTGGCTTCCCACTGCCAGAGGGCAGGGAGAGATGGGATTTGGGAAGGAATTCCTGGCTGGGAAGGTGGGGAGGCCGTGGCACAGAGAAGCTGTGGCTGCCCCTGGATCCCTGGAAGTGCCCAAGGCCAGGTTGGATCAACCTGGGATAGTGGAAGGTGTCCCTGCCCATGGACTTTAATGTCCCTTCCAACCCAAACCACTCTGGAATTCCATGATCCTATTTAAAAAAACCAACAAACCAACCAACCAACCAACCACCTTTTCTGTTTCTTGCCAAACTCTACAGCCAGCAGGATTTCTGAAAGTATATGACTCTGAATGAAACTACCAAGATAATCTTTTTGGTAATATTTAAATAAGTGCCTCAGTCTCTAGAATTTTTTGAAATTTTTGAGAAACTGCTTTTTTTGAAAGGAATTGTGACATCCCCCCCCCCTTTTTTTTTTTTTTTGACTCCCCAAAATTATTTCATACAATCCATTCTTGAAAGAAACACTGAGTGTCAAGCAAAGAGAAAGAAAGTCTTAAACAGAAAGCCATGGTGCAGCTGAGATGAATTAAAAAGTGAATACGTGCAAGTCAAACCATGGGGATTGCTCATGTAGATATTTCTAGGAAGGAGAAGAATCCCAGTGTCCTAGAGCTTTGGCCTTGAGACATTCCTGGAAAAACTGGTGAGTGGTGAGGAAAGGTCATTTCTGAGAAGCTGTTAATGAGAGCTGAGTGTGTTTGGGTCGGTTCATTAACACCTCCGGTTTAATTCATCCCGCTCCCCAGTCCTGACAAACCCTGGGATCCCGCCCCTCTAGGCTGGCATTCCAGACCTGATCTCCCTCTTTACCAAACCGAGCTGGGAGCAGAGCCCGTGGGAAGCTCCCGTGCTCGGGGAATGCAGCTTCTCCTTCCAGCCCGAGCCTGAAGGGTTTGGCAGAGGGAGCTGGGAATGCCCAGCACTGCCTGGGGAGGATTTCACATCCTTTATCTGCCAGGGGGGAGGCAAGGATCGATGGAGGAGTGATGCCTTCCCTTCTGTGGGAATCCCACTTCCTTCTCCACGGAGACACCTCCGCTGACAGGCAGGAATACAGGAGATTTTAGGGGAAATACTGGAGATTTCAGGGGTTGTGTTTCCGTTTCCTTTTCCTTCTCCTTTTCCTTCTCCTTTCCTTTTCCATTTTTCCTTTTCATCTTCCTTCCCTTTTTTCCTTTACCTTTCCCTTTTCCCCTTTCTTTTCCTTTCCCTTTCCTTCTGCTTTTCCTTCTGCTTTTCCTTCTCCTTTCCCTTTTTCCTTCTCCTTTCCCTTTTTCCTTCTTCTTTTCCTTTCCCTTTTTCCTTCTCTTCCTTTTCCCTTTTCCCTTTTCCCTTTCTCATTGCCTTTTTCTCTTTTCCATCTCCTTTCCCTTTCCATTTTCTCCTTTCCCTTCTTCCCTTTCCCTTTTAATTTTTTCCATTTTACCCCCAAAATAACCCAGAGCTGAATTGTTTTGGATGCACTCATATTCCAATTTCTGCCTTCACTCTTGTACACAAAGCACCTTCAGAGGATAAAGACCCAACAGCTCCCAGCCCAGCTCATTTCCAAGTGTTACCAACTCCTAAAAACTGTTTAGTTTTTACAGGATTTCTTTCAACTCTGTTTTTTATGACACTGATTCTGGCTAAAGTCACTTTCCTGTGTCCAGCTGTAAAAGAAGTGGCTCCTAACCCTTAATTTTCTGGTTTAGATCTGGTATTTCAACATAAAATATCTACTCTGATGTTACTCAGCCTTAAAATTCACTGAACAAATTTGTGTTTTTATTATTTCACCACACAGAACTGAGTAAGTTTTAGGGAGGAGAAAACTTTTTTAAAAAGTTGGGTAAAAAGCAGTTATGGAAAGAAAGAAAATATATTGAAATCTAGTGAATTCCTCAGGAATTACCTTTCCCAGGATGAGTGTACTGGCAGGAAGAGTCCTGCATCAAAGCCTCGGATATTCCACAGGCAGTAAATGTTGGTAAATTTGTATCACCAGCTTTTGGGGAAAGATGATTCATTCTGCTTTCATCACCCTGCTCTAAATTCGGGGTATTGATTTATTTAATGGGATGCAGCTGCTGCTATTCAGGGACGAGAGAGAACGGAGTTCCTGGGATGACACTGCCAGCTTGGGAGCTTTGAAAATCTGCTCAGGTTGGGCTGGGATTCCTGGAAAAGACCTGGATCTCATCTGTAAACCACTGGATATCAAACTCCACCCGTGTTCCACCAGGATGGAAGCACGGACATGAAAAAATAAAAAATCAGAAAACTGGAATAAAACAGAAGGAAACTAAAATGAATCTAATTTTCATTAGGGTAATCCATTGTGGCAATGATACCAAGGAAGGCTTTGATCATCAGTTTTTCTAAGGCTGAATTTGAATATTTAGAGATCATGGAATCACAGAAAGGCTTGGGTTGGAAGGGACCTTGAAGATCCTCTCGTTCCAAGATACTGAATTCAGGCTGAAGTTCCATCCTGTCTTTGGCCTGGATGCAAATCCCAGTTTGTCACTTGAATCAGCCACTTGGGGTTTGTGACAGGGCAAAGTTTGCCTGAAACTGTAAACTCATGGATATCCATCTTTAATTGCAGTAATTCAAACCCCACTGGGGCACTTTGGTGCTGTTTAAAAACTCCTCACACCGAGAAAAGAAATCTTTTTCACTTATTTCGTGCGAGCTGCAAGAATTCTTATTTTACCTTTTCATCTTCAAGTGGCAAGAAATATAATTTTCCATTTACTACCCCACTGTTATTTTTTTTCCACAGTGCCTGGAGTGGTGTTTAATAATATTTACTCTTGGGCAAGATAAATATCAGAGGAATATTCATCACTTCTATTGTAAATAACAGGGAGTTGTGTTTTCCACTCACAAGCTGCTGAAGCCTCGGAATGACTGGGAATTTTTAAGAGCAATTAGCTGGGTTATTTTGATCCATTTTTGACACTTTGGATGTGGTGTTGATTTAAAAGAACTCCAGTTCCTGGATGTATTTGTACAATGGAATTAATCTCGCTGAGGGGGGATTGGTTTGCCTTTGGAATTGTTATTTAGGAGTGAAGTGTTCTAATGGCTCTCAAGCTGGCAAAGATGAAGAGAAGCACAGGCAGAGCATGAAAAATAAAGACAAATTGATACTATAAAAATAAAATGTGATCAGTCACAACCTGCCAAGTGTGTGAACAAAGCAAAGGGGGATTTTAATAAATGCGTAAAGAGGAGGTTGAGGCCACAGTCACGTAAAAATGACTTTAATGGAGTGACATTACCGTGGGATAGGATATTCCATTTTATTTCATAATCAGAAAGATAAGAGAGAAAATAGACTTCAAAAAAGAAGCAAAGGAAGGAGAATTCCAGCTCCATAAAAAACCCAGGCACAGCAGGATAATCTGGGAAGGAGACAGTGGCTCACAGGCACAGGAAATAAAGAAACATCTGAACAGGATGATTAGAAGAGGAAAGTGGGAGTTACCCACAGCAAATAATTTACTCAGTATTTACATCAGGCTGAAAAGCTGGGATTGCCTCCTTTGGAAGCCCAGACCTCCAGCAGGTCGTTCCTGAGGGAAGATGCTGGTTGGGCCCACCTAGAGGAGAAATTCCAAGCATTATTTCCGAAGAAGATGGAATAATATTTTTACAAATTTACTTTATAAACCCATTTCCAGCCCAGTTGTGCAAGCAGGAATTTCCAGGATTAGGAGGCAATGCCAGGAGCATGAGTTGGATGCTGCAATCATGGAATTCCATGTGTGAGGCCCTGCCAGAGACAGCAGCTGGCTTCTCCCGAGCCCACAGGATGGGAACTGTGCCCATGGATATAAGCAAACCCGCAGCTCAGCCCTTCACAGAAGTGAGGAAATGGGTGACAGAGATCTCACACATCACACTAAAATAAATAAATTCAAGTAGCAAAGAAAAGCTGATAAAATCTTGAGTCATTAGGAAAAGAGAGAAAGATCATTTCCTCAGCAGCTGGAGCAGACAGAGGGAGGGAGGAGAGAAAATCCATGGGCAGGGGGTAGGAAATGAGTGCTGCAGACATGAAGGGACATCTGTGGCAATGCCTGCTGAGAGGAATCCCAGAGCATTATCACCAAATCCATCTCGCTGGGATTCAGGAGGAATTTTCCCTCAAACTGCAAAGCAGATCAACGTGTGAGCTCGCTTTTTGTGGAGCTGGAGGTTCTGCCCTTGAGCTGACCTTGTACAAGGAGAGATTCCTCCACCACCATATCAGTGTCCAGGGTGATAATTGGATTATCCCTGTGGAGGATCCCTGGATTCAGCTGCAAACTTTGGAATAGCACCAAGTGAGGAGTGGGGGAACCTGGTGAGGGCCTTGCTGGAAGAGCAGGACATGGCAGAGGGAGAGGTTTGTCCTAAACTGTGAACATCCTTTTAAATGAGCCTTGCAGACATGGAGGGACAACTTCTGCAATGCCTGTTGAGATGAGTCCCAGTGTGTCATCACCAAATCCATCTCGCTGGCATTCAGGAGGGATTTACCCTCCAGCTGCCCAGCAGATGAATTTGGTGCTTGGTTTTCATGAAGCCAGAGGTCCTTGTCTGACCAAGGACAGATTCCAGCACCGCCATATCAGTGTCCAGGGTGATAAGGTAATAAATATTTGGATTACCCCTGTGAGCAATCCCTACAAACTTTGGAATACCACACAAAACGAGGAGTGAAGGAGCCTGGTGCTAATCTCCTGGAGGACCAGCCCAGGACATGGCACAGGGAGAGGTTTGTCCTAATAATTATCCTATTCCAGACCTAGGTGAGCACTGTCCAGCTGGGATTCACATCCTGGGTGGACACCTTGTCCCATGGTGGGCACAGGAAGAGGACAGCAGGTCTTTGCCTGGTTTTTGTGGAAGGAGCTGCTGGCAGTGCTGGAATTCTGCATCCCAAGGCATTGGAAGGCATCAGGCTCAAGGAATCTCGAGGAAAAAAGTGGAAGAGAGAGCCTGAACAGGCAGCTCCTGGAGATTCAGGGATTTCCCCTTTTCCCTGCACTCCAGACTATTTCTGGTTTTTCCACAGCTGTGTTTTTATGGTTGGACTCGATGACCCTAAAGGTTTGTTCCAGCCTTGGTGATTCAGGATTGCTCTGGAAAAAACACCCAAGGAGTTCAGTGCCCTCCAGCTTTTCCAAAGTCCAGAGGGATGATGGCCTGTCCAATTCCATCCTGGGGCTAAGAAATTCCCTTTTTAATCCATCTACCAGGAATATCAATCAGGAACAACACATCAAGAACACGGAGCAGGAGACATTTGGATGATGGCTAAAATGACCATTTTTTTCCAAAGTATCCATGGACCTGTCTAAACCTTCTCAGTTATCATTCCCAAAAAAATCATTTTCTCAATTTCTCCTTCCCAAACTCATGGCAATGTTTTGCTTCTGAAAACTCCCAACCTGCCTATGCACAGCTTAGGGGATGAAAGGAATTGTTATTATTCCTTTCTCAGAAGTAATTACTCCTTGCAGTATATTTATGCCTTTGTAGGCATAAATAATTATCTCTACTATTGCACACATGGGAGGATTTCTTAGAATTACCCAATTTTAAAGCCTGGGAGCTTACAGGAATATTTATTCCCCCAAACTGCTTGAACAGGGAGTCTTTTTCCCCAAAAATTGTCTCCACGAGCTTGAATGGTCACCAGTGATTCAACTCCAACCTTCCTTTCACCACTGTGAAAATAATGAATATAAAACGCTTTAAAAATTCCTGCAAAGTAAATCCCAGATGTTTCATGTACGTCTGCCAGGCAGTAATATTTTTATTTTTATATCTATAAAAACACAATATATGTTATGTAAATGTATATTACATTAGGCCTGCCAAATCCCATTGGATGCTTCCATCTTGGATGCATTTCCCTGCATCTTTTTGTCAAAGTAATTTAAAGAGAAAAAGGTGTTTTAAAAACCTGACTTATTTCTAAAGGACATTTCTCCAGCAGCAAATAAATGTCTATAATATATGATATATAAAGGAAGAAATAATATATAATATGTATCATGAAAGGACATAATTTTTAAACCTCAGATTATTTGGTGTCTCTTTAATACCCAAGGAACAAATCTCCCACCTGTGCTCCTAAAGGCTTACACCTCTGACCCTTTGCATACATTGATTTTGCACTTGAACATTCATCTTTGCATAACTCCCCCCAAAAAAATTGTTGCAGTTGGCTTGGCCCTGGCTGGAGCTGCAAGTTGTTTTTCGTTTTCAGAGTTTTTTGGCAATCCTTGGAGCCTGTTTGTCTTGGCATCCCCCTGCCCCATTACCTATTCCTCAGTACCACAGGCTGTTTACAGCATTTTGTGCTTTCTGACTGGATTGCTGTTGTTTTAAAATGGAGCCACAGAAGGACATCCCTGAGGCACTTGTTGATTTTATATCTATTTTATACCTCTCCAATACAGACATTTTAAACCTTGATAGGTTCAACTCTTTCCTCAAGAGCAACTGTCCCTATAGGACTTCAAATATTTGCACTTGGCAAGAGTTCAGGTTTTTTTATGAGTGAATCCATTCTTCTCTGCTCACATCTGCTCTTAATAATCCCAAGTGTTTGGGGTTTGTTCGACTTTCACATGAAGGGTTTTGTTTGTGTTTTCTAAACCACTACACACAATGGTCGATTCTTGTCTCTCATTGATGCTGCTGATAAAAATGGGAATCGGTTTCAAGGAGGATTCGGCCTCAAGACAAAGGAGACAAGGTTTAAAAATATTTACTTCCAAGAGAAAATCTTCTCTGAGAGCTTAACTTAACCCTGGGACGATAAATAGTGACATCGTTGGCCAAGAAGTTCTCACGTTATCAAATTCTTCTAAAACTGCATCATCTGAAGGCTGTGAGGGACAGAAAAAGTTGGGGAATATCATAAAAATTTCTCCTGTCTTTCCTTAAGTACAACAAATGTGTGGAAAATTTAGAAATCTTGTGTCTGAACAACAAGATAGCCAGAAATATCCATACGACAAGACCTTTTCCAACAAGAAATCCATAAAAAGTGATTTTTCGTGTTAGTCTAAACAATAAATGTAAACATTTCATCAATTCTTTCCCCAAAAACAGCCTTTCTGCAGCACTTTTGGCCTTCACTGGAGCACAAGGCATCCAAGCAAAGAGAGGCAGGTGGATAAATCCAGGCAGGGCTGCCAAATCTCATGGGGTGCTTTCACTCTTGGATGCATTTTCCTACTTAGAGCATCTTCTTATCCAAGCAGCCCCAAACAAAAAAAAAAACCAAAACAACAAAAAAAAGGTGTTTTAAAAACCTTATTTGTTGTTTTTAGGGGGAATTTCACCAGCAGCCAACATCCAACCATTGTCTGGAGCAGAAGTGACTCAGCCCTGCCCTGACAGGGCCCAGCCTTTGGATGGAGCTCGGTGCTCCATTCTTGGCAGAACCTTCCAGAAGGATGCAGGACACCTGGGAAAGGAGCAGAATGATCCCAGAGTCTGGAAAATATGAGCTGCAGGAAGGATGGAAAGAGCAGCCTGGTCGTTTTTAAGGAGACCTAAACCAAGAGACAATTAAAGTTGCAACATAATTTTCCTGCCGTGAAGAGGCACTAAAAATTTGTTTAATTGCTAAAGAAAAAAACCAAAAAACACAAAAAAAAAACCCCACCCCAAAAACCCCCAAGCAAACAAACAAAAAAAAACCAACCTCCCCCCCAAAAAAAACACAAAAAAACCCCAAACCAAAACAAAATAATAATCTGAAGTTGCAGCAGGACAGATTGAGTTAATTCAAGATGTTGTGAGGAAGGAAGGTTTGAGTATCCAGCAGGAATAATTCATTAATGATAATTATTTCTGCCATTTGGTTGGGTTTTGAGTGTTCTTAAGTTCTCTGTGGAGGTCCTGGGACAACCCTTCAGCTTGTACCTTGTACCTCAGCTTATGGAAAAAAAGTTTAAAATAAAATCAAATTGGTTTTAAATGGGATAAAGATAAGGTAGGTGGAAGTGGCCTCTTTTTAAAGAACATCAGGTCCAAGTTCCTCCCCAAATATCCAGAATAAATCAGTGTTCTTGTTTGGCTGTTCTAAAGCTTATCTCAGCTTCTGGTTTGAAATTATCTTTGGCTTTTCAGCCTAAATTTAACTTGGGATGGGATAGGATGGGATGGGGATGATTTTATTGTCAGGCTTTTAACTCTCTTTAGGTTAAACAGCTCTTCCTCCATTCCCAGGTTTCCCCCAATGTAAATTCAAAAAGTAAATTCAATTCACAGCAGCTATTTTTAGTGGTTTTCTCATAAGAAAAAACTTAACCTTAATTCTCCCACTCCCTCCTTTCCCTGCATTCTTTTTCCTACACTTCCCTCCAAGTGATTTTTCTGAATGAGATTACAGTTTCTTAAAAAAAAAAAAAAAAATTCCCAATGAAAGGCTTTTCACTGCATTCCTTCCATTTAAATCCATCATTTTTGGGATTGTTCTCAGGATCATTCTCAAAGCCATAAAGGATGTAATTGTAACATATTCTACACCACCAATAATAAGACATGAATACAAAATCTAAACCCCATAATTTGTCTATAAATACTCTCCCCTGTGTTTTTAACTAGAAGAAGAAAGAAAAGTTTAAGTGCTTGATATTTAAATTAATGCAAAGAGATTCATGACCCACATACACATTTTTTTTTTTTTTAATTCCTTCATCCTCATTCATTAAGCTCCTGTGTGATTTTTTTCCTCTCTTTTCTCACTGTGGGTGTCACACCAGTTTGGGCATCACCAAGTTCAGGGTTCACTTTGAGTGCTGCTGAAACCCAGAGAAAAACTTCCAAACCCTTTCTTAATGAGGAAAGAGTTAAGGGAAAAGTTGAGGAAAGAGTTAAGGGAAAAGTTAAGGAAAGAGTTAACAAAGTCACTTCTCCCCCTCCAATTTATATAAGATTTGTCTGGGATATATTTAAATGTGGGAAACTTGGAAGAGAGCTGAAGAATGTCAGCTGGATGCCGTGTCCAGCTGTGGAATGTCTTCCTGGTGGTGAGAGGTTCTGCTGGGATTTGCAGGTAGAAACTTTCCTTTGCAGCTCCCTGGGGAGGGCAGGGACTGCAAAACACGAATCCTTCACTATGAAACCTGTGCTGAGCCCTGCAGGGCTTCTCCTGGAGTCCCAGGATCACTGAGGGTGGAAAACTCCTGCAGGATCATCCAAGCTGTGCCCACCTTGTCCCCAGCTCAGAGCACTGAGTGCCACCCCCAGGTGTTGCCTTTTTCCCAACCTGGAAATGAAACTCGGGATCAGGAGAGAATAGAAAAGTGGATTTTTATTTGAAGGCCTTCAGAGGCAGTTATGGAAGGATGTCCACAAAAGCTGTTTGGTATGTTTTTGTAGGGTTTAGGAAATTAGCATAATTGATTAAAAGCACCCAATTAGTCCATCAAAGGAATCAGCCTCACCTCTGACTGTAACAAATCTCTCAGCAAGTCCCTGACAGGAGGTTGGCAACAAGGGACAGGAGGAGAGGGAACGGCCTCAGGCTGGGCCAGGGGAGCTCAGGGTGGAATTTCCCCATGGAAAGGGGGCTCAGGGATTGGCAGTGCCCAGGGAGGTTTGGAGTGCCCGTCCCTGGAGGTGTCCCAGGAACTCCTGGAGGTGGCACTCAGGGACAAGGTGGGGATGGGCACAGCTGGGACTCCATGACCTTGGAGCTCTTTTCCAACCTCATTTCTGGGTGCTGAGCAGCAGAATCCCAAAGGCTTTTCCCAGCAGGGAACATCCATCCCACCCAGCCCCAGCAGCAGAGGTGTCCCTGCCCCAGCCCCTTCTGGCACAGGGAACATTTCCTGTTCCCCCACAGCTCCAAACCCCTCCCAGCAGCAACAGAAAAGGAGCCCTGGGAGTCCTTAAAATCCCATTTTTGCACCTTGGGGGGAAAATCCTTCCTGGCAAGGGAGCTCAGGGATTGGAAGTGCCCAGGGAGGTTTGGGGTGCCCATCCCTGGGGGTGTCCCAGGAACTCCTGGAGGTGGCACTCAGGGCTGGAGACAAGGTGGGCATGGGCACAGCTGGGACTCCATGGGCTGGAAGGGCTTTTCCAACCTCAGTCATTCTGGGATTCTGCAGAAAACAAGTCCAGAGAAAGCACCAACCCCGGCTGTTCAGCATTCACCACTTGAGGGCTGGAGTGATGAAGAACCTTCCTCAGAGGCACAAGTCATCTGTGCTAAAATACCTGTGAGGAGGCACAGACACCTCCACCCTTCCCTTTGCATCCATCTCGTCCATTTGGTTGTTTGCACACCCATGAGCACATCTCTGCCTGCAGCTCCTGACTCAGAAGTTACCCACAGCTATCACAATTGGAGGGCAGAGTTGTTTATTTTTTTTTTTCCAAGGGCTGCTGGTGAGTGTGGAGCCCCAGACCAATTTTCCATCCCCTCATTTTCCCCCTTTTCTCCTCTCCCACTCACCCAGGAGCAGCAGCTGTGGGATTCACTTGCAGCCAGAAGGGAAGGCAGGCAGACAGCTGTCACGCCGTGAATCAGACTTCAAACTGTGGTCTGGAGGGGAAGTTTCGAGCTTGCTTTCCCACTTGCAGAACAAAGAGCAGCTGCTTTTGACACTTGCAGCTTCGCGCCGAGGCGGGAGTTTGATTTGCAATCACAGATCCCGGGTAGGGGAAACTGAATTCAAACAATCAGCGCCAAATACTCTCTCCTGCCTTCTTTTCATTGCTCAGGTCACTGTGAAAATAATAAACCCACTGTGAAAATGAATCCACCATGAAAACAAACCCCAACTCTCTATAAGAGGAGGGAATGTTTAAATGAGGGTGAGAGGGAGCGTGTGGGATCCCGGGGATGCTGTAAATGAACACTCCCAGCAGATAGGGACTGGGTTTATTGCACAGAATCTGAAGGCAGCTGAGGAGTGAACAGAGCTTGGCTTGGGCAGCATCCCCGGGTGCCGCAGCACCGAGGGCCGGGGATGGATTCTTGGCCAGGCTGGGAGCAATGAGGGTGAGAGGGAGCGTGTGGGATCCCGGGGATGCTGTAAACGAACACTCCCAGCAGATAGTGGCTCCTGGGTTTATTGCACAGAATCTGAAGGCAGCTGAGGAGTGAACAGAGCTTGGCTTGGGCAGCATCCACGGGGGCCGCAGCACCGAGGGCCGGGGATGGATTTTTGGCCAGGCTGGGAGCGAGCAGAGCCAGCCGTGAGTCACAGGGGCCGCTGCAGACACCGCCGCAGTTGGGTAAGGAGAGCGGCAGCACAATTGGAGCAGCCTCGCTGACCTCACAGCCGAGCTCGCTATTTAAGATCTGGCTCCCAGATGTTGCCGCAGGATCCCGAGCCAGCTGCGCAGCCAGCCCGGAGTGTGAGAGCCGGGAACATTCCCAGCCCCTCGCTGCCCCGGAGATGATCGCACTGCTGCTCTTCTCTGCGCTGCTGTGGGACGGGGCTGGAGCCTGGGGCTTCAAGGATGGAGTGCTGCACAACTCCATCTGGTTAGGTGAGAAATGACTTCCTTATCGCCAATCGTTCGCTGCAGGGTGGTTATGTTTGTCCAGCAGGGGAAGGATGAGCACCCAGCACCGCAAAACCGAGCTGAGCATTGGTGTCAGCCAAATTCTGCACTGAGATTTATCGAAATCCCTTTACCTGAGTAGTGAGTGTCCCTTTTTACAAGCTTACTGCTGGTACAGGTTCGCTGAACTGCAGGAAAAGGTAATTACGGAACATTTCATCTGAATGTCTTTCTCTGCAGCGGGGGGTAAAGCGCAAGCTGCGCTCATTAAATAACAGCGGCTTTGTTTTGAGGGAAAACGAGCCTGAAAAGAAACTTTTGCCAAAAGAACGAATTACTTTCTGCATGAATGTGCTTCCCATGCCTGGGGTCCTGCGTGTGAAACTGAATTATGTGGAAATAACTGTGATAATATTCCTTGGCTTTCTGGAAACGGGCAGAAAATTTGGCTATTGGGTTGTTCACATCGTTTAGCAGCTTCTTTTAGGGAAGATTTCAAAAGGGCAAGGCAAAAATGCTGCGGGGATGGGTTCTTGTACCTCGTGAGGGTTCTTTTACAGCTCGTTAGAATTATCCAACCCAACAGAGAACTGACTCGGGACAGAGCCTCCAGGAGGATGCCAAAATAAAGGCACGCACCCTGCTTTCCAAATACTCCCAAATCCTCCATCCCCTGCAGGATGTTGTGTGTTTCCCTGAGGATTTTCAGGAATCCCTGGAGCCGGCTGTGCTCAGGTGTCTCCTGAGGCACCACGTGGAGCCTGCAAAGCACCGGCAGCGCGAACGAGGCACAGAAATGATCTTTTTTCCATTTGGCTGCACGTTTTTAATGACTTCTCCTTCCCCCCCGTCCCAAACCGTGCCTGTTGTGCCTCACAATTCCCGAGGGTGCTCAGGTGGGGAGAGCCCCGAGAAAGAGCAGCTTGGCAGCTCCAGGCTCCACCTCTGCTGTTCAAAAAATTTGGGATAACAGCGATCGTTTGAGCACTTTCGTGAATTGGAGTCCAGTGGAAGAAAAAAAAAAAAAAATCTTTTAAATGCTTTAAAATGGAGCAACTGTTTGCTAATTGGAATGCATCGTAAAATTCTGTTTGGCTACACCTCTAAGCATTTACCAGGAGAGTAAATAAAAATAAACCAGGGGGTAAAAAGCTGATGGCTTTCTCTAAATAAACAAACCAGAATAGAAATGCACCATCTCGTGTAAGTACAGCAGTAACATTATTTTAAATGAACCTCAGAGTGCAGTAAATTGAATTACCAATGGAATTCAGTGACTCTGTAGATAAATGAAGATAGAATTGGCAAATTCACAGCCATCCAGTTCATGCTTCTTTGCATTTAAAATAAAATAACTTGAATAGTAAGAGAAGTCACCCCAATCTTAGCCTCACTGTGCTGGAGCATCAGTGGAGTAAAACCTGGGGATCCACAGTGACATCTGAGCTTTGCTTTTCTCCTCTTCTGATAAAGCACCAAACCCAAAATTCAGGAAGATTTCCATTTTACCTTTTCCCTCCAAAACCCTTTAGCATATATGCATGTCAAATCCTGAATTTCTGTCACTCAGCACTCCTGGCTTTTACCTTTTCCCTTGTCAGGAAACCTCTCTTGCTCCTCAGCCAGTGCAGCTGCCTCTGGCACCTCCTTGGGGACACACTCCTGGTGCCAATGGAATTTCAGTGCTGCTGATTTTTGCCACCAGCACGTTGTGCCCAGGGGTTTATTGTCAGCCAGAGAGGGGGGGGTTGGCACAGCGTTGCCCAGATTTGCTCCTGGGCTCAGTCCAGTGCCAGTCTCAGTGGTTTTCCAGGAGAGCTGCTGCACTCTGCTCACAATTCCAACCCCTTTCCCATCCCCACTCCGTGTGTCAGGGGGGTTTAGGGGCTGCACTGACCCCGTTTGGTGAAGTTCTCTGAGTAGCAGAGGCCCGTGCCAGAAGCTCCACGTGGCCACCCTCTGCTTGGAAGGGAAATATTCCTCCTCATTTAGCATTTCACGTTGGTTTCGTGCACATTGCAGGTGCTTCACTGGCCAGATTTCATGCTGCCTGCGTTTGTGCAGCAGGGCTTGGCTGCATTTCACCATCTCCTGCTGCTGTGGGTGAGCTGAGGGTCACTGTCCTGCAGGATCCTGCTGTCTCTGGGCTCCAAGGAGGCATTTCAGGGGGTGGGAGTTGGACCAAACCTGTCCTGTCAGCCGTGGAACCCATGGCCCTGTGGCACGTGCTTGTGCTTGCCAGAAAAACCAACATCTCCTGCAGGTTTATCTGCAGGGCCAGGAGCTCACCTCCATAAAGAGCAATTCGTGTGCACTTCCCTGTGAATATGCATCCAGAGGTATATCCAGAGACATAAATATGGAAATGAAGAGTTAACCCTGCTCTGACCCAGGCCTGTGTTTGATCTTGAGTTTATCTGCCTGCACAGCCCCACCTGGAATTAAGGAGCGAGGGGGGCAAGAATTGCCAGTGCAAGATCCCATCAGTTAATTAGGATTTTCTGTCATTAATTGGGACACCCAGGGCCAGCAGCAGCTCTCAGAGCTGGGGGAGGGATGTGTGTGTGGTCTGTTTTTTCCAGAGGCTATTTCTCCACGTTGCAGAGGAATAAAAGAGAGGAGAGCTGGTTGCTCCTCACGGGGTGGTGCTGCTGTTGGTTTCAGCCTTGCAGACTCTGTGAAGAGCTGACCTTCCCAGCAACATTCTGGAAAATCTGCTGCCTGTCCACAGTGAGCTGCCAGCAATAATTGGGGGGAAGATACCTTTAGAGGGGTAAGATCTGAAAACAGCATTGCCAGGTGGGAAAAAACCCAAACCCAGCTAAAATTGAGTTTTTAGTGGCAGCTCTGGGAGCTCAAGGAACACCATCCGTGGTTTCCAATCACCTTCCAGCTCCCCTGGGCTCTGCAGGGATCAGAGGGGGGATATTTCAATCAGGAATGTGGATTCCAGGCTGTCCTCTGAGCTTCAGGCAGGCCCAGCACTGCGCTGAGGGATTCAGGGATTTTCCCTGCCCTGCATTCCCAATCCAACCCAACATTCCCAGCTCTGCTGCTTTCTCTTGATTTCTCACGAGCTTAGCCATGGCAGACTATTGAGTGACTGAAAAGCAATACTTCCTGTGAATAAACTCTTAATTAAAATGGAGATTTTGCATTAGAACATGCCATGATCTCCCAGCTGTGGGCTGTTCTGGCTGATGGGACTGGCTCCCTCAGGAAGATTTTTCCCTGGATATCACAGCTCCATGGCAGTGAGATTCCCAGGGATGCTGCAGAAAGAGGCTCTCCCTCTCCTGAGACTGCTGTCAGCATTATAATTTATTTCTCTGGGCACAAGGCCAGCGACTGCAGGTCCAAAACCCACCCTGGCAAACGTCATCCTGTGTCTATTAAGGGCTCTCACCATTCCCAACCACAATTCAGTGGCTTTTTTTTAAAAAAAACCCTCCCCTAACCCAGCCAAAAGCACCCTGTCCCTAGAAAATACATTCTTTCTTTTCCTGCTACAAATAACTACTGTGACAAACTCTCCCTGCTTTCCATCTCCTCTCAGTCACATCGGCTGGGCAGAGCTGCAGAAAACAGCCCTTCCTCTCAGATTATGCTAAATCTCAGCCAGACCTAAACAAAAAGCCCCTTCAGATTAGACATGCAGATTGCTGCTGAGGCAGATTTCCATGCATATGGCACCAGACAAGTGCAACATGCAAAGGTTGTAAAACGTGCAGCAGCGCTGGCAGTTTCTAGGTTTCCTTGGAAAGCTGTTTTATCTGGGACTTGCCACAGCAAAGTAAAAAAAAAATTAAAAAAAAAGAAGAAAGTGCTTTAATTTTCCGTGCAGCAGAAATGTCAGCCAGCGATTGTTCTGGTCCTGCCCTTTGTGACACACGCTCAGATATTTTTATTTCACATTTTTCCTCCCCCCCCCTTTAGTTTTTCTGCCTCTCCTCTGTCCAAGTAGCTGTGATTTCACTTCTCTGGAGATTCAAAACAAAGCTCTGATTCATCTTCCAAAGGCTCTTGGAGTGGCAGCCAAAGGGATGCTGTGATAGGGATCCAGAAGGAGCTTCCCCCGAGTCAGGCGGGACACGCAGAGCTCGGGATGCTGACCCCACGTCCTTCCCATGACTGCTGCCCTCCTTCCCATCCTCCCCATCCTCCCCATCCTTCCCATCCTCCCCATCCTTCCCCTCCTTCCCATCCTTCCCATCCTCCCCATCCTTCCCATCCTCCCCATCCTTCCCCTCCTTCCCATCCTTCCCATCCTTCCCATCCTCCCCATGCTGCCCTCGGAGCCCTCCCGGGGGAGCTGCCCAGCTTTGGTTGATTTTCTGTCCTTCACAAACTCTCCAAGCACTGCCTCGCTCTGTGCTAAACTTCTCCCACTTCAAATCCCACCTCTGGGTGTCACACACATCCCTTTGGGTGTCACTCATCCCTTTGGGTGTCACACACATCCCTTTGGGGCTTTCCTGACTCTTCCTGCCTGGCACATCTGAACGTTTCCTCTTCCCCTGGAAGAGGAGCAGCCGGACCTGCAGGGCTGGGGGAGCTGCTGGAGCAGGTGAGAGCTGACCTCTGTCCCTGTCTGTCCCTGTGTGTCCCCGTGTGTCCCCATGTGTCCCTGTGTGTCCCCGTGTGTCCCCATTGTCCCCATGTGTTCCCGTGTGTCCCCGTGTATCCCTGTGTGAACCTGTCTGTTCCCGTGTGTCTCCATGTGTCCCCATTGTCCCTGTCTGTCCCCATGTGACCTCGCTGTGTCCCCATTGTCCCCATGTGTCCCCGTGTGTCCCCATGTGCCCCCATGTGTCCCCACGTGTCCCTGTCTGTCCCCGTGTGTCCCCCGCTGTCCCCATGTGTCCCTGTCTGTCCCCATGTGTCCCTGTGTCCCCTCGTGTGTCCTCACTGTCCCCGTGTGTCCCTGCTATCCCCGTGTGTCCCCCACTGTCCCCATGTGTCCCTGTCTGTCCCTGTGTCCCCCCGCTGTCCTGGTGTGTCCCCCTGTGTCCCTGTCTGTCCCCACTGTCCCCGCTGTCCCCGTGTGTCCCCGTGTGTCCCTGTGTGTCCCTGTGTGTCCCCATGTGTCCCTGTCTGTCCCCCTTGTCCCCGTGTCCCCCTGTCTGTCCCTGTCTGTCCCTGTGTGTCCCCGCTGTCCCGGGGTGTCCCCCTGTGTTCCATGTGTCCCTGTGTCCCTGTGTGTCCCCGCTGTCCCTGTCTCTCCCCCTGTGTCCCCATGTGTCCCCATGTGTCCCTGTGTGTCCCTGTGTGTCCCTGTGTCCCCATGTCCCCCCGGTGTCCCCGCAGAGCGAGCAGCCGGGGTGTATCACCGCGAGGCGCGCTCGGGCAAGTACCGGCTGACCTACGCCGAGGCCAAGGCGGTGTGCGAGTACGAGGGAGGACACCTGGCCACCTACCAGCAGCTGGAGGCCGCTCGGAAGATAGGTCAGGACACGGCCAGGGCACCCTGCTCCCCACGGGGATCCTCAGGGGGTGGCTGCTCCTGGGTTGGCAGAGCTGTTGGGAGCTCTGGGGCGGAGAGATTTGGAAATTCCGTGGATTTTTTTTGCCCAAGCTGCCTACTTGGTAACTGAGCATGATGAGTGTCAGGGTGGCCCAGTCCTCCCAGCCAGGAATTCCCAATCTCCCAGCCAGCCCTGCCCTCTGGCAGTGGGAGCCATTCCCTGTGTCCTGTCCCTCCAGCCCTTGTCCCCAGTCCCTCTCCAGCTCTCCTGGAGCCCCTTCAGGCCCTGCCAGGGGCTCTGAGCTCTCCCTGGATTCTTCCCTTCTCCAGGGGAACATTCCCAGTTCTCCCAGCCTGGCTCCAGAGGGGCTCCAGCCCTCAGAGCATCTCCCTGACCTCCTCTGGACTCGCTCCAACCACTCAACATCTTTTGTTTTCACCAAGATATTTTCTCTGCAAGGGAATGAGTGCTGTGCTTGGAGTGGAAAGTGGAGCTGAGTGAGGGCTCCCCTGTATTTCCAGCTGGTTCCTGATAGGTTCCCCATTCATTCAGAGCACTGGGAAAACAATGGAAAATATCCTCCACTCCAGACATTTTTTCACTCTGCTGTTGAGTCAGAAGCTGGCTCCCAGCACCAGCACATGTGAAAAGGGTACTTTTGTTTCTTCTGAGGAGCCCAGAGCCTTAAGATGCCACAAATATGTTCCAGTTCCTCTCCATGAAAACATTGGATGGGTCTCCACCAGAGGGTGAACAACATTGCGTTCTTTGGCTATTGGTGTTAAGTTCTCAGCCACAAAATGCATTTGCAGGATCTTTTTGATTGGCAAGAAACCCTTGAGGCATTTCAGGTATTTAAATTTAAATTGAGAGTGTTTTAAGCAAATACTTGGGCATTTTAGCTGTCTGTAGCATTTTATGTATTTTTGGAACTTAATGCTGAGAACTCTTGAGACGGGATTGAGTAAATTTGTGTGACTTCAAAAGGGAAACAGAGAACACCCTTGGCAAACTCATCCAATGGATAATTTGATTACAAGTGCTGGTAGAGCACTTAAAACTGACTGTGCAGTCCATCTGCATCTGATTTGGGGTTTCAGCTGGAGAACCAGCAATCACGTTGTGGAGAACACAACTCAGTTTTACCCTCTGTATTTAAAATCATCCTCTCAGTGCTCCCATGTAGCTCAGTTCCTATCAGGCCAATTGCACCCAGGTCACCGAGCCATCAGCTCGAGTGAGGCTTTGTTGAAATGAGAGCAGGGTTGATCCAACCCACGTCTCCTTTTCCCCTCTGCTGCAGGTTTCCACGTGTGTGCTGCTGGCTGGATGGCAAAGGGCAGAGTTGGTTACCCCATAGTAAAAGCTGGAGCCAACTGTGGCTTTGGCAAGACGGGAATCGTTGACTACGGGATTCGCCTCAACCGGAGCGAGAGGTGGGACGCCTACTGCTACAACCCCAACGGTGAGGAGCAGCAGCCACGGGGCTGTCCTCTTCTCTCTTCTGTCCTCTTCTGTCCTCTTCTGTCCTCTTCTGTCCACTTCTGTCCTCTTCTGGCCTCTTCTGCATTTAGCCCCCAAGTTATCTGAATAATCTGAGGCCCATGAGCTGAGGTGTTCTGCCTACAACAGGCTAGATTTAGTGTTAACCCTTCTTTTTTTGTGTGTCTGAGATGGAACAGCTCTGAAAATGAATGTCCTGGCTGGGACTGGCATTCTGAGGAGCTTGTCCTGGGGAAGAATTGTTCTCTGGGAGGGTGGGGAGGGGATGGGAAGGAATTGCCAGAGAAGCTGTGGCTGCCCCTGGATGCCTGGAAGTGTCCAAGGCCAGGCTGGAGCAATCTGGGACAGTGGGAGGTGTCCCTGCCCATGGCAGGGGTGGGATGGGATGAGTTTTCGTGTTCCTTTCAATCCAAACCATCCTGTAATTCCATATTCTATGAGAGAAAATCCCACCAGCCCCCAGCAGTGCTCTGGGTATAATTAGATGAGGCCAAGTGGATCTCCAGAGCAGATCAGAGCTCCATCATGACTGACAAGGACCTCAGCAGAGACATCTCCCCATCCCCTCCACGCTGCACTGCAGGTGACTGCCATACTCACACGGCCACTGGCACCAGGGGGACAGGGACACTTCAGCTTGGGGACAGGGGACACGGAAAACCTGGCACCAGGAAGGAAAGCAAAGCTCAGCTTGGCCCTGCTGCTGCTCCCAGCGCTCAGCCCTGCCTGGCAGAGCCAAAGTCAGGCTGGGCCATGACGTCTGCACAGCTGTGCACATTTTTATTTGTGCTCCCAGGGCTGGGCCTTGTTTATGTTGCTCAAATAGCTCCGTGGGGTGGGGGCCCTTCCCAGATGTTCCACACACAAAGAGAGCTGCAGGGAGACTCCTGCCCTCGGAATTTCTGCCTGTGTGCTTTGTCAGCCTCTCCTCTGGGCCACGGGGAGCTGCTGTCCAGTTTGGTCAGAGAGCAAAAGGAAACTGGAGCTGCCAGAACTGCACAGACACGAGCCTGCAGCACTGCAGGGATTTGTGTTCCTTGGAGCCTGGCAGGGCTCTCTGCAGGTGGGACAGGGACAAATCCCTGACACAACTGAGCCTGTGCCCATAATCTGAGGTGTTCTGCCTGCTAGATTGAGTGTTAACCCTTCTTTTTATGTGTCTGAGATGGAACAGCTCTGAAAATGAATGTTCTGTCTGGGACTGGCATTCGGAGGAGCTTGTCCTGGGGAGGAATTGTTCTGCTGGCCTCCAGGAGGCCAAAGATGGCAAGAGGAGCTTGTGGAATTGTGTGGGTGGTTGAAGTGTTCATCCCACCTAGCAGTGATCATGGAGTGATGGAATCAAGGAATGGGTTGGGTTGGAAGGGATCTTAAAGCCCATCCAGTGCCACCCCTGGGAGGACCTCCCACCTCCCACCAGGGACACCTCCCACTATCCCAGGCTGCTCCAAGCCCCAGTGTCCAGCCTGGTCTGGGACACTCCCAGGGATCCAGGGCAGCCACAGCTGCTCTGGGAATTCCAGCCCAGCCAGGAATTCCCAATTCCCAATATCCCATCTATCCCTGCCCTCTGGCAGTGGGAGCCATTCCCTGTGTCCTGTCCCTCCAGCCCTTGTCCCCAGTCCCTCTCCAGCTCTCCTGAAGCCCCTTCAGGGCCTGGAAAGGGCTCCAAGGTGTTCCTGGAGCCTTCTCTTCTCCAGGTGAGCACCCCCAGCTCTCCCAGCCTGGCTCCAGAGGGGTTCCAGCCTTGGAGCAGCTCTGTGGCCTCCTCTGGACTCACTCCAGCAGATCCACATCTCTCTGGTGTTGCAGCCCCTGAGCTGGAGCCAGCTCTGCAGGTACTGGAGTGGAGCTGAGCTGGGGAGTTCTGGGCTCATGGAGAATTTACAGACTCAGGGAGTTAACCCCTCTTAGTGCTCCTAACTCCTGTGCCCTGAGTACCCTGACACAGCTCTCAGCTGGGATAAACCCTGAATTCAGGCAGGAATTCCCAGTTTGGTCAGCCCCAGTGGCAGGGAGCTGGCAAAGTCCAAATGGATCAAACCAGGAGTGTTTTCATCCCAAAGGGAATACGGAGCAGCAGGAACAAGAGGAGTACAACACCAGGTATGTGATCATGAGCTGGTTTTTATAGAAGACACACTTGAAAGAGGTTTGTGAGGAAGAAAGGATGAATCTGAGTGTCAGTGTGACTTGCAAGTAAAGCTGTAAAGCTTGAGAGAGCCAGAAATCCCAAATGCCTTTAACATAAAACACAGCTCTGGCCCCAAACCCACTGAAGGCAATGAAAGCTTTTCCTGTGGATTCAGTGAGGTTTGGATGCGCCTCTTGCTTCCAAAATACCTTCTTCCAAAAGCAAGGAATGATTCACCAGGTGAATCCATGAGCAACTTTGTCACTCTGGATGTTCCTGTGTCACTTCCTACAGATCTCCAGGTCTGACACTGTTAAAGATCACAAGGACACAAGACTCTGACTCAGAAGGCTGACAATGACTTCATTTATTTTTGGTTATTTATTTCTTTTTATACTATTTTACAAAGAACGACTCACTTGGTGAAAAAAAAAGACAAACTTCTTCAATCACATTGGTCAAGTCAGAGGGACATCAAGGAGAAGTCCCTCCTAGGGAAAGGAATGCAAACAAAGGTTACAGTGAGGAAAACGTGCTTCTTGTTGAGAGAAAACTCTCTGGGAAAAGAGTTTCAGAGAAACCAAAACATCTCAGGCACCAACCAGGGCTGCACAGATCGAAGTGCCTGAAGATTCCAACCATGGCCAGAATCAAAGCTTCAACCCTTCCTGGTGGTTTTTCTGTCCTAGGAAAAGAGTGTGGCGGCGTGTTCACGGATTCCAAACACGTGTTCAAGTCCCCAGGCTACCCCAACGAGTACGAGAACGAGCAGGTTTGTTACTGGCACATCCGGGTCAGGTACGGGCAGCGCATCCACCTGCAGTTCCTGGAGTTCGACGTGGAGGACGACACCGCCTGCCTGGCCGATTTCCTGGAGATCTACGACAGCTACGACGACGTCAACGGCTTTGTGGGCAGGTAAGGCCAACTGAGATGTGCAAATTCATGTTTCATTTGTGCCCCCTTGGAAGGACAGTTTATAAATTATAAATTATAAATTGTAAATTATAAATTATAAATTGACACCGCCTGCCTGGCTGATTTCCTGGAGATCTACGACAGCTACGACGATGTCAGTGGGTTTGTGGGCAGGTAAAGCCAACTGAAACGTGCAAATTCACATTTCATCTGTCCCCCCTTGGAAGGACAGTTTATAAATTCTAAATTCTAAATTCTAAATTCTAAATTATAAATTATAAATTACAAATTATAAAATGACACTGCCTGCCTGGCCGATTTCCTGGAGATCTACGACAGCTACGACGACGTCAACGGCTTTGTGGGCAGGTAAAGCCAACTGAAACGTGCAAATTCACATTTCATCTGTCCCCCCTTGGAAGGACAGTTTATAAATTCTAAATTCTAAATTCTAAATTCTAAGTTATAAATTATAAATTACAAATTATAAAATGACACCGCCTGCCTGGCCGATTTCCTGGAGATCTACGACAGCTACGACAACGTCAACGGCTTTGTGGGCAGGTAAGGCCAACTGAGATGTGCAAATCCATGTTTCATCTGTCCCCCCTTGGAAGGACAGTTTATAAATTATAAATTATAAATTGTAAATTATAAATTATAAATTGTAAATTATAAATTGACACCGCCTGCCTGGCTGATTTCCTGGAGATCTACGACAGCTACGACGATGTCAGTGGGTTTGTGGGCAGGTAAAGCCAACTGAGATGTGCAAATTCATGTTTCATCTGTCCCCCCTTGGAAGGACACTGATTATAAATTATATAATTATAAACTATAAATAATTATAATTATAATTATATATATAATATATAATATATAATATATAATATATAATATATAATATATAATATATAATATATTATATATTATATATTATATGTAATATATGATATATTATATAATATATAATATATAATGTATAATGTATAGTGTATAGTGTATAATGTGTATAATGTGTATCATGTATATAATGTATAATGTATAATATATGATATATGATACATGATACATGATATATGATATATGATATATGATATATGATATATGATATATGATATATGATATATTATATACTATATACTATATACTATATACTATATATTATTATAAATAAATTATATATAATTATAAATTATAAAATGCACTAACATCGATGCAGTTATTTTTAGAATACTGTAAAAATCTGAAGGAATCGTTGCCACCAAAGACTTTTAAAAAAATATTTTTCTATATAAACTCCTCATTTCTTGCACCATTTCAACAAACTTCTTGTGTGACTGTTCCAGTTATTTTGGAATTTAACAGGCTCTTCTCTCCTTATTTTCCTTGATTTGCCCCCTCAGAAGAACTTTAGAAGAACTTTAGAACTTTAATTATCCAATTAGCAGCACCAAGGTGCTCCCAATTCCTGTAGCAACATTTCCTGATTTATCATTTCTGGTCATTTAATGTCATTAACACAGGTAAGAGCTCCAGGGAACTGAGCTTTGCCTTTTCCTGCTTTGTTAAATGAGGTGAAAGGAAGCTGCAAGACTTTTTAGTTCTCTGCTTCTCCCAGTTCTGCAGGAAGAGAACCCCTGGCAGTCCCAAATATTTGTATTTTGTGTTTCCTTCGATTGAAAGGAGAGAGGAGTTAAACTGTTAACAAAAATATATTTAAGGTGCTGCCTTAGGGTTATTTTAACCCTAAGACATTAAATTGAATTAATTAAATTAAGTTATTAATTAAATTAAATGAATTAAATTTAAATAAAACTTAAATTAAATAAAGTTATTTTCCACCTGTCTGCTAAAGTTATTTTCTAACAATAGCAGAACAAGGGTTACATTTCATCTCTCCTATTATCAATTCTCACTTCCTTTTCTTTGGCATTATAGTTTTTACTTACCCTTCATCAGCCGTATTTTGGTTTGAAGTAATGATTGGGATTATTTGGAATTATTCCATAATTTGGAACGAAAATTGAAGGGAACATTTCCCAGAACGAAAAAATAAAGCAGAAAAAGTGATAAAACCCCCCAATTCCTGCCACTTTTCACAGCCTCTCTGCAAATCACTTGCAGCAAAGAAGGATTCAGTCCATTTTTGCTTTTCCAGATAATTTTAATTAATTTTTTTTGCAGTGTTGTTCCTCTTTTATCCTTGGCTCACTCTTCTTTCCCTTAACCCCTTGTGAAATTGCTTTTCCCCCTTGTTTTGCACCATTTACTTCCTGCAGACATTGAAAACTGGTTCCTCCCCTCAACCTTACCACAGGATGATGACAAAAAAATCCTTGAGGCAATTGCTTTGACACAGAATTCCAAATTTGAAGACCTCAAACCAATTTATCCCCTTGAAGCCCCACGGAGCAGGGCTGTGCCATAATTCCCATGTACTTTAATGTCATAATTTCATTTTTTTATTTCCAGGTTTTGTGGGGATGAGTTGCCAGACGACATCATTAGCACAGGTAATTTATTTGCACTCTTTGGGGGAGATCAAAAAGCCAATTAATTGGTTTTCAATAAATGTAAATCAGCTTAATTAGAGGGAAGTGTTCCCTGAAAAAAACCCTTAAACCCCCCCAAAAAATATATCTGAAAAAACTCCTTAAAATGCCAAAAATATATCTGAAAAGAACTTAAACCCCTAAAAATAAAACCTAAAAAAAAGTGAAAAAAGTTAAAACCCCCAAAATACATCTGAATAGAAACTTAAAACCCCAAAAAATATGTCTGAAAAAACCCTTAAAACTCAAAAAGCACATCTGAATAAAAACTTAAAACCCCCAAAAAAGTGAAAAAACCTTAAAACCCCAAAACATATCTGAAAAAAACCTTAAAATTCCGAAAGTATATCTGAAAAAACATAACCCCCCCAAAATATATCTGAAAAAAATATTTAAACCCCAAAAAATGTATCTGAAAAACGTAAAATCCCCAAAATATATCTGAATAAAATGTAAAAACCCAAAGCACACATCTGAAAAAAGTTAAAAACCCAAAAGTATATCTGAAAAAAAACCTTAGAAGTCAAAAAATGCATCTAAAAAAAGCTTAAATCCCCCCAAAATATACCTGAAAAAAGTTAAATCCCCAAAACTATATCTGAAAAAATGTAAAACCCCCCCAAAAAATCTGAAAAAAATACTTAAATCCCCAAAAACATATCTGAAAAAACACTTAAAACCCGATATATAACTGAAAAAAAAAATTAAAACTCCCCGAAATATATCCAAAATACCAGATTTTTATGCCATAAACCCCCTAAGATTTATTTTTCTCTTCCCTGCCCAGGGAATGTGATGACCCTGAAGTTCCTGACGGACGCCTCGGTGACTGCTGGGGGGTTCCAGATCAGATACACCACCCTGGACAGCCCTTCCAAGGCAGGGAATGCCACATCCCAAGGGAAAAGCAACTTCTTGGCTGGAAAATTTGGGATTATGTGAGCCAGAGTAGCCAGAAAGGTGGTTTAGGCTGACCCCAGTTCAGATATTTAAGAGATTTTTTTCGTCTCTTGCTGGGTTTTTTTCTCTTCGTCTTTTCTATGTTTTTGTTCATAAACTGCACTAGGGAATAAATTATAAAATATACTTACATGGATAATAGAAAACTATTTTTAGAATACAAGTACTGTAAAAGTCTGAAGAATTCATTGCTACCAAAGACTTAAAAAAATTATTTTTCTATATAAACTGCTCCTTCTCATTTCTTGCACCACTTGAACGAACTTTTTGTGTGATTGTTCCGATTATTTTGGAATTTAACAGGCTCTTCTCTCCTTCTTTTCCTTGATTTGCCCCCTCAGAAGAACTTTAGGAACTTTAGAAGAACTTTAGAAGTTTAATTATCTAATTAGGAGTGCTGAGGTGTCCCCAATTCCTGTAGCAATATTTCCTGATTTATCATTTCTGGTCATTTGTGTGACTGTTCCGAATATTTTTAAACTTAACAGGCTCCTCTCTCCTTATTTCCCTCGAGTTCCACCTATTTATTTTTTAGACTGTTGCTCTTTTTCCCCTGTTCTCTACGCATTATTCTCTTTTTTCAATTGATTTTCCTGACCTCTAAGGGCCTTCAGTGTACTCTTATTTTTAAAACACAAAAATCCATCTTCACGTGAAGATTGGGAAGCAGCAGGAAGAGCACAGCTGGATCCACACATCAGTTTGATCCTCAGCTGGATCAGGATGGATCCTGCCAGGGTTTCCTCACCCAGGGAAGAGCTGTGGAAATCCTTTCTCTTCTCTTAGCAAAGCATCCGAGGAATGACTTTATCATGAGAATAAAACTGGGGAGATGGAGCTGCAGGAGGAGCTTCTCACTTCTCACTGTGGCAGAAGACAGCACCGAGGCGTTGGACGTTGTTTACACGGGTTTAAGGCTGTCCTGGTTTAAATTGCTGAACTTAAATCCCTCTCCAGGTGTTTTGAACTGAAGCAGCATTAAAGCTACCTCTGTTCTAATCACACCAAGTCTGCAGTGAGTTGTTTTTTGTTTCCAGACTTCGACACATTTTATTAGTCTAAAGGAGTAAATAAGTTTTAAGTTTTTTTCTGAGCGTTTTCTTGAGGCCAGATCTGCTGGAATCTGATGCTCACTAAGAATTTTGTTTTGAATTACATTTTGTCTGGAGCATTTGTGTTCCTCGTCGTCTGAATTCATCGGGAATGGTTTTGCAGAAGAATGGAAGATGTGAAGCTAATCAGCCTCATTTTTGCTTTATTTTTTCTAACTCTAAATTGTTTAAATTTATTTCATTTCTGAGCTTTTATTATAATTTCAATGGGAATATTTTTTATCCTGTTTGCTGTCCATACTGGAGAACATTGCACCTCCTCTCCTGGTTATTTCCCACACTTTATTCGTGCTCCACGAAACGAGTTTTGCATCACCACATTTATGGGATTTAATTCCATGTAAAATGTGCTTTTTCATCCTGCCACCTCGTGTTCACAGTGCCTGTTGTACAACAGCATTCCCATTTTCCAAGATCAGCACCAGCGCTTATCCGTAGGGAAGAGAATAAGGAAAAGCATGAGGAGAATGTCAATATTTTATATCTGACCTCGGGGTGCGGATTTTTGTTGTTATTGTTGTTGTTTGTTTAACTGGGAAGCAACAGGTCTCGGGTTGATATGGATGAGAACCAGGGAATACCTGGAATCCCCATGGGATATTTTTTGGGGGAAGAGACCTTTCCCAGGACAGGCACAGGGAACCCTGGAGGTGACAAAGACTCAGCCACGGCCGTGACTGCTCCTGCCTGACCCTATATCGGATGTCCAAGGTTTTCCAACACTTTGGATTCGCTGCCAGGGCCGGATTTCCTATTTCACCCCTGCATCCCCGCCAGCTGGGACATCCCACACGGGGGGGATTAGGGAATTCCGGCTTATGCCGGCAGCTTCCTATGGAGCTGGAGGTTCATTTCCAGTCATTAATTAGGGATTTGGCCTCCCGAGGGGCAGCTCCGATCTCTGCCCTCTGTGACCAGGGACAGGAGCCAGGGAACGGCTGGAGCTGTGTCAGGGCAGGCTTAGGTGGAAATTAGGGAAAGGTTCTTCCATCCAGCAGAGGGTGGTCTGGCACTGACCAGCCTCGCCACGGAATGGTCACGGCCGCAAGGCTGCCAGAGCTCCAGGAGCGTTTGGACACCGCACCCAGGGATGCACAGGGAGGGATTGTTGGCCCGGGCCAGGAGCCGGGCATGGACGATCCTCTCTTTTCCGCCGCTATTCCCTCATCCCAGCTCCGTTTTCCGCCGCTATTCCCTCACCCCAACATTTGCGGCTTCGGGGCCCGGCTCGGACCGAGCGCCCTCAGCGCCGCGGCGGCCCCGCCCCTCACGCTCTCCCCGCCCTCCCCGCCGCGCCTCCACCAATCCGCGGAGAGGGGCGGGGCCGCCTCGCGGCGCGGGAATCTCCAGGCCGCGCTCCCATTGGCCGGGGCCCGCGCGCCGCCGGGCCCGCGCGCGCGCCGCCATCTTAGCGCGGGAGGCGCGCGGGGCTGAGGGGCGGCCGCGTTCAGGGGGGAGGAGGCGGCGGCGCCGCCATGAGCGCTCCCGGCCCCGATCCCGCCGAGCCCGGTCCCGCCGAGCCCGAGCCCGCCGAGCCCACCGCCGGCTTCAGCTTCGGCCCGCTGCTCCACACTCTGGGGGACCCCGGCGCCCCGCTGGGAGAGCTGACGGACGCGCACCTCACCATCATCAGGTTGAGCGCGGTGGGGGGGACGCGCAGGCTGTCGGAGGGAAGCGGAGGTTCCCCGAGGGGCCTGAGGGCTCGGGCCGGGCCGGGAGGGTCACGGAGCGGGGAGGTGCTGCCCCGGCTGCCGTCGGGGAGGCCGGGCTGGGGGCGGCGTGGCCGCGGGGAGGCCGCGGGAGACACGCGGGGCTGGGGGCAGGGAGAGCAGGAAGGAGGAGGGCAGCGAGGGAGGAGTGAGGGAAGGAAGGAGAGGAAGAGGAGGGAGGAAGGAAGGAGCGCTTCTCCCCAGGCTCTGCGCATCCCAGAGCCTCCCTGCCCTCTTGGATTTCGTGGGGGATCGTCGGAGGTGGGTGAAGAACGCTGGGAAATAATAACTTTCTTTTAATGACGGGGCGTTGCAGCTGTATGATTGGAAGGGTGAAGTTTTTTAGTTGCGTTCTTCGTTCGGGTTTTGGAGCGATCGTGCCTTGTTTTAATCGCATTTCTTTCTGGAAGGTGCTTCTTCCCCGTGAGGTTCTGCCTTTACCTGCATCTTAACAATTTTATCATGTGCAAAGGCAGGATCTCTATCTTAGTGTCTCCTTTCAGTTCTGCGGGGACTTTTAAAGCTGTAACTACTCAGAAACCAGATTTTGCAGGTTTCCAGAAATAAGTGACAGCAAAAAAAACCAACGAAGTCCTGATGTAAATATTAAGCAGCAACAGGTTTCTCAGGTTGTCCGTGGATGACTGAACTTAGCACGGTTTGGGCTTTGTGATGAGAAACTGATGATTAACGTTTTATGGGCTAATTACAGCTCTCCTGCAGAGATGTTCCTCACAAATGTGCAAAGTTGTCCTTGTTGCTTGTCAAACCAGGATTTTCCTGCCTTCTGGAACTGCTCTGAACTTTCCTCTGCTTATGAGGAGAGTGCTTTTTCAGCTCCTGCATTTCTGCTTTTCTCATTTGCAGCAAGTCATTTAAAGTGTGCGTGCTAAATTTGAATGTTTTTGTAGAAGCTGACCAAAAAAATCAAAGCCCTTAATATTTTTATAAATGTTCTGTAGGCAGAAAATGAGTCATTACTCACTTTGCACAGGATTTGGCTGCTGGGTCAGACCTGGTGGCGTTTTTGTTCTTTAGCTCCTTCAATGTCGTATCGATTTCCTTCAAGGGAACACGCGGCTGTGTGTGTGTCCGAAATTGAAAGTTGAGTCAGTTACAATGTGTTTAACTTGTAAATATCCTTTGGTTTCCCTCCTGCTCCTTTGCAGCCGCCTGACCGGTGAAGGAGGCAAAGCGTTCACTGCAGATGTCAGGAAACACTTCCCTCAGCTCTGCAAGGTCTTCAAGGTATGGATTTTTTCCATTCAGTTCTCTTACACTTCAGTGAACAGAAATATATTTTGGTGGGCAAGGTCAGTGGGCATTGAAAAACTCAAATTTAAGTTTGTTTCTGGAGTCTCAGAATGATTAAGGTTGGAAAAGATCTCTGGGATCTTGGAATCCAACCTTTAATAGGAATGCAGGGTAGTGACAGAGCAGGAAGGGGTTTTTGGCAAAATAGATTTTTCCTGTGATGAGGAATTAGTGCAGAAAAAAAATAATAAAATGCTGAGTCTTGGATGTGTTCAGGCAGCACCCCACAGTCAAATCTAATCTTCCAGCCAGAGGAGAGAGTGTGTTGTGGCTGCCTTAGAAACACTTCAGAATATGCAGTACATGTCAAGGTTTTTTAAGGATTAGTGCAAAGGTTGTTCTGAGCCTTTTTTTCCTTCTGGTTTAGAAGCTTAAAAACAGTTGGAGAGTCAAGTGAGAGGACATAACATCCACAGCCAAAGGGAAAGACTTGGGGTGTTTGGGATTTATTGCATTAAAGCTGTTTTAATTACAGAGAGTAAAAATTGTGTTCAGCACCTCAGATTGTTTTATTGGTTTGGTGTGTACAGAATTCAGGGAGGGTTTCCTGCATGGCTGCATTTTTCACCAGGTGTTTGCTTCTGACATGTTCCCAGCAGTGTTTGTATTCAGACAATAAACTCAATGTTTCTCAGTTACTTTTCTAACCTGAGGTTCTGTGGATTTGGTTTGGTTTTGTTTTTCAGACACACATTTCCAGTCCAAACTTGGAGCTCAGTAATGCAGCACTGCAGGCCTTGGGATTCTGCACTTTTAATTCAAACAACACAGCTGAATTATCTGGTAAGCAAACAGACTGTGAGTACAAACATTTACATCAGAGCTCTCTCTTTATGTTTTCCTTTAGCATTTATTGAAATTTTAACCAGGTTTTGTCTGTAACATGAGCAGTGTGATCAGTTCATTAATTACATCTTGTACACAAGCATGGTGATAATTTTTCATGCTGTTACACTAATTCTGTTTTACTAACTTGGAGTTTCATTAAATGCTTTGGTAGCAATCAGTACAGTAATTAGTTGTGTGGAATTAGTGATCAAAAAAAGATATTCATGTGGGAAAAGAGTGCAGAACCTATTTGTAGGATTTGAGGGTGCACAGTAGAGCTTTTCCACCTTTTCCAGCTTTTTCTTGGAGATTTCTTTGTTCCATCATATCATGGAGTGGTTTGAGTTGGAGGAGACTGTTAAAGGTCATCTAGTCCAGCCCCAAATATTTCAAATTAATCTAAAATAATCCAAAACCCTATGGCCTGCAGTCCTAGAAAGTGCTAAATCCTTTTCACAAAAGCTTTTGTTTTTGAGAACTGGAGGCTTTGCCTCAAGGTAAAACCACAGGGTTTTGGTAACAGGGCAGATTTTCCTGTTTGAAATGGGTTCTTTTGGTTCTTCTCCTCAATTTTTTCAGTATCTTCTGCTTTCCTATTTTGCAGAATTCCCCCTGATTCCCTGTGAGAATGAGGCATTTCTAACAATGTTTGTGTGGTATTTTTCTTTCCTCTCATAACTCGTTTTTTCTAACCAGTTGGTGAATGACAATTTTGTTACAGAGTGTCAGGCTCCATAAATCACAAAGCCCTGAGAACAATGGGGAGTTAAAAAGGGAAGGAGGACAAGCAGCTCCTGTACCTTTGGGTGTGCTTTTGTTTGGGGGGAGAGGAGTGCAAGTGTCCTTCCATTTCTGTGGTTGTGAGGTCACTCACACACAAAGTGCAAATCTGCAATAAATCAGACTTTCTACCCTTGAACTTTAAAGGAACACATGATTGCTCCACCTGTGTTCTTAGCTGGATCTGAGTCCTGTATTAACCTTATTAATTTCTATGTAATGAGCTACAATTTTAATAACAAAATTAATAACTTTAATAACCAAAACCTCTTCCAGGCTCTAAAATAAATTTAAGCCAATTTATGACCAAAACGCTGCAGAATTCACTTAAAATCCAAGAAGTTTTGAATAATTAAACACTTAACCTTTAGCCCAGATGTTTTTAACTAAAGCTTTGTTCTAATTTTATGGATTCTTACAAAGGTAATACAGAAGCACTGCATTATTAATATTTGTATATTAATACATTTTTAGCTATTTTGGTAGGAGAGAAACTGCCCCAAAGTGATGTTTAAGGCAGGAAATCATTGGGAACTTGCAGCTGAATGGATCCTGGGCAAATTCAAAGTGAGCAGAACGACCTGGAATGTGTTGAACAGGATTTTGAGGGTTTGTGTGTTCTCCTTTCAGCCACTGAAATCCAGGAGTTGCTGGCAGCAGTGAACAGCGTTGCCGTGAAATCCTCGGACAAAAACACTCGCACTCGGGCACTTTGGGTCATCTCCAAGCAGGCATTTCCTCCAGAAGTTGTTAAAAAGGAGGTGAGTTCCTTCACTTTGCTTCTGGTGGCCTCGTTTCTCACAGAGAGGAGGCTGCAGAAATGGTTAAAAAGAAGGTGAGTTTGTTAATTTTTCATTTTGGTGCTGTCCTTTCCTTGGGAGAGGGGGCAAATTCGTGGTCACTCTCAGCTCAGTGGCTTTTGTAGCCAGAAGTGGTTTCCCATCAAATCTGACAGCCAGGTATCAACTCTTGGAAAACCTGAGCCAGAAATTATTGCTTCCCTTGAGGGGAAAGCTGCAATGTGAGCAGTTCTATCAGAAAGCAGTGAAATATCACAGGGGAGAAAGGCTGTGAATATTCCAGTTTAAAACAAGACCTGGCATAATCCAAACACAAGCCTGGAAAATGAAATGTCACAATTCCAGCTCCTCATGGAATTATTTGTGTCCAGGTGCTCACTGTGCTGTTCTTTTGTTTCCTCAGGTGTCCAATATTCTCTCTACCCTGGAAACAATCCTGACCAAAGGAGAAGTTCAGTCTGTTGTGGTTGAATATGAAGCACTTAATGTCATTATACGGTGAGTGCTCTGCAATATTCAGTTGTCATCCTTTATTTAAAGGGGGGAAACTCTTCATACAAAACTTTAGTGGCACTGAAAGTACTGAAGAAAAAAACTTCAATTCTTCTTGAGTTGTTCATTATGTTAAGGATTCTTTTCCTTCAGTGTTGCCCTGGTTTTGTCTGGGTTAGAGGTGATTGCTGAGTGCTGTGGGTTGGATTTGGGATGGGAATGATGTTGGTAACACCAGGGGTGTTTCAGTTATTAAAACCACTGTTCATGGAGTCTGTGCAAACCTGGCTTGGGATTCTTCCAAAAGCTGCTGGGAGTTGTTCCAGCTGTGTGAGAGCTGCCTGGGATGGTTTATGGCCAGGCTTCCCTTGGGCATGGTGCATTCCTGTCAGGCTCTCAGCTCCTTTGCCCACATAGTTGTGATAAAACAGAAAGGGCAGCTCTCAGGTCAGGCTGTTGTGCTTTAGGAGAGGTTTAGCTGAAGTAACACTTGAACTTGGCAGTTTTAACACAATCCTAAAATACATTTGATTAAAAAAGTTGGAATGGTTTCCTATAACTCACAGATTGAATTAGAGCATTTATTGATGATATAAAGATAACTTCAGTGCCTCATCTGTCTGCTGGAGATCTGTAATCTCTTTTTTTTGTTTTTTTTTTTTTTTTTTTTTTTTTTTTTTTTTTTTTTTTTTTTTTTTTTTTTTTGTTTTTTGTTTTTTTTTGGATCCAGCTTAATGGAGCAAACTCCAGCCCAGATGGGAGAAGAGGCTGTGAGGTGGGCAAAGCTGATCATCCCTCTGGTTGTCCACTCAGCTCACAAAGTGCAGTTAAGAGGTGCCACTGCCCTGGAGATGGGGATGCCACTGCTCCTGCAGAAGCAGCAGGAGGTGGCAGCTGTCACTGAGCACCTGATGACCACAGTGAGTGACAATGCTGGCCCTTTGTCAGCAGGAAAATTGGGGGGTGTTGGGGGGCATTAATTTGATTTCCTGGGCACTGACAGCAACTTCTTGCTGCCAGTGGTTTTAATGTTAAAAAGGAATGGAAATATAAATACAGGAGCACTGCAAGAAAGTGCCCAGCAGCAAAGGGGATGGGAGACAGAATTTGGAGGCCTGAGAGTGGAGATGGAGGCAGGAAAGCAGAGGATCTCAGCATTTTCCATGTGCTTTAGGATTCCCCAGCCTGTGCAGCACCAGCCCTTGGATGTTTGTGATGGAGCTTTTCATGTTCCCCTTCACTTCCAGGACTGGGCTTACTTGGCTTATTTATTTTGCCTTATTTTCTGCAGAAAAAGCCCAAAAAAAACCCCCAACCAAACAAGGTGGTGTTTGGGGTCAGGGTGTGTTTTGACTTTGGAGTCAAATATTTGAAGAAATGGATTTTGCTTTGTTGGTTGTCACTGTCAAAAATACATAAATTTGAACTAAAAAGAAAATCAGAATCACAGCAAATGCTGTGTGGTACAGGATGAAATCCTTCTGATGCAGAAACAGGCATTGATATGTGTAGTTTCTTTGAATATTTAAATCTATTTCTTGTAGAAATCCTATTCCTTTCTCTCCGCAGAAATTAATCGCCGACCTTCAGAAACTGTTCTCCGCGAAAAACGAGACCTTCGTGCTAAAGCTGTGGCCCCTGTTTGTCAGACTGCTGGGAAAGGTAAGCAGAAAGGCAACCAATCTCCAGGGGAAAAGGAGTTTTTGAACAGCAGAAATCTCTTGAATTCTCAATTTCTTCCTGCCCAGACCCTGCATCGCAGCGGCAGCTTCATCAACTCCCTGCTGCAGCTGGAGGAGCTGGGCTTCCGCAGCGGCTCCCCGGTGGTGAAGAAAATTGCCTTCATTGCATGGAAGAGCCTCATTGATAACTTTGCCCTAAATCCAGGTAGATTAAAAAAAAAAAAAAAAGAATTAACCCTGATTTGTTTTGCCTGCTTTATTACATAACTGGAAAAAAAAAATCTGTTGGTATTCAATGTATTGTTTGTTTATCATTGGATATCCACATAACGGTGCATAAAAATTCATGGTGTGTTTGCAGAAATTGGAGGGTTTTGGTTTCTTTCTTGGTTTTTTGCATGTTTTGTTTGCAGAAATGGGAGGTTTTTGGTTTCTTTCCTGGTTTTTTGCTTGTTTTGTTTTCTTTTTGAAGCAAAGAGGTAGTTGAATCATTTGTTCTATCCTAATTTTTCTACTGGGAGTGCTAGAAATGGAAAAAAAATAGGGAATGATGTTTTGTAGTGCTATAATTGAGAAATAGAGAGTAAAACATTCTGTATATTTTATTTTGGGTGGTTTAACTGGAGAAAGGCAACACTTCAGGATTTCAGAGGTGTTTTAAAAAAAGTTGTTTTCAAGGTGTAACCAGATCTGGACAAGTTTTTAGTCTGCCCTGTGTCAAAATACAATATTTTTTATTTTGATTGTGCTTCTCTGTGTTCTGAAGAGAAAAGTCAGTGTTTGATTTTCCTTTCCTTGGAGCAGATGGGACCTAACAGAGCAAGCAAGAGGGAATTCCTTCTGTTTACCACAGAATCCCAAAATGGGTCAGCTTGGGTCCAACCTCCCTTCTCAAGCAGGGTCAGGTTGGAATTCAGAACATTTAGTTTCAATCTTAGTGTTGAAAAGAAATCCTTGATTTTCCCAGAGTTGTTCTGGGCAATAATTAGAGCAGTGAGAGAATTTCAAAGGTTGGTGTGATTGAGTTTTGCAAATTACTGGTAATTGAATTTGAAGCTAAAATATATTAGAGGAAAAAAAGGTAATGGTTTGATCAGATTTTGCTGGGCTGTGATTTAATAGTTGGTGGTGTTTAAAATGCACCTTTCTGATCTCCCAGACATCCTGTGCAGTGCTAAGAGGCTGAAGCTGCTGATGCAGCCCCTGAGCTCCATCCACGTGAGGACAGAGGCTCTGGCACTGACCAAGCTGGAGGTCTGGTGGTATTTACTGATGAGACTGGGACCTCACCTGCCCTCCAACTTTGAGCAGGTAACAAGAATCCTGATCCCTGTGCAGCTCAGGCCCCTCTGGGTTCTGTAAAATATCCCTGCACCATCCCTCTGGGGTTTGGTACTGAAATCAAACTCCCTCAAGGAACCAGTTTGTCCCTGTGTGTGTGACTTGCAGATTGGGTAGAAGGGATATTTGGGACTCACAGCCACAAAATACTGGAGAGTCTGTGGGAATGAGCTGTGAGCATCTCTGGAAATCTCCCCTGAGTGCAGTCATGGATTATAAACATGGGAAATAAAGGCTCTTCTCTCCTTTCTCCAAGGAAGTGTGGGCTGGGAAAAGGCTGCCATTGGAAAACTGATGAAAAGACCATAAATATTTAGGAAGATAGAAAGAAAAACAATGCAGGTGTTTCATTTCTAGTCACTTTCTAAGTGGAATAGACCTATTTCTATTCAACTGGATTTAATTAAATTAATCTCCAAGAGGAGAGTAAAGGGAGGGAAAAGTATTTTCTTAGGGTTATCAAAACATACTGCATCCAACAGGACTTTTTGTTTGATTAAACATTTCTAATTCATTATAAATACCCAGAAACCCTTGATTTGTGATGTTTGAAATGAGCTTTTCATGGCTGGCACGTGTTGGAGCTGTTGCTGGGATCCCTTTGCAGGTTTGTGTCCCATTAATCCAGAGCACCCTGAGTGTGGATTCTGCTGCTGCCTTCCCAGGAACTCCCTCACGTCCCAACAACCCCAGCCTGGCCTCAGCAACCCCTGGGCAGAAATCAGGTACTGAAACATCAGCCCATGGAGATTTCCAGCTGCATTTCACCTGCAGAGACTCATCTCTTCTGTTTGCCATGTTCCTGCTTTTTCATTGATAATTACTGTTTTTGAAAACGGATTTTTCTGTAAAAACTCTGGTCATTGCAAGGCTCAGGGGTCATGATTTATACTGGGTAAAATGAGGCTGTTGCAGTCATTATTTAAAGTTTAAAAAGTTATGCCAATTACAATTTGGGGGCCATTTTAATGTCCTGAATTGTGTTCTCTCTGTTGCAAGGGAGCTGTGGTTTTGAAATCTTACTCTTCATGTATTAATATATGTGCTATTTATATGTGCCCTTTTATTTCTGTAGCATTTTTAGTTTCTGCCTGAATAGTAGAGAGTCTTGGAATGGTTTGGCTTGGGGAAAAGACCTTAAAGCTCATCCCACTATCCCAGGCTGCTCCAAGCCCTGTCCAACCTGGCCTTGGGCACTTCCAGGGCCCCCCAGGCAGGAATTCCATCCCAATCTCCCATCTAACCCTGCCCAGGGGTGATGATCCATCAGGAATTTTCATGCTTTAACCATATGTGAAACCACATCTATTTCAGCTTTATATCTAAATATCCAATAAAGAATTCCTGGTTTTTCTTCCCTTTCTAGAAGCCTGGCATCCATGGCTTGTGCCATTCTGCTCTGTAATTGGGAGCCTCAGGGATATCCTGGATTTGGGGAGTTTCCTGTCTTCCCTTCTTTAAAAAGTTCATCTTAGTCCTGTGAGATCACAGCTGAGCTGAGCTGGCCAAAATATTTTGCCAAGACCTCTTAGATTTGTGTTCCAGGTGACAATTTCCAATGGAAACTGTTTTGTAGCAACACATTTATCCAACAACAGCTCAGTGACTGTGTAACCACAGCTCCCACGGAGATTTGTGTGGCCAAAATAAACTTTGGTGTCCCAGACTTTACAATTTTGGGGCAGATATTTAAACTTGGGGGAAAAAATATCTAAACCCCACTTCTCTGTGAAACCTGGCTGTCAGAGGTGCCTTTCAGCCAGCACCACTCCATCATTTCTCCTTTTCCTGGACAATTTGGGGCTTTTCCCTGGAATGTGAGCTTGGCTTTGTGTCCCTTCCCTCAGGTGCTTTCCCCTTTGTGAGCCCAGGCACGCCCAGGATAGGCCTGAACAGCAGCACAGCAGGAGTGGTGCTCTTCCCTTCCATCCAGCTCCTGGGGATTGAAATGCTGCTCCACTTCCTCATGGGCCCACAAGTTGTGGAGTTTGCTAAGCAAAACAAGCTCGTGCTTAGTTTAGGTATGTGAATTTTATATTTTCTTATCTTATTTTCTTTTCTTATTTTCTTATTTTCTTATTTTCTTATTTTCTTATTTTCTTATTTTCTTATTTTCTTATTTTCTTATTTTCTTATTTTCTTATTTTCTTATTTTCTTATTTTCTTATTTTCTTATTTTCTTATTTTCTTATTTTCTTATTTTTTTCTTATTTTCTTATTTTCTTATTTTCTTATTTTCTTATTTTCTTATTTTCTTATTTTCTTATTTTCTTATTTTCTTATTTTCTTATTTTCTTATTTTCTTTTTTTATTTTTTTATTTTTTTATTTTTTTATTTTTTTATTTTTTTATTTTATTTTCTTATTTTCTTATTTTCTTATTTTCTTATATATATTTTGTTATATTTTTATGTTTATATTTATTATATTTTATTATGTTTTATTATATTTTATTATATTTTATTATATTATGGCATATTATGATATAGTATATTATGATATATTATTTATAGATATATATTTATATAATTATATAGATAGTTATTTATATATTTATATATTTAATTTTAAAACAGGTATTTGCATAACTCAAATCCTGTCTGTTAAAATGAAATGATTTAAAGTTCTAAATGTAAAACGATTTTAACTTTGAAGTGTTCTCATCTTTAAGATATTTTTTGTGTTAAAAATGCTGTAAATACACAAATACTCAATGATTTTAAAGGCTTATTTTCCCATTAAACTGCAAAGTAACAGGTTTGTGGAATGTGTTGTGTTTTTGTTTGTTTTTTGTTCTTGTAGAGCCTCTCCAGTACCCACTGATCAGTAGCCCTTCTTTTTTTTGTAAGCATGCCAGCACCCTGATCAATGCTGTTCAGGATGGCTTTGTTGCAATTGGAAAAGAAGTTTCTGGTAAGGATTCAGTGATGAAATTTAAACATTTTCTGGGAAATCAAGCAGCACTTTGTGTGATATCCTGAGCTTATAAAAAGCAGAGCTGGTCTGACTTGCATTGAAATTTGAGTTTTGGCTTCAATCAGAACCTGTCCTTTAGGACAATTTGGATTTTAGCTGCAGTTTTGTTGGATGTTTTCATTGCAGGCTGAATAAAGCCATTGTTACCTTGCAGATTGTTTGCTGAATGTCATCTGGAAGGACATGAATGGATATGTGAAAACAGCAATTGAAGCAGGTAAAAAGGGTCATTTGCTTTAATTTGGCATTGCTCACCAGTCAGAGGTGGTTTCTTTTTAAACTGGACCATAAATTGTTGGTGCTTTATTGCTTGGGTTTAGTCTGAATCAATAATTCTCTCTTATTTTAAAGCAATTTCAACAGGAAAACAACCCCTCCTCAAGTCTTTAGTGTTGAGGGATGGAGACAAAAATTAAAGTTTTTGATTCTGGTGCCTTTTTTTTCTTCATTGAAGTTCTGTTCCATACCAAACTGTAGTGTCTGCAGATGTATAAAAGTTGTTTCCTATTTTAAAAATGTCCTTTCTCCAAGAAAAGTCCAGAATATTCTTAATAGTGCAAACTTTTCTATTGAAAATTGAACAGAAAATGAAGAAGCTTTCTTTGGACGAATACAAAATTCCACAACTTTAACGTATCAAAATTCCAATCCTTAATGAAACAAAGGTGTTTCCATTTCCTAATTAAACTTGGAGGTTTTTATTTAAACTTTGAATTTTCTGTTGTGTTATGGACAGAATTGGTACCTGAACCTCTGAATTATGTGGTCAATTTTTTACAAACTTACACAGATTTTTTTTTTTTGCTTTTGCACTAAAAGCTGAAATGATGCTCAGAGTTCCCATTCTGCTCTGACTGGAAAATGTTCTTTATTCCAGGAAATAAGAAAGAGAAGCAGGGCTCAGAAATACTGACCATGTTACTGCAGGCCTTAAAAAACATTGTGAGATCAAATTCTCTGCCTGTGCAGAAAATACTGGTGAGTTTGTCTTGAGAAGCATTTTCAGATTCAGCAGCAGAGTTGGGTACATGGTTCCTCCTCTGCTTCAAAAAAAAAAAAAAACACTTTGGAGACCTTGGTGGAATTCTTTTTTTGGGTTTTTTTGGGGTTTTTTTTGTCGTGGTTTTTTTGGTTTTGTGTGGGTTTTTTTGTTTGTTTGGGGGTTTTTTTGTTGGGTTTTTTTGTGTTTTTTGTTTGGTTGGTTGGTTTTTTTTTCTTAACTGAAGGGAATTGCTTCAGCTTTACTTTTATTTGTGATGTTTCTTAAAATATTTGAACCCTCAGAAAAGAATCTATTTAAATGTTCTCTTTTTTTCTCCTCTTCTCCTTAGTCTCTCATTGATATTACTGTCAAGGAGTTGCCTCCAAAAGTTTTGGGATCCCCAGCTTATCAGGTTGCTGATATGGATCTTTTAAATGTAAGTCTGATTGAATTCTGGGACTTGATTAATGCTGAGAGGTATTGGCAAGTGAAATTATTTCATTTTCCAGAGTGCAGGCTTGGTTTGCAGGTCTGACTTGTGAGGAGTAATTTTACTGTCTCTAATTAATGAAATTACTGCAGAAAAGGGGCTGATAGTCATTAGTGGGTATCATGTTCTGCGTGCTGCATCAGAAAGGAGGAACAGATAATAAAATATTCAGAAAATAATCACAAAAAACCTGTGAAAAAAAGGCTGAAATGCTGCTGAATTTAGGGAATTTTTGTTTGGAGAGGAGCAGACTCAGCAGGGAGGAGTGTGCTCCTAGCTGAAGTTTTAATTGGCAAGTTAAATTTAATTTAATTTAAATTTAATACATTGTGTTAAATACTCTCAACATTAGCAAACCTGAAATATTTGTGATAGATTTCAACAGAAGCTGCCCAAAAGATCTCTTGCTGTAACCTGGAAATCAGCAAATCCCAGGATCTGGCAGCACCTTAAGTTTCCAGTTTTCTCTCTTATTTTTATGTTGAAGTGTTAGAATTGACAATTTTGGACAACTTTTAATAATTATGAATTCCTAGCTCAGAGTTCAATACAATACAGAAATACTTGTGGGAGTGAGGCAGCCATTTCATGTGATCAGTGTTGTTTTAACCTCTTCAATTCCTCTTCCAAGGGAACTCCAGCTTTGTTCCTAATCCAGCTGCCTTTCCATAATAATCTCTTGGAATGCTGTGTGACAGATGAGAGGTATGTGGGGCTTGGAGCATCCCTTAGAAAACACAATTTCATTTTTTTCCCTCTAATTTCAGCTGGGGAAAAAAAATCTCTTACTTATAAAATTTCCTTCCCCAGATTCTTTGGGATTCTGGAAACTCTGGTGGGTTTTGCCCTGTCTGGGCCCACCTCTGCCCTGGCTTTCAGTGAGTCTGTGCTCTGTGTCATTGATCAGAGTGCAGGGCAGGTGGGCAACAAGGAGCACCTCTGGAGGATGTGGAGTATTGTTGTTCATCCTCTGACTGAGTGGATTAATCAGGTAATCCCTCCTTTCCTCCCTCCCTTTCCTCCCTCCTTTTCCTCCTCCTTTCCCTCCTTCCATTCCTCTTTCCTTTTCCTCCCCCCTTTCCTTTCTTCCCTCCTTTTCCTCCCTCCTTTTCCCTCCTCCTTTTCCCTCCTCCTTTTCCCTCCTCCTTTTCCCTCCTCCTTTCCTCCTCCTTTGACTTTGGTTCTCTTCCCCACCCCACAACCCCACAGGAGAACTTTGCTGAGCATTTCTCTTCATTTTTTCTTTAGGAATTCCATGCCTTGAGGTGATACTGAAATTAGATAGCTTGGCATAATCCTGCTGGTAAAAACCAGGGAAAGCTTCCCCTCCAGGAGCTGTTAACTTTTAAATACCATGGGTTGGTTTGCTTGGTGTGAAAATAAAATAAATCCCAGATTGGGGTGTTCAGGATGTAATTAGGCTGGAGTTTTACTGATGTTAGGCACTAAGTGTAGTAAAAGCCATCTAAATGATAATACTTCAGAGATTTAGCAGCTTGTTTATTAGAAATATGTTGACTGCAATGAATGAATTAATCTTCATTAGTCATTAGATCTAAAAATCATCAAATTTATGCAGAAAGTTTTAGGTGCTGTGATTATTTACAGCAGCATGGACACAGGGAATGGCTCCCCACTGCCACAGGGCAGGGATGGATGGGAGATTGAGGAGGAATTCCTGCCTGGGAAGGTGGGGAGGGGCTGGAATGGAATTCCCAGAGATGCTTTGCCTTCCTGAAATCTGTATTATTGATCAGCAAATGTAAAATTGGGTGTCCAGGCAGTAAAATGTCCATGAAGATGATTCCAGATTTTCAGAGTGCTCAGTGAGGTAAATTGGGCTGTGACCAAGTCAGAGCCTGATCCCAAACTGGAGCAAAAAGGACTGGCTTAAAAATTAATTACAACCTGATTAACAACGACCTGATTAACAACCATTTATTTCCTTATGGTCCTTTGCTGTGTGACCTTTTTGCCTTTCCATGCCCTGAGCATCCCTGGCAGTGTCCAAGGCCAGGTTGGAGCAGCCTGGGACAGTGGGAAGTGTGGAATGAGATGAGTGGGGTTGGACTGAGATGAGTTCTAAGGTCCCTTCCAATCCAACTCAACCCATTCCAGGATTGCCTGAGTGTGGCAGCTGAAATAAGTGAGAAACACATCAGCCATTTCCTGACAGATTGGTTGGATTCTTGGAATGTGTTTTTGGCCTTTAGAAACAGAGCTTTTTTACCCTTTGCTAGCAGGTTCCTCCTGAACTCTTCAAAGAGCAGAATATCTGATTGCAAACTGTGTTTATGACAGTGAATCAGGAACAGCCTCGTTTGTCATCCCAATTTTGCAGCTTCATTAATGGCCCAGTTTGAGACAAAATTTGGGAGGACACTTCCCAAAGGGGTCTCTTCTAAAAAAGCAGATTTCAGCAGCTCTTCTCCCAAACAATTTGGGAGATAATCTCCTTGGAGAAACATGGAAAAACCTATTTATTTGACCAGCAAAGTATTCACAAGCATGAAAATCTGAATAATATTAAACCATGAAACTTTTCTTGTTGCAGAATAACGAGGTGAACCAGGGAGATGCCCTGGAACACAACTTCAATGCTGTCTACAGTGCTTTGTTGCTGCCAGTATCCCACATTTTCCCCACTCAGGGATTCCCACAGGTAACACCAAATTAATCAAATTAATTAAAAAACAAAGTGGCATTTATAAAATCTGAACTCTCAGAGCTGACTTGGGGTTCAGTCTGGGTTTTGGGTTCAGTACAACACCGACCATGGATTTAAACCCCTAAACCTCCAACTTAAAACCCTAAAGACCTCCCAAGGTTTTGACAGAAGAAGAAAGCATAAAGCAAATTTTCTCTGTGCACAGATAATGATAATTATCCACTTTTTCTCTCTGTTGTTAAAGCCATCCTTGAAATCCTTGCTGCGCTCCTGGTCAGAGCTGTACCGAGCTTTCGCTCGCTGTGCTGCCCTGGTTGCAACAGCAGAAGAAAACCTGTGCTGTGAAGAACTCTGTGCCAAAATAATAGCTGGGCTAGAAGGTGAAACTCCAGTAGTGAGTATAAAACATATCATTCAGCAGATCTCTTCTAAATTAGATGTAAGAATTGTGAATTCTAATAGAGTGATTTCTGTAGCCTGGCTATAAAGTCTATAGCCTGACTTAAAGCTTTGATTTGCTGACAGGAGTTGGCAGAGAATTAAAAGAAGGGAGTAAAAATCATTATAAAGCTTAAATATTCAAATAGTTAAGCAGATTTTAGGGTTGGCTTCTAATGAATAATAATGATTAATGAGTGGTGGTAAATGGGATTTGTCCAGGTGAGGTGGGTTTATAAATGCCACAAACCCAGGCACTGCAGTTAGGAAGGAGGAACATGGAACCAGCAGCCTTCTACACTCAAATTTAAGGATTTTACTGCTAAAGCTGTGTAAAAGGGAAAGATTTTGAAAGAATCAGTGGTTTTTTACCTAAATTGCCTCTTCCCAAACTCACACCACGAGGGGAGGGGGATGAACATTTTCTTTGGGATATAAAATCCTTCATGCTTAAAAGTTCACTTTGGAAAAAATACTGTGAAAGAAACAAAAAAAAAATAGAATTTAAAAACCTGGGATTGAGAGGATTGCATCATTGTAACCTACCTTGGATGCTGCTGTAATCTGATAAAAAACCCATCATTTTCAAAAATCAGCAAGTACTAAACAAGCCAAACTTAAACAATTGAAAAGTTCAGTGTGAAGTTATATTGGAACTTCTTTGAGCTCACACTCCAAAGTGTTCCTTTTAAAGCAGGTTTGGCCTTATTGAGTAAAGTTTGGATGAATTGAGAGGGGAAAAAAGCAACTTTGATCATTTTCTATGCACTATAAATCAATTTTGCTTTGACTTTGAGTTAATGACAACTTAATTGTTGTGCCTGTAATGACTTTTCTGGCAACCAGGCATTGTCCTTGAGCACACAGTGACCCTTGAACCTTCATTTTCCTCATTTATCCTAAAAGTGAGCCCTTCTCCCAGCTGCCTGCTGCTGTTTGCTGCTTCAGACAGCAACATTTATCTCTTAATTATTAGAATGGCCAGCTCATCCTCAGTGTAAATGTGAATTTAAAATGGAATTTTATCACTCTGAGCTGATCATGCAGAACAATTCCACCCACCTTTCATTAGAAGTTGTTTCTTTGTTATCCTGAACACCCAATGTGGGTTTTTTTCTGTCATTGTTGCTCTTTTGCTGATTGATTTTTGGTTTTGCTGATTGACTTCTGTTTCTGCTGATTGATTTCTCTTTCTCCTGATTGACTTTTGTTTTTGCTGATTGATTTCTCTTGCTCCTGATGGATTTCTGGTTTTGCTGATTGATTTCTCTTTCTCCTGACTGATTTCTCTTTCTGCTGATTGATTTCTGTTTTTCCTGATTGCTTGATTGATTGATTTCTGTTTTTCCTGATTGCTTGATTGATTTCTGTTTCTCCTGACTGATTGATTGATTGATTTCTGTTTCTCCTGATTGATTTCAGTTTCTGCTGACTGATTTCTCTTTCTGCTGGTCTCTGTTTCCTCCTCAGGTGTTCTCCATGCTGGAAGGTCTCACCCACCTTGTGTCAGTCATGGTTGATTGCATCAACTTTGCACCCTATGGCACCAAATTCCAGCCCAAAACCAGATGTAAGGAAACACTTCCTTTTTGGGCTTTCTGTGGGTGGCTTCAAGAATTGGTTAAAAATTAGAGTTTAACACAAGACAAAGGGTCATTTTGTAATAAATATTCTTTGTTTGCTTTCCTATTCCCACTTCAGCTGCTAAAGCTGAAGAAATAATTTCCAAAAAAAAGCATAATTTAGTAAAATTTATCTGCCCTATAGAAATATAAGTGGTAAAATGCAGTGTGGGGCTGCTGAAAAAAGAAAGAAATGAATAAAATGAAATTTTAATTGGAAATGTTGATGAGGAAAAACATAATGTAAACTTCACTTTCAAATAAATAAACTAATAACAATTTTTATTTCTCTTTCCCTCCTGTTCACTCTTTCAGAATTTGTGGATCTGAAGAGTGGTTGTTTATTTTCAAGTAGGCATGAAAACCTTAAAAGCAGAGTCTGACCAGAAATATAAATAAAAAGAACAGAAATCAGATACAATTCTGCATTTAAAATGTGTTTAAGTTGTTAAATCAATTTTTAAACTATTTATATATAGGTCTAGTAAAATGCAGTGTTGGGCTGCTGAAAAAATGAAACAAATGAATAAAATGAATTTTTAATTGGAAATGTTGATGAGGAAAAACATAATGTAAACTTCACTTTCAAATAAATTTAATAAATTTAATTTCAAAATTTTTATTTTTCTTTCCCTCCTGTTCACTCTTCCAGAATTTGTGGATCTGAAGAGTGGTTGTTTATTTTCAAGTAGGCATAAAAACCTTAAAAGCAGAGTCTGACCAGAAATATAAATAAAAAGAATAGAAAAAAATAAAAGAATAGAAAGAATAGAAAAAAGTAAAAAAAGAAAGAAAGAAAAGAAAGAAAGAAAGAAAAAGAAAGAAATTGAAAAAATAAAAAGAATAGAAATCAGATACAATTCTGCATTAAAAATGTGTTAAATCAATTTTTAAACTATTTATATATCAATCTAGTTTGGGACTCAAAGCTCTGCCTCTCATGCAGACCCAGTGCTCAGCTCTCTGTTGTTGTCAGGCATGTTTAAGGCAAAAAAAATCAAATTTTTAATTGAATTTTTTTTAAAATCTCAGCTCCCCAGACACCCACAGACTGGGCAAAGAAGAAAAAGGAGCCCCTTGGCAAACTTGCCTCTCTCTTCAAGCTCCTGCTGCTGCTCCTGAACTCCTTCCATGAGTTCAGCTCCAAGGAAATCCATGCAGAGCCCCTGAGTGCCCTGGGCCCTGCCCTGCTGGCTGCTCTGCACACCATCCTCAGCCACATCTCCCTGCCTTCACTCCTTGGAGCCACTTTTGCAGTTTTTTCCAAGCCCTTGGCAGTGTTCTATGAAAAAACCAAGTGAGTGTTTGAAGGGTGGGTGGGAATTTGGGGTGGGAAAACTCTGTGTGGGGATGGAGCTCAGGATTTGAAAAAAAAAAGCCCCATAATTCAAATTTTCATCTTTTCAGAGTGACTCTGTTGGTATCTCTGCAAGGCTCAAAAGTTTAGTTTCCACCTGCTGCTTATTTGCCCTGCAGTGAAGATATTTATTGATAATAATTTGTTTTCTAATGGTCACTGCATTAAAATTTTCTAGGAAATGAATGATAATTACTTGATGTACACTGAAATCCTGGAAGTTTTTTAAGCAGAAGGAAATACTGAGAAAAACTTGGCTTGGTGCTTTTTTTTCCTGAGCATGGTTTTCCTTGGATTTATTCATAAAAATGGAAAAAATATTATTTACTGAGATTATTTTTTTAAAGATTTATTCCTCAAAAAGGAGAAGTTGGATAAATAATTTTGAAGGAAGCAAATAAAAATTTGGGGACCTCTTCAGCTTGGAGGTCTAAATGTAAAGTTCCTCACATTTTCCTGGCTGATTGTACCTAAGATTTTTTTATCTATGGAATACATTTATTCCCTGGAATACATTTATTTCCATGGAATATATTTATTTCTATTGAATATATTTATTTCCCTGGAATATATTTATTTACATGGAATACCTTTATTTCTATTGAATGCATTTATTTCCATGGAATACCTTTATTTCTATTTAATACATTTGTTTACATGGAATATATTTATTTCCATGGAATTGCTCAGTTTTTGGAATTTCTTAGTGGTAGTTCAGCTTTTTAATGCAAATATTTCATCCTTTTAATGCAAATATTGATGGGGCCTGGGAAATGTGTTTAAGGAGAGCATTCAGAGTGCAATTAGAAGTTAATTTATAAGAAAAGCCTTAATTTTAAGTTTGTACTAATTACCTCTCACTTTTCCATTAATTTCTCCTAAAGTCAGCATTTCAAAATCCATGGAATTTAAAGGATAATCTGGGAAACTCCATCAGGAAATTGTTTAATCCCCAACTGAGGCTCATGTCACAAAATGATTCCATCAGGTTACAAAAACGAGTGTGCAGTGCCAGGATTTATTTTCTGTTATTTTTAGGCTTGAAATAAATGAGACAGCAGAATATAAATCCTTTGGATTTGTTTTTGGCAGGCTCCCTGAGGTACCCAAAGTCTACAGCAACCTGAACAACAAGGTAAATTTGCTACAGCAGTCGCTGGGGTTGGGGGAAATCTGGAATCAGCAGAGTTTTGCCATTTCTTCTGTATTAAAAAAAAAAAAAAAAAATCAAAATGTGATGAGGGCAGAGGTTTGATTTTTAGATACTTTATTCTTGCGGGGAGGAGCACTCAGCTCTTGGACTTTGAAGAGTTTTGCCACTTATTCTGATTTAAAAAAATAAATTCAAAGTGTGATGAATGTGATGAGGGCAGAGGTTTAATTTTTAAATTCTTCATTCTCGAGGGGAGGAGCACTCAGCTCTTGGACTCTGAGTTTTGCCATTCCTTCTGTATTAAAAAAAATAAATTCAAAATGTGATAGAGGTAGAGATTTAGTTTTTAAATTCTTTATTCTTGAGGGGAGGAGCACTCAGCTCTTGGACTTCGATGAGTTTTGCCATTTCTTCTTATTAAAAAAAAATTCAAAATATAAATGTGATGAGGGCAGAGGTTTAATTTTTAAATTCTTTATTCTTGAGAGGCGGAACACTCAGCTCTTGGACTTCCATGAGTTTTGCCATTTCTTCTGTATTAAAAAAAATAAATTCAAAATGTGATAGAGGTAGAGGTTTAATTTTTAAATTCTTTATTCTTGAGGGAAAGAGCACTTGGCTCTTGGACTTTGAGTTTTACCATTTATTCCGATTTATAAAAAAAATTCAAAATGTTTTAAATGTCATGAGGGCAGAGGTTCAATTTTCAAATTCTTTGTTCTCGAGGGGAGGAGCAATCGGCTCTTGTACTTTGAGTTTTGCCATTCCTTCTGTATTAAAAAAAATCAAAATGTGATAGAGGTAGAGGTTTAATTTTTAAATTCTTTATTCTTGACGGGAGGAGCAGTCGGCTCTTGGACTTTGAGTTTTGCCATTCCTTCTGTATTAAAAAAAATAAATTCAAAATGTGATGAGGGCAGAGATTTAATTTTTAAATTCTTTATTCCTGAGGGGAGGAGCACTCAGCTCTTGGTGTGACATTCCGGGCTGTAACAATAAAGCTTAAAACCAACGTTTAATTCCGATATTGCCGATTTCAGTTGCGAACTGAGCCTCAACCCCTGTGTCTTTTGTTCCCCCCGAGCTGGAGAAGCTGCTGGCAGAGATCCTGCAGTGCCTGCAGTGCCACTGCCCGGGCTCGTGTGACTCGGAGCTGCTGCAGCAGCTGAGCCCCGTGCTGTGCGTGGCCTTCCAGCACAGGAACAAGCAGCTGCGGCAGCAGAGCGCCCAGCTCTGGAACGGCACCTTCGCCAAGGCCTCCTCGCTCACATACCCACAGCAGCTCAAGTAAGGGACTCCTTGTTCACTCCTTCACAGGTTGTGCCATCCTGAGTCCTTCTGCAAGCTGGGGGACAGGAGCTTTATATATAAATATATATCATATAGATAATAAATATGTATTTTAAAAAAAATATATATATACGTAAGCTTTGTATTGCAAGGTGCTGCCCATTTCCTGAGTAAGAAACTGATGGTCATTGTTCACTCCTTCACAGGTTGTGCCTTTCTGAGTCCTTCTGCAAGCTTGGGGGTTAGGGGGTTTATATATAAATATACATCATATAGATAATAAATATATATTTTGTATTGTGAGGTTCTGCGCTTTTCCTGAGCAAGAAACTGACGGTCATTGTTCACTTCTTCACAGGTTGTGTCATTCTGATGCCTTGTGCAAGCTGGGGGTTAGGAGATTTATGTATAAATATATATCATATAGATAATAAATATATATTTAAATATATATATATATCTAAGCTTTGTATTGCAAGGTGCTGCTCTTTTCCTGAGTAAGAAACTGATGTTCATTGTTCACTTCTTCACAGGTTGTGTCATTCTGATGCCTTGTGCAAGCTGGGGTTAGGAGATTTATATATAAATATATATCATATAAATTATAAAAATATGTTTTGTATTGGGAGGTTCTGCTCTTTTTCCTGAGTAAGAAACTGATGGTCATTGTTCACTTCTTCACAGGTTGTGCCATTCTGAGTCCTTCTGCAAGCTGGGGATTAGGAGATTTATATATAAATATACATCATATAGATAATAAATATGTATTTTATATATATATACATAAGCTTTGTGTTGCGAGTTACTGTGCTTTTCCTGAGTGAGAAACTGATGGTCATTGTTCACTTCTTCACAGGTTGTGCCATCCTGAGTCCTTCTGCAAACTGGGGGTTAGGGGGTTTATATATAAATATACATCATATAGATAATAAATATATATTTTATATATATATACATAAGCTTGGTATTGTGAGATACTGCTCTTTTCCTGAGTAAGAAACTGATGGTTATTATTCACATCTTCACAAGTTGTGGTGTTCCATTCTGATTCCTTGTGCAAGCTGGGGTTAGGAGTTTTATATATAAATATACATAATATAAATTACAAATATATATATATGTAAAAGCTTTGTATTGCGAGATTCTGAATCTTTTCCTGAGTAAGAAACAGATTTTTATTATTCACATCTTCACAAATTGTGGTGTTCCATTCTGATTCCTTGTGCAAGCTGGGGATTAGGAGATTTATATATAAATATATGTCATATAGATAATAAATATATATTTTGTATTGTGAGGTTCTGCTCTTTTTCTGAGTGAGAAACAGATTTTTATTACTCACATCTTCACAAGTTGTGCCATTCTGATTCCTTGTGCAAGCTGGGGGTTAGGAGCTTTGTATAAAAATATATATAATATAAATTATAAATATAAATATAAATTAAAAAAATATATATAAGCTTTGTATTGTGAGGTTCTGCTCTTTTCCTGAGCAAGAAACTGATGTTCATTGTTCACTTCTTCACAGGTTGTGCCATTCTGAGTCCTTGTGCAAGCTGGGGTTAGGAGATTTCTATATAAATACATATCATATAGATAAATATATAATATTCATATATAAATAAAAATATAAATACATAAATATATAAATATATATTTATCTCTTATTTATATCTAAATAAATATATATATATTTTATATATACATATATATACACAAAGCACTTTTATATAGAGAGAGAGATATATAAGTGCTTTGTATTGTGAGGTGCTGCTCTTTTCCTGAGTAAGAAACAGATTTTTATTATTCAGATCTTCACAAGTTGTGTTATACCATTCTGATTCCTTGTGCAAGCTGGGGGCTACTATTTTTATATATAAATATACATAATATAAATAATGAATATAATTATAAAATATATTTAAATATATGTATAAGCTTTGTATTGAGAGCTGCTGCTCTTTTCCTCTCCCATAAATCTAAAATGCTTCTTCTTGTTGAGCAGGTCTGTGTTAAGCCAAGCCAAAAAGAAAATCCCTCTGCTGCTGCCTGGTTTTGAGAGCATTGAGATGTCTGAGGAGTGCAGTGGCCCCTACTCTGACATGGTAAATTAAATATTCTCTTGGGGTTTCATGGGAATTGTTCAGCAGGGAGTGAAAGGTCAGGTGGGGTTTTTAACCTGATTGACCTGCAGTGGTTTCATGTTTAGAATGATGAACTGTGCTGGGTTAGCACTGCCAAAAGACTCAGCTGGTCCTTACCACCTCCTGCATTGGGAATTTGGGGTTCTAGGAATTTATTTGAAATAATTAATTTTGTTTTAAGTTGTCCTCTACGTAACTTAGAGGAAATTTAGGAATGTTGGGATGGTTTTATTCTAGAAATCAGCACAGAGTGGTTCTGTGAGCTTGGAGTTTGTTCCCACAGTGCATTCAGTGTGGTTTTGTGTGAATAGATGGAAAATTCCCAGCTGGATGCAAAGATCAGTGGGATGGAGGTGAAGATGGGCCAGAAACGAGATTCAATATTGGCACAGACGAGTGAACCAAAAAATGATGGCAAAGACAAGTCCAGCAACCTGCAAGCAACACCTGCAAAGGTAAAGTGTTCCCAGAGAGGTGTCCTGGGATCAAATCCAGCATCTTCAGGACAAAATCAGGAGTTTGGGGATGCTGAAGTATTTTTCTTTCCAGCTTAGGCTGCCCAGCAGAGTCTTGTTTAATTAATTCCTGTCAGAATTCTCTGCTGGGTTTTGGGGAGGGGTCAGAGAAAAACCTCAGTCCTCACTCTGGCTGGAGGTTGTGAGAGATTTGGGTTTTGGTGGGATTGGGGGTTGGCAGATCCCTCCCAGAGATAACTCATGTCCTTCAGAAATCCCTGCTTTTCAGTTCCTCTCTTGTTCCTAACCCAGGATTTGGGGTTTTTATCTTTCTGCAGTTAAAACTAGAATTTCCATCTCCGAAGACAACAAGTGAGAAGCTTCTGGAAGAGGAGAAATCTGTTGATTTTGTCTTTATTTCTCCAGAAACAAAACCAAGAATATTGACAGAACATCAGAAAGAAGTGCTTAGGTCCAAGAGGTCTGTCATTTCTTGTTTTAAACTTCATGTGAAATGTCATTCCTTGAGTAGCTGAGCTTGGCTTAACTTCAATTCCTGTCTCTCACACCACCACAGTGAATTGAGTCTTGTTCTTCCATACAAGTTATTAAGTTCAAAGCTAAGAGAGTTCCTTGCTTTGCTGTTTTAAAGCAACCAAATTATTCTTGCAGTTGCATTTCCTCTTTTGATTAAATACACTCTCTCTAGTCTGTTTGGACTTTGGGAATTTGGAGTTCAGGTTTTTTACTTGGTGGCTTGCAGTGTGAAATAAAAGATGTCATTTTTCATAAATTGTGGAAATGAAAGGATTGGGTCAAACAATCTGAGGAGAAGATTTCTTGAGTCAGCAGCATGTCAGGAATTAGGAGATTCCCAAGGCTCATCTTAATTGCAAAGGAATCTTTAGAATGGTCCTCTTTTTAATGTGAGAAAATAATATTGGAGTGTTCTCTGTGCTCAGGCAGCAAGAGCAGTGTAAGCAGGACTTGTGTGGCAGGAACTCCCCTGGCTTGTGGTGAATCCTTTGCAGAGTGGGATCCCAACCACAGCTTTTATTCCCCAAAAATAAAGATTTAATGCAGCTAAAAAAAAAAAGGCCTTGAGATAAGGAGATAATAAATTCCAAAGGAGAGTCTGACTCCCATTCCTGGTGCTGTTCCAGAGCTGATATTCCTGCCATGTACAACAACTTGGATGCATCCCAGGACACCACCTCTTTCTCCCAGTACACCCAGAGCCAGGAAGATTCTTTGTGAGTAGAAGTGCCCAGCTGTGCTCATTGAAGGTGTCTCCTTTGGCAACAACACTGACTCAGTAATTCTCTTCTAGGGAAGTACCACCTTTGGTAGAGGATGCCAAAGAAGACACTGCAAAGCAACCTCAGGTAATTTCCTGTTTGCTGGTGATTAAAGTCAGAGTTTCTGCCAGAACATCAGAGGTTTTGTGGTTTGGTTTCCATTCTCAGCACCAAGTGAGAGAAAATTTAACACCACTGCAGGGCTGTGTTCTGCTTTCTGTCATTTGTTCCTGGCAGGCCAAATCATTGGGTATTTGATTTCAGAATGGGAGGGTTTGTGTGAGCAGCTTCTGGTCACTCAGGTGCCTGTGCTGCCACAATATTTTAGTGGGGTAAAGATTGTAAATCCTAAATTCCTTTTGGAGAGGAATTGGCTGAACAGCTGCTGTGCTAACTGCAGTGCCAATAGACCAGGTAAAATACAGCAAAACTTCAAACATTTTTGAAGTTCTTTCTTTTGGGATTAAATGGTTTAAAAAATGTCTTTTATAACTATCAAAGCACAGATAATAAATAATTTGGAGGAAGGGTGGTTAGAAAAACCTTGTGGGTGTGTTGTCCTTTATTTCCCCAGAGCTGTAGTAGACTGTTACATTACATTCACAGGACAAGTACAACTATGTCAGTTGATTCCCAGGACAAATCTTTTGCTGTTGATGTTTTTGGGACAGGAGGAGAAGGCAGGGAGTGAAGGATGTCACTCAGAGGAGAGCCCAGCCTGCAGCAGCCAGGGGGAGGCCAAAAATGACACAGCTGAGATGATCCCAGAGGAAACATCTGTTGGAGAGAGAATGGAGACAAGTTCTGTGGAAGCAGCTTCCCAGGAGGCCTCAGCAGGGAAGGAGGACACCTCAAATGTCAGCAACAGCTCAACCTCCAGCGACATCATCTCTGGCACCCCCCAGCCCGTCAGCCGGCGCCAGTCCTTCATCACCCTGGAGAAATTCGGGGCTGCAGAGAACAGACCCTTCAGCCCAGCCCCACTCAGCTCTGTGCTGGAGATGCCTGGGAGTGCTCCTGAGGCAGCCACACAGGAGGAGCACAGCAAGGCTGCTGCTAAAGCAGAGAAACCTGCAGAGGAAAATAAAAACTCTCCCAAGGCCGAGCCCGACGCCGCGGCCACGCGCAGGGTGACGCGCAGGCAGAGCAGGATGGAGCTGCAGGGGAGCAAATCCAAGCTCCTGAGCAGGTCAGAGGAGTCATCCCTGGCCTGTGAGGGCCTGCAGAGCAGTGCTGAGCTGGGCTCTGCCATGGAGGACGTGGAGCACATCCTGCTGAGCCAGTCGCAGGTGCTGCGCTCCACGGAAGCCGACATCCAGAAAGCCGAGGATGCCATCGCAGAGATGGAAAAGGCCCAGGGGCTGGACATGGACTCGAAGGAGAACACCCCCCCAGACAGCAGCAGCTGCTCTGAGCAGCCCCCAGGGGAGGAGAGCCAGGTGCCACCGGTGTCCTCCCAGCAGAAACAGCTCCGGCGTTCCTCCAGGAGACGCTCCGAGACTGTGGAGAGCTCCTCAGGGAGCCAGGACAAGGAGGATGGGCTCCCAAAGAGAGACAGGAGGAAAGAGGAGGAGAAAGCTGGGCAGAAGAAGCCATCCCAGGGGAAAGGTGATGCATCCCAAAAGCAGAAAGGAATTGCTGGGAAAACGACAGAAAACACAAAAGAGAGCAGCCAGGCTGAGAGAGTGGCAGAGGACTGGAGCTCCAAGGAGTCTCCTGCTGGCAGGGGCCTGGATGAGGAGGGGAGCAGGGCTGCCAGGAGGGCAGAGGAGCCCCCCAGGCCCGAGGGGGAAGCTCAGGGCAGCCTGAGCACAGCAGGGCAGAAGGTGGAGCGCCCACGGTACCACACCAGGAGATCCTCCCAAGGTTTGCTGTCCAGCATAGAAAACTCAGAGGCTGACAGCTCTGAGAGCAAGGAGGAGAGCTCAAGGAAGAAAAAACCTGTGAAAGTGAGGAGCAGGAGCAATTCTCTCGAAGGTAAATCGAAAGAGGGACAGGCAGGGAGCAGGAGCCTTGAGGGATCTTCCCAGGGAAGTGAAACCAAAAGTCCACTGGAGGCAAAGAAAGGTGAGCCTGAGGTCAGCACAGGTGCTGCAGTGCCAGCTGAACCAGGTGGCCTGGAACACCAGGAAATTCCTGCAGCTGCTGGAGAAGCTGTGGGCTCTGGCGGCTCTGAGAATGCAGGTGCTCTGCAGGACAGCAGCGTGGAGCAGAGCAGGGGGGATGCATCCATGGAGTCACTCAGCAGCCCCTGTGTGTCTGAGCAGGATGGGAGAGCAGCAGAGGAGAACAGCCAGGAGGAGAAGCAAAGCAGCACGGGGGACTGTGCAGCAGCAGCAGCAAATGTTTCAGGTGCTGAACCCTCCTCTCTGCAAAGCCCTGAGTGTCAGAACAAGAGAAGCAAAAGGGTGAAAAAAATCAAGAGCTGTGATTGCTGCTTCAAAAAGCCAAAGCAGCAGGTGTCTGAGTCAAAAAAGGAGAAAGCTCCTGAGCTGGAGGAGCCTGAGCCCACCCCAGTTCAGACCCCTGGGGATGGTTCTGGTCACTCAGATTTGGAGGAGAGCTTGGCCCTGGCTCCGTGTGGGACGAGCACTCCCCTGCACCCTCCCAAGGAAGCCAGCACCTTCAGCTTGGAGAGCCAGGGAGTGGCTGTGGAAAACCTGCAGGGAAGCACAGAGGTGGTGGAGGAGGAGAATCCAGAGACTCCTCCAGAGGGTTCAGCAGCTGAAACCACTGAGTCCATGGAGGAAGTGAAGGAAGGTGCTGAGCAAAAGGAGCAAACAGAGCAGGTTCTGCCTGAGAGTGTTCCTGGAGAGCCCAGCCTGGACTCAGGGCACCAAGGGGAAGAACCAGCAGCTGCAGAAAAGGAAGAAATCAATGAAAGTGGACAACTGGAAGAGCTCCCTGAGGAATTGAGTGTTGACAGCAAACCTGAGGAAAAAGAGATGAAGGAGTTAGAAGGAAATCAGGAGGATAAAGGAGAAACTGGGGAAAAAGAGATGAAAGAGCTAGAAGGAAATCAGGAGGATAAAGGGGAAGCTGAGGAAAAAGAGATGAAGGAGCTAGAAAGAAATCAGGAGGATAAAGGAGAAGCTGAGAACTCTGCTGGAGAAACTTGTGTTGTTCCAACAGATCAAGAAGTGAAGGAGGAATCAGTGGAAACTGAAATAAAAGTGCCTGAAAATGTGGCCTTGACCAACGTGAGTGTGGATTCCCCCCTGAAGGTGGAAGGGGATCCCTCAGTGCAGGTGGCTGAAAGCCCCACCAGCCTCCAGGCCCGCTGCACGTGGTCCCCCTCAGCCTCCCCCTCCACCAGCATCCTGAAGAGAGGGGTCAAAAGGAGCCAGGAGGATGATTCCCTGTCACCTGCCAATAAGGTATGCCCTGGGAATTGTGTGCTGCTGGGTGCAAAATTGGGATGAGGAAGTGCAGTCGTTCCAAATCTGTTGAGTTGCTGGTTTCTGTTGTGAATAATCCTACAGAGAAGGTGAGGTTTGGGTTTGGAATGTGCCAGCACAGAGAGATTTGCACTGTGAGGGGTTTTATTTTGAAACAGAGCACCAGAGTCTGTTCTGCTGCCTGGATCACTGCAAAAGCAGGAGCAACACCCTCAGGGTTGTACAGGGAGATTCCTTTGGGGATCATCACAGTCTGTCCTTGGCCTGTGAAACATTGCCTGTGTCGTTCAAGCACTTCAGTGATTCCAAAGTGAAGTTTTTTGTCTCCTCAGACTGACTTCAGGCTGTGCTGGCTTGAGTTCCCACTCTAAACCCTCCTTCTCTCCTTCTCTCCTCCTCAGATCCGTCGAGTCTCTTTTGCAAATCCCATTTTTCAGGAGGGGCTGGCAGACGACATCGACAGGAGGAGTCCTGTCATCAGATCCCATTCCTCACCCTCCTCCAGGAGTCTGAAAATCCTCTCTAACATGCAGGTCAGGGTAAATCCTGTTACAGTGTTCTCTGTGTCCCCAGTATTTGTGTATTTATCATAAATAGCGTGGCTTTGGTGCATGTCTGTAGTCACTTACACACAGTTGTAAGAGCTGAGGATCACAAGTGTAAGAAACAAAACTGCTTTAGCCTGACTCGTTCTGTTAACTCTGAACTCAAGTGAACTCTGAGGTTTCAGGGGCTAAAATCTCGCTATTAACTGAATTCCTGCTGTTAACTGAATTCCTACCATTAACTGAGTTCCTACCACCCTGAGATATTTTTTTCCTCTTTTTCTATCCAGCACATTACCACTCCAACCAAAGGATTTCTGTCCCCAGGATCTCGTACCCTTAAATTTAAGAGCTCAAAGAAGTGTTTAGTAAGAAGTGCTTTGGTTCATGTTTCTCTTCTATTTATTTTTCCCTGTATTGAGGGTGTGACAGTCCATTTAACACTCTCCCTGTGTTAATCCCAGATCACAGAAATGGCCAAGGAGTCTCTGCCGTGCCTTTCCAAGTTTGTGTACCCTGCCCTGGCTGGCTGCAAAGCCCCCGTGGATGTCATCCTGCCTCAGATCACATCCAACATCTGGTGAGGGGCTTCTTGCTTTTGGAGGTGACATTTCAATAGAAACTCGAGTCCTTGCTGAAGCTACAAAAGCAGAATTTTAGCCAGAATTCTTTTAAAAGGATTGGGGTTGGTTGGGTGAGGAAGAGACTTGACTCTTTTGGAATTCCTCAAGCAGTATTTTGATGAGAAGCTGCCCAGGGGCAGGGAGTTTGTGCAGGGCCAGGAGTTGGATTGATGATCCTGTGGGTCCCTTCCAGCTCAGGATGTTCCCTGGTTCTGCACCACTAACCCATTTTCTCCTCCCCTGCTGCAGTGCCAGGGGCCTGGGGCAGCTCATCAGAGCCAAGAACATCAAGACCGTGGGAGACCTGAGCACTCTGACAGCTCTGGAAATCAAAACTCTCCCCATCCGCTCCCCCAAAGTCTCCAATGTCAAGAGAGCTCTGAAGGGATACCATGAGCAACAGGTAAAGTTGGATTTTGGCACCCAGCAGGCCAGTATTGATCTGATGGACTGCAGGAGGAATGATGGTTTTTTTCCTTCATTAAAAACACTTCAAAACCCAATCCCTGCCTGCCTCAGTCCCATGAGTTCAAGGTGCAGATGACTTGGTTAAACTAGTATTATTAACAGGAAAAGTGATTGGATTTATTATGAGGTTCAAATGTATCTCACTGTGTAATTTAATTGGTTTTTTCCATGTTTTCCCTCCCCCAAAAAACACCCAGGTGAGATCCCGAGCTCTGGAGGAAAGCACAATGCTGGAAGATGTTGAGAAGCCTGGAAACGAAGTGGAGGAGAAATCTCTCAGTGGAGATGAGGAAAAACTTGCAGCAGGTACCTGCTGGTGGCTTTTTGCTTTGGATGTGGAGGGTTCTGTCTTGTCTTCATTCTCTCCTGGTGGCAACACCTCATCCTTTTGTTTTTATTTTGGGTTTAGTTGTGTCCTTACAATCCTGAGCCAACCCTGCAAAACTCACCCTGAGCCAAGGGTAGGGTGGAGTGCCTTTGCTGGGAACGTTCCCCATGGAATAAATAAAAACAAATCTTTATTCCCATGGAACAAATACCTTGTAGGCTGCTCAGAGATGTGATTTTGTACAAAACCAGCTGGAATTCTGCTTGTATCTCCCTGCTCTTCTCTCCTTTCAGATTTGGTCGATGCAGCCGCCACCCCCAGCAGCAGCAGCAGCAGCATCGAGCAGCCCCCAGGGGATCTCCTGGGGCAGATCCAGGCTCTGGCTGCCCAGCTGAGCTCAGAAGATCTGCATGGCTACTCTGGCAGGCAGCTCTTTGAGATGCAGGAGAAGCTGGCAGAGATGGGCTCGTGCATCCTGAGGAACCTGCAGGCCCGCTGGCACTCCCCTCCCCACCAGGGCCCCGAGTAGCTGCAGCCACAGCCCAGCAGGGAGGACTTGGGTACAACACTTCTCCTTCCACTTGCTTTCCTTACCTGCTCAGTTACTCCTTACATCTGCATTTTGTCCTATAGGATATTTTGTTACACCTCCATGAATTCCTTTTTTTTTTTCCCTTTTTTTTCCTTTTCCCCCCCTCCTTTTCCCCCCCTCCTTTTCCCCCCCCCTCCTTTTCCCCCCCCCTCCTTTTTCCCCCCCTCCTTTTTCCTTTATTCCCCCTTTTCCCCTTTTTTTTCCTTTCTTTTTTTTTTTCTTTTCAAACTTTTTTTGTTGGTTTTTCCCCCTCCCCACCAACCTGTGGGACTCCTTCCTCCCTGGCAGAGGTGTTTCTATGGGATTGCTATGCATCTTTCTTTCAGGCACTGAAAGAAAACCTGACAAAGCTGTGCAATAGCAAAGACTGTGAAAAACCAAACCAACAGAGTAATTAAATTATTATTATTTTTTTTTTTTTTCAAATCCAAAGTGTTCTTAACTGCTGCAAACTCTTGCTGTGGGGCGAGAGCTGCAGCTGCCAGCTCTGCCCCAGCTGGTTCCTTTGGAGCTGCTGCAGCTCATGTGAGGTAAGCTGGGCTTAATTCCTTCCAGCAGGAGCCTGGGATTTGTACTGGATCTATTTTTCCACGTATTTTTGTACGACTGAAGCTCAGGAGTGCTGAGGAGATGTGCTTGGACAGGTGAAAGTCTCTGCAGAGCCTCCCAGGCTTTGCCCCCATGGCCTTTGCTGGCAGCAGTTCTTGTGGGAAGAGTTTGGTTTTTTTTTTTTCCACTGGGAAATGGATGGATTGGACAAGAGCTCTTTGTATATTGTGTACAGACTCACAGCAGATGTTGGGTAATAATTTATGGAGTTTTAATTGCATGGACTGCATTGCTGCTTCTTGGGAGACCAGCCAGAATTCCCAGAGGTTTCCCCTCTGGAGTTCTGATCTGTATATATTGTACTGTTTGCTATCCAGATGGATGTTTATTGAAAAAAAAAGAACTGCTGCAGGTGGTTTTAGAACTTTTACACAGGCAAATAAAAGAGCAAATAGTTCCCAAACTTGGTCGTGGCCTCGTGGTTTGGTGGTTTTTTGGGGGATTTTTCTCTCTTCAGCTTCCCCTCAGGTTTGGATTCCCAAGGCTGGGAGGGAGCTTGGGATGTCCTCAGGGCTGCTGGAAGGTGGGAGCAGGAGCTCAGGGAAGGGCAGGGTGGGATCTGGGCTGCAAAGCTCAGGGTGTTTTTGCCCTCTTTGTGTCTCATGGAGAAAAGGAACAGGACAAAGAGCCTGGAGCTACAGGAGGAAGCTCTGGGGGATTTCTTGCTGTTGTGAGAAGTTATTTTGGTTCCAGATCTGCCTCCTTAGGGGAGTTCAGCTGCCCTGGGCAGGTCAGGGTGTTCCTGACACAGGGAAAGGGTTTGAGTCCCAGCTCCCAGAGCTGGCAGTCCTGGATCCTGCCTTGGGCAAGGACATTTCCCTTCCAGGCTGGCTCTGCTGGGAATTCTCTCTGAACTCTGAATTCCTCAGGGGTGATGCTGCAACCCCTGCTGCTAACTTGGATTTAGTCCCTGGGAGACACAGTATCCAGGGATTTTTATTCCCTTCTTCCCAGTGGAACTACCAAGTGCTGCAGTAGATGAAGCAAAAAATGATGTTCAGTGTGAAATAACCCCAGATCTGGGTCCTTCCCTTCCTCAGTGGACTTTGTGGGATGAATTCCCTTTTCCAGCACCACAGAATCCATCCATCCTGCAGAAACCTCAGCTTTATTCATCACTAATTTACAAGAAATCACAACTTTTGCCCCCAGAACAGTTGCAGAACACATTCATGAGAGCTCAGCAAGCAGGAGGAGAGGGGCAGTTGCTTTTCCCTCCCCAAATAAATTGGTTTGAAATACAAAGCTCGAAATGGAAAAGATCCAAACATTTTAGAACAGCCAAGAAAAATTCTCTCTTTGTAGGAGAATGAATCAGGCAATGTGTGTGTGTTAGCCTTTAGTAATGGCACTTTGGAGCTGTTGTGTCTTGTGTGCTGAAATGTTTGACATTCCAGACAACGTTTGAGAGTGTTTGGCATCGGGAGGAAGGCAGGACGTGCTGAGAGGTACGTGGTGAAATGTTCCAGGTGTCATTTGCTCTGCAGTTATTTCTGTTGTGGCTGAGGGGGTCCGGGGGGAGGTGACCCATCCCCAGGGGGAGGTGTCCCATCCCCGGGGGGAGGTGTCCCACCCCCAGGAGGAGGTGTCCCACCCCCAGAGGGAGGTGTCCTATCCCCAGGGGGAGGTGTTCCAGCGCCGGGGGGAGGTGTCCCATCCCCGGGGAGGTGTCCCACCCCCAGGAGGAGGTGTCCCACCCCCAGAGGGAGGTGTCCTATCCCCGGGGGGAGGTGTCCCACCCCCAGAGGGAGGTGTCCTATCCCCAGGAGGTGTCCCACCCCCAGAGGGAGGTGTCCCAGCCCCGGGGGAGGTGTCCCATCCCCGGGGAGGTGTCCCACCCCCAGAGGGAGGTGTCCCACCCCCAGAGGGAGGTGTCCCATCCCCGGGGCGGGCCGGGCTCACACGGCCTCCACGTAGTTGGCCGGGAGCATGCCGGTTTTGCCGGTTCTCTGCACGGTGCCGTACATCCAGCCCTCGTCGATGGCCTGCACGTTGACGATGGTGTCCCCGTCCTTGAAGGACACCTCGTCCGCGTCCGCCGCCGTGTAGTCGTACATGGCCCGGAACGTCTTCTGCAGGGACACAGGGGACACAGGGACAGGGTCAGAGCCTTACAGGGGACACAGGGGACAGGGTCACACCCTGACATGGCCCAGAACCTCTTCTGCAGGGACACCAGGGGCAGGTCAAAGCCTTACAGGGGACAGAATGTCTTCAAGGACACAAAGGGTCATGGCCAAACCCTGGCATGGCCCTGAATGGCTTCTACAGGGACACGGTCAAACCCCAGCAGCCACAGAGGGGACAGAAAGGGACATGAGCAGAGGCCACCCATGCCCCTTAATGTCTTCTGCCAGGGCCAGAGGGGACGTGGCCAAACCCCAGGGGTTGGGAATTGATGTCACAGCAGGGTCTGGCTGCTCCTTCAGATCTCCTGGCTGTGGATCCTTCTCCCTCCCTGAGCACCTTGGGTACCTGAGTGCCACAAGCCCTGGGTGTGCTGGTGACACTGAGCCTGAGCAGTGCCCTCAGGGGGTGCCCTGGGCCACCATCATGTCACTGATGGTCACTCCAAGTGTCACTTTTCAGTTGTTGCCTCCCAGCAGCTTCTGGAGGCGATGCCATTCCCACCAGAGGCAATCTCTGAATGAGCACTTGTTCTCACTCCTAAATTTCCAAGTGTTGAGTAGGAAGAAGAGCTCATTCCGAGTTCCCAGGTGCTCGTTCCGAGTTCCCAGGCACAGGGGAGGCTCTGTCCCGTTCATGTCACTGTCACACCTCACCTGGTGTCATCCAGAGCTTCAGCCCCATGGGCTGGAATGTCACCAACCCAATCTTGGACGAGCACTGTTAACTGTGACCCCTGCAGGTGCCCAGTGCTGGGGCAGTGTCCTCACCCCAGGGTTACTCACCCCAGCAGTGGAGGGGTGGGAGGGCACCGAGGACACCGTGGTTTGCTGGGTGGCCACTGAGGAGGAGCGTTGCTGTGGCAGCTCAATGGTCTTCACCTGCTTGTAGCCCACTGGGAGGGAGAGAGTGGGGTTGTTATGGGATTGTGGGGGAGCTGGTTGGGATAAAGATCATTGTGTGGGGTTATTATGGGATTGTGAGGGAGCTGGCCAGGATAAAGATCATTGTGTGGGGTTATTATGGGATTGTGGGGAAGCTGCTCTGGATAAAGATCATTGTGTGGGGTTATTATGGGATTGTGATGGAGCTGGCCTGGATAAAGATCATTGTGTGGGGTTATTATGGGATTGTGATGGAGCTGGTTGGGATAAAGATCATTGTGTGGGGTTATTATGGGATTGTGATGGAGCTGCTCTGGATAAAGATCATTGTGTGGGGTTATTATGGGATTGTGAGGGAGCTGCTCTGGATAAAGGTCATTGTGTGGGGTTATGGGATTGTGATGGAGCTGCTCTGGATAAAGATCATTGTGTGGGGTTATTATGGGATTGTGATGGAGCTGGTCAGGATAAAGATCATTGTGTGGGGTTATTATGGGATTGTGATGGAGCTGGTCAGGATAAAGATCATTGTGTGGGGTTATTATGGGATTGGGATGGAGCTGGTCAGGATAAAGATCATTGTGTGGGGTTATTATGGGATTGTGGGGGAGCTGGTCAGGATAAAGATCATTGTGTGGGGTTATTATGGGATTGTGGGGAAGCTGCTCTGGATAAAGATCATTGTGTGGGGTTATTATGGGATTGTGGGGGAGCTGGTCAGGATAAAGATCATTGTGTGGGGTTATTATGGGATTGTGATGGAGCTGCTCTGGATAAAGATCATTGTGTGGGGTTATTATGGGATTGTGATGGAGCTGCTCTGGATAAAGATCATTGTGTGGGGTTATTATGGGATTGTGATGGAGCTGCTCTGGATAAAGATCATTGTGTGGGGTTATTATGGGATTGTGATGGAGCTGGTTGGGATAAAGATCATTGTGTGGGGTTATTATGGGATTGTGGGGAAGCTGCTCTGGATAAAGATCATTGTGTGGGGTTATTATGGGATTGTGATGGAGCTGGCCTGGATAAAGATCATTGTGTGGGGTTATTATGGGATTGTGATGGAGCTGGTTGGGATAAAGATCATTGTGTGGGGTTATTATGGGATTGTGGGGAAGCTGCTCTGGATAAAGATCATTGTGTGGGGTTATTATGGGATTGTGATGGAGCTGGCCTGGATAAAGATCATTGTGTGGGGTTATTATGGGATTGTGATGGAGCTGGTTGGGATAAAGATCATTGTGTGGGGTTATTATGGGATTGTGATGGAGCTGGTCGGGATAAAGATCATTGTGTGGGGTTATTATGGGATTGTAATGGAGCTGATTGGGATAAAGATCATTGTGTGGGGTTGTTATGGGATTGTGATGGAGCTGCTCTGGATAAAGATCATTGTGTGGGGTTATTATGGGATTGTGATGGAGCTGATTGGGATAAAGATCATTGTGTGGGGTTGTTATGGGATTGTGATGGAGCTGGCCAGGATAAAGATCATTGTGTGGGGTTATTATGGGATTGTGATGGAGCTGCTTTGGATAATGATCATTGTGTGTGAGTTGATTACGGGATTGTGATGGAGCTGGTTGGGATAAAGATCATTGTGTGGGGTTATTATGGGATTGGGATGGAGCTGGTCAGGATAAAGATCACTGTGTGGGGTTATTATGGGATTGGGATGGAGCTGGTCAGGATAAAGATCATTGTGTGGGGTTATTATGGGATTGTGGGGGAGCTGGTCAGGATAAAGATCATTGTGTGGGGTTATTATGGGATTGTGGGGGAGCTGCTTTGGATAAAGATCATTGTGTGGGGTTATTATGGGATTGTGAGGGAGCTGGTCGGGATAAAGATCATTGTGTGGGGTTATTATGGGATTGTGATGGAGCTGGTTGGGATAAAGATCATTGTGTGTGAGTTGATTATGGGATTGTGATGGAGCTGGCCAGGATAAAGATCATTGTGTGGGGTTATTATGGGATTGTGATGGAGCTGTTCTGGATAAAGATTAGGGACAGGCCACTGGGACAGTTCAAAGTCATTCTAAAATGCACGTTTACAGCTGTTAGTTGTGCACAACTCAGCGCTCTGGAGATGTGACTTTCCCTGGCTCTGGTCAGTGCTGAACACTGTGCCATGAGCAGCTGTGGCCCCTGTGTGTCCCAGGGCTGTACCTGTGGCCGTGGCAGTGAAGAAGCCCCCGTTGCTGTAGTAGGACAGGCGCTGGTCGGTGCCGTCCGACGGCTCCGATTTCTCGTCGGCGGCGCCGCTGATGCTCAGGGCGCTGGCAGAGCGCGAGTGCTCCCGGCTGCGGCGCTGCGCCTGGACTGGGGACGGCAGGGACAGTCACCAACCTGGGCTCAGAGCCACCAACCCCGGGGCTTAGAGTCACCAAACCCGGGGCTTAGAGCCACCAGCCCTGGGAATCTGAGAGTCACCACCCGGGGCTCAGTGCCACCAACCCTGCAGCTCTCAGTGCCACCAACCCTGGGAATCTCAGAGTCACCAACCTCAGGGCTTAGAGCCAGCAGCCCTGGGGCTCTCAGAGTCACCAGTCCTGGGGCTCTGAGAGTCACCACCCTGAGAATCTCAGAGCCACCAGCCCTGGGAATCTCAGAGTCACCAACCTGGGCTCGGAGCCACCAACCCGGGGCTCAGAGCCACCACCCTGAGAATCTCAGAGCCACCAACCCCGGGGCTCTCAGAGTCACCAGTCCTGGGGCTCTGAGAGTCGCCAACTTGGGACTCCCAGAGCCACCAATCCTGGGAATTTCAGAACCACCAACCCCAGGGCTTAGAGCCACCAGCCCTGGGAATCTCAGAGTCACCAACCCTGGGGCTCCCAGAGCCACCAACCCTGGGGCTCAGAGCCACCAGCCCTGGGAATCTCAGAGTCACCAACCCTGGGGCTCTCAGAGTCACAACCCCTGGGGGTTGAAAGCCACCAACCCTGGGGCTCGGAGCCACCATCCTGAGGCTCTCAGCCACCAACCCTGGGGCTCTCAGAGCCACCAAGCCCAGAGTTGAGACCTCATAGAGCCCAGCCCTGCTAAGCTCAACTTTTCCATGATCCCAGTGTAGTTTTATAGTTCTGTAGTGGGGTTTCCCAGTGCTTTTTGAAGTGTTCCATGCTGAAGTCCTGCTCCTCAACATTCACAGTATTTTAGCCTTTCTCCAGCCTCTTTTCCCTTAGTCCTGGTTGCTTCCAAAATTTTTATTCTAATTATCCTGTGATTTTCTTCCTGACACAGCACTGAGCCATCCCCACGATTTTCTACCATCCAGGTATTTTTCCTCTCAGACAGGAGTTAAAAAGTGGCCACTGGGAACAGCCTGTTCAGTAATTCCAAAAGGTGGTGGTAGCTGTGGATCATATAAACAATCCTCCTCCTGCCTCTGTTGGATCATTTTATGACAGGAAGATTAATAATGTATTTTTTGAACATAAGTTACACTGGTGAGGAGCAGCCACAGCCAATTTCTCTTCTGCCCCCTGTGTCCCTTGGGGTCTCTCAGCTCTGTTTGGGACCCAGACAGGAGTTTAAATCCCATTTTTCCCCGTGGGACACACCTGAGATCATGTGCAGGCTGCGGGACTGGATGTTGTCCTCAGCGGGGTCGTAGTCGAAGACGGAGCCGGGGTTGGTTCTCCACACGCGGAGCCCTGCAGGACAAATGGCATTTCCTGAGGAGCAGCACAGCCTGCCCTGGACAGCAGCACAGGAGCTCTGCCCTCCCAGCCCAGGCCAGGTTGGACACTGGGGCTTGGAGTAACCTGGGAGAGTGGAAGGTGCCCTGCTCACGGCAGGGTGGGACTGGATGAGCTTTAATGTCCCTGCACCCCAAACCAGTCTGGAATTCTTTGAATAAACCTCCTTTTTTAGAAATTAGTGCCTCTCCATTCTGCAGCACAGATGAGGCTCTTTTACAATCAATCTACAGCAAGGTGTTTCTCCAACCCTCAGAGATGAAGTTAAAAATAGAAGAACCATAAATGCAGTGTGACATTATCAAGGTGGGGACAGCAGCTCACAGGTCATTTACAGCTGTTGGGAGAGCACATTTTCAAAAAGGACTTTGCATGAGAACCTCTCCAGGTGATGATGAATTGGAATTGATGTGGCTGAGCTCAAATGCAACCCCTCCTGTAGGAGAATTGCCCAGGTCTCCTGACCTGTGAGGTTCTCCTGGTCCTGGTCCACGCGTTTGCGCTCCATCTCCACCACCCTCCTCTGGATGCCCCTGTAGCTGATGTCGCTGAAGTCCTGCATGTTCTTCTTCACGCGCTCTGTGATGGGGTCGGTCACCACGGGCGTGAAGCTCCCTTTGCTCTTCTCAAAGTCCTCGTGGTACTTCACCTGCAATTCCAAAGGAGTGTGATTCCTGCTTCCCTCAGGGGCGTTTCCAGCACGGAGAGCTCCTGAACTTTGGCTCTCCCAATCTTGAGAGAGCCTAACCCCAAACTGGCTTCAGCATTAAAGACCTGGGTATAACCACACCTGGTAGGACACGTAGTCCTTGCTGCCAGGCAGGGTTATTTTTATATTTAGCTGCCTTCCCAGGGGCAGGACACCTCTGGAAATGTCCTTACAGTGGAGATGTGTTTCTGGGTCTCCCGCACGCGCCGCATCTCCGGGGTGTCCAGCACGTAGGCGGCTTTTCCTTGGACTTGCTTGCGGAAACTGTCGGAGTAAAGAACCTGCCGGGGGAGCAGGAGGACAGGATTGACCTCTGGAGCACCAGGCTGGCAAAGAAGAGCCTGGAGAAGGGCCAGGCCCAGATTTTTGTACATTTTTTATAAGCGACTCTTTCTGAAGAACCACAATTTTGCACATCACAGAGTGTTATGGCATAATCTGAAATTTAAATTAAAAACCCCCAAGCGACCCAAATCCATCACAGAAATACTTGATTGCACCAGCAAGTTTTTACAGAATTCCCCGTGGCTCCACATCCTCCCAAGGGAAGATTTCAGGGATGAAATGTCCTCCTGCTGAGTTCCACCCACCGAGCTGATGTTCTCCTGGTTGCGTTTGGCTCTCTCCATCTCCGGGGTCAGCGGGGTGGGAGTGCCCTTGGCCATGTGCTCCTTGTACAGCACCTGCAGGGCACAAACAACGTGGACACAGCTCGGGCTGGAAGAATTCCAGCTTTTCCTGGCCACTGGGGTTAATGTTCAAGCAAAAACTCAGCCCTGCCAGAGTGGAAAAGATCACGGGAAACAAAAGCAGCTGAAACGTTATTGGCAAAAGGTAAAAAAAAAAATTAAATAAGTTTAAAAAAAAAATCAAAGGGAAAATAGGCATAAAAATGAGGAAAAGTGGGAAAATAAGGCTGAATTAGGTGGAGTTTGGCTGAGGATGGTTATTTTTGACACCAGGTGCTTGGCTGTGCTTTCAGTACCGAGCTGATTTGTTCCTGGTTCCGCTTGACTCTCTCCATCTCCGGAGTGACCGGGCTGGGAGTGGCCTTCCCTAAACCTTCCCTGTATGCAACCTACAGACCACAAAGGAACTCAGTCACCAGGGCAGAACTGCACCACTGGCATGTTACTGGGTTTACACTCAACACCAGCCGTTAGGGGGGGAAAAAACCAAAAAAAAAGTCAGGAAAAATCGTATTAACAAGTTAAACGCCAAAAAAATCCTTTAAAATTACAGTACTTAAGAGGTGACTTCGTAAAGAAAAAAAAATTAGAGGGTTAAGTAAAACCAGGCAGAGTGAGGTTATTCAGAAGAGCTCTAGGACATCCCCCGGTGTTAAGCAGTGCAGCGGGAGGTTTGGGAATGTTTCCCTGCGGGAATACCGAGCTAATCTGCTCCTGGTTGCGTTTGACTCGCTCCATCTCGGGAGTGACGGGCGTGGGGGTCGCCTGCCCCACGTTCTCTTTGTACAACACCTGCGGGACACAGAACAGCCGCGGGGCTCTTAAACGGCCCCAAAACACCAGGGCTGGAACACAAATTGTTACTTTTGTTACCGGGTTTCAAAACTTCAGAGGTTTAGTGCTGCCACGAGGGGTGAGGGACAGGAAAAGGGGAACTGGGGTTTGGGGTTAAGGGCTCTATCCAGATGCTGGGTGGCTCCAGAGGCTCGGGAAGTGCCTCTGGATCTAAAAAGCTGTTTAAGAAATGCTTTATCTGCCATTTTTTAAATCTATATTTGAAGCAATTCTTGATGTTTTTTTGGGAGGATGGTGGAAGTTTTGTTGCCACATTGCTCCAAATAATGATGTCAGGGATGGGTGTTTCTCCCTGAGGTCAAACCCGTCTGAAAATCCAATGAAAAGGTGAAACAGTAAAGACAGAGAGAAACCTGAATATCCCTGGAAAACCCAGGAGGTAAGGGAGTGAAATGAGCTCTATGTCCCTTCCAACCCAAACACTCCCTGATCCCCCACCAAGGGATCCAAACTCCTGAGATGGTCTGGATAGAACCCACAGATTCACAAACCAACTTGTAAAAAAAGGCCTGAAATTCTGGATCACACCGTTAACACCGAAGTCATTTGGGTTTAGAAGGAGCAATTAATGTGCAGAAAAAAAAAAAAAAAAAAGAAATACATCTCTTTTAAAATTAAAACCAGCTCTGAGTGGGAGTTAGGCTGTTACTTGATTAAGTTGAAGCACAAAGGAAACCAGAAATGCCTGGGAAGGTACCGAGCTAATGATCTCTTGATTGCGTTTGACTCTCTCCATCTCGGGGGTGATGGGGGTCGGGGTCACCTTCCCCACATTTTCCTTGTACAAAACCTACGGGATGCAAGGGAGTATCCAAACGTCATTGAAAGGGAAGAGGAAAACAAAAACAAACCAAAAAAAAAAAAAAAAAAAACCAACCCAAAAAGCAGAACAACAAACAGCTTTTTTTTTTTACACTGAGTTAGGGCTGGGGCACGGGAGGAGGAATTGGAGCTTTGCCATTAATTTGGGATGCAGGAACGAGCCCTGGCTGGAATCATCGGTGTCAAAGCACAGGTGGAGTAAGAAAGGGTTAAAAAAAATCCCATCAGGACAACAACATCCATCCCCAAAAGGGATTTTGTTCTCTATAAAACCCCGCCCGGGGCAGTGTGAAGGAGAAGCCGGTGCAGTTTGTGTGCGAGCACGGGGGCAGGGGCATTTCAGGGGTTAATAAGCACGGGTTGCTGACGCTCCAGCCGGGTTAAACACTTCACTGCGGGGTTTTTTTAGGAACTTTTCCTGCTGGAAGTACCGAGCTAATGATCTCTTGATTGCGTTTGACTCTCTCCATCTCGGGGGTGACGGGGGTGGGGGTGGCTTTCCCTATGTTCTCCTTATACAACACCTGCGGGACGAGAGAAAGGAGCCAGAGAAAGCTCAGTCAGTAACAGCTCCGACACTTTTTCCTTGGATTTAATTCCCCGGGTGGTTTTAAAGCAGGTCCCGGGCGCTGTTTTAGTAGAGGAGTAGTTTGGCTCGAAGTGCCGGTGATAAATGGGGTGAGTACCGCATCCAAGAGCACAAAATCCCACTGCGGGGGGCAGGAAAACTCAATTAACTCAATTAACGGCTTGAAAAGAAACGGCAGCACTGCAGAGAAAAGGAAGGGAAGTTTGAGCGGGTTTAGGGTTAGAACAGGACATTAAAATCGCTCTTAAAACCGAGATCAACTGAACCGAGTTAACATTTCAACCTGAGAAAGCCACGAGTGAGGAGCGAGCCCTGCTCCGAGCGGCTTCGGAGCGTTATTTTGGGGCAAATCCTTCTCCAAACGGTTAAAAAAAGGGTTTCGAAAGAGTTAAAAAGGTTTCAACTCCGCGTTTAAAGAGTTAAAAGGGAAGTTTCGCTTTTTTTTTTTGGCAAAGTACCGAGCTGCAAATCTCCTGGTTGCGTTTGACCCGCTCCATCTCGGGGGTGACAGGAGTGGGGGTCCCTGTCCCCACGCTCTCTTTGTACAACACCTGCGCGACAAAGAAACCATCCGAGCCCATCAGCGACCTCGGGATTCAGGAAATCCGAGATTCCCTGCGGAAATGGGAGCTCTGAAAACCCCCACTGCAGCCTCCGGAGAAGTCACACCCTCCCTCATCCGCGGTTAAAGCGAATTTCAGATATTAAAAAAACAAAACCAAACCCCCACACATATAAAAGGAAGTCGGAACAGGGACCAGAACGGTTAAAAAATATTTAAAACAACGACAACATTTGTAAATCATTCCGAACGACGTCAATATTTGTAAATAATTCCATCAGCGAAGAAGTGGGAGGTCGGGAAAGAGAGCGAGGAGGAGAGTAAGAAAGGGTTAAAAAAAAAATCCCATAAATAGGCAAACGGGGTGGATTTGAAGAGTTAAGAAAATGAAAATTGTTGGGGCTAAATAAGGAAAACAGGATGGGTCTTTAAGGGTTAAAAAGAAAAGGTTCTTGAGACTAAATAAGGCAGACAGGATGAGGAGAGGAGAGGATGCGTTTGTGAGGAAATGTTTGTTTAGGAGAGGAATTTTGGGGTTTTTTAGGAAGGTTAAGGGGTGCTGGTAGAGCGGGGTTAAAGGGCAAACTCCCGGTGCCCACGGTACCGAGCTGAGGTGCTCCTGGTTGCGTTTGACCCGCTCCAGCTCGGGAGTGACCGGGATGGGGGTGCCCGTGCCCAGCTCGTCCCGGTACAGAACCTGCGGGACAACAGGCGGGGTCAGGGATGGCAAAAAAAAAAACAAAAACCGGGAGAGAAACTCGGCATGGAAGGGAGGAGGAAATCCTGGAGCGCTGCTCACAAACCCGAGCAATAAAAGCGCCGAGAGCATCGAGAAACAGCAAATAAAGCGAATTAAAGTGCGGCTCCTCTCGCATCCCACTGAGCCGGGTTCAGTCTCCGGGATAAAAGCAGGAAAATCGGGAAAAGTCACCCCGCGGAACAAAAGCGGAGGTGGGACTGAAGGGGGAAAATGGGGTGGGGTTTTAAGAGTTAAAAAGAAAGGATTGCTGTGGCTAAATAAGGCAAACAGGCTGAATAAGGAAAACAAGGTGGATTTTTAAGAATTAAAATAGAATTTTGGGATTAAATAAGGAAACAGGGTGGATTTTAAGAGTGAAAAAAAATAAAAATTGGGACTAAATAAGGAAAATAGGGTGGGATTTTAAGAGTTAAAAAGAAAGGATTCTTGAGACTAAATAAGGCAAACAGGGTGGGTTTTTAAGAATTAAAATAGAATTTTGGGATTAAATAAGGAAACAGGGTGGATTTTAAGAGTTCAGAAAATTAAAATTGTTGGGGCTAAATAAGGAAAACAGGATGGGGTTTTAAGAGTTAAAAAGAAAAGATTCTTGAGACTAAATAAGGCAAACGGTGGATTTTTAAGACTTAGAATTGTTGGGACTAAATAAGGAGAACAGGGTGGGATTTTAAGAGTTAAAAAAAGGATTTTGGGGATTAATTAAGGAAAACGGGGTGGGTTTTTAAGAGTTAAAAAAAGAAGGCAGTCACACTCCAAAAGGTTGGATCATTACTAAAAAGATGTAATTAAAAATAAAGGGAATAAGAGAAATATAAGTACCAAATACAAAGGTAAAAAAAAAAATTCTGAGAGGGAGCAGGATATTATTTTTTGGGTAAGTCGATTATAAGGAAACAAGAATATTGTTTTGTTGGTTAAAAAGTGTAAAAGTGTTTTTAAATCGATTAAAGGGGATTTTTAAATTATTATTTTTGGCTTTTGAAATTGCAAACTACCGAGCTGAAGTGTTCTTGGTTGCGTTTGACCCTCTCGATCTCGGGGGTGACAGGGGTGGGGGTTCCTGAGCCCAGCTCCTCCTTGTACAACACCTGTGGGGCAACAGGGCAGTCAAAAAGAGGGAAAAACAATCCAAAAAAATCTACATTTGATGGAGGGAAGGAATGGGATTTTATGCCCACGAAATGTGCTGGAAAGCAGGAGAAATGAGGGAGCACAGATCAGTTATTAATTGTGAGAAATTCAGCTGGGAGTACAAATCCAACTGCTTGGACAGGCTCCAGTAAAGTCTGACAGGAAGGGAAATCAGCAAATTATGAACAAAAAAGAGGTTTAAAAATGCAAACTGGCTTGAACTTCAGGAAAGAAATTAATGCAGGTGAAAAATCCAGTGTTACATTATAAGGAAAATATTTTAAAAACCAAGTACAGAAAATACAGTGCCTAAAACATAGGAGCAGAAAGGAGATTTTTGGTGAGTTAATTGGAGAGGATTTCGAGTTTGCAGGTGTTAAAGTCACAGAGAACTGAGGGGTTTTGTTCTGAAATGATCAAAAGATACCGAGCTAAAATTCTCCTGGTTGCGTTTGACCCTCTCCATCTCAGGAGTGACAGGAACTGGGGTGCCAACCCCCAGCCCCTCCTTGTACAGCACCTGTGGGCAGCAGGGCAAAAAAAAACGGATTTAAAGCAGCACCAAAAGCCCCCAGAGCATCAGAGAGGGGCTTCTGACAGATCCTGGGTTTAAAAATCCCTGGGAATAAAAAATTAATGTAAAACACTGATACGACTGAGGCTGAAGGAGGGTGGGTTTGGGTGGGAGGTTGGGAAAGAAGGATATATTTATATAAAATTTATTATTATATATATTTCTATATTATATAGAAACTAGATCTTAATCAATTGATATATAATTTTATATTTTATGTGTTTTTAATATATATTATATGCTACATACATATGATTTCTAGTGGGTTTAGTGGCACTTCCCTCACCTTTCCACACATTCCAACACCCCCAGAACACTTCCAGTGCATCCCTGCCACATTGCCCAAAGGGAAAAGCACCAAATCCAAAGGAAAAGGCACCAAATCCAAAGGGAAAAGGCACCAAATCCAAAGGAAAAGGTACCAAGTCCAAAGGGAAAGGCACCAAATTCAAAGGAAAAGGCACCAAATTCAAAGGAAAAGGTACCAAGTCCAAAGGGAAAGGCACCAAATCCAGAGGAAAAGGGACCAAATCCAAAGGAAAAGGCACCAAATCCAAAGGTAAAGGGACCAAATCCAAAGGAAAAGGCACCAAATCCAATGGGAAAAGGCATCAAATCCAAAGGAAAAGGCACCAAATCCAAAGGAAAAGGCACCAAATCCAAGGCAGGAGGAATCCAGGCAGCAATTCCAGCTGCTTTCCCCATCTCACACCCATCACAGCAGGTCAGGGAGCAGAGCTGAAGGCACAGCCACGGATTTGGGTCAGGCAGGGAATAGTTTAGGTTTTTATACATGGGAAAACCAAGGGGAAAATAAAACTATACTCAAGGATTGAAGTGATTAATCAAAGGAAAAGCAGATAATTTAAAAATAGGGCAGGAAAAAGATGGGAAGAAGGAATTGAAACTCATTAGTGGGATGGATGTCACCAGAAGAAGTCAGTGGTTCCAAAGGAAAAAAAAAGCAGAACACAAGGGGTGGGGCGTTCTTGTGTCAATCAATTATTTTGGGGTTAAGATTATTTTCAAATCCATGAAAGGGGATTTTTATTTTTGGCTTTTGAAATTGCAAACTACCGAGCTGAAGTGTTCTTGGTTGCGTTTGACCCTCTCGATCTCGGGGGTGACAGGGGTGGGGGTTCCTGAGCCCAGCTCCTCCTTGTACAACACCTGTGGGGCAACAGGGCAGTCAAAAAGAGGGAAAAACAACAAAAAAATTCTGCATTTGATGGAGGGAAGGAATGGGATTTTATGCCCACGAAATGTGCTGGAAAGCAGGAGAAATGAGGGAGCACAGATCAGTTATTAATTGTGAGAAATTCAGCTGGGAGTACAAATCCAACTGCTTGGACAGGCTCCAGTAAAGTCTGACAGGAAGGGAAATCAGCAAATTATGAACAAAAAAAAGGTTTAAAAATGCAAACTGGCTTAGACTTCAGGAGAGAAATTAATGCAGGTGGAAGATCCAGTGTTAAATTATAAGGAAAATATTTTAAAAACCAAGTACATAAAATATAGTGCCTAAAACATAAGAGCAGTAAGGAGATTTTTGGTGAGTTAATTGGAGAGGATTTGGCGTTTGCAGGTGTTAAAGTCACAGAGAACTGAGGGTTTTTTTTCTGAAATGATCAAAAGATACCGAGCTAAAATTCTCCTGGTTGCGTTTGACCCTCTCCATCTCAGGAGTGACAGGAACTGGGGTGCCAACCCCCAGCCCCTCCTTGTACAACACCTGTGGGCAGCAGGAGTGTGGGAAATAAAATAAAATAAAATAAAATAAAATAAAATAAAATAAAATAATATATAAAATAAAATAATATATAAAATAAAATATAAAATTAAATTAAAGAAAATGAAAAATAAGGAAAATATAAAATGAAATGAAAGAAAATAAAATATAAAATAAAATATAAAATGAAAGAAAATATAAAATATAAAAAATAAAGTAAAACAAAACAAAATATGAAATAATATACAATTTAGAAAATATGAAATGAAATAAAATATAAAATGAAATAAACCAAAACAAAATAAAATATGAAATAAAATAAAATTTAAAATAAAGAAAATATAAAATGACATAAAGTACAAAAGATAAAAGGAAATATAAAATGAAATGAAATAGTATAAAATATAAAATGAAATAAAATAAAAAATAAAATATAATAAAATATAAAATAACACAAAATAAAATATGAAATAAAATAAAATGAAAAATAAAGAAAATATAAATAAAATAAAATAAAATTAAATTAAATTAAATTAAATTAAATTAAATTAAATTAAATTAAATGGAAGGGGGAGGACAGAGAGGAGAAGAGAAATAATTTAATATTGTGAAACTGCAAAGTGTGAAACAAAAAAAGAGTTTAGCTTTGGTGAAAGCTCAGCAAAGAATCCTCAAGGAAAATCAGGAGCTGCTGGAATGTTCCAGAGCACCTGGAAATCCCGTGGCAAAGGCTTCTCCTGCTGAGCTGCAGATGTGGCAGCTGTGCCCAGCCAGGCTGGCAGTGCCAGGGACTTCTGCCAGCACTGAATCCCACTGGGACTGGGGCAGGGTGACCCCAAACAGGGCACAAATTAAACCAGAACTGCAGAATTAAAACTCAGGACTGAATTCCTGTGGGATTGGGGCAGGTGATCCCAAATGGGGCACAAAATAAACCAGAAATGCAGAATTAAAATTCAGGACTGAATTCCAGTGGGACTGGGGCAGGGTGACCCCAAATGGGGCACAAACTAAACCAGAACTCAGAAGAAAGGGGTGGCACGGCACTTGCTCTTCCAAGAGGATGTGTCAGCAGTGGGAATTCCAGACAGGAATTCACTCCTGCAGCAATTTTCCCACCTAGACTGGATGTCCCTGATGTCCCCTCAGTGCCATGACCTGGCAATGCCACCCAGGCTCCTGACAAAGACCTTGGGACCCAGCAGAGCCCTGGCAGGGCAGGGCAGGGCAGGCAGAGACCCCAAACATTCCCTGTGACTGGGGAAGGGCTGAGAGCCCATTTCCCATGGGCAGGGTGGGCTCAGCTCCTGAGGAGCAGTGACACCACTCCCACGATGGATTAATAAAATAAATTATTATTTTATAATTTGCTTCCCTTAGGGAGCCAAAGGAGGCCCTGCTCCAGTGCTTCCACTCCTGAGGTTAAAATCTGCCCTCTGCAACAACGGCACGAGTTAAATTGAGGGGAAAATGAAAACATCAGGATCCTGCCTGGGCTTTTAGAGGCTTGATGAAGGAAGGGTTGCTCCCAGCAGACCCCAGGATGTGACATGGAGGAGTTAAAGGGGTTGGGGTTGGGTTTGGAAGGGGAGCAGGGGTGGTGGTCCCTCAGTACCGAGCTGATGTGCTCCTGGTTCCGTCGGACCTGCTCCATCTCCGGCGTCACCGGTGTGGCCGTGCCAGCCCCTAAACCCTCCTTGTACAACACCTGTGAGGGACAACAGCAGTGCCACAAAAACCTCACTGAGCACAGGCCAGGGCCACCAAATCCCACCGGCATGGGATTGTGTTTAGTGTTAGGATCACTCGGGATTCATCGGACTGTGGGGGATTATTCTGGGAATGGGTCACTGCAGAGAGGAGATGAAGGCTCAGGATAAAACAAACGTGGGGAGAAACACCACCACTCCACAGGGATGTTCTGCTGCCCATCTTAGCTCAGGAAATGCCAGGATTATTTTCAGGCAGGTTTGTTCTTAGAAGGAAAGCACGTGAAGGTGTAAATCCCCCAAAAGCACCAACAGCGGAAGATCAATGAGTTAAAACCCTGTCAGGGCACAGCCAGGGCTCAACCCCTGAGGAAGAACAAGGTTAGGAGTGTTAGGAGCACAGGATTATAACAACATCCCGTTGTTATAACTCCCTCAGGGTGGAAATACCGAGCTAATCTGCTCCTGGTTGCGTTTGACTCGCTCCATTTCTGGGGTCACGGGCGTGGGGGTGCCTGTGCCCAGCTCCTCCTTGTACAACACCTGTGGGACACAAGCACCAGCAGGGTCAGGCCATCCCTGACCTCTCCACTGGGTTACAAACTGGGATCATACAGAAATCAAAGTACAACATCCATCCCTCAGGATCCTGATCAGCACAGTCACCAGCTCAGAGTAATTTTCCTTCAGTGTCTCTTCATTTAAAGGACACAAATTAAAATATTCTGCTCAGCCCACCCTGAGAAAGGTATTTTACTTTTCATCTTAGTTTAGGAAATATGATAGAATTACTTTTCAGGCAGTCCCTGAAATCCCTTTATGGGATTAATAAAATCTTAACCTTTTCTGGAATTGTTCAGTGCACAAACACTTCATCGTGGGCTTTATTCATTTTCACTTCTGTTTGTTTGCATCACTGTTTTACTTTGGGTTAAATCTCTAGGAAACAAAAACAACTGAGTGCCACCAGTCATGTTAGAAGCTTTAATTTGACCTGTAGTTATTTGATTTTTAAAAATTGTATTTTTCATGAAATGTTTGTGGAATAACCCCAACCTGACAAGTGCACTCAAAGCTCTTCTTGCAAGTAGGAAAATCCTTGTACCGAAACAAAACTTGCACCAAAACAAAGGAACAAAAAAAAATAAATTCACTGCTTGGTGTCATTGAGACAAATAAACCAATTACAGCAAGGGAAAACAACTTGTGGGGAAGGTTAGAAAAAAAATGAGAAATCATTTGGAAAAACAACTCAGTTGTCCGTGAGCTGTGAAATTCACGCTTGACTGGATATGGGAAGGTTTTGTTTTCCCTTGTAATTGTCATACAAAAAAGCTCCACTTGGATTGTTTTCCTCAAAGTTCTGTCTTCCTGATCCTTTTTTTCCCAGTCAAACTTCAACACATAACCTGGGTAATTTTTCTTCCTAGCTCTGTGTTGAGAAAAGGCCACAGAAGAAACACGAGTGGGATAATCCCTGTAAAACTCAGGAATTTCAATTTCCTGCTGCTGGCCACAGGGATTTGGGAGAGCTGGAGCTTTCCCAAGAGGAAAAGGCTGGAGCAGGGCCCTGGAGGGGGCAGGGAAGAGGGAATTAGGGGGCTGATGTGCAGGGGACAGGGACATTACCGAGCTGATGTGCTTCTGGGTCTCCTTGACGCGCTTCACCTCCGGCAGGTCGGGGATGGGAGTCCCTTTCCCAATGCTCTCCTTGTACTTCACCTGCAAATTCCAGCACAGGAATCAGGGAAAGGAAAAGGGTTCACAGGAAAGCTTTCAAAGGTTCCTAAAGAGCTTTGTCCTGATCTCGTGGAGAGGGAAAGTTTAAAGGATTTCACCACCTTGCCCTCATCTTCCCAAGGAATCTGTGACGAGGCAATTCAGCTGTTGGGTCACTGGGAATGGCACTGGAAGGGTTTTATAAATCAAGGTAAATTCCTTTAAACCTGGTACTATTTGGCCTTTCTACCAAGCAAAGGAGAATTTGGGATGTGCAAGAACCCCTCCTACTTAACAAAGGTGAGAATCACCACACAACGTTTCAACAGGGACAGTGCCATTGCATTTCTGCTTTGCTAACAACAGAAAAAGCCTTTCACAAGAACATTTTTAACATTTTTAACACATTCTGCATGAACAAACTGGCTGCAGTGTTAGTGCATGACACTAAATGACACCACCATTCAAAAAAACCAAAAAGCATGGAGGAGGTTTAGGAGCTTTGAAATAAATTAATAGGTAAAATTATTCCAATTTTAGAGTGCTGTGACCTTTCAGATAACATCCAAGTTTGCCAGGACAAAACAAAGCAAAAAATCACCACCAGAAAATTCAGCCTGAGCAGAGTAAAACAGATTTTCCTGGGAGATGGTCCCACCCTGGAACAGGTTGTAGAATCTTCATCCCGTGGGATCCTCAAAACTCAATTTATCCTAAAGCTGAGCCACAGGGTTGGGACAGATGATTTCAATACATCCCTTCCCACCTAAATATTTCTTTTTTTCTATTCAAACTGTATCTGTGATGAGATCAAATTGACAGCAAGAGCTTTGGTGGTTTAGAAATGGGTTGTGAGTAAGAAATGGAATGTTAATCATTAGAGAGGTTACTGTTAAAGTAACAAGGATGGGCAAAACCTTTCAGAAAGTCACCCTTAACTGGGTGGGTTATTGCCAAACCACTGTTAGCAAGGTGTAAAGAAAAGAAAAAGATAAAAAAAAATATTATTTCATGTTGAATTAGCAGCAGTAGAGTGAGTATTAAAAATCAATTCTTGTGTACCGAGCTGATATTATCCTGGGTTCGTTTAACTCTCTGCATCTCTGGGGTCTTTTCAATTGTGGTTCCAGTTCCAATATCTTCTTTATACAAAATCTTAACGTTCAGAATGAAGACAACAAGGTTAAGCATCCAAAACACAACATTCTTGCTCCCAGACACTGAATTTGGACACAACAGAGCAGCTGAAAGCCCAGAGGATCCACTCTGGTTGCTGCCTCTCTGAAGGTGTCCAAAGTGAGCACCATTTGGGGAAAAAAAAAGAGCTGATTCTTTATATTTAATGCTTTTAAAGTAGAAGATAATTTATATAATAAATCAAATTATCAAATCTGTTTCAGTAGAATATTCCTGGGTAGTGGAAGGAGTCCCTGCCCGTGGCAGGATGGAAGAAGATGAACTTTAGGTCCCTTCCACCCATTCCATCATTCCATAATCAAAACATCTGTGGGCTAATTTGGGGATTGAAGGTCATTATTTGCTCTAATTTGATTTATACAAATATTTTCCACTTTGTTAATGGTGCTGGAGGCAAAATGCCACAGGAGACTTGATGGCAACAGGAACTGGGCAACGACTCAGGCACACAGAGCACGAGGGGCAGCAGGACAGGGAGGGACTGGCATGGGAACAGCACAAAGGAAAGGGATAATAATTGCATGAATTTAATGAGGGATTGTTTAACTCTGTCACAGCTGTGCCTGTGAAAGAGGGCAATCACCCCACAGAAAACAGCAGGAAAAACACTTTATAAAGCCCAACTAAAGCTACTGCACCTGTAGGAGAAGCAACAAAAAACGGTAATTTTATTAAAGATATTAAACTCTATTTTTTGGGCTGAGGAGTGAAGACAGAGGTGACCATACCGAGCTGAAATTCTTCTGGTTTTCCTTCACCCTCAGGATTTCTGGGGTGTCCTGCACCACTGTGACTTTTCCTTTACTGTTCTGTAGGTCTGACTGATACTGCAGCTGTGTAAAGGGAAAAATGTAAATGTTAACTTTATGCTGTACAGATTTCCTCCCAGTTTTCATCAAAAGATGAGAAAAATATGGGTTTTTTTTTTTATTTATTTATTTCTGGATTTACCATGCTGAAGTTCTTCTGATTCTCTCGGACCCGCTGCATTTCTGGTGTGTCAGCCACAGGCACGTAGTAGGGCATGCTCTTCTCTGCATCTTCCTTGTATTTTTTCTGATGGAAAACCCCAAATGGATTAAAATAGAAACCACAAAAGCAGCAAGAAACAAACTGGAGTTATTGACTGTTGAGCAGTGCTCATCTTCATGGAGATGTGAGTTCTTCCCTGGCTGATAGAAACTGAGATTATGCCTCTGTGCAAGATTTATTTTAGACAGCAGGTTATTGAGGAGTAGGAAATTAAGAAGAATCTGCTTAAAGAAGAATTAGCTTTGCAAAGCAAGAGAAATTATTGTGTCACTTGACACAGCAGTACAATTAATTTGATTATTGCCGTGGAATTCCAGAGCTCTGGAAAGATTCGCTCCCTGGTGCCTCCTGAAGGCTGTGAGAGGGGGTTATTTGGGTGTTTAATTAGTATTTCCTGGAGTTCCCACATGAGCAGGATTAATTGCTTCACTCAAGATACCTGGCTGGAAAGGTTCTTGACCTGCTGGGCATGAATAATCTCTGGAGTATCAACAACACTGGTGTAGTTGGCTTTCTCCATTTCTGCCAATTGTTTGTATTTGATCTGTCGGGCAAAGCTCACGTTTAGGGGCCTGGATCATCTCTGCACAACAGCTCACCCTGGTTTCACCAGGAGAATCTGAGTTTTCCTTCAGAAGCAGCTGAGGGAGGCAGGGGTGCCACTGACCTGGCTGGCGATGTCGGTGGCGTTCTTGGCCCTGACGAAATCCGGCGTCTCCAGCGCCAGCTCGGTCAGGCCCTTCCCGCGGATCTCCAGCTCCAGGGCTTTCTTGTACTCCTTCTGCAGGGGGGCAGGGTGGGGCAGGGAAAGGGGCAGCAGGTGAACATTCACAGCCACACAGCAGGAGCTGTGCCAACCCCAAAGTAGGAACTGTGCCAATCCCAAAGCAGGAATGGTACCAGTCCTAAACCAGGAACAGTGCCAATCCCAAACCAGGAATGGTGCCAATTCCAAACCAGGAACTGTGGCAATCCCAAACCAGGAACAGTGCCAGTCCCAAAGCAGGAATGGTGCCAGTCCCAAACCAGGAATGGTACCAGTCCCAAGCCAGGGATGGTGCCAATCCCAAAGCAGGAATGGTACCAGTCCCAAACCAGGAATGGTGCCAATCCCAAAGCAGGAATGGTACCAGTCCCAAACCAGAAACAGTGCCAATCCCAAAGCAGGAATGGTGCCAATCCCAAACCAGGAACAGTGCCAACCCCAAACCAGGAATGGTGCCAGTCCCAAACCAGGACCGGTGCCAGTCCCAAACTAGGAATGGTGCCAGTCCCAAACCAGGAACAGTGCAAATCCCAAACCAGGAACAGTGCCAATCCCAAAGCAGGAGTGATACCAGTCCCAAGCCAGGAATGGTGCCAATCCCAAAGCAGGAATAGTGCCCATCCCAAAGCAGGAATGGTACCAGTCCCAAACCAGGAACAGTGCCAATCCCAAACCAGGAATGGTACCAGTCCCAAACCAGGAATGGTGCCAGTCCCAAACCAGGAATGGTACCAGTCCCAAACCAGGAACACCTCTAATGTCAACTGATAATTATGCACACAAGTCATATAATTTCAGATTATTTCAGTTTGTGCTTCATGACTGAAATCTTGGTTTAGTCCCTTGATTAATTAATTAATGAGTCCCTTGAGAGAGTGTTGATCCCAGCTCCTGTTTCCTGTCTGAATTCCCGACAGGAAATTTCTGGCTGCTCAGGAAAGAACTCACTTAAAAGTCCACTTTGATCCTTATTCCCTCATCCAGGTTCTTTCCTGCCCTCTACTCAAGAGTTTCTAGGGAATGATGAAGTTCCCAGCAGTCAAAGGGCAGGGATGGGATACTGGGAAGGAATTCCCGGCTGGAAGGGTGGGGAAGGGGCTGGGCTGCAATTCCCAGAGCAGCTGTGGCTGCACCTGGATCCCTGGCAGTGTCCAAGGCTAGGTTGGAGCAGCCTGGGATGGTGCAAGGTGTCCCTGCCCAGGGCAGTTGGAGGCTGTTCCATCCCCTCAGGCATTTTCCAAGCAGCTCTTCCATACCTCGTTCAGGATTTGAGTGGCATTCTTGGCTCTCAGCATGTCTGGAGTCTCCTCTAAGGCTGTCAGTCCTTTCCCTTTGACTCCTTCCTCCAGATCCTTCCTGTACTCTTTCTGCAGGAGAAGGAGAAGGAAAAAAACACTGCAAAGGCAGACCAAAGAGAGTTTTACACTCCACCAACTTTGTAGCAAAAAAACCCAAAAAAATCAAAAAAAACCAAAGAAAATGAAAGAAAAAAAGAGTTCCAAAAGAAAAGAAAAAAAACCAAAACAACAAAACCAAAAAAAACAAACAAAAACCCAAGGAAATTTGGCAAACAAGAAAGAATATTGTAGAGGGTTATGGAAGAATTACTCCAAGAAAAGACAGGAATTATTGTGGAAGATAAATTGCCAAGGCACAGTTAGGCTGAGGGAAGTCAGAGAGGGGCAGCAAATGGGAATGACGGTTAAAGGACAAGGAAGAAATGTCCGTGGCAAATTAGCTGAGGGCACAAAATGGATGGAAACATGCTCAGTGTGGGTGGGCAGGAGAGTGGGGAAGAAGAACTGGGAGTGCTGGAAGTGCTGCAGGAGGCAGAGGAAGGAAGCCCAGAGGAGCTGGTACCTCGCTCGCTATTTTGGTGGCGTATTTGACATGCAAGAGGGATGGTGTGACCTCCAGGCCAGTGAGGTTCCTGCCCTTCATGGACTCTTCAAAGTCCTTCTTATATTCTTTCTAATGAGAGCAAGAAGAAGAAGAAGAAAAAGAAGAAGGAAAAAAAAAAAAAGGCAAAACAGCAAATATTTATTACAATGTTTTCCTTAAGTGCAAAGCTGGCAGGGTGTCAAAGTCACCGGGTGTAGTGGGTGCTAAATGGGCTCTTAAATCTTGTTCCCACTAAAACTTGTGAAGGAACTCATTGCTTTCTATGGAAATGGGACCTGATCCTGCCTTTGTTTTTTATGGTTCTACTCATTTATCTATGCAGAGGAAGCATTCAAAGGTACCACAAGGACTAATGGCCTTACACAGCTGCTTTGCAGCCTCCATCTGGGCCAGAACAGGAATAAACTTCAAATAAACACAAAAAAACTGCTCAAGAAAAGAAAATGTCAGGTCAGGGGAGAACCTGTGACAGCAGACACACACAGGGAATAAAAGAGTTTCTCAAAAATGGAGTTTTGAGGTGAAAAAAAAAAGAAGCAGAGCACTTTCTGTGTCCTGTGATAACACACAAACACTGCGCTGTGTTGTCAAAGTGAAATTAATTTTGTACCACGTTTCTTACTCTGTGACTTGTTTAAGCTTCATTTACCAATAAAAAATTACAGATCAACTCATTTCATGACAGGAAAGTGTCATGAATGTTCAGTGCAGCATTTAACAAGCATCATAAAGAAATCTGAAATAACTATAATTTTTCAGTCTATCACTGTGCACAAGGTGCAAGTAGAACTGATCTGTTAAATCCCTAAGTTTAATTTTAAAAAGAAATTTTTAAGTTTTTCAGCCTATCAGTGTTGATTTTACCTCACTCTGCATGAGCTGAGACTCCTTTGCAGTCAGGTATGTGGGAGTTTCAAAGTCCAACATGGGTTTTCCTTTTTCCTTCTCATACTTCTCTCTGTATTTCACCTGAGAAGAAAAGACAGAAAGTCACCCTCCTAAAGAATCAAAGACCTAATTATGTGCCTACTATCAACAGTTCTGTGATAAAAATTGAATCTCTAATGCAATTTGCCTTTCTGAAATCTGTATTATTGATCAGCAAATGTAAAATTTGGTGTCCAGGCAGTAAAATGTCCATGAAGATGATTCCTGCTTTGAGTTCAATTACCCAGATTTTCAGAGTGCTCAGTGAGGTAAATTTGTCTGTGGCCAAGTCAGAGCCTGATCCCAAACTGGAGCAACAAGGACTGATTAAAAATTAATTACAACCTGATTAACAACAACCTGATGAACAACTATTTCCTTATGGTCCTTTGCTGTGTGACCTTTTTGCCTTTCCATGCCCTGAACATCCCTGGCAGTGTCCAAGGCCAGGTTGGAGCAGCCTGGGACAGTGGGAGGGGTCTGGATAATCCCAAATGTCCCCACACCATTCTGGAATTCTGTGCCAAGCACCAGAACAATCAGCTGTGGCCCTTGGTGTTCTTGCAGTAATTCCTCTCTTGCTTTACAACCAATAAATATTTGGAACAGAGAGGATCAGAGACCAGATCAGACTGTGAATTCCTCTGGAGTGATCCACTGGTTTATTCCAGAGGGAAAAACTCCAGGCATGCTTATAGTTTTGGTTAAAGCCATTTTGGATGCAGGAAAGGACAGCAGAGCTCTCCTTTGGATCATGGAATGGATGAAGCAGTTGGAAATCCACTGTCAGCAACAACCCTAATTCCTTCAGTTCCCAGTTTCTGTGATTCCCAGGTCTTATTTTCACCAGAGATAAATTCCCCTGATAAATGTATTTTCCTGTGTAAAAAATCCATCTACAGCAGAGGTGAGCAATGGGATTGGCTTTGGAATGAAGGAATCACACAGAGATTTTATCTGTGTATTTTATGTGTTCTGAACTTGGAAATGTCCAGGTTTTACTCCCTGGATCCTTCCCCAGGTGTGCAGTGCTGGTGGGGCAGAGAGGCACAGGGAATGTCCCAGCCTGGAGGGTTCACTGGGAGGATTTGGATGGAATTTGGAGCTCAGTGAGTTGGGATAACCACAAACACACGTCCGACTTACGTGGCTCTGGAGTTCTGAGGCCTCCCTGAGATGAACCTGTTCAAGATTATCTGGCACCACATGGTAGTGACCCTTACTCTTCTCATATTGCTTCTTGTACTGGTACTGAAGGGAAGGTGTCAAAAATCATCTCAATCCAAAAAAAAAAATCCCTCAGCAATTTACTTCTTAGGTCCAATCAAAGCAACATTTCAATGGAACATCAGAGAGAAATTAGAAATGCAAGAGGTAAAACAAAAACCAAGAAGTTTAGAATTGGTATTGGGGGTTAAAGATGTGGGGGAATAGTTATTTTTTTATGGTCATTTGGATTGCAACAAAGGTTTTGTCCAAACCAGGATTAAAAGAAGAAAAAGAAAGAGAAGAGAGAAAACACAGTGAGTAATGAAAAGGCTGTACCAGGCAGTAAAGGTTTTGCCTTTTCTCATTATCAATTATTTAGTTAGGCATAATTATGTGGATTTATAATAGGGGAGTGTTAAACAAACATGAAGTAAAAAAACCCAAAAAACCAAAACCAAAACAGATAAAAAGAAAAAAATAAATACAGTAGTCAGCAAAGAAAAAAGGAAAAAAAAAAAAGAGTATTTGTTAGTGTAGTGCAATCAGTTAAAAATGGGATCAAGAACCAATCCAGTAAAAAATTATCAGAGGATTTAAAACATTAGCAGTTCTGCAACCAGTTAAAAATGGGATCAAGAACCAATCCAGTAAAAATTATCAGAGGATTTAAAACATTAGCACTTCTGAATCAGTTAAAATGGGATGAAGAGCCAACCCAGTACAAATGCTCAGTGTTTAAAATATTAGCAGTGGTGCAGGTGATGGAGATTTCCCTTCCCAGAGCACAAAAGCCGCCGGTTAAGGGGGAACCATTAGGAAACAGAGGAAGAGATCACTACCAGGTGATGCCCACGGAGGTACCCCAGGGAGCAGCTGTTACAGGAGGAGTTAGCAGAGAATTCCCAAGGGAATTCCCACCCCTGGGAGCTGTGGGATCACCCAGAGCTTACAGCACTGGCGAGCTGGCTGGTGCTCAGCACGTGGTTCATGAGCAGCGACTCCTTCATGTCTGTGACGGGCTTGTGCAGCTTCTTCAGGTCTGCCTTGTACTTCACCTGCAGGGAATAAGGGTCAAAGCCATCAGGAGAGGGACCTGCTGGTCCAGCCTGGCCTGGGGGAGGCTCCAAGCACACAAAGGAGGGGTTTGGGAAAGCAGGATGGGATTTCCTCCCAGGAAAAGCGAAAGCGGACGTACCTCGCTGGCCATGTTGTGGGCGTCCTTCAGGGTCTTGTAGATTTTGGCCTCCTTCAAATCATATTTTGGCTTTTTACCCAGCTCCTTGGCAAAGTTCTCCTTGTATTTCACCTAAACAGAGAACAACCAGGTGTCACAGCTGCTCTGCAGGACTCCCCTGTTTGGCTGCAGAGGGCCCTGTTTCACTGGGGCTGGTTGGGAGAAGAATGAAGGTGCAGGAACCTGAAGGTGTCTACTGGAATAAAGATTATTTCAAAAACCACCTGACATGGAAAGAAAATCTACATCTCTTTGACATTTACAGGATACCACTTGGTAATTTTTCTTCCAGAGCAAAGGTCACATCTCCTTGTTGTAAAATTAAAAGAGCCACGAGAATTGTGTTGCCAAAATTCTGACCCTTGGAGGTGAAGAGTTTTTCACTTGATGGGAACAGTCATTGATTAAAGATGTTTCACAAAGACAAACAGAGACAGGTATAATAAGAGTAAAATACAAGAAAATTATATATTATATAATTATTATATTATATATTATTATATAATATATAAAATACAATAACGTAAGAGTATATGAAAGAGTGTTTAGAAGAAAATTTTATACACTTCTTGGAGAAATAAGAGCTTTAAAAACCTCAAGACTTCATCAAATACATCAAATGCTTTTTCTATCCATTGTTATGCACACAGTGTGTTCTGTCTGGATTAAAGGAGGACATTAATGATCACAAACAGAGCAGTGACACAATTAATGACTCATGATAAATAATTAATTAGATGCTACAAGAGTTTTAGTAACACTTCCAAACCACATCAGCTTTAGGCAGGTCAAACACAGCAAGTGAGCCATCAGAATCCAGCACATCCAGCCTGGAGGCACAGGAATATTGACAGGAATATTCAGAGTTTTTTAAACCCAGAAGAAGAGTTGCTGGGAGGTCAATGCAAAATTAAAAGCAAGCGAGCTAGACAGACAAAATCCAACAAAAAAACTCAACTGGATAAACAAAGTGGACGTGACACTTTACAAAGTTTATGAGAAGAGATGTCCAAGAGAAAAAAACAACTGTTAAAGATGATGCCAACCATTCTGTGCTCCCTCACTGCCCCTCCAGCAGCTCATTTTCCCTCAGAACCAAAATTATCTCAGCAAAGAATGCTTAAAAGACCAAGAGTGGAAAAAGAATGGAAAACCAGGATCTCATCACTGAATGGGAACAAACAGAATTTCTTCTTTTTCTTGCAGATCACTTTAGAATAGTTGGTTCTCCTGAGGAGATCCTTGGTTTTCCTGCAGACACCATGGTGGACATTCCAACATCCAAACATGGCAGCAGACACAGCCAGACAGAAAAAACAAAATCCCTTCTTTTTTCACTTGGAAACACATATGTAAAACTGAAATGGCACAGACCTGTCTGCTGCCACTTCCAAATGGGCAATCCAGGCTCTGGTTTTCTATTTTCCAAAGGTTTTGATGTGGGGAAGAAGTCTAAGAAACAATGAGCCTTCAAACCAGTACAGGCTGCACTTCTCAGTGGGACAGATTGAGTCAGAGCCTGCTCTTCCATTAGGAAATTCCAGCCAATAAAATAGTTTAATTAAACTTTAAATGAAGTTTTAATAGAAGTTTGAAGAGTTAAAATGAATTTCTGGTGACTGTTCACTGAAAATTACCAGCACCATTGTTCAGGTTGGTCATACACATATATTTACACATATATTTCCCTGGTTTTTCTGCATTTTTGGACAATAACACCTCACATTTTAGGGTTTTGGGTGAAAAAGGTGAGTTTTCACATTATGTGATTGCACTGAAACCTTCCATAAAAAAACCTGGAAGTTCCAAAATCATTATGAAGGGCAGAATGACATTTAAAGCTTCACATGGTGCTGCAGAATTGCAAGATAATTATGCCAGCAAGAGACAGACACAAAACAATGGCACTAATGGCAGTTAATTAAAATTCTCTTACATGACTACTTAGCATATTTGCTTTCTTAAAGGTTCTCATCCAGGGGGTGTCATAGGAAGCAGCTCCGTGGCCTCTCATGTGTTGTTTGAGGTACTCTGCCTACAAGCAGCAGCAAGAAACAAGGTCAGAAAGGCAAAAACCCAGAATTTAAACATGAAGAGGTGAGAAAGAACCAAGAGAGATTGAGGTCCTGGCACAAGATTCTTTTAAAGATATAAAGAAAGAAAAGAAGAAACCAAGTGTCTGTTCAAAGGATGGAAAATAAGAGTCAGGTAAAGGCTGGTTCTGGTAAAGCCAATACCCAAAAGAGCTAAAAAAGAACAGGGCAAACACTTCAGCTTCAGTATTTATGTCACAGCACCATCTTAAGAAGGTTTTGTATCTCCATTAATGACAGTAGAGAAGTTTAACAAAGAAATACTTTGTACTGGTAATGTATTGTTACTTCATTACATTCCCTTCCTTTCCCTTTTCCCCTAAGTTGGAAATAATTTCAATGATAATCACGACATCACTCTGTGAATTAATTTTATGTCTCATTTCTCTCACTGCTTTGAGTTGCACCAAGTTTTCATTCTGCCCTTACCTGGCTGGTCAGTTTGGACACCTCCTTGGCCAGCTCAATGTCTGGACGTCCCAGCATGGTCACACCCACACCTGCTGCTCCACGCTTCTTATATTCAATCTAAAAAAAAGAAATAAATGCTTTAGAAGTGAGGAAACCCCCTTTTAATTATTCTGCTGGATTTTGTCATTAAATTAATGCTAAAGGATTCTAGAGAAGGCTTAAAACCACTCACATTGCTGATTAACTTGGCAGCCTGAGTTGCTTTCTTAATATCTGGTCGATCTGCTATAGGTGTGTAGTGGAGTTTGGATTTGGCATCTTTCTTGTATTCAATCTAATCCATGGGAAAAGACAGAGGACAGAAAATTAATGAGGTTTATTCGTTGGGAATATGCCAATTAAGGACACAGCAATGTTGCTGAGTAAGTTCATGGGTTTGTTTTGGAAATCAGTTCACAAGGAATGGATCTGGGAATCTGGTTTTGCAAGTTGTCTACAAATAAAGAAATAAATATGGAAATTTTGTCTGTGCCTGAAGGGTTGAAAAAAATTATTAGATGTGATTTCCACCAGATTAAATTAAATCCTACAACAAATTCAAATACAAATCCCTTATTTCAGTGCAATTTTATATTTGTAAATATTTGGACATTTATCTTTCAAAATCACACCTGAACATGGAGGAAACTCAGAAATCCATAAACTCGGGTTTTTCCAGCTGAATTTGCATACATAACCTACTAAATTAATGGCAAAAGGAGACAAACTTACTGTGCTCTGGTTTTTAGCAACTTCCATGGCGTGTTTCACCTCAGGAGGCTCCAGCATGACAGAATAATTGGACTTGCCTTTCTCCTTCACAAACTTCTTCTTGTAGTTTGTCTGTCAAGAACAGCAAGGGCCACGTGTGAGTTTTTGATGTCCCACGGAGGGAAACGCTACAGAAACTTGGAAAAAAGCTCCTTGAAACTGCTGTAGGTGGATAAAGAGGAGTCACCTCGTTCCCAGAACGTGTTGGCTGCAGCTTTTGGAGTTTGGGTTAGAAAAGCTCAGCTTTGGAGAGGGTGAGCTCACCTCGCTGACGTTCTTGGTCACCTCCTTCACGTGAACAGTGTCCCTGGTCTCGGGCAGGGTGGTGAAAGAGCCATGGGGCAGCTGCTTCTTGCTCTGTTCTTTGTACTTGTTCTGCCAGCACAAGGGAAGAGCAGGTTAAAACAAAGCAGCTCCAGGATGGAATGAAATGAAATAAATGAATAAATGAGTGTTTTACCTCAGACACCAGAGAGCTGACGTTCTTAGCCAGCAGGATCTGAGGGGTGTCGGGGACAACGTGGTAGGTCCCACGGGCTTTGTTGTGCTTCTCTTTGTATTTTATCTAGCAGGAAGGAAAGACATCAGTTTAAGTAACGTGCATTTCGTCTTCTGGCAGAATGAAAAGTAATTAGTAGAGTTGTGTGTGCTTGTTAGTGCAAAATTTTGCAGAAAAGCCCATATTTTGACATTTTACAGCCTAATCCATACATTCCTATGGCTCTCACTTGGAAGTTTTTTTAATATACTGAATTTTAACATACTGTTAGTAATTATTAAAGATGTTTTGTGCTATTCCCAAGTATTTTCTCCAGACACTTCCATTTCAATATCAGGAATGAAGATGTGCATCTGGGTATAAGGTCTAGGGGCATTCAAGCCATGTTCACTTTGAATATTAATTTAATCCATGAACTAGGCCAGTGGCTTTTACAAGACCAGATTTACTCAAATTGATTCAGTCAACTTGTTAATAAAAGAAATCAAAGAATGAAGTGAGACTCAGAACAACTGCTCAAAGCTTTGTTGTTAAAGCAATTCTATTTGCAATAGAGCAGCTAAGTAGTGAGTGAAGAGGTTGTGGAGAACTTGGAGAGGGCAGGTGAGTTCAGTGCTTACATCACTGGCCAGGATGGCATTATTGAGGGCCAACACTGTGTTCTTATCATCTGTGACAGAGAGTTTGCACCCCTTGAGGAATTCCCGGTCCAGTTTGTATTCGTACTGCAGGAAGGAAAAACAAAAGATAAAGTAAGAGAGTCTCTGATCTTCTCCAATTTTTTAAAAAAAAATCTGAGTAGGAGAGATGGGAAAAGGGAATATTGAGAATATTCTGATTTTCTTACATCACTCTGCTGCAGAGAGGACTTGGCTGCTTGGACAAAGTCAGGTCTGTCAGCGATCAGGTGCCAGTGGGCTTTGGCTGCTTCGTATTTCTTCTTATAATCCAGCTGTGTGCAGGGAAAACCAAACAGGAAGAGCTCATTGGGAATTGGATACACACCCTACAGAGGCCAATTCTCTTTTGGTCTGTGAGAAGGGGTGAGAAAATGTATCTGCACCAGATCAGGGCTTTTCTCTGCGTCAGGCACTGTCCACCCACTGCAGTTTTTCCACAGCAGGGTGGAGAAAGGAATATGAAGGTGGAGAAAGGAATATGAAGGTGGAGGAACAAATAGGAAGGACTGAAATGATGTCCTGACTTTGGAGATCCTTTCAGAGCCTTCCTACTGAAATGGGTGCTGGGTACCAGCAACAGAAAACACAGGAATGTTTTCCAGGAAGCTTTGCTTTGTCTCCAAGAGCACCATCCCACAGAATTCCTGGGACAGTTGTGTCTCTGCCAGGAAAACAGAGGACAGCTGGGAGAATGGGATGTGTGACATCCAAGAACCTCAAGGACAACTCACCACAGTGAGCACTTCAGGATGAAATAAATTAAACCACATTTCATTCCACCAGCGTAAGGATTAGAAGCGACATCCAAAAAATTCAGTGGAATTTGACTTCTTGTGGAGTAATTTCTTGTGGGAACAATTCCTTGTGGCTTCCACTGGCAGTTCCCAACACCCTCCAGAATAAAATTGAAACATGACCAGGACAGAACTCACGTTGCTGTTCAGTTTGTAGGCGTGTCTGGGAGTTTTGATGTGAACTGAATCCGCCACGACGTTGCAGCGGGATTTGCTCCTCTCATACATTTCTTTGTATTTCAGCTAAAGAAGGACAAAGATGTAAAAATGTTGACAAAGATCATATCAGCATCAACAAGAAAAGCATGCAAATATGAAAAACTTAATTAAAATCGCTCATGTCTGGATAAAAACTTAATAGGAGAAAATGACTGGAGATGGCACTGGGGGTTCTGGGGATGAGGTGAGGGTTGGGCACAGCCTGGATTTGATGGTCTTGGAGGGCTTTTCCAACCTAAATAATTCTGGGATTCCATGAAAAATAAACCCTATTGACACAACTTGATATCAAGCACCTGCCTGAAGGAGGGTCTTCCCCAGCAGCACTTTTCTTTATAGACAATGTGGCAGTTTTAACTCATCACAAGGGACAGACTAGGATTAAACAAAATCTATTCATGACCAGTAATTTTGAATATTTCTAGATTTTTACAACCAAATTAAATTCTTTGAAAAAACTTATTTTCTGATGGTTACACTAACTGAGAACTCCTTCTGAGAGTCTCAGCACTCAGTTTGGAACTTAAAAAATGTCCTTCAATCTCTGACTCTCAATGATCCACTTCAGTATCTGGATAAAAATTATTATTTTTCCTCCTGGATTTACTAATTATGTAGAAATCCAGGAGCATCTGGATGAGATTCAGGCTACTTATTCTGACAGTACTACACTGAGTTTCAGAAGTTTCAGTATCCTCATTTATGGGTACCTAAGGAACACCAAAACAAAGGACAGAGAGAAAGGGCAGGAGACGGAATCAGGAGCAGAGTCCTAAATTCTAGATTATTCTATCCACTCCCTCTTCCTTTCTCTCTCCTTCTTACTTTTCTATTGCCTCAGAATCAAAAGATATTTATTTTGTATCAGAATATTTACCTTACATATTGACAGTATCCATGTAAGAAATTAATAAACGTGGCAATACATGAAATATTTTATTCAAGACTCAAAAAAAAAAAAAGCCACTAGAGGAAGAAAAATCAGGAAAAAAACTCTCCAAATTAATGATTTAGAGACTACTTCCAGCTGATGGCTTTTATTTTTAGTGAGGGGTGGTTTGTCCCAGCAAAGTGTTCCAAGAGCTCCAGAAGAAAATTTTATGAAAAACTCCCTGACAAACGGGGTTTTGGAAAAGCGCTGAATGCAGATGGAGTTTTACAGGCCAAAACAGTCTGAGAAAGTGATGATTTTCACTGACAGTGTTAGACAGGAGTCACAAACATTGGCTACCAGGTTAAAAAGTGACTTTTGTGTGCTTTTGATGCCACAGAGGATTTACTCACATCGCTGATCCTGTCCTTGACCTTGCGCACGTGCAGCAGCATCGGCGTGTCCTGGATGGTGGTGTAGCCTTTGGGCTTGGCTTTGTTGTATTCCAGCTTGTAAATAATCTGAAGGGACAAATTGGGGGTTGGATTCTTTCTTGGAATCCTTGGTGTCAGTTGGGAATTCCCTGGGGGGTGATTATCCCATCCCAAAGGATCCACACTTACGTCACTGATCTGTTTGTTGACCTTTGTGGTCCGTAAATATTCTGGAGTATCCAGAACTGTGGTGTATTTGCCTTTCTTCTTCTCATAGTCCTTCTTGTACTGAATCTGGAGATGGGAAAAGGCTCTAAGTTAATCACACAGAGCAGGACAAAACCTCTTCCAGAGGTGGGAATATATCCATGGATAAAATTGCAAAACCCTCCCACAAAGCCAAAGAAAGCAGAACATGCACCATGAGCTGAATTGCAAACCCCTTGCTTGCCTAGGAGGCTGCCTGTTTGTTTGTCTGGTTAATTTTATGGCTATTTCAAGCTAAAATCTCCAGGACTGAGCTAAACAAAATCAATCCTTGCAGACTAGAGATTTTTAAATTTCATAGTGGACAATATCTCATTTTTAAATATTCATATCCAGTTGAAACTTGGACTTGGTGATCTTGGAGGTCTTTTCCAACCACGAGTGAAGAGAAATGTGAATCACCTCACACAGCAGGAGATAAAAACATTACCAAATGTATCACAATGGCAGGATATTTTCAAGGCTTTGGCAGCAGGATTTGTGCCTTGGTACTGATTTTCTTGCTCTGCTCAGATTTCTAAACCTTTTTTCACAGAGTTCAGTGAGAACAGGTTCACCAAGAATGGGAATTCATTGTAGGCAGCCTCAAGGCAGCTGGAAAAGGTTAGAACACGTTTTTTAAAAAAGAATTTTCATGCTCTACCCTTTATCAAAAATAAAAGCATGCATTTGAAATGGGACTGCGACAGACAAAATATGAAAAATGATAAACAAATAATCGATGATAACATGAAGTGAACTCGGGGGGACATGCAGGTCACACACTTCTTTTTTTGAACTCAAACATACTCAAAGTTACCTGCAGGGAGTTTTTAGTGAAAGAATAGAAATCCACAGAAAAATGGAACAAAAATGTCTGAAAGACCTTCAGTAATTTATTACTGAAGAATGTCACTATTGGCATAGGGAATAACAAAGAATTACAATTCCCTCTGACAGAATTGTTCTCCACTGTTGCATTTCCTGTCTATCATTTATATTTTAATTCACAATCAGGAATGATTTTTTCCCCCTGCAAAGGGTGAAAAATCAGGGTGATTTTTCCCCCTGCTGACTGCCAGCAGCTGTGATTTCAGAGCAGAAATAACTGTTCTGTGTCTGACACCATTCTGGGCACAGTGGGAGATAAATGTTGGAATCTCCCTGGCAAATCCATCATGTTCTTCCTGAATTAAGGAACTGGGGTTATCAAAGGTGGCCAGGCCAAGAAGTAGTGTCAGAAAGAGAACTGGGTTAGGGAAATACCCGGGAGAGCTAACATCCAATATCTGAAATGCAAGGAAAATTGCTTCTTTTATACAAATATCTGAAATACATTCCAATTGTTTAGAATGAAAGCAGAAAATGGGGACAAGCTCAGCCCGAGCTGAGCGACGTCCAAGTGACAGCAAACATTGTTTCAGTGTCTTGGGTTATGGAACCAAAAATATCTACTCTATTTCATCTGTTGAAAGCAGCTGGGGAGATGCTTTTTTTCTTTATCTCTTGTTATTCTGGGGGGAGGGGGGCGGGTGCCTTCTGATAATGGGGCAGCTGTTCAAACCAGGTGGGGCAGTGTTTGTTATCTCTGTCACCTCCTGTCCTCCCTCCAGGGGATATCTGCTGCTAATGGGCCATGAAGGTCACTAAGGACAGGACACATTCCATCATCCCAGTGTGAGATGCTCCACCCAGTGGGGGGAGCCAACCATTCCCACCTGGATAAAAACTGAGACACACAGGAACACCAGGGATCTGGTTCCACTGGATTCTCAGAGGCAGACTGGACCCTTCTCACCATCCCTGGACCCTTCTCACCATCCCTGGACCCTTCTCACCATCACTGGACCCTCTCTCTCAGGATCATCTCTGCTCCAACAGAACCACATCTGCCACTCCAGGAGGACTCACTGTGGGCTGCTCCCAACCCCCTGACCAACAGGGTGTCAGGTTGGAGCTCTGACTCTGTCAGGGTTTCTAGGATTGTTCTTTGTTTGGTTTGGGTTTTTTTATTACTACATTTGTATTGTTAATATTCCCAGTAAAGAACTGTTATTCCTATTCCCAAATCTTTGCCTGAAAGCCCTGAATTGCAAAATTATAATTTGGAGGGAGTGAGGGGTTTACATTCTCCATTCCAAGGGAAACTCCAGCTTTCCCTGGCAGATACCTGTCTTTCCAAACCAAGACATTCAGATATTCTGTTTTATTTTACCACAGCCAGCATCAAGCAGATTGAGGAAGCTTTGGGGTCTGAAGTCCATGGAAATAGAAGGAGCAGTAAATATGCCAAGTCCAAGCAGCTACAGTGGGTGTCTAGGGTGTCCCAGAGCAGCAGCTCTGCAGATTACCTGGCTCCACAGGTATGTGTTGTAGAGTGCTGTCAGCATATCTGGCCTCAGAATTTCATTGCATCCGTGCTGCAGGAGCATCTTGGCAAAGGATTTATAGCTTTTCTGTCCATGCAAATGGCAACCAAGGACAAGAGAGACCCATGAACAACATGAACAACAACACAGCTCTAGATCCCAGGCACTTGGAGAGTGGAGAGATTTAGGCAAGGTGCTGTATGTATTCATCCACATGTGCATACAATTCACATCTGAATATTTAACACTGCCAAGAGTAAATACTAACACATGTTCCTGCTCTCACATTAAGGAAATTATGAATTTTTGGGGGGAAGATGACAGAAAATTAGAGATTAAGGCGAATATGTCCCTGTAGCTTTATCTAGAAATGAGTAAGAAGATTTGAAAAGAGAGGTAACAAAATATAAATGCTTGATTCTGCATTTTTTTAAAACCTCTCCAGTGGTTGAGGAGGGCTGAGATTCCTGATGTCCATTGATGCACAGTAATGGAAGTACATACAGGACAGATGGACAGAGCAGCTCACACAAAAAGTGGCTCCTTTTTGGGTGGCAGGATGGAGCTTGAGTGACCAAGTGAAGAAACATCACAATATCACAGGGCTGTGACACTGCTGGGAGTGAAGGTGGCACACAGAGCTGCTCCAGGTGCCCCCACAGTACCTGACTGCTCAGGGTGCTGCCCCACTTGGCCAGCAGATTCCTGGGATCATCCACAATAACGCTGTACCTATCTTTCAGCTTCTCATAGGCTGCTTTATATAATTTCTGCTCAGAATAGCACAATACAGTGTAACAAGAGAGAGTTAAGATACAGAGAGATCACTGGTATAGCCTCTTTACAGGCTAGGGTTGAAGGTCATGTCCAAAAGAGAAAAATAAATTAAAAATACAAATGAAAACAGAAATCAAAAAAGCCAAACAAACCAACCAAAGGGAAAAAAAAAAAACCAAACCAAAAAAACCCCAAAAAACCAAATAAACAAAAAAACAACCCAAACAAAACCAAACAAAAAACCTCAAGTAAAAACATACAAAAAAACCCCTCAAAAAATTAAATTAAAAGTAAAAAAATAATAATTAAAAAAGGAGAATATTTCCAAATGGTAAATGCGTTTCTAATTTGCCTCTGGAAGGCCTATAGTTTGTAAGGATGTCTCTATTCCATCCTTTCAATAAGCTATTTTATGTCTGATTTTCTTCATGAAAAGCAGCTCTGTGTTGAAGATTCCTGAGCTGAGTCCAAAGAGAACACAATGAGATGTTATTAAAAAACATCACTTACACAACAGAAGATATTTAGGCAAGTTCATTTCAGTATATGGAGCTCCCATTGATAAAATTTTACTCATTTATCTTTCTGATATTAATTTTTTTCTTTGTTTGCTCTATGAACAATAACAAGACTGAACAATCTTCATAAAAATTCTGATATTTGTTGTGAAACAGTTTTTCTTACCTAGAACAGGTAATACAGTAATAAACTTACTGGCAGGTAATGGTATAACACTATGGCTGGTGAAAAAAGAATGAAATATTAAGATATAAAGCTAAATATCTGCTTCTTTAATGGAAAGCATCAGATTTTGATGTGCTATTCCAACTCTAAGCTGATGGGAATCACCCTGAACCTGATGTTTTCCATGAAACTTGTCCTGGGCTGTAGAGCACTAATCCTACAAACTTCAGGAGTGATTTGAATTTTAAACCCAGGGGTGTTCATTAATTATTAGGTTGTGAGAACTGTTTCTTTAGCACTACAGGAGGAAAATAAGAAAAAGTTGAGTTGTAGAGTGGAAAAATTCCTGGCAAAATCACTGAAATTAAACAAGCTGTGGCAACTTCAGACATAACTCTGTCTTCCTAACACCAATAAAGATTTTATCAATGTTTTAGGAAAGCAATTGGAATTCTCTCCACACCTTTCTGAGATGGAAACCAACACTCAGGGTCACTGCACCAGCAGCATTATTTAAGTCAGCAAAGGAAAAGTTCCTTTGCCATGAAAAATTCATGAACAGGGGTGGGGATTTCACTTTCTGGGCTCTGCAAACCTGTTCTGTCCTAACACTCAGAAAAAAACCAACCTTGTCTCCCATGACTTTAGTCTGATCTTAAAGCATCTTTAAGCCTGATTATAAGGAAGGACAACCTTCAACTCTGTATTTACTCCCAGACCAACTACTTAAGCCTGAGCCTACAGGAATCTTTACTTACCCCATCCATCAGCTGAGTTGCATATTTAAAATGTTCATTGATTGGAGAGTCAGCCACGTACTTGAACTTGGACTTGGTCTTCTCAAAATTCTCCTTGTACTTACACTGGAGCCAAAGAAAAGCAAACACACAAAACCCAGCCCAGGTTAATCCAAAGAAGGGTAAAGCAATGAAAAGATGATTTTAGACAGAAATTGTGGCAAAAATAATGGTGGAATTATTGCATTTGTGAGTTTACTTATAATTTATATAAATTTAAAATAATATTTATATAATATAATAATTTTTTTACAACAAATTGTTGTAAATGGACAGCAGATGTCCAAAAACATGCAGAAAAATTCAGAGTGCTTCACTCACCGCACTGTAGAGCACTTTATTCTGCTCTGCCAGGACAAAACTTGGAGTATCCCACACATAGCAGCCAGTGCCTTTGAGCCATTCCAGGTCCTCCTTGTATTTGACCTTCAGGAAAGAAGTGAAAAGACTCAGTTTTAAGCAGATAATCAGTGCTGAAGTGAACCTCAGCACAAGGTGTGGCAAAGAGAGTTACAGACATTATAAAATAAATATTTGAGTTTCTCCTGCTTCTGTGATGGATTCAGTTTATTCACACACATAATCTCTCATTAGCTGTGTGAATTAACAATAATATACAGGTAAGGGGTTATTGTGTATGTACAGAAATGTAAAATTAAAGCTTGTTACAGGGCTAAACAAATCTAAGCAAATACAAATGCAATTAATTAAGACTGTCTGTTAATTTGGCAAGGGGATGTGCTGCAATTTCAGCCATCGATTCTCTCTGTCAGTTCCCAGATCTGCCAGGGCAAATTGTAAATCACTGAAAAATGTCAGCTGCTTCCCTTGGTGAGAAAGAAGGTTTGGGTTCATTTTGGAAACCACTTTTAACTGCCAGCCTGTGCCGTGAGGAGCAGTTGGAACTCACATCACTGATGGCATCCGTCACCAGGCGGTGGTGGAAGTGCTCAGGGCGGTCTGGGATGGATCTCCAGATTCCCAGCTGGCTCATGTAATTTTCCTTATATTTGATCTACAGAGAAAATTGAAGAATTAAGTGAAACAATTGAACAGAACACTCCAGACCACACAAAATCCCTTTTTCTTCCACCCCCCCCGAAACAGCAGAACTAAAAGAGTGGAAATGAGATTAACTTGTAACATCAACAGCAATCAATATTCCAGAGAAAGAAAGAAATTAACACTGATAATGATATTTTCCTAATTATTTGACATACTGAAATGGAACAAAAGGCTAAATGGCCTATTTTAGGTCATTAAGTATCAAACACTAATTAGGAATGAAGATGCTGTACATACACTGCTGATGTCATCAGTGACCTTCCTGTGGTAGACAATGTCCAGAGCATCCTTCACTGTGTGATATTTGCCCTTGGTGTTCTCAAAGGTTTCTTTGTAACGCAGCTGGGAAGGAAAAAAACAGACACAAAGAAGGGATTAATGTGCCAGGAGTTGTTTCAGTTCAATTCCTCACTGCTCAGGAATGATATCCAGGGATATGTTGCTGTCTGACATCCCAATGTAAGCCCTGAGGAATTTTAGGAGGCTGCAATTGTTGTAATTTCACTGAGACTTGTGGTGAAAATTACAGAGAATTTCATCCAATTCACATTCAGACTGAGGAAAAGACATCCCTGCATCACAGGAGTGCTCTCTAGAACAGCACAGGTGCCACTTCTGGCATAAAAAAATCTACTTATCCCTTTTTCTCTGTCCTCTAGAAGGAAGCAGGAAGATCATCCCAGTTTGTGGAGAAGGACTTTCTCAGAGGAGACATTCCTGTGTGCAGAAGACCTGGGATGCTCCTTGGCAGTATTTAAAACTCACTCTTAGAGCAGTAAGAGTAAATAAACCCTAGAACAAAGCACCAGCCCTGCACATGTCCTTTCACATCCTGCTGGTTCTGAAATATATGGAAAAGCTCCCACAAAGGAGCATTTTTAAATTGCCTTAAATCACAAATAACTATTCCATGCTTGAAAAAAATCAATTTCACCTTAACAACCTCCTGTGCAGCAGCTCAGGTAATTTTTCTCTCTAATCTACTTCTGAATTGAAAAATGAACACATTCCCAGTGACAGGGCAGTTTACTTCTAACACAAAACTGAGCTGAAAAAGCTGATAAAAGTTATTTTATCCTGGCCCTAGCATCAATTACTTCAGTGCTCTATCTGGAGACTTGATGTGTAAGCAAATTATTTTAAATCTGGTTTTACTTTGCTGTATGGCCACACTTCAGTGCAATGGGAAATAAAAATGAATTATAATAATTGCAAAAGAAAAAAAAGGCATTGCAGTGGAATCAAATCAAAACTTAATAATGTTCCTAATTTCAAATGGAAGTGGACATGCAAATAAGGGGACTTCCTTGATGGGGGACACTGAGATATTCTGTGCTTTGCATGTTTGTTCCCCACTGATCTTTTCCCTGATCTTTCCATAGGGAATCCAAGGAAAAGCAGCAGCAGGCTGCTCCTGGAGTACTCACATCACTGGCATTCAGGTAGGCTCTCTTGGCTCTGATCAGCACTGGGGTGTCAGGGATAGGGGTGTATTTGTCCTTCATCTTCTCATACTGGGTTTTGTACTTTTTCTAAGAGAGACAGCAAAAAGGAAAAGTCATCATTGCAATTTTAGAAGCATTTGCCCATCTGCAAAAAAAGCTTTTCTTATAAAATCCTAAAACATGTTTTCAGAATGTTTTCTTTTCCCAGAACTTACAAAGGAAATGTGGAACTTAAGAGAGAGGAAAATAAATAATGGCTCAACAGATTTGAGCCTTGAAATGACCACTAAAATTAGAAATAGAACTTCTAAAGAGTTCAGCAGAATGGCAGCAAATTAGAAAATGAGATTTTACCTCACTGATCATGTCCTTGACGTTCCTGGCATGTGTAAAGGCTTGAGTCTGACCATCAGCATGATGGTGGGGTCTCTCCTTTGTGGCAAGTTCCACATACAGGTACTGCAGCAAGAAGAAAACAATCAAAAAACCCCACCCTTCCACTAAATTCTACTTCATGTCTCTGAAAAACAGCTGTAAATCCACAATATAAACATAACCACTGATTTCCAGGAATTCTGCATTTGAAATGGCCTGGAAAGCTTTTGCTGTACTTTAACAATTTAACAATAAGAAGGATCCCCTGATTGATTTTGATATCAGCACAATTTTTTCACCTGGCTCTGGATTTTTTGTCCTGTCTTGGCTCTTATGAGGTCAGGTGTATCAAGGATGGAAGTGTATTTGGTCTTCAGCTCATTGCCTGCAGCTCTGTAAACCAGCTGGAAAAAGACAGGTCCAGGAATTATTTCCTCTGCTATTGTTTAGAAGCTGCACAATCACAGCTTTGTAATTACAACATCTCAACTATTCCAGTTAAAAACACAGGGAGGGGTTAGTTACAGCTACAAAATTGTGCAGAAATAACAGAATTCACCTCACTCAGATGGGTCTTTAGTTCCTGCACTGCTCTGTATCCAGGAGTATCCAACACCACCTTGACTTTAGGCCACATTTTCTTGGCAGTACTTGTGTAGATATAATTAGACTGGAAAGGAAAAGCACTATTAACAAAGGAAATTTTACAGTGCAACCCAACAGTGCTTTGCAACAACTGAATTGGCTGCACGGCACAAAACTCCCTCCTCCTTTGCTCCTTTCCGTGTGTTTCACTTCCTGCACACACACAGGAATAATTCCCCTGTTGTCACACTCAGTTCCCAGAGGAAAAGCCTTACCCAGAGCTTGCGGAGCTCGCGGGCACGGACCATGTCAGGAGTGTCATAGAGGAAGCAACCCAAGCCCTTCAACCACCTCAGGTCCTCTTTGTATTTATTCTACGAGAGAAATCAAAATCAACAGTCGACTCTCGGGATAGTATCAACCATCAGTCCCTTAAACACAGTGAGGAAGCATTGTTTTGGTTACAGAATAGAAAGATGTCTTGGGTTATGGAACCTAAACTGTGTATTCTATTTTCATCTGCTGAAAGCAGCTGGGGGGTCGTTCTTCTTTATCTCTTGTTTACTCTGAAAGGAGGGGGGCGGGTCCCTTTTGATAATGGCCCAACTGTGAACACCAGGTAGGGCATTGTTTCTTATCTCTTTTCATAATGGGCCATTAAGACTCCCCAGGCTGTTTTCTTCCTCAAGCTGTTCCCCTTCCCAAAATATACCCACATTCCATCATCTCCCAAAATATACCCACATTCCATCATCCTACTGTGAGATGCTCCACCCAGTGGGGGGAGCCAACCGTTCCTACCTGGATAAAACTTGGACTCTGGAAAAGGAACCCCTCTTGCTTCACCCGATTACCAGAGGAAGACTGGACCCCACTCTCATCATCACTGGACCCTTTTGGCTGCAGGATCATCTCTACTTCAACAGAACCACATCTGCCACTCCAGGAAGACTTACTTTTGGACTGCTTCCAACATCCTGACCAACAGGGCATCAGGTTGTAGCTGACTCTGTCAGGGCTTTCCAAAATTGTTGTTTGTTTGTTTGCTGGTTTGGTGGGGTGGCTCTGTTTTCTTTCTACCACATTTGTATTATTGATATCCCTAGTAAAGAATTGTTATTCCTATTCCCAAATCTTTGCCGGAGAGCCCTTAACTGCAAAATTATAATTTGGCGGGGGGGGTGAGGGGTTTACATTTTTCCGTTCTAAGGGAAACCCCAGTTTCCCTGAGCAGATGCCTGTCTTTCCAAACTAAGACAAAAGGAAGTGAGGGAAAGCCAATCCCACTCCCAGCAGAGAGGTTTTGGAGCTCCCAGCAGGCGTGTGAGCAGCAGCTGCTTACATCACTGGTGATGTCCCCGACGTAGCGACAGTGCAGCACCTCAGGGGTATAGGGCAGGGAGATCAGGTGGCCCTGCATCTTGAAGAAATCTGACTTGTAGATCAGCTGAAAAACAGGGAACAAGGCAGCATTTCACGTGTTTGCCCAGGGAACAAGCTCAGTTTGTCCAGTTGCTCTGTCAGGAAGGCACCTACATCGCTGACAGCCTCCTGGGTGGCTCTGACTTGGCGGATCTCAGGCGTGTCGGGGGTGGTGTGAATCTTGTCCTTGTTCTTGTGGTAGGTTGCCCTGTACAGCCTCTGTCACAAAACACAACATTCTGCATTTGAACACAGCTCAAAACCTTGAAATGGCAAAGAAGTTCAGCACAGCGTAAGCACCTCTTACACAAATTACTATTTTCCACCCAGGCAAAGATTTTCTGTTAATTGTTTTCAATAAATTCTGGAAATCTCAGGTTCTAATCCTAAAAACATGTAATCACATATATTTTATTTTCATGCTATTAAAGCCATTGATCAAAGAAGTGAGTAAACATATATAAAACCTAAAACTGCTGCAACACAATTTTATACAGATACCATAATTTCTATTCAACTTTAATCACAGCTAATAAAATTAGGCTGGAATTTTATATTATCGTAACAGTTTCAGCCTGGATCAATGATCCCTCACCATTCTTGATGGACACTCCTCTAAATAAATTTTTGCTCTTAAAAGCCTCAAAGAAGAGGGATCCTACAGCTTGCCAGTCAATGTACTCTCATTATACATATTTTGGGCACTGCAAATAGAGCTGAAAGCAAACACATATATTTACTGTACCTCGTTAATGACTTGATTGACTTTCCTCACATTTTCAAAGCCAACATCTTTAGGTCCCAGAGTGTAGCCCTTGGCTTTCATGTGCTCATAGGCTTCTTTGTATTTCAGCTATAAGAAGTACAAAAACACACAGAAATTAAATTTGGTTATGATTCTGGCTACCCTGCAGCTCTGACAGCAATTAATGCTGTATAAAGAGAGAGATTTTTAGAGATAAACAAGTGAGATGTCGCTGTATCAGAGTTAAATACACCACGCATCATAATTATTTCTCCCTTTATCACACGGCCCCAAATCAATCATACAATAAATTTTTCTTGCATTTAATAAGGTATTTACATAATGCTGAGGAAATTTGTCTTTTGATAGTAAAGGCCCAAGCTGAGAGTCCCTTCTGTGGGCCTGCTGATCATTTGTTGTATTCCTCTGGGGAAATGGTTTTTCCCCAGAACCCTCTAAAGCCTGCAACCTTTTAGTTTGATCCTGTCCTTCCCTTATCTCTAACCTATGGCTGAGTGCCAGCTATCTGTCCTGAGACAGAGAGTTTAGATAAAATAGTGCCTCTTCTTCTTTTGCCCTCTTTTGGCCCCAGGAACTTTTCGGGAATAAAGCCTTGGATTAACCCTGAGGTAAGAGCCTCTTTTGAATCTTTTATCCTATCCCCTGAGGTATTCCTCCCAAAACTCCCCAGCAAAGTGAGCTAGCACAGCAGCCCAGGGGAGCAGGCAGGGGAGTAGTATGTGAACCATTGCCATGGTGTGGAAGGGTTTAGTCCCTGACTTACATCACTGCCGATGTGCTGGACGTGTTTGGCGTGCTGGAAGTTGGGAGTGTCCGTGGGAAGGCTGTATCCAGTGGGCAGAGCATTCACACCAGCCCAGCGATACAAATTCTGCAAGAGGAGAGAGAGAGAGACTCTGTACAGCTGTCAGCAATATCTGAGGGGAAAATCCCTCACTCTTGGAAATCTCTTGATCACAACTGGCAAAAGATTTTTCCCATGTCTGGGGGAAAATGCATTAAAATGCATTTTTATAGCTCAAATGAGGGTATTTTCCCACTTTCATTTCAGAGCAGTGACATGCAGCTTCACCTGAAAAGCTAAAACCAGATGATTTGGTTTCTCAGTATCACAAACTCTGTGGAGCCCAAAGTTTTGCACTTACCTCACTCTGTATTTTGTTTGCATTATAAGCCCGCTCCAAATCCACTGTTTTATCAGTAGGGATCATCTTGCCTTTGACATTCTGCCTGTAATCACCACGATAGACAGCCTGGGAAAGAGAAAAAGTCATCATTGTCACATTCTCTCACAGTATGTTTTGTTTGCACACAATGGGAATTGTTCCTAAAAAACTGGATTAAAGATTTTTGGCTTCAGGCAATTAATGATTTGAGTGATTGTGTTTACAATGAGGTGTAGATAACCAACAATGATTCAAATTAAATTATTAAAAACATATTAAAATTCCCATTTCTAAAGCTGGTGAGGTAACAGCATTTGGAATATTGGCTGGAAGGTGAGAGAAACACTTACTTCACTTAAATTCAAGGCACTGAGCACATTCTGGACATAGACAGGAGTGTCTGTGACCACAGTGAAGTCCTTCTTCATTTTTTCTGCCTTAGATTTGTACTTAATCTGCAGAGAGAAAACAAGAGCTCTAATTACTAATGGTAGTAATTGTTAATTTAATTTATTGTATTATCATGTTTACTATACTTACTATTTATTTCATCACTGAGCTATTTTATTGGTGAACCAGCATTGAAACAGAATGTATATTGGAACTATGGCTTGTTATTTAATGAATCCTTCCATCAAGAAGGATAAATAACATTTTCCAGACTACACCTGGAGTGGAATAAAGCTACAGTGGAGTGAAAAAGAAGACTAAGAAGCAAATCCAGAGTTATCCACTCACATCACTGCGAAGGTCATAGGCTTGCTTGGCATGGAGGATTTCAGGAGTGTCCCAGACAAAGCAGCCAATGCCTTTCAGCCAGTTCAGATCATCCTTGTAGATCACCTAAGGAAGCAGAGAAGGAACCTGTAAGAATTCCATCAGGATCTAATCCCTTATTTCTAAATCACTCCAAAACACAGCTGTCAAATGATGGCAAGGAAGGTTTCTACTACTTTGGTATTTTTTGTTGTTTGAGAAAATCAAAACAATCCCTTCTGGAATTTAAATAATTTTTTGTTCAATTTGCTTCAATTTTGGCAATAAATTAAAAATCCAGTGATTTTTTTTTTTTGGTAAATACCTGCACATCCTACTGGGCACTGATTTACTTGCCAGATCCTACTCCTGGGCTGACTTGCTCAAAGGCAAGTGTGTAGAAGCTTCGCCCAACCAGGATTCCAAAGTTCCCACACCTCATGCAACCAAATAAAGGAGAATTTACAGACAGGGTAGAACTATAATGTTATGACCCAAATGCCTACACTATTAACACTGAAATTGTTGAAATTGTTACACAGAGGTTGCGGACTCACCATCCCTGGCAGTGTCCAAGGCCAGGTTGGACAGGGCTTGGAGTAACCTGAGATAGTGGAAGGTGTCCCATGGCAGGGAGTGGAACTGGATGAGCTTTCAGGTCCTTTCCAACCCAAACCACTCTGGGATTTTCTGATTCTATTCCACTAAGCCCCATCTCAATGACCCATTTATTGCCAAGTGGCAACTTCAGAGCGCTCCAGCGACATTTTTGCTCCATCATTTCCTCCCACAGAGCACGAATGAAGGAATGCTCTCCAAAGTGAGCCAGGGACAAGTGATTTGGGGACTTACATCACTGATTTGGTCGGTGACTGTTCGCACGTGGGTGTTGACCTGCAGGTCTGGCAGACAGATCCACTCGTGGAGCCGCGTGCGGTAATCGACCTCGCTGATCTTCTTCTGGGCATCCTTGGCTGAGATGATGTCCATCATGTCTGGGACAATGTGGACCTTGGCTTTGGTCTTCTCATAGGCTTCTTTGTACAGACGCTGTGGAGTTAAAGCAATGTTTTAATAAGGCTGAAGCATAAATTGTTGATAAATTTGGAGGAAACTGTTGCTGTTTTCATGGGATGTCAGTGTGAGAGCGATCACTTTGGCCGTGACTAAAATTTACATCTGGCTTGCTCTAAAAATAATTTCCAGAACCTCAACAAGGGAGGTAAAATGTGATTTGTTGAATTTTCATTGTGCTGATGAGTTAAAAGGAGGCAGATGATGGTTTTACCCATATTACACTAAAGGTTTGGCCATGCAGGCAATGCAGGGACTGAGTTAAAACTTAAGTTTATGGTTGTATTCCAGAATTTAGCAAATGCTGCCCACTGCCAAATGCACATGGGAATGGGATGTCTGGATCAAGGCATGTGGATTCTTTGAGTGGCTGCTTCTGAGATAAGCATGGCTTTATCAGGAGAACACACATCCAGAACCAACACTTACATCAATGTTGAGCTTCCCAACTCGGAGGCACCTTTCAGTATTGGGATCATCCTCAACACCTTTGGGGAGGGTGTACAGGGCTTTGAACTTGTCATATTCCTCACGGTATTTGACCTGAGCACAAGCAAAGAAATGCAACAATTAACTGACTCTGATGAGTCACTTGTGGTTTTGGAACAAAATTCATCATCATTAAGCAAAAAGTTGAGTCCAGCAAGTAGAAAAGGCTTTAAAGCAGGATTTTAGTTTTCTGTTTTGTCTTAAATGGCAAAGAAAGCACATCAGAACAATCAGGTTGTAAAACAATGCTGACTAGAGGATTTTAAAAATAAATGGATGTAGAATAAGGCACTTATTTATTGTTCCAGCTGTTTCATTTAAAGACATCTGTGGCGTGGTCTCTCTCAATTCTAACTCCAGTAAAGCATAGGATGTTTTCTGTACTCAGTAAACATCAATTAAAGATTTTTTTGTGTTTTTCTGACCTGGATGCACATGAAACTTAGACTAGAAAAACTCTTACCATTTTCAGTTTGGATTACTATAAAAACTGACTTTTTTTTTCCCATGACAAGAAGCCACAAAGAACTGTTACTCAAAAGACTATCAGAGAAAAATCATTATCTACAGATACATATTATATCTCAATTAAAAGGGGAAGGTAAATTAAAGTTTAAAAAACATTTCTATCAATAGTAGATGTGAGGCATGAAGGATTTAATTGTTAGAATTGATGATCTGATTAAAAAAAAATAAAGAATTTAATTCACTTACAATGCTTGCATTGTGCTTCAGTTCTTTGGCACGTGCCAAGGCTACAGCATCCGAGGGCAGTGCATAGCTGGTGGCCTTCACTTTATCCCAGGCCTTCTTGTAGAGATTCTGTGGGGAAATAGAAAGTTTGTGTGAGTGGAAAAATTAATTCCTGTAAATGATGACCAACAACCAATAGAATTCAAAAGCCCTTTTGCTTTTATTTAGATACCACATAATAAAGTATTATAAAGAAGATATTAAGTGATACTTAATATCAAGTGCATGTAAAGGGTGATAAAAATTCTTTCCAACTATTCATGTCTGCTCTCAGACGAGGTTTTAATTTTGTTCAGGTGTAAGTTTTTTCAGGGAATCCATTTATTAATCCAGGTGTTTTGCCAAGACTGGCATTACAGTTGGAAAATACGGCCCTTGCCTGAAATACAACATTTCCCCCAAACTCAAGCAGTGCAGAGGGCCAGCATGGGCTTTGAGAAGCTCCTGGTTTGGATACTTATCTTCAAACAGAGTGAACAAACAAAATAAAACAAAAAATCCCACATTAAAGGTCCTTAAGAAAAAAAAAATGTGTATAAACTCTTACATCACTGTAGAGATGTTTCAAACTCTGAACTCTTTCTGAATCCACTGTGTCAGTCACAGTTGTGTACTTGTCCTTAGTTTTTTGGAATTCCTCCTTGTATTTCACCTGGAAGATGAAAGCTGGGTTTAGTGAATTGTTTCAATGCTCAGAAGGACAATCCTGAGCAGAAAAGGTGGGGATTCACCTCACTGGCATTGGCAGCACTTTGCAGAGCAGTCACATAGACAGGGGTGTCTGTAACCACACTGAAGTTCTGGAAGTTCTCCTTCCCTGCAGAGGTGTATTTTATCTAAGGACACAAAACCAACAAAACACTCATTAGTGCTGAAAATGACCTGGAAATCCCCTGACAGTTTCCTTTAAAACCACATCTGGACAGCTGAAATCAAAGACTACAGCTCAGTTAAGATCAGCTCTGAAAGTGAGAGGCCATAAAATAGAAATACTTAATATACAGCCAGTATGAACTAAGGAATAAAGAAATTAAAAACCACAGCTGTCTTTACATTCTCCTAAGTTTTCTCCTCCTCCAATAACACAAGTGATGTCTCTACAAAAGCAACTCCAAGACTGTTTTATCACAGTTTAAACAAAATATTTCTGATGTAACAGGAATTACTTCACTCTGCTCTGGACTAGGACATGTCAACCTCAGTGAAACATAAATGGAAGAAAAAACACCTAAATATGTATTTATTTAAGGAAAACTTACCTGGCTCTGCAGGTCATAGGATTTCTTAGCCTGTATGATTTGTGGAGTATCCCAGACGTAACACCCAAGTCCCTTCAGCCAGTTTAAGTCATCTTTATACACAGCCTGCATGGAAGTGAACAGAACATTAAGTTAGGAAGAAATTTGCCTTCTGCCAATTAAACCAAGGAATTCTGCATCCTACTAAGCCAGGCAATTAACACACCCTTGGATTTTATTGGGAAGGTTGGTTGGCCCAAACTGAGACACCACTGACTGCAGAATATGAGCAGCATTCTCTCACTGTGGGCTGATAAAACCCCAACAAACAAGGGGAAATTTTTCCAGACCCACTGGATCCAGAAGGGTTCTGGATGCTGTCCTGGCCCCTGTGCTAATTCCAGCATTCCCAATTGCAATAGATAAGAATCACTGCAGTGATTGGTACTAAGCATCTAAAGCCATGGTTATTAATTTCATATTTAAATATTATGGAAGATACTTGGGGGAAAAAAAGATGGGAAAGGCTGATGTAATGTCAAACAAACGGGTTCAGTAAGTTCACAGAAGTTTAGAAGGGTTTGGACAATGCCCTCAGGCTCCTGGTGGGATTTTTGGGGTGTCCTGTGCAGGGCCAGGAGTTGCACTGGATGACCTTGATGGGTCCCTTCCAACCCAGCCTATTTTACGTCTCTAAATAAATGCTAAACATACATCACTCAGGATCTCCTGGGCTTTCCTGGCGTGAATAACATCGTTTTCTTCAGGTGAACAATTCCACTGGTGGAAGTACGTGCGGTATTCCAGATCACTGAGGATGTACTGGCACTTCTTGGCCAGGACGTGGTTCATCATGTCAGTTGGAATATGGACATTTTTCTTGGTGTCCTCATAATTCTTTCTGTAGGCCAGCTGAAAAGCAAAGATTGGGGAAAAGGTGAGAGGAAATAAGAGTGATTCTCTGTTTAACTTTGGATTTTGGACTAAAAGGTGACAACATAATCTGAGGTGTTTCCTGGATTTAGTAGCTGAACTTCCATGGGATTCAACAGGACAGAAATCTCAACTTGGATCTCCTTTTATTTTGACAAAGTTCTGGAAGGGCAACAATTACCTTCACTTGCAGTTTTAACAGCTGATGAGAAAACTAACAAGTCCTAGGATTAAAAAACTCGTGCCCCATAAATGGTTCTTATCTAATTAAAGATAGAATATTTGGGATTACACTGATTTTATGCCCTACATGACACATTGTATGTACAGTGCTGGCAACAGCAACACACCAAATGTGCATTTACTTTTCCAGTTCTTAAATTCCTATTTCAATGCAAAATCTACACTTTTATTTGCAAAGGAAATGAATCCTGTGTGGTATTTTTACTGCTCAGATTCTTAGGCTGAAACAGAAGAAGGTTTTTTTTCCTTACTGTAGTATTTCAAATAGCTAAACAAATCCCTCCTCAATCTCCTAAATAATTTTAAATTTAGTTATTCAACCCACTTATAAAATAAGCATTCAAAAAATAAGGAAACATAAACATGTTGAAATAATTTTTACTGATATTATTGTGGATTTATGTTAAGGCTGGACTTGATCTTGGAAATCTTTTCCAACCTTAATGATCCTATGATTCTACAGTTCCATTAAACTTTGCATTGCCTGTGTTTATGTAATGGAATAGTGAATTTCATCAGAGAAATAAATGGTGAAATAAATCAAATGGAGAACATTCCAGACTCGTTCATTCCTTACCGCGCTCCTCATTTTCTGGAATTCCAGGGAGTGAATGACGCCGGGGAAATCACCAATATCCTTCCCAGCCAGGTAATGGCCTTTCAGCTTCTCATATATTTCCTTATATTTACGCTGAAAAACATTCACGTGGAAATTTTAATGTCCATTCTGACAACAAATTGGGGGGGGGAAAGGGAAGGAATGGGAGATCCCTGCTGACCTCACTGTTGATGTCGTTTGCATGTTTGGCTCCCACAAGTGGAACATATTTCTCATCCAGGGTGTATCCAATGGGCTTGCTCAGTTCCCAAGCTTTCTTGTAATGTTTCTAGACAAACAAAGCACATACAGATTTTGATGAAAAAAATCCATTGTATTTCCCATTTATACACACATGGGATATGACATGGAAGACAGAACATTTTTACAGAGTGGTTCCCAATAAGTTAATTGGAGAATGTTCCTTTTGAACAGTCATTCAGTATAAGGCAAACAGGACAAGTATTCACTTCAGGAAGCTACCTGAGCACAAATTTGAGCTGATTTCTGCTTTCTTGATTATATTTATACCAGAAGAGTAATAAAAATATCCAAAATATAGATATGAACCCTGGTTTCGTAGTTCAGTATATAATTGAGATCAATAATTCTACATACGATCAAAATTGTGAAAATCTTCAAGAAATATTGATGTTTATTAAAGAAATATTAGTGTTAATAGCACTTTCCTAATACTTAGTTTGTTAAATATTAAATATATTCACCTTCAGATTAAGTTATGAAGTGCCTACTCATATGAACAAGTAATCACTTATATTTAAAAAAAATAGAGGTTTCTCATTAAAATCAGTGAGACTACTAAAAAGTAACTGCTTAATAATGTAAATCATCTACAGTGTTCATTTCTTATAAAAAAATGTAAAATTGATCAGTAGGCTCAGAAGATATTATTGGATGGAGTTATAGTTGGTTTTATCACACTGTTATGACTTCCAAGCACCACTCAGCTGCCCTTTGAGATCACTTCAATAAGAAAGAAATCATCCTGATCCAAATGATCCAAATGTGAAAGCTGAAGAAAAAAGGGATTAAATAACTTTCCCAGTGCCACTACTGAGAGCAGAACAGCTCCTCAAGTCCACCCCACAGTCTGTTGCTTTCAAAGGTTGATATTTATGGGATCTCACCTCACTGTGGAGCAAGGCCATGTCTTTGGCGTGGTGCAGAGCAGGGGTATCATCAGACCCAATGTATTGGCCTTTCTCCTGGTTAAAGGTTTCTTTGTATTTTAGCTACAAAAGAAAACAAACACAGTGTTAATTCCACAGCAGAAATACATTATTCCCGTTAGTTCATCTATTAGTAGTAGACATTAATTTTCTCTCGTGTCATAATGTAATAACATTGGGTAGGACATTCCAACCATTGTAATACACAGTGAAATGTTACTGGGTCACCTCAAAATTCTCATGGTATTCTTGAAAAATTTAAGATGCTGCTCAGAAAATACCATTTAGCAACACAAGGAAGTCCATCAAGAACAGGGCTCAGTTTTCAACTACTGTAAGAAAAATCTATGCAAACTCTAAGTCAGGGACACACCATATTCTTCTACAGGAAAATGTTAAATTATTTGGACAGCAATACTGTGTTGTTCATTCATATCACTTCTTACTAAACTTCTTTACCCCAGGAAAGCCTGTTATTAATGAGGTGCACACACAAATATATAAGGCTGAAACTAGTATAGTTAGCAAAAGCAATTAAATCATTTACTAATTCTTCTACATGAGTTTTTATTTAAAAAAAAAGGTACATACATCACTCTGATTGACAGAGTTCATCTTTGCCAAAGTGATCTCAGGAGTGTCAACCACGCTGGTGTATTTGGAAAAGTTCTCCAGGGCTTCTTTTGTGTATGCTCTCTGCAAAGAGGTGGAATGATGTCTTAAACACTGTGCATGAGAAAGAAGTGCCAACTGTGGAACTGCTGAAATATTTTCTCTTACCTTGTTTATCAGTTCTTGTGCATTCTTAACTTTCTTATGCTCCACTGAATCGAGAGGGATCCAACCACAGCCACGAAGCCACTCCAAATCAGCTTTATAGACGTTCTAAATCAGAAAGACAATGCAACAAGACAGAAATCACAGAACTCAGGGTGGATTATGTGCTGTGGACAATATCCTTAGGCTAGACCATGCGGAAAGGACCTGCACAGTAGGGCTGCACCATCACTCACATCACTCTGGAGGTCGTAGGCCTGCCGTGCGTGGATCACGTCGTTCTGGTCAGGAAGGCAGGTCCACTGGTGCAGGTACTGCCTGTAGTCAACGTCACTGACCAAGTTCTGGCCCTCCTTTGCTGCCACAACTGCCATGGCATCCGAAGGCATGTGGATTTTGGACTTGGTTTTGTTGTAGTCTGCTTTGTACAGCCTGTCGTTCTGGATCTCGCCCGCGTGCTCGTACCACACCAGCTTGGGGTCATCCCTCATCTTGGCAACTCCCACGTAGTGACCTCTCTGCTTGACATACTCAGCTTTGTATTTCAGCTGATGGGAAAGGGGAGAAACAAAGAGAAAATCAGCACTGGCTGTATCTACTCTGGTTTTAACCTAGGAACAGCTTCAGGTTTGGCAGCACAAAGAGCAGATGAGACAGGGAGATGTCAAATGCAGCCTTAGGTTTTCAGTACAGTACCAGATAAAAATCCAGTCACAAACAATAATATTACTTTGTATAGGCCTTCCAGTTCAAAATGTAGCATTTTCTCGTCTAATATACTCCCAATTTTCAGTAAAAGGTATTGTTAACACAAGAGGAAAGACTTGCTAGAAAATGTTTTCTAACAAGCGAATTTAGTCTCATTTTGGCAATAAATTATTTGAGACTGTCTGAAGAGTGGATGCCTATTTACAGTATTTATATCACACTGTTTTGACAAAATGTTTATTCCAAATAAGAGTCACGTAATAATTTTAAGATCCATTATGCAAATGTTTAAAATGTAAAGTGTGTACTGGCCTACAGGTTTTGATAGGCCAAAAAGTGAAATCAGAGCCTTATATATTATAATCATAGTACCACTTCAATTATTTAACACTTATAAAATATGGAAGTGCAGCTCAGCTGATTCTGAAAGGACTGTTTCTGGAGAGAGTGAATGTGGAAGGAACCTGACCTTCAGCACTGATATCTCCAAACCCCCTCATCACAAAGATGGCTGAATTTTTTGGAGGAGAGTGGAATTCATTCTTCCTAATGAGAAAAATCATTACCTCACTCTGGACATCACTTGAGTGCTTGGCATGAGTGATCTGCACCGTGTCAGGAGGCAGGAGGTAACCAGTGGCTTTTCTTTCTCCCAACTTTCCTTGTATAAATTCTGTGGGAAATAAAAGTGATGAGGAATTCAACACTACTACAGTGATAACAATTACTGTATGCATGTCATTTATATAGCGGTATGAGGATAACAAATCCTGCCTTCAGGTTGTTATCAATAGGGCAGTTTTTTGTAAATACCTAAAAAATGTGAGTAGAAGCTGTCAAGGAGAGACCACGTACCTGATTTAGAATTCTGGCTGCCTCTCGGGCCATATCCAGCTGTGGTGTATCTGTGAGAGTGTAATTTGCCTTGGACTCATTCCATTCTTTGTGGTACTTAACCTAGGACACAGAAAGAAATGTCTGCCTTATAGCACCACCACAGAACTGGGAAAACACCGTAATTTACACATGAAATAATGAACCAACCCCTGAATTAGCAAGGCCATTAGAAAAAGGCCATTAAATACAGAACTACAGAAGTCAAATGTAGCCCAGACACAGAGAGCAAACTTACATCACTGAGGATTTCAGTGCTATTCTTTGCTGTGACATAATCAACTCTGTCAGCCACGGGAGTGAACGGGAGAGTTTCAGCTTTTGTGCGGTACTTTCTCTGTACAAGAAAAAGAAGAACAGATTACCCTGGAACATTTGATGCCTCATACAGAAATTCTGAATAGATACACAAGACAAGGAAGTTCTCATGGAGAAAAAACTCTCCACACACAATGAAGGTTGTGAGAATACTGCAGTTGCGTTTTTCATTTAGAAAAAACCTCATTGTTTAAATCCTTTAAAATACTTTGGGTGAGAAATACCCCTGAAGAAATTTTTAGTATTGAAAAACATTTGGTTACCTCACTCAGGAGATCTCCAGCATATTTGACATGCTTGACTCCAAGGGAATCATTTGGCAACCATCCGATTCCCCGCAGCCATTCCAAATCAGCTTTATAAACAGCCTGGGAAAACAAAATAGGGTCCATGCTCTTAGCTACACTTGCCTGTACAATCCAGCAAGATTCATAAATAACAGAATTTACTTCCAGTGGTTAAAAGGGGAGCAGTAATTCCAACATGAGCACTACAGCTGAATTTATCACCCTTCAAACACGGCAATTCATAAGTGGCCCATACTTTGCAACTCTAACAAAGAGCAAGGTGGGCTCCCTGAATTCAGGAAAAGATTCCCACTCCTTAGAGCTGAAGCAGAGTAAGAAGAGGCAATACAGGACTAAGTTAAGGGGTGTTTTCAGGTGAACTCACATCGCTCTGGAGGTCGTAGGCTTGCCTGGCGTGGATGACATCGTTCTGGTCGGGGAGGCAGATCCACTGGTGCAGGTAGTGCCGGTAATCGGCATCGCTCACCAAAGTCTGCCCGAGCTTGGCTTGGACAATGGACATCATGTCCACTGGCAGGTGGCACTGGGTCTTCAGCTTGGCAAAGTGCTTCTTGTACTCTCGTTCGCTCTGAACTTTGGCTACGTCCAGGGCAAACTGGATTTTGGAATCTCCCTTTGCGTCCGGCACCCCCACGTAGTGTCCTTTCTGCTTCTCGTGCTCCAGCTTGTATTTGTACTGGGGGAAGAGCAGAGGTCACCGTTAGTAAGAGCTGGCATGAAAGAGCTCTTGGAGCATGGGAGATGCTTCTTTTGGCACTTACATCACTGGCAATCTCTCTAGAGGCCTTGGCTGTCTTGATTGGAATTGCATCTGCTCTCAAATCGTAGCTCACCTTCAGCTCATCCCAAGCTCCTTTATACTGTTTCTGAAAAGACAGAGAAAACACCACACACATGCTGAATGCTCTGGCATTTGCCATTACAGAAACAGAGTTTCCAGCCATTTATTTGCTGAAATACCATGAATTTTTTTTGAGCATTACTCCTGCTCCTAACCATAAATGCAGCTGCCTATGAAACACGCAACACCAGTTGTGCAACCTCTAAAGCACAGCAGGGTGTTTGTAAAAGTATAGAAAACGTTTACATGCCTTGGATTCTCATACATTTCAATAAAATATTCCCTCAGTGTGACATGATATTAACAATTTTTAAATAGCTGAATGCAAGTATTTATTTTTAAATGGCTGAATACTTTCAGTATTCAGTAGAGGGAAGGGAATGTCACAAGTCCTGTACAAGGACAGACTTCAATGAGATTCAAAGAGATTCAACATCTTAGAATGATATCATTTACATACTCTTTTAGAGAAAACAGAATGATAAACATACCTGGCTGTAATTAACAGCATTAGCCTTGGCTAGGTTGATTTCAGGTGTGTCTGGCATGATGTGGATCATAGTCTTGTCCTTTTCCCAGGCTTCTTTGTATTTTGGCTGTTAAAACAGTCATTTAATAATATCATCAGAATTATGGAATTTCACTTATCAACAACACAAAACCCCATAACTCTCTCCTGAACCATCATCTCTGAAGAGGAAGATGTCTGGAAAAGCATTAAACTTATAACTCCACTGATCAGTTTTATATCTTAGCAGTGAGACTTCTCTTCAGCTTTAGTTTCTAGTGTGGAAGCAGCTTTGAGGAGGTTGGAACGTACAATGCTGATCTGTTCAGCGTTGGTTTTGGCCAGAACAACATCTGGGGAATCCACAACGCTGGTGTATTTCACGCTGTCGATGGGGGTCCGGTACACGTTGTCACTCAGGAGATCCTGGGCATTCTTCACTCTCTTAATCTCTGGAGACTCATTGGGCAACCAGCCAATTCCACGGAGCCACTCTAGGTCTGACTTATACACAGCCTGGGTGAGATGGTCAGAAAAAGAAAACATTGTTTAAAATGATTGTCTTAATTATTTTAAGCTAGGCAAAGCAGATTATGTTTTATAAACCTATAGATGAATCCTTTTTGTATACAGGAGATGTTCAGTGTCGTAGGTAAATCAATCTGGCAACCAGGTTTTAAGTAGTTCAGTTCTTAAACAACACATTCTAAGCCTTGTAAGAAACAACTGAAAGGAGTTGCAGTTAATGATGATGAATATTAAAAGCTTAGAGGAGTCTTCCTGTCCCCTCCAAAACACTTATTCCTCTAGTCATTTCAACAATTTACAAGTCCTAACAAGCTGCCTACCAGGAAAATTGACAAAAAGCAAGGAACAGGAACCTCATCTCCGAAGCTTGTAATTAAAACAGTGGAAGAGGAACTGATAAGCAGCAAAGCCAGGTCAGGAAATCACCTGCACTGACTCCTTCTGCTTTGCAATCAGCCACTAAAGCCATTCACTGGCTGCCTCACAGAGTTTTCTTCCAACTAAATAAATTTCCAAGCAGACTTAAGCAAACAGAAAAACAAAAGCCACCTGATTCCAAGGCAGTAAACAGCTGTTATTCCAAAGTCAAATCAAAGCAAGAAAGACAAATCCTTCAGCCTCTCCAAATCACATCTGTCCAAAAGCATTATCCAACACATTATCAACTAAAGTTTTATAAAATTTAGAGATAAAACTCTAAAACTTTTAAGAGTGTAAAAGAGCACATAATAGCAGTAACAAAAAATTGAAGAAAACAGTCTAAATATAAATCTGACTGTATAGTATTGAACAAGGCTATAATCTATTAAATAATAAGAGTAAAACTACATTTCTGTGGGTAGATGTTGCAACCCTGGAAGCTAAGAATTTTAGGCTTTCTGTGCTGACAGGCACTGACCCCCAAGCAAACACTGCATTCCACCTGAGGCCATGGAAAAGGCTCCCAAAATTGAGTGATAGCACTGGGATTATGGGTGTGTAGTTGAATAGAAGTGTGTGACATCACAGGGTGGAAAAACTTAGATTTTAAGGTTTTAGAATAAAGTAATAGATATAAAGCAAGATGGAGGATTTAGGGGAGAGACTTTCTTTTTTTCACCTTCTTCTTCATGGTTTAGGGTGGTTTCTTGTAACTGGATAGAATAATCCACATTGCGGGCCATGGGTTGGTTATTGGGTTAAAAGTAAAAATAATTCAGGTGTCATTTCTTAATTGGACAGTTTGTGCTCGAAAGACCTTGGAAAGAGATAGAGATGGAGACATTTTTCACCTTGTTAGCTAGAACTCACAGCCTGTGAGACTGTAACATGGATAAGAATTAATAAACATCTGAGTTCCAACACAAAAACGCGTCTCTGAGCATTTAATCCTGGCTCTAAGAGAAGAAGACAAAAACCCCACAGGTACTCACGTCACTCTGGAGGTCGTAGGCCTGCCGCGCGTGGATGACGTCGTTCTGGTCAGGAAGGCAGGTCCACTGGTGCAGGTACTGCCTGTAGTCAATGTCACTGACCAGGGTCTGGCACTCCTTGGCTGCCTGCACCGGCAGGGCATCCACAGGCATGTGGATCTGGGTCTTGGAATCATTGTAGGCCTTCTTGTAGAGGCGGTCGTTCTGCAGGGCCATGGCGCGTGCGGCCCAGGCCAGCTTGGGGTCCTCCTTGGCACTGGGGCACCCGATGTAGTGGCCTTTCTCCTTCTCGTGGGTTTCTTTGTACTTGTACTAAAAATGCAGAGAGAACAGAAGGTGTGTTGCTCACCTGGACACAGCCAGCAGACAAAAGGCTTCCAGCTCCCCAGGCTGTCAGCCTGAGCTTCACTCAGTTCTGCTGAGACACATGCACCACAAGAAGAGAAGGCTGTACCTCACTGGCAATGTCTCTGGAGGCCTTGGCTTGTTTGATGGGAATGGCATCAGCTCTTAGGTCATAGCCTTTTGCCTTGACCTCATCCCAGGCCTTCTGATAATGTTTCTGTAAAGAAAATTAATCACCTTCATTAAACATAGTGAAATGACCTCTCTAAAAACCTACTTGCTTGGAATGACCAGCTTGAGAGCCCTGTTCGCTTCCTATAACTGGCAGAGTTACAACAATGACCCTGGAAAGTGTCTCAAAAGAAAACTCGTAACTTAAAGTAGGTGCAAGATTAAAACACAAAGAGGAAGCAGAACTATTCCTGAAGACAGACCACTATGTCTGCAGACTCCAACAACTCCTTCATGGAAAGTGTTTGACAGGTTGTGCCAAAGGGAGCAGGAGTTGTATGGAATTGCACACCGAGCTTGGGAGTTTGTTCATGAACACACAACCTGTTGATAGGCTGAGAGGTGATAAAAAGCCTCTGGATGTAATTTCCTGTTTACAATCATGTTAGAAGGTGGGTTTGTACACCACCATTTACAGCAAAAACTGGAAGAACAATTGCCAGTCTTAATTTTCTAACACTTTACAAATGTTTCATGTTATTCCCTTACATTGCTGATGTTGAGAGCATTGACTTTGGACTGCAGCATGACAGGAGTGTCCGAAGGGAGGGAAATCTGGGTCTTGTCTTTATCCCAGGCCTCACGATACAGACGCTGAGGAGAAAGGAAGAACAATGGCAATTCAGTATGGCGAGAAAAAAGCACCAAGAGGAATTCTTTAGTTATTCCAATTTTCAAACTTCCCAACTCCTCATTCCCACCACCACAAAGAAAAGAAATGTCATCCCACAAGTGAAAGGTGAGCTTACATCACTGAGCTGCATGGCGTTGGTCTTGGCCAGGACAACGTCTGGGGAGTCAGTGATGCTGGTGAACTTCAGCTGCTCCGGCCGCGTGCGGTACAAGCGGTCATTGAGGAGCTCCTGGGCTTTCTTGGCTTTGACCACATCCACAGAACCTTCTGTCAGCCAGCCAATGCCTCGCAGCCACTCCAGGTCGGACTTGTACACGTTCTACAAACAAACCAAGGGTTACTGGCATTGCAGAGGTAACTCAGTCCAGAGAGCTGGTGGACTCTCAGTTCCTGGAGATGTTTGAGACCAGTCTGGATGGGGCTCTGAATAACCAGGTCTAGTGGAAGGTGTCCCTTGCCCATGGCAGGGGGTAACAGTAAGACGACCTTTTCCACCCCAAACAGTTTTGGGATTCTGTTGTTCTAACTCTAATTGCAAGAAGGTTTTTTATAAGCCTCTCCCCAACTTCTTCTCATACTCTTTACACAACAAGTAGCCAGTGACACTGTGTTGTATCAAGTCCTTTCTAGACGCAGCACCCCTGATTTGCACAGGAACAATGATACTTTCAAGACACTGCATTCAAACCAGGGGCATAATCTGCAAGTAGTCTGCAAGCAAACATTCTAGAGCAGACCAAGAAGACATGGCTTCCTTATGAACTGCCAAAATATTTCTGGCACCCAAGCTGAAATCCTTTGGAAACGATAAAATAAACATAAGCAAGACCAACCCCTCATGAACATGCATTTGAAAGTATATTTGCCAGTCACTAACAAACAGAGCCTCACACAGCTGCCCTGAAGCTTTCCTGCAGTGATTGTCACTCACGTCGCTCTGGAGGTCGTAGGCCTGCCGCGCGTGGATGACGTCGTTCTGGTCAGGAAGGCAGGTCCACTGGTGCAGGTACTGCCTGTAGTCAATGTCACTGACCAGGGTCTGGCACTCCTTGGCTGCCTGCACTGGCAGGGCATCCACAGGCATGTGGATCTGGGTCTTGGAATCATTGTAGGCCTTCTTGTAGAGGCGGTCGCTCTGCAGGGCCATGGCGCGCGCGGCCCACGCCAGCTTGGGGTCCTCCTTGGCACTGGGGCACCCGATGTAGTGGCCTTTCTCCTTCTCGTGGGTTTCTTTGTACTTGTACTAGGAATACAAAAAGGAGTGAATCTGGGATGAAGGTCCCATCATTTCCTATTGCTACTGATCACAAAAATACGTATTCTTGATATTATGATAACTGAAAATAAATGTAAAGGAAGAACATACGTCACTCGCAATATCTCTTGACGCTTTTGCGGTTTTGATTGGAATTGCATCAGCTCTCATGTCATAACCCTTCTTTTTGGCCTCTTCCCAGGCTTTTACATAAAGTTTCTACACAAAAGAAGATAGAAAATGCCTTGTCAATCTTCAAATGGGATTTCTACATTCCATAACTGTCTCACAAAATTTTCATGAATGCATGTTTTAGAACATCTTTATGATTAAAGAAATGCTGACTTTTCTCTGAATTTCCACTAGTTTGGTAAATGTTTAAAAGTCCTTACATTGCTGACATTGGCTGCATTGGCCTTTGCTAACAGAATGTCTGGTGTGTCAGGCATGACATGGATGGTCTTCTTGTCTGCATCCCAGGCTTCTGTGTACAAGCGCTACGAGAGAGGAAAAGAGCCCTTTACCAACAGTTCTTTATGAAATTGTTTTACAATTAAAATTATTTTACAAACTGCTATGGGCAGTTCCAGTAAGCTCTAATGCCTTGACTCAACAAAGCTTCTCTCTGAACAGCTCAAGAAGGAAACTTTGTCCCTCCTCATTATTTCTCAGGTTAAAGTGGTGCAGCAATTGATTCATTTTGGATTGTGGAGAAACAGCCATAGGAGGAAAAGTGTATTAATTATTCTGTACAAGTTGTTTGATTATGTTTGTTATAAAGGAGGAGGTACTCAGTGACTTTCACCTTCCAGATCTGAGATATGTTGCAGCAGTCTCACATCCAGTGAACTTCAGGTATTTCCTCATCACTTGTTCATCATGCAGTATTAGTCTTGGAAAATCTGTGATTTAAGGGACTTTTGTCTATAGATTTTTACCAACTGCTCACTTCAGACTGAGCCCTGAGAGAACAGCTTTCCTGTACAATGGCTGAATTTGGACATCGATTTTCTCTTAAATCCACAAGTTTTTGGTTTTATTTTGTATTTTGAGTTTTTCACCTCGTGAACAAGTTCTATTAACTGGCAATACCACCCTCACCTTGTTCATGATCTCAGCATTTTGCTTGGCTAAGACCATGGCCAAGGAATCGGTCACACTGGTAAACTTGATTTTGTCTGCAGGTTGCCGATACTTCCTGTCACTGAGGATTTCTCCAGCTTTCTTGGCTTTCTCAACTTCCAAGGAACCAATAGGAACCCATCCAATGCCTCTCAGCCATTCCAGGTCTGACTTGTAAACAGCCTGAAAAATTTAGAAAGTTTGTTATATATGTGCAAGTGCAATCAAATACTAAAATTAATATAAACAAGCACATTCTATATGAACAATTGGGTACGTTTCTGAGGAAATGGTTCTGAAAATAACTGTTGTTTTTGAAGATTAAGCAAAACTATTATTTTTTAAGAAAAATAAAAGAGGTATTGGAGCACAATGCTAGTATCAGAGTAACACACAAATTATACATCAAAAACTGAACTGAAAAAATAGGATTAAACATAATTTGATGAAAGAATTGAAAGAATGAAAACATTTCAACAAGTTCGATGCACGCTACTAAGGCTTACAATCTGTACTTAAAAAAATCAGAGTGTACAAAGACCCAGAGTATTTAATGATGTGCTAGAAATGTAAGGATTTGCTCACATCACTCTGCAGGTCATAGGCTTGCTTGGCATGGATCACGTCGTTCTGGTCGGGCAGGCAGATCCACTGGTGCAGGTAGTGCCGGTAGTCTGCGTCGCTGACCAGCTGCTGGCATTTCTTGGCCAGCACAATTCCCAGCATGTCCACAGGGCTGCTGAACCTCGTCTTGGACTTCTCAAAGTCCTTCTTGTACTCCCTGTCACTCTGGATCTTGGCCACGTGCATCGACCACATCATCTTGGGGTCATCCTCGATGTTCCTGGCCCCGATGTGGTGGCCCAGCTGCTTGCGATACCCTTCCTTGTACTTGTACTGCAGGAAAAAATATCCATATATATATATATGTTATCCTTTTCTAACACAAAGCATTTAAATAGATTTCTTGGTAAAAAAACCAAGGAGCATAAAAATCTGTTATCCTCTGTCTCTAAGTGATATGGCCTCATCCTTGAAACAAAACCTGTCCCAGTCATTTGAAAGTTTTTTTTCCTGGTTTTGTATTCCAACATTTTGGATTTCAATATGACAGTGAAAAAGAATTATTTCTTTCCTCCAGAAAAGACAAGCATTTAAACTTTTAGAATTTATTTACTTACATACCTATTTTGGAACAGATTTTAAAGTACTTCCTATTTTGAATCAGAAATTAACTTCACAAACTCTAGCATAGACTCCTACATCTTTTTGTTCATCCTACTTGAACAGCCATGGATGGCAATGGAGGGCATATAAATAATCTCCACATTATTATATTTATTCAATAGTGTGATACATAACTCATGCAAAAAATACTGTCTATCCATTACTTCTCTGCACTAAAGGCATGTGGTAGAATCACTATGAAAACAGATTGCTGTATTATCTATTTTGTGAAATATGACATCAGCAAACAACTGAACAAAGATTTTGATTCTTTTCCATTACCAAATCCATAGAGAAATGAGAGCAAGGCCTACTCACCTCACTGGCAATCTCCCTGGAGGCTTTGGCAGACTGAATGGGAATGGCATCATAACGCAAATCATAGCCCTTCTTCTTTGACTCCTCCAAGGCCAGTTTGTACATTTTCTGTGGAAAAAGAGTCACATTTTAGTTTCAAAAAACGAACTTCAAAATTGCATTTCAGTTCAGCATAACTGTGCAGCAAAAGAAATGAAGTCCCTAAACAATATTGTTCATCTTCAGACAATTTAAATACCGTTCTCTAGAAAAGAAAAAAAAATCAGCTTTCAAAGACCTTGTAATTTTATTGTAGATGTTTGGAAAATGGAACTCATTTAGGGAAGGCAAAGACTGGAACATTTAAAAAGCTAAATCACCTATTTCCACAACTTGCTGTAGAAATGATTTCTCATTTATGGCAGATAATATATTTTGAAAGAAAATATATTTTTGTGAAAGAACTCTGATTTCAGCACTGGAACTTGCCATGTATGAAAATAAACAACCTGACAAACTTTACCATAAAAAATAATAAATAAAAAAAATAAAAAATCAAAGGTGACAAAAGTATACTTATCAAAACCCCTTTAATTGTCTCAGATTTCAGTTGCCCTCACCTCACTGTAGTTCACTCTGTTTTGTTTGGCCAGCAGGATTTCTGGAGTGTCAGGCATGACGTGAATCGTGGTCTTGTCTTTGTTCCACGCTTCAGTGTACAAACGCTAAGAAGGAAGACAAGAAGAGATTTATAGGACATTCCAAACCAGGTTAATATGACAATAATCATGGAAAACACATTAATTAAAATGATAGGAACCTGGTCTAGTGGAAATTGTCCCTTTCCATGGCAGGGGGTTGGAACAAAATAATCTTTAATGTCCCTTCTAACCCAAGCCATTTTATGATACTATAAAATATAACATGAGATATACAGTTATTTTAATCTGGTAAAAGTAATATCAACAAAAGGAAAATTTATCTGAGAGAGTTTAAGAACATTAAGGAAACTGCCACATTGCTTCAGAATAATGAATAAACCAAAGCATTATTAGTACCCAATGCACACAAATGCTAAGGAAAAGATTTAAATATAAAATGCAGAATATTACATGAATTTGAGTCCTCCATTACCTGGCCTAAGAGTTTTGAGTGAAATAACAATAGCAGACTGATTTAAAATGGATCGTGTCTGAACTGCAGCACTGCTTGTGCTTTGTTCATAGCCAGTCCTGTCTGCAGGGGTGAGGCAGAGACCTCTGATGTGTCACCCAGTGGGATCAGGACTCACCTTGTTCATGGTGTCTGCGTTCTGCTTGGCCAACACCATCTCCAGGGAATCCGTTACACTGGTGAACTTGATGGTGTCCGGATGCTGGCGGTAAATTTTATCACTCAGGATCTCCCCTGCTCTCTTGGCTTTCTCAACTTCCAAGGAACCAATTGGGACCCAGCCAATGCCCCGCAGCCATTGCAGGTCAGATTTGTAGCAGTTCTGTTAGAAGAAAAAATTACACAAGTTATTTTAATAAAATAATCATCATAATCTACGTTACACAGTGCATCTTTCTGGAAGAAAATAACCTTCCTATCCAGCTCTTCATTCAAATTCAAAGCTGTAAAGAAAATTGTAGATAAAATAACAGCATTTCACCTACATTAAGGGTGAAACCATTATCCAACTTTCACAGAACTGTAAATGATAAATAGTCCAAATCCTGGAATGACAGAATTTCATTTAAATATCAATTAGGTAATATAACCTGTAGGAGATCTGAACATCAATTAACTGTGAAACTTAAAAATAAATCTCCAAAAGTTGGTTCTACCACATCAGAACAAAATGGCCTGATCCAGTTATGTAAAATAAACTAATTCCTCAGCAAAAATCAAATGCCTGAGAACTCACATCACTCTGCAGGTCGTACACTGTCCTGGCATGGACAACGTCGTTCTGGTCGGGCAGGCAGATCCACTGGTGCAGGTAGTGCCGGTAGTCTGCGTCGCTGACCAGCTGCTGGCACTTCTTGGCCAGCACCACTCCCAGCATGTCCACGGGGCTGCTGAACCTCGTCTTGGACTTCTCAAAGTCCTTCTTGTACTCCCTGTCACTCTGGATCTTGGCCACGTGCATCGACCACATCATCTTGGGGTCATCCTCAATGTTCCTGGCCCCGATGTGGTGGCCCAGCTGTTTGCGATACCCTTCCTTGTACTTGTACTGGAACAGAAGAGATTTAAAGTTACTTGGTGTATTGACAAATTAATAAATAATTCTAACAGTTTAACATACTCATTATTTTTAAAGATTAAAATATTATGTAAGTCTTTCTACTCTGGGATTAATTTTCACATAAGCATTTTTAGGAGATATAATTATCTAAGACTTTTTATATAATACACTTTCAATTCACTAAATGTTTAATGTCACATTCTAACAAGTTTGGTATTTCACATTCTTTTACTATTAAGATTAAATTGTAAATATTAACTTACTACAAAAATTTTTTACAAAACTCCTTGATTAAGACCATGTGATTTGATCTTAATACAAAGAACTGAAGTATAAAACTTGATAGAAAACAAGAAGCAAGAATCTGTTATCCTCCATCTCTAAGTGATGCTGCCTCATCCCAGAAGCAAAAGCTATCATAGAAATTGTATTGTTTATCCCTGCTTTTATGTTCAGACATCTTGAATTTCATTATGACACTTGAACAGAAATATTGTTTGATTCAGAAATTAACCTGAGAAACTCCACCTTTGGTTCATACACCTTTTTGATCATGCTGCTTGAATATCCATGGACATCAACAGAAGTGTTGCAGGGGTCATAGCAATAATCTTCACATTATTATATTTATTTATTACAGTGATATATTCCTCACAATAGAAATACTGGCTACCCCTTTCTTCCATGCACTAAAGGCAATGAAGTGGAATCATTAAAAAGAACCACTATGAAATTAGATTTCTGTATTATCTATTCCATGAAGTATGGCAGTAGCAAATATCATGATCCTTTTCCATTACCAAATCCATAGAGAAATGAGAGCAAAGCCTGCTCACCTCGCTGGCAATCTCCCTGGAGGCTTTGGCAGACTGAATGGGAATGGCATCATAACGCAAATCGTGGCCCTTCTTCTTTGACTCCTCCAAGGCCAGCTTGTACATTTTCTGTGAGAAAATAATTAACAATTGAGTTTCAAAAACAAAATAGCATTTCAGTTCAGCAATCTGAGTAATAAAACTATTCATGTCCTTATACAATATTGTTGATTTTCAGGCATCTTAAACATCTTCATCCCAGCTCTACGTTCACTAGAAAATAAAGAACTACAGATTTCAAAGACCTTGTAATTTCATTGTAGATCCCTGGAAAATAGAAATCATTTAGGGAAAGCAAAGCAAAACTATTTATTTCCACAACTTGCTGTAGAAATGATTTCTCATTTATGGGGGATCATAAATTTCAATAGCCCAATTAGATATCCAGGAGGTCAGTCCCTGGAAGAACACTGATTTCAGCACTGGAACAGACCATTTGTGAAAATAAACAACCTGGCAATATTTTAATATTAACCAGAAGTCAGAGACGACAGAAGCGTACTTGTCAGTAGTACAAGTTAATGTCTCAGATTTCAGTTGCCCTCACCTCACTGTAGTTCACTCTGTTTTGTTTGGCCAGCAGGATTTCTGGAGTGTCAGGCATGACGTGAATTGTGGTCTTGTCTTTGTTCCACGCTTCAGTGTACAAACGCTAAGGAAGACAAGAAGAGATTTATAGGACATTCCAAACCAGGTTAATAACTCAACAATCAGGGAAAACACAGACCATACCAGATGAAAATACAGGAAATGTAACAGGGATAATCAGTTAGTTAACTAGGAAGAGATAGTATTAGCAAAAGGAAGATTGACTTGTGGCAATGTAAAACACTTAAAAAACACCGCATTGATTATGGAGAAAGAATAAACCAATGAGCATTGCTTGTGCTCTGTTCATAGCCAGTCCTGCCTGCAGGGGTGAGGCAGAGACCTCTGATGTGTCACCCAGTAGGATCAGGACTCACCTTGTTCATGGTGTCTGCGTTCTGCTTGGCCAACACCATCTCCAGGGAATCTGTGACACTGGTGAACTTGATGGTGTCCGGGCGCTGGCGGTAAATTTTATCACTCAGGATCTCTCCTGCTCTCTTGGCTTTCTCAACTTCCAAGGAACCAATTGGGACCCAACCGACTCCCCGCAGCCATTCCAGGTCAGATTTGTAGCAGTTCTGTTAAAAATATTTTTTTAAAAAATCACCCACACAGGTTATTCTATCAATAATAACAATAATGCAACTTACCTGGTAAATAGTTCACCAGTAAATAACTTAAAAAGTAATTTAAATAAATTCGAAGCACAAGAAAAAATATAGAAAAAACAACTGTATTTCCACTACATTAAGGGTGAAACTATTAACCAACTTTCACAGAATGGTAAATGATAAATAGCAATTCTGGAGTTAGAGGACTTCCTTGAAGCATCAATTAGTTAACACATCCTGTTGGAGAGCTCGGTTTCAACCAGCCATAAAATTTTAAGGAAATCTCAAAAAGCTGGTTCTACCACATCAGAACAAAATGGCCTGATCCAGTTATGTAAAATATCAGATACATTCCTCAGCAAAAATCAAGTGCCAGAGAACTCACATCACTCTGCAGGTCGTACACTGTCCTGGCATGGACAACGTCATTCTGGTCGGGCAGGCAGATCCACTGGTGCAGGTAGTGCCGGTAATCGGCGTCGCTGACCAGCTGCTGGCATTTCTTGGCCAACACAATTCCCAGCATGTCCACGGGGCTGCTGAACCTCGTCTTGGACTTCTCAAAGTCCTTCTTGTACTCCCTGTCACTCTGGATCTTGGCCACGTGCATCGACCACATCATCTTGGGGTCGTCCTCGATGTTCCTGGCCCCGATGTGGTGGCCCAGCTGTTTGCGATACCCTTCCTTGTACTTGTACTGGAACAAAAACCAAGGTATTACATTTCTGTATCACCTGTAGATATCAGTGATTCATGTTAAATATTTCTAACAATAACCTTTGCAAACTTATCTATAACTTACCATTAAAAAACCCCAAACAGTCAAATCAATTCTCATGCTAATAATATTCTAGGATTCTAGGACTAAAGATTTTTGCCACTTGAGTTAGAACACAAAACAGAAATTTTTCATCATTTTCCTTTTTGAAGAAAGGTGTTTTACGAATGTTAGTGAGAAATAATGCTGGTCTTATTAAATACATTTAATCCTTATTACATATAATGATATACATACTGTAAATACTAATTTACACATACAGGGTTATGAGCTATACAATTATCATGATAGCAGCATTATATAGTTCTTATCATTATCAACATTTATTTTTTTAAACATACATGATCATTTACTTGCAAAAATCTATTACTTAACATCACAGTTTAACTACAGTGCCTTTTACAGAATCCAGCTGATAATTTTCAGGTTGCAGAGGAGAGATGTCAACATAGAAAGAAACAAAAACGTAGATCCTTACATCACTGGCAATTTGCCTGGATGCTTTGGCTGCTTGGATGGGGATGGCATCAGCTCTCAAATCATAGCCTTTCTTCTTTGCATCTTCCATGGCCTGCCTGTATTGTTTCTAGATGAAGAATTAAACAATGGGACTCATATAAGTTCCATGTATTATATTCTATGCAAAACAAATTGCTTGGAAGTAGATCTAATAATTGTGTTTAGATTTATTATACCCAGTTTTATCTATCTTTAAATCAAAACCCCATATCACTAGCTGATACAAACTCACGTCAAAGGAAGACCTTTGCTAAATACATTTGTTTATTAATTTTTATTTTACTGCTTTAAATAATGTAATATTGAATACAATTTAGAGCTAAACTTTTCTTCTGTAGTAATGGAGCCAAATTTACTTTTTAAAACTACTGATGTGGCTAGTTGATGTGAACTCGTTTGCCTAAAACAACGTTGAACACTGGCATCACAGCTTTTCAGAATTATGCTGGTAATTACTTTTCTGGTACTAATTTTTGCCTTCCCAACATTATGCACACTGACAGAAATGACTGCCCAAAAATTCAGTGGAAGTACACAACTTGTGAGGAATTTATGGAATTTCTCTCACCAGTGCTCAGTGTTCTATGTATGCACTACCACAAATATACAAACAATGCTTTTAAAGCCACAATTTTTTTTTTATAAATATGGGAGTTACTTAAGGAAGCTGATAGAGTCTCTAGAAGGTTTCCCAGAACATTCCTGATCCAGCCATGACACAGAGCAGTTACATTTGGAGAGCTCCCACACTCACCAGACTGTAGTTTTTCTTGTTCTCTCTTGCCAGTGTGATTTCAGGCGTGTCAGGCATGATGTGGATTTGTGTCTTGTCTTTATCCCAGGCCTCAGTATACAAACGCTGCAGGAGAAACACAGCAGAGTATTTGGAGACATTCACAACTGCTAATTGTGACAAATTAACTTAGTAATTATCGAGGAATATACTATTAAATGGGCTCTTGATGAAAATAAATTTCCCATTGATTACCAAGAATAGAACTTACATTTTTACAGCCTTGCTGTGCTGAAATCTCACAGGTTCTGCGGTCCTAGTCCTGCCTCAGGGGTTTAGGCAGAGATTGTTGATGTGTTACCTGATCAAACCCAGACTCACCTTGTTCATGGTGTCTGCATTCTGCTTGGCCAACACCATTGAGAGAGAATCTGGGATGCTGGTGAACTTGATGGTGTCCGGATGCTGGCGGTAGATTTTGTCACTCAGAATCTCTCCTGCCTTCTTGGCCTTCTCAACTTCCAAGGATCCAATTGGGACCCAACCAATGCCCCGCAGCCATTGCAGGTCAGACTTGTAGCAGTTCTGTTACAAAATACAAAGGCAGCAGTTAAAATTTTGCCCTTCTTATGTTAATCAGCATTTAAATATATTAAAATTGCCTATTATGAAGTATTACACAGAGCTAATTCTGCTGTTTGGCTGTATATAAACCTTCAAACTGCCCTTATATTCAGATTCCTTCACTTCTCAAAATATGCTTCGAACAGGGAAAAAACAAAAAATGCAAAAAATACTATATGAGAGCAAGTGGTTTATATTTTATATTTTATAGTTTATATTCCAAGGAATCTACAAATATTTCAGTAGTCCAGGGCTTATCAACAAGTACTCACATCACTCTGGAGGTCATAGGCTTCCCTAGCGTGGATCACATCATTCTGGTCGGGCAGGCAGGTCCACTGGTGCAGGTAGTGCCGGTAATCGGCATCGCTGACCAGCTCCTGGCATTTCTTGGCCAACACCACTCCCAGCATGTCCACAGGGCTGCTGAACCTTGTCTTGGTCTTCTCAAAGTCCTTCTTGTACTCCCTGTCACTCTGGATCTTGGCCACATGCATCGACCACATCATCTTGGGGTCATCCTCAATGTTCCTGGCCCCAATGTGGTGGCCCAGCTGTTTGCGATACCCTTCCTTGTACTTGTACTGTGGACAAAAGAATGTTCACTGAGTGTTAGTTAAGGGGTTTTTATGCCACCAAGATCCCTGTGGCACCATCTCCACAAAACATAGCTGCTGAAACCACAGAGATTTTGAAGAAAGAATGAATTCAGCCCCAGTGTGTGCCACAAGGGCTCCTGTGCACTCACATCACTGGCAATGTCCCGGGAAGCTTTGGCAGACTTGATGGGAATGGCATCTGCCCGCATGTCGTAGCCCTTCTTCTTCTCCTCCTCCATCGCCTGCTTGTACAGTTTCTGAAACACACACCACCATGCCCTCAGACAATGCTGCTGCCACAGGGACACAGCAGCACCCAGGGACAGACACTGCACCAACAACCACCCACCTCGCTGAAGTTCACTTTGTTCTGCTGAGCCAGCAGGATCCCAGGGGTGTCCGGCATGATGTGAATGCTGGTTTTGTCCTTCTCCCAGGCTGAGATGTACGAGCGCTGGGAAATGAGAAGGACAGAGGGAGGTAAAGTCACACAGGCTCAGGGAAATAAACTCAATGTGGACATCAGGTCCATGAACCAAAGCAAGGGGGCTGTACTTTGCACTGACCCAGGAACTTCTGCCCTTTCCCCAAACCTTTCTAATGCTTCATTCTTTTCTTTTCCACACTGTACCCCATTACTGCTCCAACCATGCAAACAAAAATTTCATCGCAAACAAGGAATACAAATCCCTGAGGCAAGAGGATGCAGCATCCCCCTTGAAGAACCCACACCATGGAAGGACATAGAACAGCATCCATGGAAAGAAAGTGCTCATTCCCTTCAGGATGCAAACACGAGGAAATCTCACTTGGTTCATTATTTCAGAGTTGTGCTTTGCCAGCACCATGGGCATCGAGTCAGGAAGACTTGTGAATTTGATGGTGTCTGGGTGCTGCCGATACTTCTTGTCACTCAGGATCTCGCTCGCCCTCTTGTTCTTCTCAGCATCCAGTGATCCAATTGGGGACCAGCCAATGCCCCTCAGCCACTGCAGGTCAGACTTGTACACGTTCTGGAAGGACAGGAAAGGACACAGAGAGCTCAGCAACCTCCTCACTCCAAGCACCATCATCTCCTACCACAGGAAACTTCACTTACTAGAGCATGTTTCCCTGTGTCAACCCACCAGCCTGTGCTGCTAAAATGACTCAAGATAAGCTCAGCTCCCAAAAACCTGTCTCCCCACTCCTGCAACACGACTAGAGGCTATCAAGCAATCCACAAATCTTCCCCCCCATCTTCTTGGTACTGCCAGCAAAGACCTTCCCCATTCAGCAATCTGCAACTGGAAGCGATATTGGAAGAGCCTTGTATCCCTTCTCCTAAGGCTCCTCAGATCATTCTCAGCTGCAAAATTTCTTACCTTTGCCAACCCTTGGTTCTCAAAAAAAAAAAAAAAAGCTTTGAATTCCCTTGACCTTCCCTTGCCACACAAACCTCTTCCAACAGTAGAATAGACAACCCAAGGCTGTCACACAGCCAGTAAAGAACAACTCACATCACTCTGCAGGTCGTACACTGTCTTGGCATGGACAACGTCGTTCTGGTCCGGCAGGCAGGTCCAGCGGTGCAGGGGGTGTCGGTAATCGGCATCGCTGACCAGCTCCTGGCATTTCTTGGCCAGCACCACTCCCAGCATGTCCACAGGGCTGCTGAAGTGGGTCTTGGACTTCTCAAAGGCTTTCTTGTACTCCCTGTCACTCTGGATCTTGGCCACATGTATCGACCACATCATCTTGGGGTCATCCTCGATATTCCTGGCCCCAATGTGGTGGCCCAGCTGTTTGCGATACCCTTCCTTGTACTTGTACTGTGGACAAAAGAATGTTCACTGAGTGTTAGTTAAGGGGTTTTTAATGCCACCAAGACCCCTGTGGCACCACCTCCACAAAACATAGCTGCTGAAACCACAGAGATTTTAAAGAAAGAACAAATTCAGCCCCAGTGTGTGCCACAAGGGCTCCTGTGCACTCACATCACTGGCAATGTCCCGGGAAGCTTTGGCAGACTTGATGGGAATGGCATCTGCCCGCATGTCGTAGCCCTTCTTCTTCTCCTCCTCCATCGCCTGCTTGTACAGTTTCTGAAACACACACCACCATGCCCTCAGACAACGCTGCTGCCACAGGGTCACAGCAGCACCCAGGGACAGACACTGCACCCACAGCAACCACCCACCTCGCTGAAGTTCACTTTGTTCTGCTGGGCCAGCAGGATCCCAGGGGTGTCCGGCATGATGTGAATGCTGGTTTTGTCCTTCTCCCAGGCTGAGATGTACGAGCGCTGGGAAATGAGAAGGACAGAGGGAGGTAAAGTCACACAGGCTCAGTCCTCAAATAAACTCAATGAGGACATCAAGTCCATGAACCAAAGCAAGGGGCCTCTACTTTGCACTGACCCAGGAACACCTTTCATATTCCCAAATTTTCCAATGCTTCATTCTTTTCTTTTCCACACTGTACCTCATTACTGCTCTGTAGCCCTGGTTCGTGCCTGAAATGTTTTAGTTTTCCTAAAACTCTTTCCCAGACAGTTTTCTGTCAACAAGAGACACATTTTTCTAACTGTAACCTGTGTTTACACTCCTTTCCCTAAGAGGCACTTCTTCCTGATGTCCCCCTGACTTAACGAATGCGATTGAAGAAGTTTATCTTTCTTCCACCCATTGAGTTGTTCTTTGTAAAATAGTATAAAAAAAAGAAATGACCAAAAATAAACAGAATCATTGTCAGCCCTCTGAGTCAGAGTCTGTGTCCTTGTAATCTTTAAACAGCGTCACTGCTCCAACCATACAGAACAAGAGTTTTATCTCAAACAAGGAACACAAATCCCTGAGGCAAGAGGGATTTCCTCCCCTTGCCCAACCTGGGCCTTGGTAGGACATAGACCAAGTTTCTGAGAAAAGAAGGTTGCTCATTTCCTTTAGGATACAAACACAAAGAAATCTCACTTGGTTCATGATTTCAGAGTTGTGCTTTGCCAGCACCATGGGCATCGAGTCAGGAAGGCTCGTGAATTTGATGGTGCCTGGGTGCTGCCGATACTTCTTGTCACTCAGGATCTCGCTCGCCCTCTTGTTTTTCTCAGCATCCAATGATCCAATTGGGGACCAGCCAATGCCCCTCAGCCACTGCAGGTCAGACTTGTACACATTCTGGAAGGACAGGAAAGGACACAAAGATCTCAGCAACCTCCTCACTCCAAGCAACATCATCTCCTACCACAGGAAGTTCTACCAAATGGAACACTTTCCCTTGGGTCAACTCACGCTACACCAGGAATGGGACTCCCACTAAGATCTGCTCCCCATACCTTGCTCCCCACTCTTTCAACAGCATGTGAACCTGCCAAGGAGTCCACCACCCTCCCTCTCCATCTTCTTAGTATTCCCAGCAAAGACCAGTCCCATTTGGCATTCTGCAGATGGCAGAGTCACGGGAGGTGCCTTACATCTCCCAAGATCCTTTGTACCATGTACTACTGCAGCCAGAGCTTGCCACTGCCACTGTTGGTCTTCCAAAGGCAAATATTTGGCTCTGTTGCCCTTCCCCTGCCTTATTGTAGTGAAGGTCCTAGCCCCAACTCTCCTCATAAAATGTTCATGGCAAGAAAGGATTCCTCTGTGACCATGAAGTGTGAGCCCACACAAATGGCATAACTGATTGTACATGACAAGAAGTGCCACAACATAACCTCAGTCCCATGAAGTCAGCCAAGAATTATTATCCCCACATGGACTTCTTCCAGCAGAGGAACAGAACACAAGAGAGACTTGTGATTGCAACACAGCCAGTAAAGAACAACTCACATCACTCTGCAGGTCATATACTGTCCTGGCATGGACAACATCGTTCTGGTCCGGCAGGCAGGTCCAGCGGTGCAGAGGGTGCCGGTAATCGGCATCGCTGACCAGCTCCTGGCATTTCTTGGCCAGCACCACTCCCAGCATGTCCACAGGGCTGCTGAAGTGGGTCTTGGACTTCTCAAAGGCTTTCTTGTACTCCCTGTCACTCTGGATCTTGGCCACATGCATCGACCACATCATCTTGGGGTCATCCTCAATGTTCCTGGCCCCAATGTGGTGGCCCAGCTGTTTGCGATACCCTTCCTTGTACTTGTACTGTGGACAAAAGAATGTTCATTGAGTGTTAGTTAAGGGGTTTTTATGTCACCAAGACCCCTGTGGCACCACCTCCACAAAACATAGCTGCTGAAACCACAGAGATTTTGAAGAAAGAAATTCAGCCCCAGTGTGTGCCACAAGGGCTCCTGTGCACTCACATCACTGGCAATGTCCCGGGAAGCTTTGGCAGACTTGATGGGAATGGCATCTGCCCGCATGTCGTAGCCCTTCTTCTTCTCCTCCTCCATCGCCTGCTTGTACAGTTTCTGAAACACACACCACCATGCCCTCAGACAATGCTGCTGCCACAGGGACACAGCAGCACCCAGGGACAGACACTGCACCCACAACAACCACCCACCTCGCTGAAGTTCACTTTGTTCTGCTGGGCCAGCAGGATCCCAGGGGTGTCCGGCATGATGTGAATGCTGGTTTTGTCCTTCTCCCAGGCTGAGATGTACGAGCGCTGGGAAATGAGAAGGACAGAGGGAGGTAAGGTCACACAGGCTCAAGAAAAAACTCAAGAGGAGGATTGGCTCCATGAACCAAAGCATGGGGCCTCTACTTTGCACGGACTCAGGAACTCCTGCCCTTTCCCCAAACCTTTCTAATGCTTCATCCTTTTCTTTTCCACACTGTACCCCATTACTGCTCCAACTAAGCAAACTAAAATTTCATCTCAAACAAGAAATACAAGTCCCTGAGACAAGAGGACCCAACATTCCCCTTGCCCAACCTGGACCATGGAAGGACATAGGCTAACATCCAGGGAAAGAAGGTGCTCATTCCCTTCAGGATGCAAACACAAGGAAATCTCACTTGGTCCATGATTTTGGAGTTCTGTTTTGCCAGCACCATGGGCATTGAGTCAGGAAGGCTCGTGAATTTGATGGTGTCTGGGTGCTGCCGATACTTCTTGTCACTCAGGATCTCGCTCGCCCTCTTGTTCTTCTCAGCATCCAGTGATCCAATTGGGGACCAGCCAATGCCCCTCAGCCACTGCAGGTCAGATTTGTACACGTTCTGGAAGGACGGGAAATGAAAAGATCAGCTCAGCAACCTCCTCACTCCAAGCAATCTCATCTCCCAACACAGGAATCTCCGCTTACTGGAGCACGTTCCACTGGGAACACATTCAACCCAATAGCCACCCATTCAGTGGTTGTACCCATCTCTTATGGCTCTGCAGACCATTTTCATCTGCACCCAAGTCTTGCCAAGCCTTGGTTCTCCAGAAGACAAGGATTTCAATCTGTTGCCCTTTCCCTGACAAACAGATCCCTCCTCCAATAACAGAAAGAACACAGCACAGACGACTCAAGGCAGTCACACAGCCAGTAAAGAACAACTCACATCACTCTGCAGGTCGTACACTGTCTTGGCATGGACAACGTCGTTCTGGTCCGGCAGGCAGGTCCAGCGGTGCAGGGGGTGCCGGTAATCTGCATCACTGACCAGCTCCTGGCATTTCTTGGCCAGCACCACTCCCAGCATGTCCACAGGGCTGCTGAAGTGGGTTTTGGACTTCTCAAAGGCTTTCTTGTACTCCCTGTCACTCTGGATCTTGGCCACATGCATCGACCACATCATCTTGGGGTCATCCTCAATATTCCTGGCCCCAATGTGGTGGCCCAGCTGTTTGCGATACCCTTCCTTGTACTTGTACTGCGACAAAAGAATGTTCACTGAGTGTTAGTTTAGGGGGTTTTATGCCATCAAGATCCCTGTGGCACCATCTCCACAAAACATAGCTGCTGAAACCACAGAGATTTTGAAGAAAGAAATTCAGCCCCAGTGTGTGCCACAAGGGCTCCTGTGCACTCACATCACTGGCAATGTCCCGGGAAGCTTTGGCAGACTTGATGGGAATGGCATCTGCCCGCATGTCGTAGCCCTTCTTCTTCTCCTCCTCCATCGCCTGCTTGTACAGTTTCTGAAACACACACCACCATGCCCTCAGACAATGCTGCTGCCACAGGGACACAGCAGCACCCAGGGACAGACACTGCACCCACAACAACCACCCACCTCGCTGAAGTTCACTTTGTTCTGCTGGGCCAGCAGGATCCCAGGGGTGTCCGGCATGATGTGAATGCTGGTTTTGTCCTTCTCCCAGGCTGAGATGTACGAGCGCTGGGAAACAAGGAGGAAACAAGATCACACAGGCTCAGGGAAACAACTCAATGAGAAGATCAGCTCCATGACCCAAAGCAAGGGAGCTCTACTTTGCACTAACCCAGAGAACCCTGCCCTTTCCCCAAAACTTTCTAATGCTTCACCCTTTTCTACACTGCATCCCATTCCTGCTCCAGCCACACAAAAGAGAGTTTTCTCTCAAACACGGAACACAATTCCTTGAGGCAGGAGAAGCCAACATTCCCCTTGCACAACTCGGGCCATGGAAGGACCAACATCTTGACAAAGGAAGGTGCTCATTTCCTTCTGGATGCAAACATGAGGAAATCTCACTTGGTCCATGATTTTGGAGTTCTGTTTTGCCAGCACCATGGGCATTGAGTCAGGAAGGCTCGTGAATTTGATGGTGTCTGGGTGCTGCCGATACTTCTTGTCACTCAGGATCTCGCTCGCCCTCTTGTTTTTCTCAACGTCCAATGATCCGATTGGGGACCAGCCAATGCCCTTCAGCCACTGCAGGTCAGACTTGTACACGTTCTGGAAGGACAGGAAATGAAAAGATCAGCTCAGCAACCTCCTCACTCCAAGCAACCCCAACTCCTACCAGTGGATGTTCTCCTGAATGGAACATGTTCCACTGGGTCAACCCAACAGCCACCCGTTCAGTGTTTGTACCCATCCCCTAAGGCTCTTCATACCACTCTCCACTTCCCTCAGGGTTTGTCTTTCCCAGGTGTTGGTCCTCCAAAAAAAAACTTGATTCCATTGCCCTTTCCCTGCCACACAGACCCCTCCTTCAAAACTAGAACAGAACACAGGACAGACATCCCAAGGCAGTCACACAGCCAGTAAAGAACAACTCACATCACTCTGCAGGTCGTACACTGTCTTGGCATGGACAACGTCGTTCTGGTCCGGCAGGCAGGTCCAGCGGTGCAGAGGGTGCCGGTAATCGGCATCGCTGACCAGTTCCTGGCATTTCTTGGCCAGCACCACTCCCAGCATGTCCACGGGGCTGCTGAAGTGGGTCTTGGACTTCTCAAAGTCCTTCTTGTACTCCCTGTCACTCTGGATCTTGGCCACGTGCATCGACCACATCATCTTGGGGTCATCCTCGATGTTCCTGGCCCCGATGTGGTGGCCCAGCTGTTTTCTGTATGCAGTTTTGTATTTGTACTAATCGAACACAGAAGCAACAATTACCACTTATTTCCAAGTTGCCATTTCAGTTTCTCTGTTGTTAATACAGTAGTTAATAATTTTGAATTTAACATATTTGAATTCCCAGAATTTCTAGCATTTGTTATAACAGCCAGGAGATACTACACGATTTCTTGTAGCTATAAACTATCACCCTTAAATTATTGTATTTAATTTCATTAAATTTACACCATTAAGAATTACACAACCTTTGAGCTGGGCAGCAAGACAACAGTGTTAAAATTTTACATATCTCCTCCTGTTAAACCATTTTTATCCAAGGTTATGTGCCCCACTCTGATTTTCCCTCTGCCAGACCCACCTCGCTGGCTATGTCTCGGGATGCCTTGGCTGCCTGGAGGGGGATGGCATCAGGAGGGAGGTCGTAGCCTTTCTTCTTCAGCTCCTCATATCCTACCTTGTAACGTTTCTGTTGGAGAAGGATTCAAAGGAATTAATGGAGATAAAACTCTCAAGGGAGTTTTTCAACGCTACAACTTTCCACCTGTGACTATTGAAAAGAAAGCATGGGTTTCCAAAACCAGCTTAATTAATTAAATTAAACTTCATACCTTGCTCTTAATGACATGTATTTTGTAACCTTGGATATAAAATATTTTAAAATTACAATTTAAATGCTTTCTGATTATTTCATTGAAGATCAAAATTTTCTTTTAGCAACTATATTAATCTGAATTATTCCTAAAGCTTTCTGTAGAGGTGAGTAATACAACCCTGTGATTCTCTATGCCCAGTTTCAAATGCAAACTTACATCACTTGTGTTAATCAAGTTTGATTTAGCCAGCAAAATTTCAGGTGTATCAGGCATGATGTGAACTTTAGTCTTATCCTTGTTCCAAGCTTCCTTGTAGAGTATCTGAAAGAGACACAAACAAAAACATGGTTTGATCCAAGATTCACGTGCACAACAGTAATTTCAGCTCACCTTTTCTCTGCATTAGCAAAGCAAAGATGTACAAAGCAAGAATCAGAGATGTAAACAAGACAAGATAGTAAAATCAAATAACACAATGACTTCTTACTGAAATACAACCTTTTTTTCTTCTTTACATCCACATAATACCAAGGAAACAGCATTAAAACAATATATTTACATACTGCCTACTAAAGGTGTTATTTGCAGTTATACTGAGTAAATTATCAGCGCTCAAGACCTTTCTCTTCTGAACAAGGCACAAAGAGCAGTGAGGACCTGATTATAAACACCTGCTATCTGTATATTTTAAGTGCATGTTCAGAACCAGAGATCCTTTTTAAAATGTATATTAATGTATTCACTTATTGAATCCCACATTCTGTCTCTAGAGGCAACTTACATCACTCCTATTTTTGGCATTAGATTTTGCCAAAACGACATCCATGGCATCTGGGATACTTGTGAACTTAACAGTGTCTGGGTGCTGCCTGTACTTCTTCTCACTCAGTATTTCAGAAGCTTTCTTGTTCTTTTCAGCTTCCAGAGATCCCAAAGGACTCCATCCAATGCCTCTGAGCCACTGTAGATCTGACTTATACAGGTTCTGTTAAGGATGAAAATCAAATCATAGCAAATTATTTCAGTGTTCATTGATTAAACCCTACGAAAAGTCTAACTGGCAGTTTAGCTCCAATCTGATCTATACTGATATCAAAAGCGAGTCATCAAAGACACTTTCCAACCAGCAGTAATTATTTTACATGGAAATAAGTGAATTAAACCCAGAGGGAGCTTACATCACTCTGCAGCTCGTTGACCCTCTTTGCCTCGGTGACGTCGACCTGGTCTGGCAGACAAGTCCAGCGGTGCAGTATCCGTTTGTAATCCACATCACTGACCAGCTCCTGACACTTCTTAGCCAGAAGGAAGCCCAGCATATCCACGGGCATATTGAACTTGGTCTTCCACTTTTCAAAGTCTTTCTTGTACTCCCTCTCACTCTGCATTTTAGCTACTTGCATGGACCACAACATCTTGGGGTCATCCTGCAAGCTGCGGAATCCGATGTGATGTCCCTGCTGCTTGCGGTATCCTTCCTTGTACTTGAACTGCAATGGCAAAGGTGGCACCACTCAAATCACAGTGACAAGCATGTAAGGGTAAAATATACAAGCAAAACACCAATATTTTCTCTCATCTTAATGTTCCTGAAATCATGAAATTACCCCTGGAAGTGTCCAAGGCCAGGTTGGATGGGGCTTGGAGCAACCTGGGATAATGGAGTGCAGCCCTGCCCACAGATAGAGTGGAACTGAATAATCCTTAAGGTCCCTCCCAACCCAAACCATTTTGTGATTCTATGATTCTATAAATAAGCAACTTGTTATGGCATCTCATGTAAAGTTTTAGAAGCCCCTTGACTAATGTGCATGACTTGGTGTCAGTGAATGGTCTCTCTGGGAAAAAAGAGTCCTTGGAAAGGAAGAGAGCGTGGCAATAGGAATGGTCTCCTGTGCCATCTGATTCACACACTCACTCTGCTCAGAACTCCCAAATATTGACACGCTGAAATATTTTCATGAATAACACCATCAACAACGAGAAATTATGAAATACAAAGATACTTAAGCACAGGAAACATTTCCTAATGATTAATAAAATCTTTTCCACAAATGCAGGAGCTGTATTTGTACCACGTTATGGTAATTGCAGTCCATTTGTCACCACATCCATTTCAGAGTTGTAACGAGGATTTCTATGGATAGGCACAGGGCTCAGCTAACTGGACCAAATTTGCTTCTGCTCTGAAAATGAAGCAGCCAAACAAAGGAGCAGAAAACTCCTCCCTTTTTATGACCAACTATGTCATGAATGGACCAAACTTTGCACTTGTTAACGATGCCAGAGAAACCCTTCTTAAATTGGACAAAAACAGCTCAGGAAGGAATTTTGTCAGCAATGTTGGTTTTGACTCCAAGCTGTGCCTTAGCAGAGAGGTGTATTTCAATTAACTGTGACTCTGTAGGTTATTATAACCAGATCAATGCGTGTCACACTGAGTTTAAAATGCTGCTTACATCACTTGCAATGTCCCTTGAAGCTTTGGCAGCTTTCACTGACATGGCTTCAGGTGTGAGGTCATAACCTTTCTTTATCATTTCCTGCCAGTCCAGCTTGTAGAGTTTCTAAAATTGAAAACAGTATTAATTAAAAGCAGTAATATGTATGTCACCTGCCATTTAGATACAGTAATGATCCAAATTCTGGTCACTTCACAGGCTTCACTTATGAGAGAAGGGCTGCTAGAATGGGAACTGAGAAATGGGAAACTGATAAAAAAGGAATGTTGGTCTTCCAAGGCTTAGGAGGGGGATGAAATAGTTTTACACTATTTAGCAGCTTCCTACAACAGCTTATCTTGATTTGAAACATCTCTGGAGAAGTTGAAATATATACATCTGAGATAACTGAACACTTTTTGATTGGCTTAACAAAATTTTAATAAGATTTTCATGAAGCCATTTAACAGTCAAGCCAGTTTGTGCACAGTTGATTTTAAGTACAGGCATTCTTAAGTCAAAGATTTGCCTCTGAGCAATGATGCAAGTAAAACCTGAGTGTTTTCCACTGGCACAATTGTCACTTTCTCCTATCTGAAAGCTGAGAGAAAAGCTGGAATCACCATACCTACTTTTTCCCATAGGCTAAGTTAAAAAATATACACATTTAACTTGTAATTTTATAGTAAGGAATTTTTAGCATGACTGAATTCTGTGCTAAGCATAGAGTATGGACTATGCCCTTCCAGACTTCAAAAGCAGGACTTATATTTTCCATACATTATAATGCAATTCAGTCTGATAGCTTGCTAGCCCTGAAGCTGGTACTTACTTTACTCTGAAAATATTACCCAGATGAAATTCTTGCCTGTGTTCTAAATCTTCAGTAGATATTAATTTAAAATGTTGATAGGAAGTATCAAAATACTCTACCTGACTGTAGTTTGTCTTGTTCTGTTTGGCCTGTAGAATGTCTGGTGTGTCTGGCATCACATGGACTTGAGTTTTATCCTTCTCCCAGGCTTGGGTATAAGCATGCTATGGACAGAAAGTTACATCAGATGTGTTAATATAAATGACAAAAGATGGTTCTTCCAGGGCTTTCACCTTTCCATTTGGATATGGATGAGTAAAAGGTGAAGGTGCTGACTCAGATTTATTTTACTATGTAATGATCTAATCCAGAATCAGCTGAATTATTGTCCGGTCTTGCTTTGAATGAAACCAAACTACCAAGATTTTCAGGACCAGTCATTTCTATATAAGAATGGGATGAATACAGGTTGGATAAAAAAGAGATTTCTTTAACCTATGCTGTTTATCAAGAACTGTTTCATTGAAGAAAAAAAAAAATGAAAAAAGAGGAGCCTGTGACAGTTGTTTTTCCCAGGGGAACACTGCCACACAAAGGTGTGACAGAGATTTACAGAGTGGTCATTGGAATGGATGACACGTGAATGCCTGCCTGGCTTTTCCCCTAAATACTCACTTTGTTCATGATATTTGCATTCTGCTTTGCAAGGACCAGGTCCATGGCATCGTTCTGTTTGGTGAAGGGGAACATGCTGGGGTGCTGGCGGTACTTCCGATCGCTGGCGATCTCTGTGGCTTTCTTTGATTTCTCCACATCCAGAGAACCAATGGGGCTCCAACCAATCCCCCTGAACCACTCCTTGTAATCCTGCTTGTACTCATTCTGCCCAACAGGAGACAAAACCAAAGTTTTTTGATTGGCTTAACAAAATTTTAATGTGATTTTCATGAAGCCATTTAACAGTCAAGCCAGTTTGTGCACAGTTGATTTTAAGGACAGGCATTCTTAAGTCAAAGATTTGCCTCTGAGCAATGATGCAAAGCAAAACTTGAGTGTTTTCCACTGGCACAATTGTCACTTTCTCCTATCTGAAAGCTGAGAGAAAAGCTGGAATCACCACACCTACATTTTCCCATAGGTTAAGTTAAAAAATACATACATTTAACTCACACAGAATAATCCAGTTCTTTCCAAAACACAGCCATGATGGAAAAATAAAAGCCACAAAAAGAAGACAGCTCATAAAAAATGGTCCTGCTCTTTCCAAACTGCAGCCACAATGCAAAAAACAAAAGTCACAAAATGAAAACTTACATCACTTTGGATCTGATTCATGTTTCTGTACAGCTCCAAACTCATTGCATCTGGCAGGAGCATGTACTGGTGGATCAGGCGTTTGTAGCCAGTGTTGGTGACACGGTCCTGGGCCTCCTTGGCTGCCACCACGCTGAGGGCATCAGTAGGTGTCTGGTAATGAGTCTTGCTTGTCTCATAGGCCTTCTTGTACTCCCTGTCTGACTGCATCTTGGCCACTTGCATGCAGTGGACAAGTTTGGGGTCATCCTGGAGGTTGCGGAAGCCAACGAGTTTCCCCTTGTCTTTTTCATACCCTAATTTGTATTTATACTGGAAGAGAACAGAAACAGAGACTTTAATTCATTTAGATTTGAAATTAAGGAAAAAAATCTTTCCTATGAGGGTGCTGAGGCCCCAACACAGGTTGCCCAGAGCAGGTGTGGCTCTCCCTGGATCCCTGGAAGTGTCCAAGGCCAGGTTGGAGCACCCTGGGACAGTGGAAGCTGTCCCTGCCCACTTTTTCTCCCAAGAACTTACATCACTGGCAATATCCCTGGAAGCTTTGGCAGCTTTGACAGGAATAGCATCAGCCCTGAGATCATATCCCTTCTTCCTGGTTTCTTCAAATGAAGATCTGTACATTTTCTGCAAAAGGAAAAAGAAACACCTTTTTAAAAAGCAAAAATGTACGTGTTTTCCACATGCACAAACATTAGTGAAAAGTTACAGCTACAAGGATGTCATCTTAAAAAAATAAAAAGAGAGAAAAATGTCTATTTCTGTCCAATTGCAGATGTCCATAATTACAAGCAATACTTTATTTAGCATATGCAGATTTAACAGCTGGTTACCAAAACCTGTCTATAATGTCATCCTTTTACCAAAAAAACAGGTGCTACCTGCATTTTGAACCCTGTACAAAACCTTGTGCATGGGGAAATAAAAAAAAAAATCAATAATAAAATAATAAATACAGTAAAAAACATGAACAGTACTCAAAGTCTACTGTTTTTTTGTTAGCAACTGTTACATTTTAATGGTCTGCAGGAACATGTCACAACCTGACTATAAACGTGGCTTTTTCTTGGCAATTCTGGATACCTAGTTTTGGGGAAGGAAACAGGGAAAAGGAAAATTAATAGGTTTTGTGAAATGACTACAAGTTAGCAAGGTGAGGCTTTTGCATGCTCTCATCTCACTTTTTCCTAATCAAAAAATAAGAGCAAGGTCATGGCCTTACAAACAATACTCACTTCACTTAAATTGAATGCATTTGCTTTTGCTAAAGCAATCTGTGGAATATCTGGAGTGATGTGAATTTTCTTTTTGTCTTCTTCCCAGGCTTGTTTGTACTTGTGCTGGAAGGATTAAAAATATAGAGACCTCAACATCAGTTATTATTAAATAAAACAATTTAAAATACTGTTTGCCACTTGAAATCCAAACTGCCTTGACAATGATGTGTTACTACCAAGGGAGGAACATTTATCTTTTTATTTTAGCACTTAAAGCTAAAAATAAATAATAATAATAATAAAGCACATTAATGACCTACAAAATAAAATCAAGTTTTCTAAAGCTCTGCATACAACTGTGGGTTGACTGTTATATCAGATGTAGATTGTTGCCCACTTCTGCAAGCTTAAATGAATTCTGATGAGTGCTTTCTTACCTCATCCATGATTTTGGCATTATTTAAAGCCAAGACCATGTTCATGGAATCCATAGGAACAGAGTACTTCAACTTGTCTGGATGCTGGCGATATTTCTTCTCACTCACAATTTCCATGGCTTTTTTGTTTTTCTCAGCTTCCAGAGAGCCCAGTGGGAGCCACCCAACACCCTTCATAGTCTCGTCATACTCTGCTTTGTATTGATTCTGCAGGCAGAAAGTAGATAAAAACCAATATGAAGCATAAAATAGTTCATAGACTTGGAAGTACAAGACAAAATGTATTAGGGAAAAGTGAAGCTTTTCCTGACTTGGTCTGCACATAACTATTGCTCCTGAAGAGCCTGATGGAACATGTAAGGAGTAAATATTCATAAAATTGCTTATTTCTAAACTCAAATTAATTCATTTAATATTTCAGGGTCTGGGAAGAATAAAACGCCTGTAATGGTTGGAAAACTTGTATAATTGACTACATTTTTGAAGACATCTGACCTACTTTCACTAAGAAAATTATACTGTTTATCTTACAGTGTTTTTTCATAAACTAAGCACCTTTGTATTCACAATGCAGAGGCTGAAGAACCTCTTACTTACATCACTTTGTAACTGCATCATGTTTTTGGCCAATTCAATGCTCATGGCATCGGGCAGGACGTTGTAGGTGTGGATTAAGTTCTTGTAGTTTGCATTTGTAGCCACTTCCTGAGCTTTCTTGGCTGCCACCACGCTGACCATGTCAACTGGAGTGTGGAAATTAGTCTTGGCCTTCTCATAACCCTTTTTGTACTCCCTGTCAGATTGCATCTTGGCCACCTGCATGAAGTGCACCAGCTTGGGGTCGTCCTCCAGGCTGCGGAAGCCGATGTGCTTCCCTTTGGCTTCTCGTAGGCCAGTTTGTATTTATACTGAGAGCAGGAAAGAGAAAGAACAGCAAAAAGCTCAATTAAAAAATGCAGTATTAAGCTCTGTTTTATCACTGAAAAAATAAATCACAAGATCTCAGGTTTAGTAATTTAATTTAAATAAAGTCACGGAATGGTTTCACACAACCAGACTCACATCGCTCGCGATGTCCCTGGAGCTTTTGGCTGCTTTTATTGGAATTGCATCTGGCTGCAAGTCATAACCCTTCTTCTTTTCCTCCTCCCATCCAGCTTTGTAAAGTTTCTAAGTTCAGATGTGAGAGAGAACAGGTGTCATGAAGGCAGAACTCTGAAGTTTAATACTTTCAAACAAGGCAATAAAATGACAGCGAGGCATTGAACGCCCACCACCAGCACAGCAACTCACATCACTCATTGTCATCTGGTTCACTTTGCACTGCAGGATTTCTGGGGTGTCTGGCATCACATGAATGCTGGTCTTCTCTTTGTTCCATTTATCTGTGTACAGCCTCTGCAATTACAAAGGAAGTCTTAGCATTGAAAAGGTACTGAACTCATAAAATAAGAGTTTGCTTTCGTCTGCTCATTTGAAATAAGTAATATTTCCTAGAAATATTATTAGGACCAGAAATAACCTTCACAGAGCTGCTGAAGAGCAACATTATCTTTCTCCTTTCTCTAGTATTGCGAGAAATTTGTGAAGTATGTTTTGATAATTAATAAATATTGAAGCTGGAAGTTTCCAATCTGTGTTCTTCCCTGAAGTAATGGAAAGCAGAATTTATTTTCACAGATATTCTTTCCACGGAAAACAAGGAATAATGATCAGTGTAAAAAACTACACTTTCCAGGAAACTTGTACAAAACTGAGAATTCCAGGTTTTCTGCAATTCACTTATTGTGAATATGTCCTACAGAAAAAGGATTACCAAAGCACTATAAATCTGGAGAAGAAATCTGTAATCTTTAGAAACAGAAAATGAAACTCCCTTAATTACCAGCGGTCAGAGGCACACCATGATCTCTCAGTGCCCAGTCTAAACCCAGGAACTTCCAACTACCCATTGGAAATTTTAATAATTCCAGTGGGAATGCACCTTGCCCCACAAGTTTATGAGACAAAGACCCAAACTTTGGGTCAATCCAACAACTTCTCACCTTGTTCATGGTCTTGGCATTTTGCTTTGCCAGCACTTGTTCCATGGCATCCATGGGGATGGAGAACTTGAGCTGGTCGGGGTGCTGGCGGTATTTCTTCTCACTGAGAATCTCCGTGGCTTTCTTGGCCTTCTCTACATCCAGTGACTGAATTGGGACCCAACCAACTCCTCTCAGCCAGTTATTGAAGTCAGATTTGTACAGATTCTTTCCAAAAATGAACAAGAAAAACATAGTCAGGCAAGAAAAATTAGTGTCTATATACATAGAACAGTTAAAGCATTAAAACTTACCCTGGTCATTCACTTTTGAGGGGCAATTTAGATTTAGTTAAAATTTAAGTATGATAGAGTCAGTATTTAGGAGAAATAAAATCACAGTAATTAAAATCTGACTACAAAACCACATCAATTAGTAAAACAAGCTCATTTGCTGGGAATATGCCAAATACAGAGAAATATAAAAAAGTTGCTACTTGATAGATAAGTTTCCTAGAACTTAATAGCTACACATAATTCTGATAAGGTTTGGAAAATAAATGGTTCCAGACCAATCACATCCCAACCTACTGTTAATCCAAAATAATATATAATGGATTATATAAACTAATCTTTTAGCCTTAAAAGACTAATGATGTCACACAGCCATGGTGAGAATTAAAAATGGAGCTGACTATTGATGACATACATCACTCTGAAGCTGCATCACGTTTTTGGACAGCTCCAGGTTCACAGAATCAGGCAGGAGGGTGTAATTGTGGATTGGCTGCTTATAGCCAGTGTTTGTCACCACTTCCTGGGCTTTCTTGGCAGCTGTCACACTGAACATATCCAGAGGAGTGTGATATTTGGTCTTGGTGACTTCATAATCCTTCTTGTATTCCCGATCCGACTGGATTTTGGCCACGTTCATGTAGTGAACAAGTTTGGGATCATCCTGCAGGCTCCGGTACCCGACCTGTTTGCCTTTGTCTTTCTCATAGGATTCCTTGTACTTGTACTAGAGACAAAGGAAAAACAGCTTTACCCACTTGGGAAAGAGAAAACACACTTTGGATGGGCTTAAAACACTGAGTTTCAAAGTATTAATGCTGCATTTCATTCTATAACCTCATAAATGGTTTTTACGATAGCACAGGATTATTTAGATCAAAAAAAAAAGAAGAGGATTATTGGATTTTTCAGCTTTTCTTGACACCTGGTACATATCTCAACTCACACTTGTAGCTACAAGCCCTCCCTCACCATTGTCATTGATGCAGACTTGCAACTCCCAAGGACATTCAGCTTTTAATTCAGCTTTTAATTACTGAACAGCCTCACCAAACACTTCAATACCTCAATATTCCACTGGAGGTCTTTAAGAGAGGAGTGAAGAGTCACTCGTAACCTTTTGCTAAAGCAGGAATACAGGTCTCCAGCACAGGTAAATAATAATAAACAATGAAATGCAGGAGGGGTATGTGTTCCACTGGATGTAAATCCTACTTACATCACTTGCAATATTCCGAGAAGCCTTAGCAGCAATAATTGGAATGGCATCTGGTTTCAGATCATAGCCTTTGGCAAGGGTTTTCTTCCAGTCTGCTTTGTAGTTAGCCTTGGAGGGGAAAAAGGGAAGAGTTTGCAGTGTCAGGAATAGCAGATCTAATAAAGAGTTTAAGCCCACACTTTTTGTTATAGGAGATTTTATTACAGGAATTAAAATATCCAATTTAGTCCATGTAAAAAATGTTAACCTGTACACAAACTACAGTTCTATTATAATAAATCTACTACAAAGATAATCATAATTTCCACAAGAATTCTTGCATTTTTTATATAGAACAACTCTATCAGTGGCATTTTTGCCCTTTCTTATGCAAAACCTTTTTTCATTTGACTGAACCTTCAGGAATTTTTTTTTTCTGTTAACTTCAAACTCAGGCTTTGTACTCTAAAGGAACTGGAGAAAGCAGCCTGGCTGATTTTTTTTTAAATCAGTCTAGCCAGACTATCAAAATTCCAAGGCTGTTAAGGGAGATGTCAGTTTTTATCTCATTCCTGGAAGGCTGATAATGCCACCAAAAATTTTAACATCACAAAGGCAATAAAATTGATACCATCAGTGGAGAGCTTCATGGAGTTGAAATTCAAAATATACTCACATCGCTGATGTTGTAGGCATTAACTCTGGCCTGGATGAACTGGGGCACATCAGGAGGGAGGTGGTACTTGTGAATAATTTCTTCCCCTTTGGATTTATACAGTATCTGCAAAGAAAAATAAAGGAAGATATTTAGCAGCCCAGTTTATAGAATGTGAATTGAAAAACTATTTTAAAAAATCTGATTTCCAGGCAATGTTCTGCTGGAATAAAATTATGAATACACACAGTCACCTACACAATTATTTCAGGAGTGCTCTTAAAGCTGGAGGATGAAGTGAAGGTGGGTACAGGGCAGAAACTGGGCATGTCAGAGTGTTTCCAAAGTTTACTTACATCACTCAGCTGTTTGCTGTTGATCTCTGCTTGCTTCTGTACTGGAGAGTCGGTCACTGAAGTGAATTTGGTTTGATCAGGATGTTTTTTGTAGGTGTACTGAAAGAAGATAAAAAAATATTTGTAGAAAATGCATATAAAGTATTTTCCAAGTGTTGATAAAATAAATAAAATTATTAATAAATTAACTTAAGTACTTTTAAAGTATTAATTTAAAAAATATTGATTTAAGCAGGTGAATGCTTGAGGTTCATTCTTCATTTTGGTACTACTGCTCTCATTTTATGGGTTTACTTGTCATATAAAGGATTGTGCTATATCTGTTTTGATCACTAGATGTCACAAAAGGCCCTAAAACAGAGATGAAGATTATTTTTTTTCAAGTCACATATGGCAATGAGGCCAAACTCAGAACCGTTGATGCTACCTAATTTTTCTGTGGTGAACTTCTGTCCCGTACTCACGTCTTTACATTGCTCCAACTTCTTGATTGCTTCATACTCTTGAGTTATGGTCTGAGGGAAGTAGCACTTTGTCTTTTCCTCCTCATAATCTGCTTTGTAATTTTTCTAGGGACAAGAGCAACATTCAGTAAGGAACCACAGCTGAGCTTTGTCTAAACTGCCAGAGTGATGGGGAAAACAGAACGATTGCCACACTCACATCACTCTTCATAGCTTCAACCTTCATGCAGTGGATCTGATGTGGGTCCTCAAAGCTGCCCAAGTAGTGCCCCAAAATATTCTTCTGATATGCATCTTTATATTTTACCTGCCAAAATAACCACCAGTTGAGAAGCAAAAGTAATCAAGAGGGTCAGTAGTGAAGGATAAACCCCAAGTGAAATACTTACATCACTAAAGTTCTTCAGAGCAGCATCAGTCTGGAACTTGGGTGTCTCACAGTAATTCATCCTGTTTCCTTTGGACTGTTCATAGGCTTCTTTGTATAATTTCTGTAAATCAAATAATACCAGATCATGCAGGAGATTTCACAGGAGAAGTCACCTCCACTACGTTAAAAATGACAAGAGTAAAACAGAGAAACAGTTCCAAAGAAAAGCTTTCCCACAGGACTGAGAAACAGATGGCACTGTTTTCCCAATGGTCTTTAAAAACAACTTTTTTTAGGTTTGTAAGGGAAGACAGAAAGGTCTGACTAATGTTTTTTGAACTTCTGACACTGAGAAGTATTCCACCTCTTTTCACACAAATAAAAGAGGAATTGAGAAGACTGTTACAGCAAATAACCAAAATATAATATAAAAATACGTAAAAGCACCACATATATTATCCTTATTAGCTGAAATTCCTTAAAACAGTAAGGGAAGAACTGTCCTCTTGTGATCCATTATCCACAAGGATCTAAATGAGCTATCCACTAATTAGCCATCCATGTGCCACTGCTGTTGCTACACTCATCTGTGGAGAATTCATTCTTCACCTGAATTGTTCTGGCTGGTGCTACCTCATGACAAATATGGGTCTAGAAAACTAAAAATACTACAAGATCCAAAGGAGAAGCCTTGTGAAGAAATGGTGAGTGTGGTTTCTGGTACCTGACTGAAAATGACATAGCTGCACATTGATAATACTCACATCACTCAGAATATTTCCTGCAGTTTTTAATTGCTTCAGCAGTGGGTTCTCTGTAGCAGGGAGCACATTGTAATCTGCAATAGCTTTTTTCTTCTCATAGTCTGCTCTGTATTTGAACTTGAAAGAATAAAAATTAAAAGAAGAGGTTTTAAAAATCAGTATTAAAAGCCAAATGCCCACTAACCTGTGTGAATGCCCAGAGAAGCTGTGGCTGCCCCTGGATCCCTGGAAGTGTTCAAGGCCAGGTTGGATGGGACTTGGAGCACCCTGGGATAGTGGAAGGTGCCCTTGCCCATGGCAGGGGTGGCACTGGGTGATCTTGAAGGTCCTTTCCCACCCAAACCATTGTATGATATGAATCTATTCTATAATATAATCTTCAACTTTCCAGGAAAAAATGCCCATTATTCAATTTATGGTGGCAAAGGACCATGAAAGGTCTTGCCAAAACAACTTCAGCACAAACTTGTGTGAGTTCAGGACTGTTCCCAAGCTGAACAGGTGGCACACAGCTCCCTCACCTTGCTGACATTTTCTGAAGCTCGTTTGTTGGCTTCATATTCTGGAGTTTCAGTCTGCATGAAGTAGATTTGGTCTTTCATGTTTTCAAAGTCTTCCTGGTATTTCCTCTGTTAGGAACAGAGACAGAAAACAACACATCATCTAATTGTAAATTAGACATTTGCAACAGGGATTATTTAGGAAATAAGCAATGCCACAAATGGAGCCTCAGTATTTTCCACAGGAACACAAACAGGGATAAAGCTGTTGAAGAATTTCTGCAGGATTCACTCACCATACTCAGATTTTCTGCATTCATTTTTGCAATTGCCACGTCATAGCACGGAGTTTGACTCCACTTGCCCTTGATTTTGTTTTTATAGTCCTCATGGTAAATAACCTATAAGGAAACAAAACAATAAAATTGAACCCCCAAGACACAGCTCCATTTTCACTTGACAGATTCATTTCTCAAAGCTGCCTTTTAAAGCTGCTTCATATTTGACACCTGCCTTAAAACTATTTTAGCAGCTGTGGTCAAAAATACCTTAAATATGATTTGGCCAAACCATTTCAGTGTTAAGTCATTTCTTTTAGTACCTTCCATGACCTAAAAAGGATAAATAAATCATCTCTAACATATTCCTTTAGTTCTGTTTTCTCCCTGGTCACATAATATTAGGATATTGCCCATTAAGTCAGAATTTATTGGTATTGCTGCTGGAACTGGTTATAAGAAAACCCTTTTAATTACCTGGCATTTATGATTTCTGTTATTTATTCAAGCTCACAGAAATCAAGTATTAAAAGTTTAAAGAGTTTTTCTAGCAACAGAACACCTGCCTGAGTTTTGACTCAGTGTTCCAGGTGCATTTTCAGCCACAGTTGCATTACTTACCATAAAAAATAAAATTCCCCCAATGTTTTTTTAACATTGCTAAAAAACATACATGCCAAAAATAATCTTTTAAAAAAATCTATATTTTATAGTTTTGGAGACACCTACAAAGCTTATTATTTTATTCATTTCAAAGAATTATGGTACTGATCCTTTTTTTTTTACATGTTATAAAACTTTCTTGATGACAATTTAGCTTTTAAGCTATGGCAATATACAATTAAAGAAATTTTCTGTAAACTAATTATTTTACCTTACAAACAGGTTCAGTGCAGTTTTCTTGGTGATTTCTTCACCACGAGTGAACACTGCAATTCTCTAATTTTGAAATGCAGATAATTTTCAATACAAAATAATATTTTAAAAAAAGAATAATAGTTAAATTCTGAATGGAGTTAAAACCCTACTTCTGCATTACAAGATGATGCAACTTGTTCCCAATTTCTCCAGCAAAAGTTGGTCTTCCTGTGTGTTTTTCCTTTTGCCTTTCCTTAGGTCCCTTTTTGCCTCTCTGCCTGCAGGAGTGGGGTTTGGGCACAGGTTTTACTCACATCACTCAGCTGCCGTGTCACCCTCTTGGCCTGTTCCACGTCAGGGGGGTCTGGCAGAGAGGTGAATTTTGCTTTCCTTTCATCGTGCCCCTTCTTGTAGACAATCTGAAAGGGTGGAAGAAATAAAGGTTTATTTGAGCATCACAGCATTGAATTCCTCTACCAACACTTTAATAAAAGTTCTGCACACAGCCCCTGCAGCAGGAATTCTTTAATTTGTGTATTACCAGGGAATTTCTGAACATCCATAAAATTCACTGAAATCTTCACGTGAGAGCTGAAATCCCCTGCTGAAGAGTTCTGTGCATCTAAATACCAGCAAATCCCAGTCCCACCAATCCCTGACTTTTCTTATCACTGTTTCAGAGTTGCAGACCCACAAGAGTGAACTGGACCTGGAGACAACCCTGAGAGTTTCTGCATCTGGGGAGACACTCAAGGTCTTCTTGCTGATTTAATAAATTAATTATTTCATTCATTCCTAATCCAGCATCAAATTGCCAATGGATTTATACTCCAATATGCTCTGCTTTGTACTCTAACATCAAATACATATTTTTCTATGAAATGCCACTACTATCAGAGCTTACTTAACAGACTTTTCTGTTCCATTGTGAAGCTTTTATATCTAATCAAAGTCCATGGCATGTCCCAGGTTACACCATAACCCAGCAGCCCTTGGTACCTGCATGCAAATCCCTGCTTTGATACTCACATCACTCAGAGTCTTCTGAGCCTGTGCCACCCTTCTGAGCTCTGGGCTGTCATTGTAGGGATAAAACAATGTTTTGTCTGCATCCCAGTCTTCAGTATAGAGTTTCTACAGGAAAAAAAAAAAAAGCCAGAATGCTCATTATTAATTAATTTCTGGCTTTGAAAGCTTATTTTACTTCAGCTTCTTAGATGTGTGGTTAACTTTTGTTACCTTGCTGAACATTGCTGTGTTTTTTATTGCATTCACAAGCTCTGGAGCATCAGGGGGAAGCAGGTACTTGTCCTTATTCTCCTCCCAGTTCTGTTTATATAATACCTGGAAGGAAAGATCAGCAAGTCGGTCATTCTATCATTAAAAAAAAAAATTACTTCTGTGAATAAACTGCCTGCTTTAAAGATTTTTTTTTCTAAATCAAAGTCTCAAAGCAGTAACATCTGAAGAGAGCAACTGGAAATATTTAAGATTATATTTATATTTGCCTTACCAACTTCTCTGGTGTCCCTCCCTATGCTTCTAAGCTGTTGTATCAATGTTGCTTTAGCACCCTGAGCTCAAAACTTTGTTCTTATCAGTAACCAAAAGATGCACCAGTGTTGGGAAAGTCAGAAGCCACTCACCTTGCTCACTTGCTGTGACACTTTCTTTGCATGTTCTATATCCTTGGCCTTTTCATCCACGTGGCAAATGGTTCTGGCAACTTCCCCAGCCATGCGGTATTTAACCTGGAACAGAGCACAAAATTCATTGATTCTACAGCAAAACTGACTGATTTTTTTTTTTTTAAGAAACCCAGAATATTGACATTTTCACCCCTCATATAAACACCCAGAAATGCAGTTGTTACCCACCTCACTGAGCTGGTCCTGCACTTTCTTGATCCTCCGGATTTCGGGGGTATCAATTGTGGAAGCATATGGCTTTCCTCTTTCTTTTCTAAATTTTTCTTTGTACTTGTTCTGGAAGGAAAAAATGATAAAAATAATTAAGACATACCCCCGAGCTCTGGCAGAAGTGTGCTGGCAATTATTGCCATATTTATCTGGTTAGGACAGGAATTTGGGGCAGATTATTCAACAACATAAACTAAAATTATTCAACTACATTTGCACTTCTGCTTATTTTAGCCAACTGAGTTTATTCCACCTGACACAACAGGAAAAAAATCCATCTCTAACTTGGATCACCTCTAATTTATGATATTCTCCCCATGAGCTTAGTCTTGATAAACCCAGTTATTTGCACTCTAACTATCAAACAATCCCTGTAAAACACTTTTAAAGCTGGTGTTCCTCAAGAAATAAGAGACACAGGACAACCAACCTCGCTGAAGAGGTCCTTCATTTTATTGCTGTGTTCCAGGTAAGGCGTCAAAAACTTGGATGGGTCCACTTTTGTGCGGATTGTCTTCTTCCTGATGGGAGGGGCTGCATCCTCCCTGGAGGGCTGGGTGGGCTCAGACGTGTAGGTGGTGGTTGTGGTGGTCTCAGGGCCTGAGTAGTCTGTGCTGATGGTCTCAGTGATCTCAGTGACCACCTGGGGATTCAAAAAATTCAAGAATCACTTGTTTTACAGCTGTAAGAGTTCATTATTGTAAGTGTTTTTCACTGTTCTGAGCTGGGTGTGCTCAGGTCTGTAGGTGGTGCTGGTGTTCTCAGGGCTTGAACAGTCTGTGCTGATGGTCTCAGGGATCTCAGTGACCACATGGACATTAAAATAATTTAATAATCACTTGTTTTATAGCTGTAAGAGTTCATTACTGTAAGTGTTTTTCACTGCTCTGAGCTGGGTGTGCTCAGGTCTGTGGGTGGTGCTGGTGGTCTCAGGGTCTGAACAGTCTGTGCTGATGGTCTCAGTGACCTCAGTGACCACACGGAGATTAAAATAATTTAATAATCACTTGTTTTATAGCTGTAAGAGTTCGTTAGGATAAGGGGTTTTCACCCTCCTGAGCTGGTGAAAGGATGCTCTGCTCTCATCCAGATCCACATGGAGACAGAAAATCAGGGACACTTTTCCTCCTGGGATTACCATTGTGCTCCCTATATATAACCCACCCTAAAAAAAGCCCACAAGGAATGAACTCTCTGGCTGGTTCCTGCATCAAACTCATGGAATTATTCTCCAGAGGGTCTGGGAGAGGGGGGCTCCAGCTGCCTCTGCTCCACATGCAGTTATTTCCAATCAATTTAAATGCTTTATACACTTGTTTATCAACGTAGTCCTGCTGCAAGTAGTAATTTTAGTACTAAGATTCTTATGAAAAGCATCTAAAAATAATCATCACAACTAAAAAACCCAAATAAGTGTCAGGCTTTATTTCCTATCAACTAGCTTTATAAAAAAATTGCCTTTAAAAAGGAATCCATGAAGGTCAGAGTTCTGAGAGTTATTTGCATCAATGAGACAGAGTTGAAAATGCACCAAGAATTACACAATTAATAACTTCTGTTTATGCATAAGCCCATGCCATAAAGAATATTTCATGATAACACAGCAGAGAGCTGGTTTAGTAGAATTTCAAATTATGGCAATCACTCTTTGGTGACCCAAATATTTGTTACCAGTGATATGATGAAAGACCTGCAAAAGTGTAATTTTTCAGTGAAATTACACAAGGTGAAGGGAACTGATACATGTAAACTGATCTTAGATCATCACACAGCAGGGACTTGAAGCAGAAATAAAGCATTAAGCAGCAATTGTTCACTGATATTTGTGTGTTTAACGTGAAAAATTAAACCTCAGAATACAAAAAGCTGCTAATTTAGTGTTTCATGTTAATTACACACATTTATGTGCTACATGCAGCATGACAGGGACCTTTACCTCGTGTGGCTCACCCTCCTCAATAACTGTCTCCTCAATGTAGTACTTGAAAAAAAAAAGAGAAAAAACATCATTGTTAGGCCAGATCAGCACATTGTAGCTGCTGTGAAGCTGTTTTAAAACACATTTCTGGAGAAACAGGATTTTAGTTCACAGGTGCATATGGAGTCATTTGGTAACTCTAAATATCTGCATTAATGATTGGATTTTTATTCCATACATTCCCCAACTAATAATCGTCCAAATAATTAATGAAAGATTATTATCTAATTTTACCCACAAGAGGGAAGACATTGACAACCACATTAATAGAATCAGCATTTAAACCCCAGGATTTTCCTGGGTTTTATTTGGTGACACCCATGACTGTTGTCCTCAGGGTTGCTCCTACAAGGACACCAAAAATTTCTGGCTGCCAGTTAAACTTTGTTGCTGGTCACAACTCTGAGCCTGCTGATTTTTCACCCATTTTACTGCCCATTATCCCCTCACATCTCATAAATTTGGGGATAAAACCACAACGGGAGGTGTCCCTACAGCAGACCAGGTACTCAACCTTCACTGGTCTCCCCTTGTCCACTGCAGCTGTGAACTCATTATAAAAATTAATGAGGTTCATCAGCCATAGATGGCTCTTGATAACTCAGTGTTCACTTCTCCACACGACCTTTATGTCTTTCATGTATTTAAAAATAGCTTCTCAAAGGATTTGCTCCACAGCCTTCCCAAAGAACAAAGTGAGGCTGACCAGCCTGTAGCTCCCTGGATCTTCTTTCCTGCCTTTCTTGAAGACCAAATCCATCTAAACATTGCCCATGGATGTGGGAATGGAGTTTGTAATGTTTTAAATCTTTATGTTTCGCCCAAGTTGTCTGCTCCTGCTTCCACCTTCAGTATATTTCTTTTTTGTGTGTCATTTTCCTGAGTCAGGAGCTCTGTGTTCCTCCACTCCATCCTTCTGCTGTTTGATTTCTGCACTTTGGGCTGAGCTGTGTGCTCAGGGAAAACTATGCTAGAGGATCACCCAACTACCCCGGGTGCCTTTGATGCTTCCCACAGGATTTTCCCTGAGCAGCCCCAATTCTCCCCTCCAGAGTCTAGGATAATTCCATTTATTTTGCTCACTGCTCGCTGTATCTTCAGCTCCTTTGTCCCATGGTCACTGCAGCCCTTGATCTTTGCATTTTCCACCAGTTCTGGCTTCTTTGCGAGCACCACGTCCAGTGGAGCATCTTTTCCAGAGTTGGAAAAGGATCTGGAGCCCCAGGAGCGGCTGAGGGAGCTGGGAAAGGGGCTCGGCCTGGAGAAAACGAGGCTCGGGAGGGGTGGGCATTCTGTCTCTGCACAGCTCCCTGACAGGAGGTGCTGCCAGATCGGGCTTTGCTCCCAGGAAACAATCGGCAGGACAATGGGAAACAGCCTCAGCTTGTGCCAGGGGAGGTTTTTTTGGTCGGATTTCGAGGAAAATTTATTCCCCGTCCGCCACTTCCCGCCCGCGGCCGCGCGGTGGCGCTGTCCCGCGGAAATGGCGGCCGCGCTGAGGGGGCCGCGGGGCCTCGGCTTCCCGCACCTGCCCCGCTCAGAAATAACGAAAAAAAGCTTTTAAAGACATTGCTGCGGGAACAGCCCTCGCTGTGTGCGGGATGTGCTTCACTTGCACAAAGAAAAAATGGGAAAATGCGGGTTTTTTGTTGGAAAATCTCTTTCGAGTGGTAATTGCTTGGGGTCACTTGCCACAGCTGCGGGAATGGAAAACCCTTTGAACCTAAAAAGGTTTTCGTTAAAATTTAAGCCCCTTTCTGAGAGCTCTTCCTCAAAGTTAGTTCAAGCGACCAAGCTGTACTTCCCAAGCTGTGGCTTGGGCTGTTCTGAGGTGATTTCCATGCTGGACCCACCTTTGACAACACCTTCCAGAAACCTCCCACAAAAACTTCACCAGATGTTCTACGAAACCTGTCTTAAGCTTTCTACAATATCTTCCACAAAACCCTCTGCAAAGTCTTCCACAAAGTTTTCCACAAACTTTCTACAAAATCTCCCACAAAACCTTCCACAGATCCCCCTGCAAAATCTTCTAACAACTTTATACAAAACCTTCCAAAATTCCTCAAGTAACTCGGCAGCAAATGTTTGTATCACTCACTGTGGAGTTTTGCACATCCCAAGACAGCTACAACATCAAATAATGGCTCATAATTCCAGAGAAGGTTAAAAAATAGCATCTTAAAATCTTTGGTGATGGCTCAGCTGCTCAATATTCAATGATCATGTCCTTCTCTTTCAGAAGATGAATTTCTGATAGAACTCATAGGTTTAAAGTCTTGCACTGAAACAGGAATTAATAAAATTCTGGAAAGGCTTAAAATAGTACCAGATGCTGTTGTTCCTCTTTTATTTAGCATCTCACCACGAGTATCCCAAGGGAAGCTACTAAAGCAGTGCCTCCTCAGCCCAAGGGATGTGGTTACAGCAGGGTGGTCATTGAAAATCATAAACAAAGGATGAAGTGGGGCTGTGTGAACAAAAAGCCCAAAATACCATAACTCCTGCTGGAATAAATAAACAATGAGAGCAAATAAATATCCATTACAGAGAGCACACAATGCACAGGAAACACGACGGCAATTATACAAGCAATGTGGGAATAAGAAATTTAATGAAGGGTTGGTGTCATTGTAGCTAGGTAGTAAAATGTCTTTAAAATCGATTTTATCAGTGGTGACACCTATTTTGCAAAATTCATTTAAGTACTTTGACTGGCAAATCATTTGGCTTCATTCACTATTTGAAGTATATAAAGCTGGCAGTGCCCTCACACCACCTGAAGCCAACAGTCCACTGAACGCAGTGTAGTGGCAATGAGTTGTAGGATGTTTACATTTATACTCTTGTTCTTTTCCTCAAACACTCAGTGATTTTTTTTTTTTACAAGACTTCGTGTATTTCATAACATGTAAGTTAATTTCGGACTAGTAGCAATGTGACAAGTAAGACCACACTGTTAATTTCGTGTGCTGTTTCAATAACAAAGTCATTCTGGTGGCTCATCTCCTGCGGAATTTTTTATTCAGTTTCCTGAGACTAAATAATTCATCTAACTATGAGTTTAAATGACCTACTGGCAAATTAATCCATAATGCACCTCCATGGACATAGAATCACAGAACGCCCTGGGTTGGAAGGGACCTTAAAGATCCTCTATTCCACCCCCTGCCGTGGGCAGGGACACCTCCCACTATCCCTGATTGTTCCAGCCTGGCCTCGGACACTTCCATGGATCCAGGGGAAGCCACAGCTTCTCTGGGCAGCCTTGTGCCACGGCCTCCACACCTGCACAGGGAAGGATTTCTTCCTGATACCTGATTTAAATCTATCCTCTGTCCATTTAAAGTCCTCCCACCTTGTCCTGTCACTTAAACCTGGCTCCATCTCTGCCACACCTCAGGCTAAGTTGGTTTGTGGTCCCCTGGTGGCACAAAGCTGCTGCATTTCTGCAGAGGCAGGGCTAGAAAGGGGCTTCCAAAGTCATCTTCTCCAGCATGGATTGGGTGACAGAGGGCAAGCCAGGAGGGAAAAGAGCTGGCCCAGTGCATCTATAATTATGCAGGGAGTAATCAGAAAACCTCGCACTGAGTGTGGGATGGTTCCAGTCCTTATTTAAACTGAGAAACTATGACAGGAACCAGGAGACTTTGCTCCACCGAGAGCAACTGTTGTTGTTGTTGTTGTTGTTTTACTGATGAATGCATTTAATAGATATCTAATCATCCCTAATCTTCAGAGAGCAAACAGCAACCTCTGCTCCTGAGCAGCATCTCAGTAAGGTGATTAATGTGTTCAGTCACAAGGCAGGAAACAAACATTTCTACTCTCACATTTTCTTCTTACCTCCACAACTTCCTCGTATTCTTCTTCCTCCATTCTGAGGGTTTGCTTCTGTCTCTCCCCGACTCACTGGTCACGCAGCAGGTGAAAATGTGAATAAAACAGTATTAGCCCATGGCTGAAAGTACTGTGAGAAGGTACAAGTCAAGCTCATAAAGCACTTGGGGTCATGGTTAGTAACTAGTCAGATCCTAAATAAAGCTGGGATCTGGCATTACTTGGATTGTTATGGAAAAACATTGGATTAAGTTCCAAACATACTGATATAAATTACAATTTTGGACAAATAACTCATTCCAGTTGTAACACCAACACTGATTCCAACAAAAATAAAATAAAAGAGATTAATAAAATAAAAGAAAAAAAATAAAGAAGAAGAGATCTCTTGAAATGTGATATTTTCATTACAACAGAATTATTTGAAGCATTTTTCTTTTTTCTGTGACTATTCTATGCTATTTCATGATATCATTCAAGCTCCCATTTGAATGGGAAATTTATATTCTACTATATTCATTCATAAGTAAGAGCATAATGTAGAAAAGTATTGTAAATATTTTTTAAGTGACCTTAGGTTAATGAGGCAATTTCTGTCTTCCCAGCATCAGCCTACAGAGAAGCTCTGGGATTTTTTTTTTTAAACTCTTGTGGGTTTTTTTCTCTCTATTTCTTCAGACCTGGAAAAGATGAAAATCCATAGAGCTGGCTGAAGTACAAAGCACAGATTAGTGTCAGAACCTTTGAACGAATTAATTAATGCACTGATTTTGCTGTGAGGCAAAGCTACAATTTTCCACCAGAGTCTGCAGCCCTGTTTCTAATGTTGGGAGGGGATGAGGCTTTGCAACAGCTGCTCCTGAGTCCAGGGATATTTGCCGTGTAAGCTAATCCTGCCAACTGATGGGGCAGTTGGGTTGAGCTGGCTAAACTGCAATTCCTTCTGAGGCAAGGGAAGTCAAGTCATGCAGGTTAAATATAGGAACACAGAATCCTGGCCCTTTTTAGTCCCAATGGGCTGAGAAAAATGGCCAAAAAATGAATTGGGAAAACCAAACCATTGTTTTTAAAAATAAATTAAGAATAACTGAAATAACGAGTGACAAGTCACATGAAACAGTCGGCCGAGGTGTGTGAATAAACTCAAGAAGTGGGGTTTGCATATAAACACAACCTCTTCAGCCTGTCATTGTTACAGCCTTCAGCCACACTTCCAAACCCTGTTCCAGGCCTTTTCCTCTCCTCCAATCTGCAGCCAGTTATTCAGACAGAAAACCTGACTTCCCTGGGCAAACCACAACGAGTATTCCCAAAAAACTACCGAATGGGCAAACAGCTCAAGATCCTCTTCCAAGGAAAAGAAGTGAAATGCATTTAAAAGGTTCTTACCAGTGACATCCAGTAAATATCCTTTGGAGCAAAGGCTCTCCAGTCTTCCCTCCTGAGCAGCACTGGGCGAGAGCGAGGGGGTTCAGCGGCTCCCGGTGACGTGTGTGGCCCACACAGCCAATCTGGCTCCAGCCCGCTCGAGTTTCATCCCTAAATATACTCGGTGACCCCGAGGGAGGCCACCTGTTCTCAGCAGCATCAGGGACAGGGAGCTGGGCACCTCCATGCTCCTCAGGAAACCCAAAACACACCAGAGCTTGGCTGGAGCTCACCAGGGCTCGGTGAGCCCCAGGCAAACTCAAGGGAGTGCTCCAGTGGAAAAAACATAATTATCAGAGTTGATAATAACATTGAATTTCAGTTGATGGAGGCAATTTCATTCCTATAATGTGAATAAACACCATCCAAGTTCAGGAATCTCTGAACTTGAGGAGTCCATACTGCAAACTAAATTTTAGTATAAACATTTAATTTCACCCCAGTAAGTACACCCAAAGTGCTTTTTCACCTTGATGCAAACGGTGTGTCAATATTTTTATCACTTATGAAATGTTTCGTAGCTGAACACGCAGACCCAGGAACATGTGAAAAGCGACTGTTTCCAAGGAAGGGACCCAACGAAGAGCCAACATCCCTGGTGAGGGAAGTCCAGGAAGAGTTGATAAACAGATTAAGTGACAGGGGAGCAACCCTGGTATTTTGGAAGGTCAGGAATGCCGTGATGTATGGAGCAGAACCAGGGTGATGATAACAGACATGACTTCTGAGGGGATTGCTTGACTGACAGATAGAGTTGACTTTGGTTCTTCAAGGAGGTGCATTCAAAAGCCAATATCAACAATGATCCCTTTGCATGTGCTACATCACATTATTCAATAAATGACTGTCAGGAGCCCTTGAGAGACATCTTTTTCCTTAACTCTTTCCAGAAGTTCATATTTATATCCAGATGAAATATCATATCTCATTCACTACTGCCAAGTATTTCAGACTCTGCTCCGAGCTGCAGAACCCCTCCCTGTCTCCTTTGGCCAAGCCATTTTCAATTACTCTGCATTTTGCTGTACTAGGCAGTCCTTCCCCTTTTAATCTGATTTCTGTTTATTTAACATTCTTAATGTCTTTTGAAATTATCCAGAAATTAACACAGCGTGTTGGTGGAGTCTCTGGAGAGCAACCTCAGCGTAACCTGCTGCTCTCTGATCCTGATCCTCCTTGTGTGCATTCCAGAAATCACTCACAGGCCCCTTTTCCTCCTTTTCCTTCTCAGTAGATTGGATGCAGAACGTGACATCTTCATTATCAATACCAAACCTTAATGGAGTGAAGGGCCAGCTTTACTTATTGAACATTTAATTCATTATTGGCATCCCAGCTCAATCCTGGAAGTTCCTGTAAAGAATTTCTCCCTCAGTGATACTCTGCAAGCCCTGTGTTACTGGAACATCACCTTCAGACCAATTTTTATTGCTGTTTGATACCTTGTTTAGAAAGACACCAAACGAGGCTAAAATTACCCGCAGGACTCCAGCACCACGTTTTCTGCCACTGAAATGCAGCTGTTCTTTAGTGTGAAATGTGGCAGATCTTCAGCAGCACAGCTCAGGGCTGGAAAAAAGCATGGAATTACCCACGGGAATTACAGAAGGGGGCTAAGAACCAAAAGCATTATTGGTGAAATGAAAAGTTAGGCTGGACATAAGATTTTTGTTCTGGCATCAGAGCACAAAGAGGGGAGGAGGGTGCTCGTGGGTCACTTGAGGTAATATTTCAATTCCTGCATTTTGCTGCTTTGCTCCTTCAGCTTCAAATCTCAAGGAACAGCTCTGACAAAAACTATCACCATTGCATGGGCAAGGAGAATCCCAGGATCCCTGAGGCTGGAAAAGTCCTCTCAGCCCATGGAGTCCCAGCTGTGCCCGATGGCCACCCTGTCCCCAGCCCAGAGCCCTGAGTGCCACCTCCAGGAATTCGTTGTACACATCCAGGGCATGGGGATTCCAAACCTCCCTGTTCCAAACATGTATGAGGTAAAGGGAATACTAATGGTTAATATTCATTTTTTTTCTTTTAAATTGCTTTGTTGTGAAAATTTATGTCCGACTCTGTTTTCTGATGGAATATTCACAAAACCATAGAATCATTAGGGCTGGAAAAGTCCTCCAAGATCATCAAGTCCAGCTTTTGACTTTGTTGTAAGAATATAAACTTGACTTTCTGGGGGACAAATGTTTCAAAAGCATTAACTGTGCCCTAGGTGGAGCCTGGCAGCTCTGCCCCAGGTTAACACACCAGGCCAGATTTATCCGTGGCACATAAATGAGCACGTGCTCAGCAGGTCTGACTAAAGACAGAATGCTGCAAAACTATTTAGGCAGGAGGAGATGCTGGTTTGCATTTCAATCACAAAGATTTAAAGCAAAAAAATATTTTCTTGTACTTAGAGTTCAATCAGTCCTGCTTGTCTAACAGGAGCCACTGAGTGCATGATGGATAAATGTCCTGACACCCCAGGTGCTATATTTAACCTCCTGACACACCTGGCCTTAACAAGCATTGTATCATTGGAAAAGGACATTTAAATACATATTTGTGCCACTGTGGCTATTTTTAACCTACCATCAGTGAGTTCCTTCTCATTCTTCTCACCATTCCCCACAGCAAGGCTCCTCTCCCCCAGCACCTTTTGGTTTAATGTATGGAAATACTGCAGAAAGCGTTTTTACCAAAAATTAGGAAGGGCTTGGTTGGACAACCAAATGCAAAGGATTGTCTTCAAATTAAATATACATCTATTTCTCTGACCCCTCCATTTTTACAGCTGGCCAATCTTTTATCTTCTGGATGAAACCAGGCTGGGAGCATAGGCCTTGCCAGGGGTCTGGTCTGGGCTTACAAACAGCAAGGTTTTTAGGGAAGGATACATGCTCTGACAAGAACTTCACTTTCACTTCAGTGCTGCTCATCCTCTTTCTCAAAGTATTAATAGAAAGTATTAGTTCATACCAAATAATATTCTTGGGGGCAGTGAATCCAAGTGCTGTGAGTAGATCACCTCCAGTGTCTTACCTTCAGGTTTATTTTTTGATGCTGACGGGCTGATATGGGGTGAGCAGCAGCACAAGGCAGTGGCTGTGTGGTGTGCAAACCAGCCACTCACTCACTGTGCTGCTGTGACTCAGAAAGACTTGGCTGGAAGAGGAGGAATAAAGGAATATTGATCTGATTGATACGGAACCAAAATTCATTTTATGCTTCCCAATGTTCCTGGACAGAGAAAGAACCGTGGCCTCACTGATCAAATTGTTTGGGTAGAGGCCCAAACTTTTTAGTATTGAAAGTGTCCCACCAGAATATTTCAAAGACTGAATCAAAAACTGATTCAAATTGGTGAAAAATTCAAACAAACCCAAACTGGAAAGAAGAATAACAAGGTGCCAAATATTGGTTAACTTTTTTCATGATAGGATTTGATAAAGCAAAGAGAAATCACACGAACAAATACACTTCCAGCTGGTTGTAGAAACTTAAAAATTAGGTTAATATTTAAATCTGATATAAAATCAGAGTGTAAAAGATCCTGTATATCAACACAAGATATTCACTGTGGCCATTGGCATGAGGAGAGTTCTCCTCACATGACAGCATCTGTCACAGCCTCCCCTGTTCTTTACTTAGGGCCTTTGAGAATCCTAAAAGAAAACATTTATCCACAAGATGATGTCAAACAGCCTAATTTATCTCCCCTGCTAATGCTCCCAAGACAGCCACAGGGTCTTAGACATCAGAAAGAAGATACAGCAAAGGCAAATGTCCTCAAGAATCCAAAGCCAGCTCTGAGTGTATTGATCAGATTTCCTACTGGGAGCTGGTGAGGGAAGCTGAGCTACAGCACCCAACTCAACATACTCAGGTTTTGGAATATTATTATCAGTTGCTATAAACTAGGAAAGGAAGGTGAAGTTCTTGTCAAATCTTTTCTTCTTCCTGCTATTTATAAGACAAACAAAATTTTCTATTTCTAGAACAGAGGTACAAATATCAGCTGTAAATGCCAACGAAAAGCCCTGATTGGCAGCCAGAGTTTCAGCTCTTACCCTGCCTCCCACACTTGTCCCTTTGGACAAGCCTCTGCCTCACTACTCTGCAAAAAAAGAACACAGCTCTTTTATCTTTTAAAGACAAACTTTTTCATTATTAGCCCCATTTTGCAAATCATTACAGTAACTACAGTGAGAGTTGTTGCTCTATAAGCAGATTGATCTGTTTAGGATTGTCCCATCCATGGGAATGTCAAGGAGCAGCCTGGCTTACTGCACCTACTGCACTGATGCTGCTTTCCCCTCCCCAGGGTGGGTTATTGCTGAGGAAATACAATTTCTCCTTGGAATATTTCTTCTTGGAAGAAATTTCTTCCTGGTGCTCCCCCTCAGGTGCCCTCACACAACTGTCCCATCACAGCACCCCAAGTGCTGCTGCCATGAGGACACATTCCAGTTTCATCACAACGTGCCAGCCTCAAATTTCACCTCAATTTTTCAAACCTACTGGGTTCCATATCCTGCATCCTTCCCCCAGCTCCTCACTGAAATCCTTGCAGTGCATTTAGAGCAGAGTTGTTTCTTACAGAACTGTGTTGAAACAATTTATGGAGAAACCATAACCCAGGCCAAGTTCATTTCTATCCCAGAGCACACTCAGATCGTTTCATAAGTCTTCACATTTCTGCCAAAGCTGGGCAGCAGGAAGGTTTCACGTGGAGTTGTACAGCCCTGCCAACTTTCCACATCACCCCACCAGCCACCAGCAAAGGCACGGATTCAAACAGCTACAACACAGGGGCATTCCCTGCTGTAAACCCTCCGGGATGGAGGGACAGCGCTGAACATTCCCTTTGAAACTTTGAGCAGAGCATCACCTTCATTCTGCAATCCCCTCTGCTGCTTTTCCAGTTCAGCCATTGCCCTGATACTGCAGAAAGATGTTTGTGCCCTGTGTGGGAACAGAGGGAAGAAATCCAATATTTACTCCCTAGGCCTCCATACCCTTTTTCACCAAGGACATGCTTCCATTCCAATGCAAAGGTGTGGCTGAGGTAAAATTGGCATTGAGTCCTTTTCACCTTTTTTCTCCTTGGGCAAAAGAAGGAAAACGTTACTGTCCCTCTTCCCATTCCAAGGGTTTTCCAATTAGTGCAGGGTTCCTTTGTGGAGTTTCCAGTGATTTGGCCTCATGATCCTCCCTGCCCCCAGATCCCTCTCCCTCCCAGCCCCTCTGACTCCCCTACACTGCAGAGAAGTTCCCACAGTCCATGGAAAATCAAACATGCAGTGACATGGGCTTTGACAAGAATTGTCCACAGATCACAGAAGCTGCTGCAAAGAAGGTCAAGATTTAGATCAAAGCTCAATGAATCTACTCAAGAAATCCCAGAGTAACCAAATCTTCCCACTGGCAGACAATCCATGCACCTTCAGCCCCCTCACCCTGAAGGATGCTGAACCAGAGCTCCCATGTCCAACTTCTTGGCCTTTAGCCAACTGCAACCTGTGTCTGAGACTTGTTTTTAAAATATTCTCTCTCACTCTGCTGATTTCAAAGTAATATATTTGTGTGAAAGGTTCAAACACCTCTGACTGTAAAACAAGGGGGGAAAAGGCAACGTGCTTCACATTCCTGACTGGCATTGCTGGGCTGGTATCTCATACCCTGAAATACAACCTGCACTAGTCCATAAAATATTAAGACTGCTCGCTGGCCGTGGCCAGGAATACTCTGCAGCAGCAGTTCCCAGGGGCAGAATGCTCTCTGAAAGGTCACTAACACAGCACTGAGGTCACCAGCACAACAGCCACCAGGAGTAATTCTTCTCTGCACTATTATTAACAGCACTGAGCAGCCACAAGGAATCTGCAGGGCTCCCACTGCTCTGCAACGGCTCCAGACGATAAAACCCAGGGAATAAAACTTTGTTACTGCACCAAGAAAGGGACATTTAATCACTAAAAGGGACATAAAATCACTAAATTTGTGATGATAACATCACAAATTACCTCCCCTCACTCACTTGGCAGCGGGCCATGCTCTCCTAGGGGACATCTCCTCAGTGGGCAAACCTGCAGGAGCTCCTGAGCCTGCAGAAACTTCTGCAAACTGAACTGACCCCACTGATGTCCCACCAGTGACACAAGTGGGGATCTTACCTGAATAACTCACATCAGGGACAGCTGGAGCTGGGCTGGGAGAACTGGGGGTGATCAACTGGAGAGGAGAAGCTCCAGGGAGAGCTCAGAGCCCCTGGCAGGGCCTGGAGGGGCTCCAGGAGAGCTGGAGAGGGACTGGGGACAAGGGCTGGAGGGACAGGACACAGGGAATGGCTCCCACTGCCAGAGGGCAGGGATGGGTGGGATATTGGGAAGAAATTCCTGTCTGAGAGGGTGGGGAGGCCCTGGCACAGGGTGCCCAGAGAAGCTGTGGCTGCTCCTGGAGCCCTGGCAGTGTCCAAGGCCAGGTTGGAGCAACCTGGGACAGTGGAAGGTGTCCCTGCCCGTGGATGATGAGACTGGGTATCTTTGGGTCCCTTTGAACCCAAACCATTCTGTGATCCCGTGATTCTGAGATTAACTCCAGACCTTTGCTAAGGAAAGCTGCAGTCCTGCCCTCACCCTCACACCAGAGAGGTTGGAGGTGCCCCCCAGCCCCTCCCCAGTCCCACAGACCTCTGTGCACAGCCTCACCCAGTGCCCCACCCAGAGCTTTTCACCTTTGTCTCCTTCAGCTGTCCAAAATGAGCCAGGCTTCTTCATGCACTTATTCTCTGCAATGAGGGATCAAGGGGGAAGAAACCTTTATTCATTAAAGAGTTTTCATCTCCAAGGGTCTGGCAGACTTTCAGCTCTTTGAAAACCATTCCACAGGATGCTGAACTCCTGATGACTTCATGGGGCTTTTTATAAAGCGAGATAATGACAGTGGAGGGACAGGGGCAGCTGCACAATTCCCTGGCTGTGGCAGAGATGGCCCAAGCACTGCAGCCTTCAGCAAATCCATCACCCCAAGGATGCCAGGAAGGAGATGCTCATGGACACACAGGCTTCCAGGGAAGGAGACAACTCACCTTTTGCATGTGGGAATGTCTTGTGACAGATCTTTGAGCACATCCTCACTCTCTGCTCATCAGAGCTGCTGAAGGATGGGATGGTTTAATGAAATAATTCCCTTCACAACCTGAAAATTCAGTGCTGATCTAACACCACGTTGAACCTTTCCAGGGCTGGAGATTCCCTGGCAAGAATATCTTTGCTGAAAAGCACAGTCAAGATTAAAAACACAACCTTAACTCTTGCAGAAGTGTTGTTAATCCACAGATTTCTGAGCAACAAACATGGAACAAATATTTTTGTGTGCTGAATTTTTTTTTTGGCCGTGACACTGCAAATCAAGTAAATAATTTTCAGGTTTGAATGGAGTTGTTCCTACAATGACAGAGTTTTCCTGCTGTTGACAGCCAACAAAACGTTCTGTGTAAAAAACAAGCCATCCCTTCACCATGGAGAAATACCAGAAAACCAGAACACCAGAAAACACAAAAAATGTCAAATTTACTGAAGGAGGATTTTTAAAAAGCAGAAACAAGATAGATTAAGGCAAGACTAAAGCTAGACTGTCCCAGCATGGCATGAAATTGCTGTGACTGTCTATGATAAAAGCTCATCCTAAGAGATAAAAACTGACTTTAGGGGTTTACTGGTCTGTGACACAGATCATTAAATGACTCCATCACGTTTATTTGGGGTTTAGCAGCACATTCAGCTGATGGTGCAGAGGAAGGATGATGGTCTGCAAAAACACACCCAGCACAGAGAGATGGGCAGGGCTAACCCCACAGCAGGGGAGGAACAAAATGAGGAAATGGCCTCCAGCTGTGCCAGGGGAAGGTCAGGCTGGATATTGGGGAAAATTCCTTCATGGCTAGGGCTGTCCAGCCCAGGCAGAGGTGGAGCCCCATCCCTGGAGGGATTTCACAGCCCTGTGGATGTGGCACTTGGGGACATGGGGCAGTGCTGGCCTGGGCAGTGCTGGGGATGGTTGGACTCTGTGATCTTGGAGGGTTTTTCCAACCCCAGTGATTTTGTGGTTCCTTGCTCCACATACAAAGTTTTCCCTTGTTTGCATTGTTTAACAGCAGCTCTATGACATTTATTTCCCCAAGCCTCACCCAAGTGATTGTGGTACTACAGGGAAGGAGGGGGGCAGGGGATTTCTTTTGGTGGCTGCACTGGCCTGAAGGATTTCATTCTCTCAGATACAGCAAAATAAAACTCTGCATTTGAAGTATTTGCTAATAAAAAGGAGGATCCTGCCCCCATCTGGCCTCCCTGGAAGGGAGCAAGAAATCCCAGATTCACAGAGCTTCAAATCCTGTTTGGAAGGGACTCACAGGGATCATCAAATCCAGCACAGGACAGCCACAAGAACCCTTCCCAGCATCTCTGGAGTGCTGGCAGGATGGGAACACTGACTGCCCAGCCTCTCTCTGTGCTCAGACAGTAATCCCAGGTTTGGATGCAGGTTGGATGGCAGGCAAGTGGAGATAATTAAACCTTCCTGGAGCAGCTCCAGCCCTGCCATGGCTTGCTTGGGATGCAGATGGCTCTGACTGTGCTGTGTCCTGGGAATATCAGCCCTGCCATCTGCCAGGGCATGGGAAAGGGACCACAGTGCCCTCAGCAAAGCTGTGCCCACCACCAGGAAACACAACAACAGTGGCTTCATTCCCTTTGCCTCCCTAAATCCCTGCCACGCCACAAATTCCGTGTCAGTGCCAGGCAGAGACACCTTCTGAGAAAATCACCCAGCCTCAGAGCTGGGCTGGCTCTTCCCCAGGGCTGGGAGGAGGAAAAACCCAATGGTCAAAATCCTGAGGGGCTTCTTCCTTTCAGAGAAGCAGAAATAAGGTTTCATTTTCAATCTCCCAAGTAGCTGAAGCCCAGATATCCTCCAACTCCTTCCCCCCGTCCCTGCTCCAGCCACCCTGTGATTCCTTCACTGGGCTCAGCATGGAACAGTGGTTGTTGCTGCTCCTGGCAGGAAAATCGTGCAAGAATGGGGCTTTCCCACCTTATTTCAGTTAAAAGAGACTTAACTTATCAAGATTTTATGCATTATCCCAGCGTTCTCTTAATTAAAACACCAGGAATGAATGGTCTCAACACCTTGGGTTCAGGCTGCCCTTGTCCCCAGGATGGCAAAGAGGGGCTGTTTGTCCCTGTTCCTAGGGAATAGTCCACACTGAACTCTGTCAGCACTCCAGGATTTTATCCTGGAGAAAAGGAAGCCCAGGGAAGACCTTATTTTTATCTCCAACTTACCTGAAAAGAGGGTGCAGCCGGGGTGGGGCTCAGGATCTGCTCCCAGGGAACAAGGGACAGGATGAGCTGTGCCAGGGGAGGGTTACATTGGATATTAGGGAAAATTTCTTCCTGGAAAGGATTGTCCAGCCCTGGCACAGCTGCCCAGGGCAGTGGTGGAGTGTCCATCCCTGTAGGACAGTGCAGACTTTGAGATTTCTCAGGAAGATTTGCATATCAAGCAAAGTTCAGGACCATTCACCACCTAAACCTGTTCACTGCAGCACCTGTGGCATCCCAGGCACAGTGGATCTCCAAGAAATTCCCTGGCCAGCTCCACACAGACAGTTTGGTTTATTTGTTGCTTACACAGCTCTGATTTCCACTCAGGAACTCAGGTTTCAAAGCCAAACACAGGGGAAATGACACAACATCTGTGAGGATCCCACAGCACAAGGCTCTCCCTCAGAACTCTTCAACATTTACACTGAATCTTTATTTCTGTACAAAACTTCAGACAATTTTCAGTGTTCCCAAGGCAGTTTGCATGACCTTTTTGCATGACCTCTTTCCATGACCCCACCAGCTGCCTACATGTATATACACACACAAATATATTTGAAACAGGAAAAAAAACCCTTCCAGTTCTGAAGAATGAAAGTAAAACCCATCAGAACTGAAGAATTAATGACAAGAATGAACTGTCTTTATTGTCAGTATTGTTGACTCTTCTGTAGCTTTACATGTATTTCATCCCCATTTTATCATAAAAACATATCCAGAATAACTCAACACAGACTGTGCAACCAGAGTAGCCACAGTAATTCAAAAAGTGGTGATGGCATCAGGAAAGTATTAATTATTAATTTAAAATGTATTATTTAAAAAACAACAATGAAGGAGAACTCAGCAGTCTTAATTTTCATACACTCAAGACAAAGAGCCCAAAAGTAACATTTTCTGTTAAAAAGCCTTTTCACAGTTCCATACACCGGGTGCAAAGGCCTAAGGAATGCACAGTTGGGCTAAACCAGACAAAAATAATGTGTGAGAATGGTGGCTGCTCTTTTAATCACCTAATATTCAACAGGATTCCCAGGAAAACTACGAGCTTTATATCAAAGTCAAGGAATAATGGAGTTAAGAGGAGCAGGAGCTGGCTTTAAGGCAGCTCAGCATTCCTTCACCTGCCACAAAAATGTCCCAGGAGAATCACAGAACCCCAGACTGGTTTGAGTTGGAAGGGAACTTAAAGATCACTTGATTGCAACTCCCTGCCCTGGGCAGGGACACCTCCCCCTGTCCCAGGCTGCTCCAAGCCCTGCCCAGCCTGGCCTGGGACACTTCCAGGGATCCAGGGGCAGCCACAGCAGCAGCACCAGGGAGGAACTGGAGGCAGAGCCCACCCTGCTGGGAAAAGCGTGGCCCAAAGGAAACAGCTCCAGCCAGCACAGCTAAAAGCAGAGGTGGAAGGATGAGGAATGTGGAAAGGCATTTTGCCATCTCCTCCAGCATCCCATCGGGGAGGTTTGCTGCAATTCCTTACTCCTCAGAACTCTGAGAGCTCTGTCTGCCTGTGCATTATTACAGGGAGGTTATTCCATGGGATCACCCCATGGTTACAGATTTTGCAGCTGGAAGGGACCCAAGGAGCCCCAAATCCCCACCCAGAGCTGGGCAGGAACACCCTTCACACAACTCTGGGATCACCAAGGCTGGAAAAGCCTTCCAAGGTCACCGAGTCCAACCTGTGCCCGACCCTCCCTTGGACCCAGCCCCGAGCACTGAGTGCCACATCCAGCCCATGAATACAAAACTGGGAATTTCATCTCCCAAGCCAGCTTTGGCTCCATCTCTTTTGCTGTTTAAGAAGTTTCCTGCAGCACTCACAGGTATCTGTGTGTGATGTGTGGGTATGGAAGAGGGGCACATCCCTGGGACTCAGCACTTCTGACAGGAAAACATTTCACTCATTTTAATTCCCGTTCTTGATACCAACCAGCACAGATATCACCAAACTCACCCCCAAACAACCTCCCCAAACAAATCACCCCATCACAGGCTGGGCAGAACAGCACATTTCACCCCCAAAACTCCTCAACACCCCCCAAAACCAGCTCAGAAATCACATATTGCCTTGAAAACTTGCACTGCAACTCCCACACACAAAGTTTAATGCAAACAGGCACATTTTGACAAGTGTTTTCAACTTAAAATCATAAATACTGGTAGGTTTTAAAGAATTAGCAATTGACATCATCTATAAATGCATAAAAAATGATGGTACAGAGCTCCCCAGCCCAAATTTGTATTTGCTCCACTTCAACAAGAATTAAGACAACAGAGTGAGGAGTTCCCTTCAGCTGCATGAAAAGCAGAGTTTGAAAGACAGAAAGTGGCAAAGAGGAAACAATTCAAGGAATGCTCTGATCGAATTTCAGGAAAAAAAATAGAGTATTAATAGAATCCTGGTTTTCTTTTACTATTATAAACAAGTCTACAAAATGTTTTGGCCAAATGACTTTAATACCCACACGTGAGTGCAGACACAGGAGTGCTCCAGCTGGGAGCTGCCAGCCCTCCCAAGGCTTGGGATTCATTTGAAGCCGTTCATTTTATACATTCTGAAATGCAATTTTCTTGCAGTCCTGCCTGCGTTTCTTTCAGGAAGATGACGAAGTCTGGAGAGAGAGAGAGAAGTACAAAGTACGAGCGATCAAAGGAAACCCGACCCCGCGGACACAGGCGGATGTTCCTCTGGGAACACCAGGAACAGCACCCGGGCAGAGCCAGGATGCCCAAGGATTGCAGGGGAGCGCTGGAAGGGCAGCCCCGGCTCCGGAGAGCCGAGCCCGGCTCAGGGCGGCTCCTCCCGCCGAGCTCCGCCCGAGGACGCCGGAGCATCCAGGGACACTGGACACGGACACGGTGACACTGGGGCTGTCCCCATTCTTTGCTCACACACCCCAGTCCCACACCTCGTTACCCCACGGGCCCCCCAGACTCAGCTGGTTTGATTTTTTAACCTCCCCACAGAACCCAGCTTTTCTTGGCTCCCTCCCCAGTTAGATAAGAACGCTGAGCTGAAGATGTCCAGGGAAGGATGCTCAGCCTTCCAGGCAAAGCAGCATTTTCTGGCTTCAGCCAGTCTCAGCCAAGTTTTGTACATTTACAAATAGGAAAAGCTTAAAAACCCCACCCAGCTCTGTCCTTACCCCAAATCTGGCTTAAAAGGCTCAAGGTGGTAAAGTGACTCCAATGTGGATAAAGCTACAATAGAAAAATTCACTGGTAAGGCCCTCTTAAGGCAAGGGGAGAATTCTTGCTCATGATTCTCACACATGAAATAAAAAGATACAGTGGCAGCCCCTTGTAATTCATCATTTTTGGCCATTTAATGTATTCACTGCAACGAAATATTCAAGTCACATCTGGATTTATAACCTGGCCACCTCTGGATCATCACACGAGTGCAAAGACATTTTCCTTCCTCAGTGCCACTCTTGGTGCCACCCACGGGATCAGCCCTGCCCTGCCCGGGGGTGCAGCACTCAGCACATCCATCTCAATTAGCTGAAAACGGCTTTCCAGCCCTAATTAATCTGCCAGTGACAAACTCTGTGTTCCAGCAGCCAGCGAGGAAGGAACTGCTGCCACCAGGAGCTTTCCAAGGCCAAGGATTCCTGGATTATTTCAAGAGTCCCTTGACAGGAATTGCAGCCAAGCACCCTGACACAAGGACAGAGTCACTGTTTCCTGTCCCAAAGCAAACTCAGTGATGCCTGATAAATGGAAAAGTGCTTGGAATGGCAGGGATAGGAGAGCTGTAACAAATTTATCACAAATCCTGTTAAAACTTGGGTGGAGGGAGGGGAAAACCCACTCATTTCCACACCCCGGGAGACTTTTATAGATCTATCTCTCTGTTTTAAGGGAGTGGGAATGGCAGCATAGGAAATAAAGCTGATTATGGAATTAGTTTTAGGCACTTGAGCTGCAGAGATGTGGAAGGTGCTCGTCAGGTGCATTTACCATTCACACACCAACACAATGCTCAGCAGAGCAGCTACTCAGCCTCCCCAAAAGAAAAAAAAAAGATTAAAAAATGAAGCTGTTCACATTCCCCAGGTTTATTTTCCACCTCTCCTCACAATGAAAGGCCAGTATAATTGCCAGATGCCAGAAGCAGCATATTCCAGAGATGATTTACCAAACTGATATCTTCTAAACAGAAACATTTGAAGTATCAGATTATTGAAATGTGACCATTTTTTTTTTGCTACTAAAATGCCATTTCGCAGCATCACCTCAATAACCGTTTTTAAGGCCCCTCCCTTTTCCTAAGAATGAATTTAAAGGAGAACAAAGGCAAAGCTTGAGCTTCAGCTGGAAGCCAAGGCAGCAGAACCCCGAGGGTGAAACGACAGCATCACACCCCAAGGTCATGGCTCAGGGTAAGACAATCCCTGCCCAACAATCCCCCAGTGATGCAAAGTTCCCTGGCTTTTCTATGGACAGAGCTGGGAGAAAAATAGGAATTCCCCTAGAGGGAAAAGAAAAAAAGCTGTCAACAAGGAGCACTTACACAAACCACAACGGGCTCTAGAGATCAAAAGCCTGGCTGCTCTTCTCAGTGACTAAATTTAAAACATTTCTAACTTCACACACGTGCACTTCAAAGCACCATCACAGCAGATATTCCAGGTGAGAGTCTGGAACTGATCACAGCAACCATTCCAGGTGAGTCTGGAATTGATCACAGCAACCATTCCAGGTGAGTCTGGAATGATCAGAGTCTGGAACTGATCACAGCAACCATTCCAGGTGAGTCTGGAATTGATCAGAGTCTGGAATTGATCACAGCAACCATTCCAGGTGAGTCTGGAACTGATCAGAGTCTGGAATTGATCACAGCAACTATTCCAGGTGAGTCTGGAATTGTCACCTCTGCTGACAAACTCCACCATGCCCCCAGACTGAAAATCAGCATTTAAAGCCCTGGACAACACCACAACGTGTCAGGAAACATCAGCCACCACTGCATCCTGGCTACATTTGCCCTCACAAATACAAAATACACAGGAAGCTCACAGTGACCCATGGCGTGTTTGCAGTCAGGTTAACACACTGGGTTGTTCACTGACCAAGACACAGAAAACAATTGAATGTTTGCATTATTAACCCCTCAGGGCACAGAAAACCCTTTGGCAGCCAGTCCTGAGGAGTGCAGCCACTCCCAGCCCTGCTGGGCTCTGTGGTCACTGGGGAAACCAAGACAAGGTGAACCTCAGAGGCCACAGCCAGGGGAAGTGGCACGGAGAGGAAAGAGTAAAACCAAACTGAAGTGATGTGTAAACACAGAGTAGCTGCTTGCAACACGACCCACACCTGCAGCACCTGACAGAGAGATCCTACAAATGCACAACCAAGCAGCAGAAATCCCAGCACAGCTCCACCACCAACAGCAACAACTCCTTTTCTTACCAACCCCCAGCTCACCCAACCTGTGTGGACACAGCCCGGGGAAGACATAAGACTCAAAAACCAAACGCTTGGGTTTAGAAGCAAATCTGCTTTTTCTTTTTTTCTTTTTTTTAGACTAGAAAATGTACAATTCCATTTCATATGCAAGTGTGCACAGAGCTCGTTGCTTGTAGATACTGTCAGAGAAACTGAGAGAGTCTTTGCATTAAATTGTTAATTCTTCAAACATTGATACATTTTGCAATACACCAGTTAAATACCAAGATCTATGTGCATGCACTAGAGATATATGCATGTACACCTTAATGTTTTAACAAAGACAGCAGAACCCCCCAGGCAGGGAGCGTTGGAGATACCAAAAATAGATTAAAAAGTTAAATTCTTTACCTGCCTTTGTTAAATACAGACTTTGAGATTGCCTCCCCTCCGTTCCCCAGGATTCCCGTGCTCCCAGGGAGGCAGGTGGGCAGGAAGGCAGGAGCTGACCAGATTATCCCAGAACCAAAGAGAAGCACCTTAAAAAAGTTCAAACTAAGCTTTAAAATGTCTTTAAAATGCCTTTTCCATCCTTACCAGACATGGGGGCTGAGAAAGGGAAAAACATTTTAAATAGTTTTGTTTCATTTTGCTGAGCTCCCAGTGCATCTCCCACAGAAGAGCCTGACATTTCCAACCATCCCACTGCCTTCCCAACTGCCTGGATCCTCTGAAGTGGGAATTCTGACCCCTTCTGCCTGGGACAGCCATCCCAGCAGGTGCTACAGCAGGGAAAGGTGATCCTGGTGTTCCCACACTGCTTGGGGGACCATGCAAGGGAGTTCTGCTTTCAAGGAGTTCTGTCCTGGAACTTGTGTGGGTCACCTGGAGCTTTTCAAGTAGTGTCATCTGCTTTGTCCCCATCCAGTCCCCTCCACTGCATACTGATACATCTGCACATTTTAATATCTGCACATTTTATGTGGCAAAGAGAGATTTTCCTCTGAAAAACGCTTCATGAGAGTCTCACTTGTACGATTCCAGTGACACTTTCAAACACGCTTGTGTGCCTCTTCTTTGGTTAAGAAAAAAAAAAGATACTTTTCCCTTTTTGACAGCTAAAGGTACTTCTGCCAGACCTGAATCAACCAGCAGAGCAGAGAAGGAGAGCAGTGGGCAGGACCTGCAGCATCACCCCATCCAGTGATGGCCACAATAAAAGGAAAATCCGTTCCGTTTGAAACTCTTTGGCAAATCTGTTCTCTTTGCCAAGCCTGGAATTTGAAGCTCGATCCGTGTGTGCCTCAATCCATTCCAGCCTCCTCCCTAATGAAAAAATCATGTGGAAAAACAAGCAATGGGCTGAGGAGAGAGTTTGTTTATCAGGTTGTGGAGAGCCAAGGTGTGATTGACGTTACAGCCGTACGGACACAGAGGGACGGGCCCGGTGCCACGGGCACGTGGCCGTGGCACAGATTAGCACTACTGCCAACATACTGATTCAGCTTCACACTGGTCTGAGCAGATTGCAATGAACCTGGGACTGAGGTATAAATATACACAAATATGTACAGTACACATACAGGAGAAGGGTTTTGCATCTGTAACATCGGCAGCCTTAGAAATACTGGAGGGTCGATACGTACGCCGGTGACTGGCTGGCTGATTTACTGGAATAATGAAGCCAACAACTTCCACTAGAGAGGGCTACAATGGGCTAAGAAAACTCTAAATTAAAAGCTCCTTCCTCTCCCTTCATCCTCCCCACGCCCAAGGCCGGACTGTTCCGAGGGGCAGCTTGAACAGAAGGTTGGTCACAGCTCTGAACGTGTCCTCCGAGGAACCCGAACCAAACTGGAGCCCCAAGTGCTCCTTTGCTCCTGTGCCTGCTCCCAGTTCCTGTCCATGTGTGTGTGTGTGTGTGTGTGTGTGTGTGTGTGCAGCCATGTAGAAAAGACAGTTGCCATCAGTTCAGTATAAATACATCCACCCCACCAATCTGCCACTGGAACAGCTCTGCTGCAGCAATGTCTGTGCAAAGAGGTCATTAAAAATCATCTGATCTTCAGCCGGGACATCATCCACTCCAGTCCTTGGCACAGTCTGGGAACACAAGAGAGAACATTCAGGGAATGCAGGCACTTCTCAGGAGAACTCCAAAGGGAACTCCACAGCAGCAAGTTAAATTCTTCCCAAGGGCTCTAAATCATTTCTGGAAACTCTTCACTCCCTGCCCGGCACTTCCTAGATCTCATCATCTCATCTATGGTGAGAGAATTCAGATCCCAGCTCTTCAAGACATGAAGTTCTCTCTAATTAGGATTGTTCTTAATAAACCAGATTCCGGTTTGCCCCCACCTCACCCTACCCTCATTAAGCCCAAATGGTATCAAGTCTTATCTCTGTGAGGTGACACCGTGGGTTTGATGTAAAATTGGTGTTCTGAGCCCAAAAATCTTTTAAGTATCATGATTATGAAGCAGTGAGGCCCTGGCACAGGGTGCCCAGAGCAGCTGTGGCTGCCCCTGGATCCCTGGCAGTGCCCAAGGCCAGGCTGGACAGGGCTTGGAGCAGCCTGGGACAGTGGAAGGTGTCCCTGCCATGGCAGGGGTGGGATGGGATGATTTTAAGGCCCTTTCCAACCCAAATCCCACAATAAAACCCCAGAGTAATTCCAGCTTCCCCTCCTGTGGACACAAATCCCTCTTACCCCTCTCCAGTGAGAGCACAGCAGGCCTGAATGTGCCACTGGTGATCCTTAATTGAAGTCAGCTTCAGGAACTGGGAGATCTCAGCTACTGTCATGCACTCCTTCACATCCTGCTTGTTAGCAAAGATCAGCAACCCTGCTTTCTTCAAGTCCTGGGGAGAAAGGAGAGGAGGTAACAACACAGCAGCCCTTGGAGGCAAAGGATGGGACACCAGAGCAGGGAACCCAGAGCCCCAGCCAGCAATCCTGCAGAACAAAGTGCTGCAGGCTGACAGGAACTGCAGGAAATGCTCTGATCCAGCACACCCCACAGCCAATTCTTGCCATGGATGGGGAGTCAAACACTCAAGAGAACGTTCTGCTGACAGATCTGCAGGAAATGCTCTGATCCAGCACACCCCACAGCCAATTCTTGCCATGGATGGGGAGTAAAACACTCAGGAGAACGTTCTGCTGACAGATCTGCAGGAAATGCTCTGATCCAGCACACCCCACAGCCAATTCTTGCCATGGATGAGGAGTAAAACACTCAGGACATTTTGTTGTTCTCCATGAGGATCAGAGCCCTGTGTGCCCCTGTACCTGAGCAGCACTGAGAATTTGGGGACAGTGACTCCAGGGATGAGCTTATTTTACCTCAAATTGCCTGGAATTACATCAGGGCAGGGGTGCATCATTGAAAATCTTTCCCTTGGAAATCAAAAAGGTGTTCCCAGCTCAGGCACTGAGCTGCCCACCAGGCACACTCCTGTTTACAAGCAGCAAAATTAATTCCCAAATCATCAACTGCTCCAGAAAATAGCTGGAGCTGAGCTGCACAACTCAATTTCTGCCTTCACAGCAACTCCACGGACCCGGTCAGGGGAAAGAAAAGGTTTTCAAGGAGCAAAGAAAAGCGAATTTAAATCAATATTTGACTTTCATTGCTGCTCTCTCCCAACGTCACAGCCACGTCTGGAGAGGGAGCCTGGGAACATCCTGCCGGGCAACAAAGGGCACATTCACTGCGAGGTGCTCCCAAATCGCCTCCATTCCGCTGGAATTCCAGGCTTGCCCTGCGGCAAAATCAGCTCGTTAACAACTTCATCTTCCTTCCGAGATGAGGAAACAGAGGATGCAGGGTTTTTGCAAGGGCCTGAAGAGCCCAGCTCTGAAATCCTAACCCTGGAGAGCAGCACCGAATCCCTCCGTGCCACACTGAACACTCCACAGCCTGACCTGCTCGATTACAATTTACTTCATTAAACATCAAAAATATTAAAAAACCCACAAAAAAACCCACAAAAACAAAACCAAAACCATTAAAACTTTGAAGATCCTAAGCAAAGCCCTTGTTTTTCCTCAAAGGCAATCCACAGGCAGGCTGTGCCCTTCCCTGCAGGCTCCCAGGCTGTGGCTGGAGGTTAAATATAGATGTCATATTTTAGGCTATCATGCCATCGTTTTTATGCAGATTTTTTTTATTCTGACACTTCAGTTTGGAAGCCTGGTGTCAGCTCACACACCCTGATCCAGTTTGCATTCAGGTCATGCCATAGGTGCTGCCTGGCTTTTACATCAGCCCAGCTCAGGTTTGCACCTGACCCAGGACTCAGGTTTAAGGAAGATCTTGACAATTTAGCAACTTCCACTCTGGAATTCCAAACACCCACAGAGCAGTGGCTGCCACAGCCACGGGCTGAAGCTTCTTCAGTTTTAGAGCTGGGTGCTCTAACACGCATTGGGAAGGTTGTAAAACCTCAGGCAACCACCAAGATATCAAAAATAATTATTAAATTACTGCAGGAAACCAGGGGGTTTTAAAGGCTCTAATTCAGATTTTAAAATGGATTGAAGTCTAAAAGCCACAGATGTCTCTGACAGGTCCCAACTGCTGTTTCACTGGAGCACTCTGACAGGCTACTTCTGTAATTTAATATTAATTAACAGCTTTACTGGGAGTTTCACAGAAGACAGTGCAGCAGGGACAAGGCAGCTCAGGGTGTAAATCTGCTCCCCTTGGCGTGGATCAGCCAGATCATTAAAACAAAGATTCAAATAAAGATTCCAATAAAGGTTAAAGACACAGGGTGCACTCACCTCGTGTGCTAACATTTTATACAGCTCTTCTTTAGTCACAGAAATTCTCTCTCTGTCTGTGCTGTCCACCACCACTATCACAAACTGCAAAAAGGGAGAGTTACTAGGCAGAGAAAGTCTTGCTGTTCCCAATCCCACCCCATTATCCAGGTGGATTATCAGACACCATCCCTGCTCCCAAACCCTCCCTCAGCCCCAGTAATCCCCCAGGCCTGGGGTTATTCCAGCCTCTGCTGGGCTTTGGGTACAAAGGCAGCTCTGACACAACTTTCACTTTCTGTTCTCCAATTTTTCAGTGAAAAAAATTCATATTGAAAGCAATAAAATTCTCTGTAATCCCAGATCTGGTTTTGGTCTTTGCTTGGTGTAACTGAGGCAGCATACAGATCCCTCAAATAATTTGTTGCAGCCTTTAAAACAAAGTGCACCAGCTTTCTTTGTCTAGCTCAAGAACTAACATGCAAATAGGTGTTTGCACAGGATTAAAAAAGCCCTGAAGCTCCAAACTCCAAGAACTCCCAGCTTCATTTAGGCTGGAAAAGAACTTGAAGGAATCACAGCACCTCATCGGGATGAACTGGAGAACAAAGGTAATTATTGTGACAATTGTATTGAACCATACAAAACATTATTTATATCATATAAATAACTGTATTGAAATTGTATTTGATAACACATAGGAAACACTGATTTAAAGCATTATTTTTGTGAAGTTGTGTGCTTGGTAAAATTTATATACATATGTATTTTTAATATACATATGTCTGTGTACTGCAGCTGCACCTCCAAAGAGTTCTGAAAACTCTTAGGGGTTTTTAAGCTGGTGGGTAATTATTCTGACAATTGTATTGAACCACACAAAACGTTCTTTATATTTATATAATATAAATAACTGTATTGAAATTGTATTTGATAACAGATAGAAAACCTTGATTTAAAGCATTATTGTTATGAAGTTGTGTGCTTGGTAGAATTTATATACATACATATTTTTATATACATATGTAATTTTATATACATACATATTTTTCTATACATATATATTTTATATACATATGTGTGTGTGTACTGCAGCTGCAGCTCCAAAGAGTTCTGAAAACTCTTAGGGGTTTTTAAGCTGGTGGGTGATTATTGTGACAATTGTATTGAACCATACAAAAATAATATAATATAAATAACTGTATTGAAATTGTATTTGATAACACATAGGAAACCCTGATTTAAAGCATTATTTTTATGAAGTTGTGTGCTTGGTAAAATTTATATACATATGTATTTTTAATATACATATGTCTGTGTACTGCAGCTGCACCTCCAAAGAGTTCTGAAAACTCTTATGGGTTTTTAAGCTGGTGGGTAATTATTGTGACAATTGTATTGAACCATACAAAACATTATTTCTATAACATAAATAATTGTATTGAAATTGTATTTGATAACACATAGGAAACCTTGCTTTAAAGCATTATTTTTAAGAAGTTGTGTGCTTGGTAAAATTTATATAGAAGAATATATTTATATTTATATTTTTATATACATATGTATTTTTTATATACATATATATATTTTATATACATATGTTTGTGTGTACTGCAGCTGCACCTCCAAAGAGTTCTGAAAACTCCTGGGGGTTTTGAAGCTGGTGATGACAGGAGCTTGTGAGACAGAGCTGCCAAGGTTTTGGAGAAAAGCTTTTGGGCTGCCAGGCAGGTTTTGGAGGAGCCCCTGCAGACAGAGTGACCACGGGGGGATCTGCAAGCCCCAGATGAAGTGAGAGTCAGCAAGCCCAGCCCCAAAGCACCCATGGCAGCCCCAGGTGGCATCCCCAGCCCCCCTGACCTCGGTGTTGGTGTAGTAGGTGTTCCAGGAGGAGCGCAGGGACTCCTGGCCCCCGATGTCCCACATCAGGAAGCGCGTGTTGTTCACCACGATCTCCTCCACGTTGCTGCCGATGGTGGGGGAGGTGTGAACCACCTCGTTCATGGAGCTGCACGAGCAACAGGGACAGGCCAGTCACCCAGGGAACTGCACCCAGGGAACTGCAGCCCAGGGGGGTTCCCACTCAAAGAACCTCAGCAAATTCTCCCTGCACCCATGGAACTGCACCCCACTCAAAGAACCTCAGCAAATTCTTCCTGCACCCATGGAACTGCACCCCAGGGGGGTTCCCACTCAAAGAACCTCAGCAAATTCTCCCTGCACCCATGGAACTGCAGCCCAGGGCTGCTCCCACTCCCTCAAACTCAAACTCTCCCTGGGTGGCCAAGACGAGGTTTGATGGTGGAAGGTGCAGAAATGTAAATAAAAACAGCAATAAAAAGGGCCCAGTGAACTATAGAATAATCAAATTATAGAGCTGAGAGAGCACTCGTGAACAAAATGTGTTATAATTAATTAAATCATGGAGCTGAGAGAGTTTTTTGCTTCAGAAGCTTTCGGGAGCACTCAGCTCTTCTTTCTCCAGGCTCGTTTTGGCTCACATGGGACAGAGCAGTTGTTTTGCTTCAAGAATGTGGTTAAGCCACAAGATTTCCAAGGTTTCAGAAAAACAACAACTCATCCTCCAGCTCCACCAGAAACACTTCACCCACTCCATCCCAGGCCAATAAAACCAGATTTTCTTCACATTGCTTTATGTCCTAAATTCATCCTCTTCTCCCCTCAGCACAGTCCAACATGCAACTTTTTGGAGACAAATGCAGCCACTAAATATTTCAAATGTTTAGAGATAACTGAGTGTGACTTTGTCACTAAGAACACCACTTCCACATCAAACAAGCAAATGTGTGCTCTGGATTCTCCTGAAGCTCAGCCTAGTTAAACTCTATTGTAACAGGCAAAAAAATTAACAGCAGCTCCAAGGCAAACCCATCTGTGTTCAAAAGAACTTAATTATTTTTTTCTTCTGATCATCTTGATATAGCTTTTCATTTGGTATGAACCTTTTTGAAGTTCCAGCAGAGCTTTTAGTTCCAGTGACAGCAATTTGAGACTTGTAATGGTGCTGGAATATTTCCTGAAGAGGATACAGAGAGCCAAGGAGATAAAGGGATGGTGCAGTGTTCTGAAAGGCAATCCCAGTTACCCTGGGCCGGTGCAAGGAGAGCTGAGTGTGAGAATGGGAGAAAAGGAAGTGTCTGGAAGGGGAAGAATGGGACCTGCAAAGATGGGGTAGGGTCAAGGAGAAGTAAGGCAGGAGGAGAAGAGAGCTGGGAAAGTCCTGTGGAGTTAAAGTGGTACAAAGAAAAAGGAGACACACAGAGATCTGTATGAGAGGGAAAGAAAACACTGAAACTGCAGAAATAAGGGGAAGAACCTGACTTTTGTAGAGGAAGTGGATTACAAAGCAGCAAGGCTGGCCCTCGGCTGCAGCAGGTCCCAGCCTCAAGAAATACTTTTAATTCTGTTTGTGCTTTTTAACATCTCTCCCTCCCTCTGTAAATCACCATCACCTTCACCCTTTCACTCCCCCTGCAGCCTGGCAGGGCACGAGCAGCCAGAAATGCTTTGGAAGAGGCAAAGCAGGTCAGAATGTGACAAACCCCAACCACTTCCAGAAAGGCAATTTTCAATGTGGGACTGGAGCAGCACATGGTTTAACAGGAATTATTTCTGACTCAGGAACACTCCTCAGTGCCACAGCACTGCACGTGGGAAAGGGCCAATCTGTCCCCAGCACAAACAGACCTTGAGCTGCTTGTGCCACCCAGCAGCTTCCAAGCCCGTGGCCAGATTGGTGTCCTCTTATCAAAGTGCAGCTGAGGAACTGAGATATGGAGCTCATTCAAACTCCATGTGCACCAGGAGCAAGGTTAATGCAAGGCAAACACAAACCAATGCTGCTGTTGAAGGCAGAAGGTGCAGGACAGCACGGAGATGCTGTCCTGGGTTTGTGCTGGTATCAGCCTTCCTCCTTCATCCTATCCCACAAATGTCACCAAATTCATCTCAGCACTGGGACATGGCAGGCAGAGGTGCTTTGCCTCTCACTGAATGATTTGTCTGCAGTTTAAACCTGTGGCATGGATCAGTTTTGCAACAGTGTCCCCTGGGCAGCACTCACTACAATCATATTTTATGGGGCTGGCCAAGAGCCAGGGCCCTGACACCAGGAGTGTGTGGTAACAGCAGGTGATGTGATCCAAAACCCTCTGAACAAAACCTCATTCATCCAGCAGGCAGGGCAGAGCCCTTTCCAAACTCCAGCCACCCGCTACCACCTGGAGAGCTCTGAGTAAAAACCACCCAGGGCCAGGTAACACACCTGGAAATGCCCCCAGAGCCCTTTCCAAACTCCAGCCACCCGCTGCCACCTGGAGAGCTCTGAGTAAAAACCACCCAGGGCCAGGTAACACACCTGGAAATGCCCCCAGAGCCCCGGCAGGTCCTACTTACAATTGGTACAGAATGGTGGTTTTCCCTGCATTGTCCAGGCCCACAATGATCACTTTGTGCTCTGCAATGGAAACAGCACTGGTAAGTCACAGCTGCTGGGTCTGCAGCAAGGTTAGTGCCACGTTTGCCACTGGATTCCTGAGCCAACAGTGCTCCAGGTGCCATGGCCAGGTGTGTTCGTGGGCCAGCCCAGGAAGTTTGTGTGGGCAGGGAAGGGACTGGCAATTTCTCCCCGTTCCTGAAAGATTTCAGAAGGATGTTTTCCATCTCTGACTGCCAGTGTCACGCTGGGATGCTCTCCCAAGCTCCTGCAGGGTTTTGCAGCCTGTATCAAACTCCATCCCCCCAGCCAGGACAGCTCTCAACTCCACTTTCCCTTCATCTAAGGAATATCTTGATGTCTTTGCAAAGAACGGGTAAAACCCCAACCAGGCTGGTTTGCAGCGTGATCCCTGTGCCCCCAGTGCCCTCAAACATTTCACAGGACACACTCACCCAGCTTGGTCTTGCTCCACAACCCACCTGTGACATTTTGGGGCTCAATGCCCCAATCAATTCTTGCTTCCCTTCAGCACCTCCTCCTCTCCTGTGCATCACACAAGCCACTGGGAACTCTGCAGCTGGCGGTGTCAAGCACACCCAAATTTATGATTTCCAGTTTGGGTGAGCACAGCCAGCTCTCAGCTCTGTTACACAACTTCCACTTGCACAACCAAGCAGGAGCAGTCAAGTAAAAGCTTGGTGAGAAGGGGGTTTCTCCCTTCTGCCCCCGTGTTCCTCAAGGGCAACAAAAAGCCACTAAAAACATGCCCAAGCCTCAAACACTGGGATCAACACCCTGCCAGCAAACTACACTCACTGATTTATCCCAGAGCACAGGAAGGGGATGGGGTCAGGTAAGTGGGGGTTTCTGGGGTCTGTTTTTATCAATATTGTGTGGTTTTGCAGAGTTGTCTTTGATGCCATCCAATACAAACTCCAGCTTTAATAACTTTGCATAACTGCACAATATTGTAAAAGTGTCTGCTTATCTGACCCCACATAACTAGGAACTTTAGTTTCAGGTGGGATGCTGCCAGCATAGTGGATGTTAGGAAATCGGTTGGAACAGAACGGCTGAGTTGGGGCTGGACGCTACAAGACAAAAATATTTTGTTGTATTTGCACTAGGTGTCAATGGGGACATAACTGGGACATTCAACGTGTCAGAGTGCCGAGGTTCACTCCAAATCGAATTCCACGGACTTTACAAACACGGAAAGAGCATCAGCAGGTGTTCTGTAGTTAAAGTTACAACTCTCAGGAACACCTTGCTGCAAGGAGACAGGTGTGAAAAATCCCAGAATGGTTTGGGTTGGAAGAGAAATTAAGGATCCTCCAGTGCCACCCCTCTGCCATGGGCAGGGACACCTTCCACTACCCCAGGCTGCTGCAAGCCCCCACGTCCAACCTGGCCTGGGACACTGAAGCTATAAATAACATTTACTCCACGAACGAGCCAGATACCGAGGTTTGCCACTTAAACCCACGCTCTGCCGACAGCGAGACGAACCCACCCGCCACGCCGCGCCACGGCCGCGCTCCTCTGGCACACGTTAATAATTTAACAGGCGGCTGTCAGGAAATGAGCATTCCAGTAACTGAGAGAAGGGGGGAAAAAAGGTTGAAGCCCCGACTTCCAGGAGCCCGCGCGGCCGCCCCGGAGCGGGTGTAGGTCCCTCCCGGATCGCCCCCGGGCCTCACCCTGGTGGTTGAAGAGCCTCCATATCCTGGTGAAGAGGATCCCCATCCTCGGCCGGGCGCTCCGGGCCTCGCCGGCCGCGGCTCTGCGGGGCCGCGGGAGCTCAGGGCCCGGCGCAGCGCCCCGAGTGCCGGCTGGGGCCTCGCCGGGGTCGCTGCCGCTCGGACATCGCCGCGGGGTCGGGCCGGGGCTCGGGATGGGGCTCGGGAGCGGTACCGGAGCGGCGGCAGCAGCAGCGGCGGCGGGAGCGGAGCAGCGCCCGCGGCCGCCTCACGGACGGGCCGGGCCGGGCCGGGCGCGCTGCGCTGACGCGCGGGGGCGGCACCGCGGCCGCCATTACACGGCACCGCCTCAGCGCGCCCGGCAGCGCGGGCTGCGGGCCAGGCAGAGCCCCGAGACAGCCGGGGCTTCGGGCACGGGGCAGCCCGGAGCCTCCGAGGGCTTTGGGCATGAGGGAACCACCGAGGGCTTTGGACATGGGGGAGTCCGGAGCCTCCGAGGGCTTCGGACATGGGGGAACCACCGAGGGCTTTGGGCACGGGGGAGTCCCGAGCCACCGATGGCTTTGGACATGGGGGAGCCCCGAGCCACCGAGGGCTTTGGACATGGGGGAACCACCGAGGGCTTTGGGCACGGGGGAGCCCCGAGCCACCGAGGGCTTTGGGCATGAGGGAACCACCGAGGGCTTTGGACATGAGGCAGCCCGCAGCCCATCCCGGCCCACTCCGCTCCTACGGGCGCCTTCCACTTCTCAGCTGCTCCCGGCAACCGTTCCAGGGCCTCGCCGCCCTCACAGCGAGGGATTTCTCCCCAGTACCGCACTGAGATCACCCTCTCCCCTCAGGTTTAAATCGTTCCTCCATGCCCTGTCCCTCCAGCCCTGGTCCTCAGTCCCCCTCCAGCTCTCCTGGAGCCCCTTTAGGCGCTGGAAGGTGCTTTTCCCGACGCCTTTTCTTCCCCAGGTGAACACCCCAGCCTGGCTGCAGTTTATGAGGAAACTGCGTTCACTTTGCCCTACTAAAACTTGGTGTTCTGTGGAAAACTTGGGAATAACGTGGGTGAAGCTGCTCCCCAGCAGCTTGGGGTGAGTTTGCACAAGGGCACTTTTGGCACTCTAAGATCTGCCCAGAGCCTTCTCTTTTCTGAGATAAATATCTCTGTCCAAACCCTCCACTGAATTTAAATCCTCAGGGATTTGGAAATCCCGGGCAATAATTAGGTGTTACTGCCCTCTCACTTGTCCTGTCCCTGACACCTATTTCCTTCCCCTGCCGTGGCCAGGGACACCTTCCATTGTCCCAGTGTTGCTCCAAGCCTCGTCCAGCCTGGCCTGGGACACTTCCAGGGATGGGACATGAAAACTCCTTTCTTATTCCAGAGGTTTTTCATCTTTCCTTCAAGCAGCTTTTATTCCCACAGCAGCTTCTTGCATTTAATTTTCCCTGCTGGTCCGGAACCAACGCAGCAAGGGCAGAGTAATTCCAATTTTCTGTGTCCAGAGACTTTTGTGTTTCCTGTTGCTCTGGAGGGGAATTTATGGCCCTGAAGAGTTTAAGAAGAGAAATATCCTGATAATCCACCGTGCCAGTCCATCCCGGTGTCACAGCTGTAACCCGCAGGGAAACGAAGCAGCTCCTCCGGTGTAAAACATTCCAGTTCAGCATCCAGCCTGCACTGGCATTAATTATTCATTAGCGGTCAATTATCCCCCTTTCTGCCGGTCCTCAGCTTGGAATTTCAGAGGCACAGAGGTTCTTCTCTGTTCTCAGCTCTCCTGGGCTCGGGGCAGGGCTCGGTGGCTGCACAGCTGTGGGAGAGTTCAACTAAACCATTTATTCTGATTATTTAAATAAAAAACTCGGAGGTTTCCCCCCGTGTCAGTTTTGTTTGGGTTTTTTCCTCTGGCAGCCTGGTTGAACCTGGCTCGTAGTGCTGGTGTTTATGGGCTAGGCTGGGCTTCCCAATGCTGCTGGAAGCTTTCTAGGGAAGCATTCCAGTGGGCAGGGCTGGGCACGGCCTCGCAATTCCCTCCTGGAAATCTGCGAGGGCTCTTTCAGGTCGTGTGCGTTTAGTTCCCGGCAGCTGCAGCACAGACAGGGTCAGGGGAGGCTGTGCTGGGGAAGTGCTTCGGATGCCGACGGAAGGATTTCACATGGAAATGCTTCTGTGCAGGGAAAAAACCAAACCAGAGAGGAGATGGAACAGCTTGGGTTGGAAAAGGCCTCCAAGATACCTGAGTGCAGCCATTCCCCCAGCACTGTCCCCTGTCCCCAAGTGCCACATCCACTCTGAAATCCCTGCAGGGCTGGGGACTCCACCAGAGCACCCTTTCCATGGTGGAATTGTCCCAATGTCCACCCTGAGCTCCCCTGGCCCAGCCTGAGGCCGTTCCCTCTCCTCCTGTCCCTGTGCCCTGGGAGCAGAGCCCAAATCCCCCCCGGCTGTGCCCTCCTGGCAGGGAATTCCAGAGAGGGAAAAGATCCCTCTGGATCCTCCTTTTCTCCAGGCTGAGCCCCTTCCCAGCTCCCTCAGGAATTCTCCAGCCCCTTCCCAGCTCCCTCAGGAATTCTCCAGCCCTTTCCCAGCTCCTTCAGGAATTCTACAGCCCCTTCCCAGCTCCCTCCTGGGGCTCCAGCCCCTTCCCCAAGACACAGAAAACTTTATCAGCTTAAGAATCTTTAACCCCTAGGATCATATGAAAACACACAAAAGGCATGGTTTTCTTGCCCAGTTATATTTATTTCAAAACCCTTCTGCTTTTCATTAACAGCTCAGATGAAAACTCACGTGTTGGGATCCGATTTCGAGCACACAGCCAAGAAAATCCCATGAAGAATTTAAGAGCTTGAGATCTGCCTGGGGGGGTGTAAAAGCACCGTGCAGCTCACCTGGCCCATGTGCTCCATGGCAAGGGCTTGGGTGCTCACAGCATCTCTGGGAGGTTGCTGGTTCCTGTTACTCATTTTTGGGAAGAGGAGGCTGGAACTCTCTGCCAGAGGCAGCACCTTCCAATGCTTTCAGTTTTCCAAGACACCATAAATGGCTGGAGGTGGCACTCAGGGCTCTGGGCTGGTGACAAGGTGGGGATCAGTCACCGTTGGACTCGATGGCCTTGGAGGTCTTTTCCAACCTTCACCATTCTGTGGTAAACCATTAATTACCTTTTAATTATCCAATCCTTTATCCCTCCCATCGTCCTGCCCCTTGTTCCTCCCTAGGAACCAATTCTAACCAAGTGGGAGATCCCACCAAGGACCAGCTCCAAAGCCCTGAACATTCCCAGGAATCCTTCAAAGGAGCAGTTGGCTGCCAGTGCCTCCTTCCCTGCTGGATCAGCAGGAATGATCTGTATTTCTGTACTTCTGGGTCGCAGCTATTTAAGCTCGTTACAAAAATAAACATCATTTATTTCGCAGAGCAGATGCATCTCCTTCTTCAGAACCTCATTAGATTTTCCTAAAAACGTAACACGTGAGGCTGCTGCCAAAAACTATTGGCAAACAACAAAAATGCCACAGGGCTCCGGGTTTCTCCCGACTCTCTTGAGCATTTTCCCAATTTTAGTGCAGGACACAGAGAGAGACTGGACAGACTTTTAAACGCTTGGTAGTTTTGTTCATTTATTGTAGAAAAGTTATTGTAATGCAGTTCATCTTTGTACATCTAAATTCCAGAAAACGAATCCATAGAAATGAGGATACTATGGGCATGCAGTCTGCATGATCCTGGTCACAAAAATAACACCACTTTTTTATTTTTTTTTTTATATTTTTTTTCCCTTTTTTAAATTTTTGTAGTTTTTCTTTGAAAGCCACTAAAAGCAGAGGGAGAGCAGAGCATGCACCACTGTACACATTGCATAGTATATGGTACCCACATGCCTGGTCGGGTGCTACACACACAGGGTCTAGAGGGCAAAACAAAGGGAAAATCAGCAGAAAACACAAATTTGGGGTGGCTCTGTCCCAGTAAAGGCAGTAATGTCTTCACCAGTGTGGCTCTGAACTGGCTCCCAGTGAGGCAGCGCTGCCAGGCTCTCCCTGGGAACCAGCTGGGCTGAGAAACAGAGATTTTTCTGGGATGTGAGCAGCCCAAGGTCTGGAGTTTGCAGTTGGAATGGCTGATCCCAACACTCTCCCCGCTCTGGTTACACAGTTTGTGTTCTGCTGGCCTGACTGGCCCTGTCTGCACCAGGAGGGAATCCATCAGCTGTGTCCCCATCCCACACACACCTTCCTCAACCTCACCTCCCTGAGGGTTTGCAATTCTTGGGGATTTGGGGTGCTGTGCCTCTTCCCTCTCCCACCTCCAAGCTCTGTATCCCCACAAACATTCCCTGGGAGGGTTTCATTCCCGACCTTGGGCTGCTGATGGCTTCACCAGTCACATCCCAGATCTGCACGTTGGCCAAAATTAAAGTTAGTAACGTGATTTCAGCTTCCAGGAGGAAATCAGCAGAAATGAATGCAGTGGGCTTCGTGATTGGAAAAGGTTCTTTTTGTTGTCATTAATTAATTAATTCAGATGGAAGGGGGTCCACGTTACTGAAAAATCAATCCCATGTGCAAAATGCCAAAATCAACTGCTGAAGTATCAGGCAGCGAGTAAACAGATCAAAAATGCAATAAATCCACTGATGCTGGGTCAGGAATCTCCCCCTTGGTTCCAAAAACACGATGCCAGATGCAGGAGTGGAATTACTGTAAATTTGTGCTATTACAAATGTGCTTCTTTTCCCTTGCTCTGTTTTCACACCACTGGCAAAAGAGAGGATGTTGAGCTCTGTGGGTTGTGTGCTGCAGAGCAGATTTCACACGGGGCTGTCACAGCTCATTACAGTTTGGTTTCCAGGCAATATTGATAAGGCAGGGGACGAGCAGGAGGTGCCACTCCTGGGCAGACCTTGCTCTTGGGCAAGACAGGAGTTGGTGGCACTGCCAAGGAGTTTGGTTTCCCAAATTCCCCAGGCAGGTCCATAAATCATCCTGAGATGGAGCCAAGGCTGCTCCCAGATCCAAGGGAATAAAGGAGTGACACTGGGTAACATTTGAAATGATTGCCACCTCCTCCCCAAACTCTCTGGGTGGATTTAATCACAATTATTTCTCCTGACTTCTTGAGTGGATTCCACACACAATGAAAGGAATCTGAAATTTCACTCTCAAGTAGCATTTTCACCCCTTTCTCTGAGTTAATTCCTTCCATGCATTTTACAACTTTATTAAAACGTCCCTTTTTATTTTTAAAGATACCATTTTATTTTTCTATATAAAATAAACTGGGCTTGGTAACAACCTCACCAAGGTTATTGAAATGCCTCTTAAAATGACACCACGCTCTCTTTTAGGATCATTTTAACTCCTTTTCCCCAGAGTTAAGCTTGGCTGCATTTCAGGGTCCTGCAGCCTTTGCAGGACTAATATTGGAGGGAATGAGAGGCAACTCCAACAAAATACATGGCAGCAGAATCCCAGAGATCCAAACCTGGGCTGGCACCAACAGGGGGAACAGAACTTGATTTTAAAATGCACATTTTTAGGAGCAAACCCAGGTTTGTATAAATGGCATTTTAGAAAATATGCATCTGATTTTGTCATGTGTGGTCTCCAATTATTTTGCCTTAAAAAAAAAATCAGGAATGTGGCATCCAGGATAAGTTTCAGAAGTACTAAACTTGTGAAAGAAAAGCAGCAGAGGACACATTTAATGGATTATTAAAGAAAAAAGGAGTGTCAGAACCCCTGACTTACCCAAATCATTGTGCTGTGACCAACAGGAATAACAACATTATTTTAGAATGGTGAAGTCAGTAAAGACAGGAGAGTCTGGATGCTCCAGGGGATTCTGTGGTGTTGAGACCAAACTGAATTCAGAAGATTTGGCATCCAAGTGAAGTTACAAATATCAGCAGCTGTGAGTTGCACATCCCATGGGAGAAATGTTTGGCATCAGGAAAACAATCTGTACATGTTAACTACAACTCCAGGGAGAAAGTATTTGAAATTCAAAGGTTAACAATTAAAATAATTGATTCCCAAACCTAAGAATGCGCTGAATTTTCTCTTTAGAGATTTTTGTTATCACCTTGATTGGTTAAGTCCTTGTTAATCCCAAAATGTCTGAATGAGGAACTCGGATAACAACAAAACATTAAAAAAATCCCTATTTTATAAACATTTCTAAACCCTCTGCCAAAGCTCAGAACAGAGCTCTGGTCTTCAGCATTATTTTAATAACAAGAAATGATGTGAGGACTGGAGAATGAGGCTGCATTGCTTCGGTCAGGAACACATGAACTCCACAATTCCAACCAAACCACACCAGAGCTGCTCAGCAGTGCTGGAATCCCACTGGGAATTACCAATCCTGATCCCCAGCACAGCTTTCACTCCTCACTGTGTCCTGAACAGAAATCCCTGTTCAAACAAAGAGTATCTGCAATAAATGAAGAGTCTCCCAGCATGGTTGGTGTATTTGTACCTGAAGAATTTCAAAGAATTCAAAACCCCAGCAAGGAGGGAGACCTGCAGGGCCCCTGGTTCCTTTTCTTACAATGGAATGGGCTCTGGGAGAAACTCAGGACAGCCAGAAGTCAAGGCAGCTCAACCCCATGGAATGAAGGACCTCAGGCCCAGCCCTGACTTCCCTCACAAGTCTGTTTTTGTCAAACCCGAGTTGTTTTGGCACTTGAAATGTTCAAGTGATGGACTGTGCAGAGGTGTGGTGGCTGGGGATCCTTCCCTGGCCTGGGGTGACATGGAAGACTTAAAACAAGGCTCTAGGAAATCTATGTGCTTTGCACTGCAAATATGCAAATATGCAAATCTCCTCAAGCAGTTAATGAGCTGATCCCTAATCTAGTGCAGAATAAAGAGAAGCAGCTGCTGCCCAGGGTTCTACAGCTCCCCTGCAATCAGGACTTCAATGCACAAACAAGGAAAGCTCAGAGGAGAAGGGGTGGCCTGAGGCCTCCTTTCTCATGCAGGTCTGTGTGCTGGACATGGAAGAAGGGCTGGAAAACTTCCTGGAGGATGCTGCACTGTGCTGCAGCACGGGATCCTGGAGGAGCTGGTCCTGCCACCTTCCCTCAGCCTCAGAGCTCCTGCAGCATCTGCAGCCAGAGGGGATCGGGCAGGATCAGGTCTGGCAGCTCCATCCAGAACTCTGGGGCTCCTGTGGATGCACAGATTTCCATCTTTGCCTTGGTAACTGGTCCACTGGGATCACCCAGTGGTGCTGGAGCTGCAGTGGGGTCATTGAAATGATTAATTCATCAGGTGTCTGCCACCTTTTAATGCTGCTGGAGATGGGTGTGGGTTTGGGTGTCCCACAAAGGACAGGGATTGCTTTTCCCAGTAACTTCAAGAGGATAATCAGATTCCAGGGTGCTGGAAACACCAGTGGTCTTTGCCAACTGGTCCAGGAAGTAGAAGAAACTGGAATATTCCAGGAATTCCTTTAGTGCTACATGCTTTCAAAGCCTGGGTTCAGCAGGCTTTGGGAGGAAAACAAGCAAATAAAACAAGTTAAAGATCCTTATTTTGGGGAAAAGAAAAATAGCTGTGACACGAAGCTGGATAAACAAATGCATGTTCAGCATCATCGTGTCAATCCCAGGGAATGTGTGAGGTGGGGAATTTCGGGAGGCTCTGCTGGAAGATGTCAGTGGTTGTACAAAATGGGCAGTGGGGGTCAATTTTCAATCCCATGGGATCTAAGGCTTCACTGACGGTGTAAAACACAAGGTCCAACCACAGAAATTCATCTCTTGGAAAGGAACTCAAGACTCAGTAGGTGAAAGAAATGATTGGTAGGAAGTAAGGCAGCAATATCTCCAAGGATTTATCATAGCTCTTGGAATCCAAAGCTTGGAATCAGCTCCACGACTTCCCTGGGAGCAGATTTTTGTCTGATATTCCCTTTTTATTGCAATTCTGACCGAGATGTTGTTGGAAATGTTCGTCACTGATGGGTGTCTGAGCCCACTCCCTCCCCTTGGATTTCATGGCTGGGATGGATCTTCTGGAGAGTTCTTGTGCACTGCTGGACTCATCAGACACCCAGAGGTGCCTCTGAGAAGATGGAACACGTGGGCAGCTACTGGGGGTACTGGGATGGAGGAACTCTACACACAGGGTCAGAGGAGGGGATTGTTTTCTGTTTTAAAGGCAGGATAAAAATGGGAGAAAAATCTGATGTCTCTACACTCCTGTTCTGTTTTGGGACTTCTAGCTGTGTTCAGGTAAAAGAGTGGGGAAAAAAAAAAAAGCCCATTCCCAACCTCCAAGCACAGAAATGATGGAGTTTGTTCCTTTTTCCTGTCCCTATTTCCCGTCTCCTGTCGCAGTTCCTGCCTGCTGGTCCTGACAAAACTGTCAGGGCTGGCTGAACTCAAGAATCACTTGGCTGCAACATTCATGCCAGGTCTAAAAATAATTCCAAACTGGAAAGTGTTTTGTAACTGCTGCAATAATTTGGGGGATTTGGCACTCTCGAGAGTTTACATTTGGTTTGTCTGAAAAAGCCATTCTGGAAAGAAATCGTTAGAATAAATCCTTTTATTCTAACCTGAAATGGAAACTGAGCTCCCAGCAAACAAATACTGGAGCTGACTTTCTGACTTTCAGTGGTTTGTAATTTTTCAGATTTTTCTTTGTATTTGTTTGTTTGTTTTTTTTTTCCCAACATGCTCACGTCGACTTTCCAGTCAATTCACCCAAATTCCAACAGGAATTGGTTTATAAATTGGTTCCAACTGGAACTGGTCATTTGGAATTTCCAGCACAGGAAATCATTTTATAAGTGCCTCGATAAGTACCCAAAATTACAAACGGATGTGTTCTAATACCTAAGGACAAGAAAAAAAAAATATGGCTATAAATGCAAACGCTGTATGAAACCCAAAAATAATCCCAAAAAAACAACCTCTATGATCGGGCAGAAACGGAAGGGCCGGGCTGGGTTTTTGCTGCCCCCTAATTAAACATCAATGACGGCGGAGTGCGACCGCGGTGTCACCGTCGCACCCGCCAAATTAACATGATCTAAATTGTTATTCCTAGCTACGTTATGGCAAGGTATCGACGGATGGATCCTGGTTTTTCCCCAGTCCCCGGACTCAGAGCCGGTGCCGCGAGTCGTGGCTGTACCCGCCGGGGGAGCCGCGGTTCCGGTGGGGTTTGTACAAGTCCTGGTAGGGGTCGGAGTACTCCTCTTCCACCAGGGGGTAGTGGTCTCGGCTGTGCTGGGAACTGGAAGACAAGCGGTTCCTGCTCTTCCGAGCCCTCTCGTTGTGGTAATTCTCGTCGGAGGTCATGAGGCCGCGGCGCTCGACGGGAGAGTTCTCCGCGGAGTGGCCGCCGTGCCTCCCGCGCTGGCTCTGCGGGGGCCAAACAAGGGCAGCGTTAATAGAGAGCCCGGGGGCTGCCCCAGCTCAGCTCTCAGCTCTCAGCTCTCAGCTCTCAGCTCCTGCCCAGCCCCAGCAGCCCGGGGGGCTCTCAGCTCCCAGCCAAGCCTGGCTGCTGCACGGCCGGGAGCGGGCCAGCTCTGGTTCCTGGAGCGGGAAGCTCGCCCTGCTGAATATATATTACATCGAGCATGAAAAGTGAGCTGATGTAGTCAGCATTTATCACTTTTCTCTGATCAGGAACAGAACATTCACGCTGCTACTCTGCTTAGGGAATGTCTAAGCGTCCGTTTCGGTGGTTTGGGAAAACATCTGAAGATGTTTGCTGGGGTTGGTTTTAAAGGTGCGGCTCTGAGCCCTGTTTAAAACCCCTCCTATGCCCAAACCAATGATGGGCTGCTCAGCGGGCAGCCAAGGGGAGGCTAAAATCCTTGGATAATAAATTCTTTCAACTGAAACACAGTATTTAAATATGCTGACAGAAAATCCCTTCCTAAGATAATTTATTCATCAGAAGCCTTTGCTCTCCTCACGTTCCCATAATGACAATGCCCATCATTTGTCACATGAACAAAATGAGTTCATGATTTTTTTGCCAGTTAATGGCACAATGAAGAAATAGCCTAAAGTAAGTATTTAGTTTGCTTTCAGCACACATTAAACCTCTCAGGAGTATCAGCACCCATCTCTCAGGACAAACTCCGTGCTGAAACTCCAGCCCCTGCTGTCTGGGATATAAAACCTTCCTCCTGCTGCTACAGCCTCTGCCTGGCGACTTTTTCCTGAATAATTTATATCCCAGGCTGGTGTGGCCGGGCCAGGGATGGAGCAGGGGGTGTGTGGTTACAGCTCCAGGTTGGTGCTGCCAGGGACACTCCTGCACAGGGGCCCTGAATGAGGGGCCCCTCTGCAACCTCACCCCCAGAAACTGGGGAGAACTCCAGCCAGGGGATGCCCAATTCTCCTCAGAGCACCAGGTTTTACTGGGGATTATGGGCAAAGTGCTTCAGAAATTAAAGGGAGGGCTGGGAGAGCTGGGAATGTTCACCTGGAGAAAGCTCCAGGGAGACCTCAGAGCCTGAAGGGGCTCCAGGAGAGCTGGGGAGGGGCTGGGGACAAGGCATGGAGGGACAGGACACAGGGAATGGCTCCCAATGCCAGAGGGCAGGGCTGGCTGGGAGATTGGGAATTGGGAATTCCTGGCTGGACTGGAATTCCCAGAGCAGCTGTGGCTGCCCCTGGAGCCCTGGCAGTGCCCAGGGCCAGGCTGGACAGGGCTTGGAGCAGCCTAGATTGGCTTTAGGGTCCCTTTGAACCCAAACCATTCTGGGGTTCCATGATTCCATGATGAATTATCCCTGTGTTTATCTGACACAGATGCAGTTTGGATGTATAATCCCCTCACCAACACAGCTTTAACTCTGTGCTCACCCCTCTGCCTTCCCCGTGGTAATTCACCTCTTGGGCATCCTGCTGCTTTCCTGAAACCCTCCCACTTCCCTGGGCTGGTTCCACATGGAGTCATGGCCCAGGTGACTTTTGATCCTGCAGTGTGATTGGAGTGACTACCTGCAGGAATGGACTTGAAACCCAATCCCTGGAGCCTAAGGAACATCTCCCCAAACCCCGAGCTATGGGATTTGAATCCATGCACTGAAACTAGGCTGGACTGTGTTTAGAGCTAACCACTCACAGAGGCAAATGACTGGTTCTGAGGAGTTACAGAATCCCAGGATGGTTTGGGTTGGAAGGGAAATTAAGGATCTAATTCTTTCTTTCTAGAATTCTAATTCTAATTCTTTCCCCTGCCATGGGCAGGGACACCTTCCACTATCCCATGTTGCTCCAAGCCCCACCCAACCTGGCCTGGGACACTTCCAGGGATCCAGGGGCAGCCACAGCTCCTCAGAGCAATAAATACTTTTCTATCCCAAGCTCAGATTTACTCTTGCCCCTCAGCTCAGCATGGAGCTCTTCCTTTAAGGAAGGCAATTCCCAAGGGTCAGGTGTGGCAGACCCAGCACTGCCACCTGTGCCCTCTGTGCCTGCTCTGGATCTGTGCCACAGAATGGGACACTCATGACCTCTGTGAGTCAGTTCAGTCAGAACTTTCAGTCCTCAGTAAACCAAAGTCCAGGCCACAGCCAGGTAAAAGTGGGAATCTCCCAAATCTGGACTTGGTGCAACAGGGACAGCCTGTCCCAGGCTCACTGCTACGTGAGCCTTTGGGCTCTTGCTTTTCTGTCCCCGAGGTACCAAGGGCATGAGGAATATAAAATCTTCCTCTATCACAAGCACCTTTGCTAGTTTAATTAGCCTGAGTGCCTTTTAATTACCACACACATCACCACAGCGAAAGCTGATGCAAATCCTTCAAAGGTTTTGAATGAGCATAAAACCTCCTGGTGGTTAAGAGGGATGGTGGGAAGTCCTTACTGTGAGACACCCATGGAAAACACCAGGGCCTGAACCCTGGTGGCACAGAAACCCTGCAGCCTGTGGTTGGGCATGGATCACTCCAGGAGAAATTTACCCCTCTGCAGAGCACCAGCACCATTGACCCCACCGAAACCCTTTGCAGTGCGGGTGAAGTGGGGATTAAGTGATGCATACCTTCAGCCAGCCCACTGCACAGGGGTGATTTTCATCTTCAGTGTGAGTTTTCCCTAAGTAAATGGAGCAACATTGCACAGTTATTGCTGGTGTCCATTGATCAGAGAGAAATAAATGCCTGAAAAAAATTCTGTGGATACACCCGGTTCTCAAAATGAAACTGAAGAGGTGAAAGTTCTGCAGATGGTATTTTATTGGCATGAAGGGATGGAGAACTGAAAGTTTAAGGCAAAGTGGAAAATGGAAACAACAGTTTACATGTGCATGTTATTATTAGTAACAGAACAGTGCTTGTGCATTCAGCCACTCAGGAGACAGTGACTTGCTGGTCCCAATAAAACCAAGCAGGGCTTTAGAAAGGTGAGTGCAGGAATTAAGCACCTTCAGGGGAAGTGCAGCTCACTCAGAGCAAAACCAGCTGGATGTTAACTGAAAACACCAAACAACAGTCATTTCCTCCAAAACTGTTACCTGCTTCCAGACACTCCACAAGCAGAGCAGACGTTACATTTGTCAGGTGAATTATTCATTAAATGTCATTTGTTCAGTTTCTATTTCTGACGTACATTAGCAAGTGACACTCCTGGAGTCCCACACACACTGAAACGTGCAGGGTTTAAAGCTCCCTGCAATCCTGAGCCCCTCAAGCATTCCCAGATATTAGCCCCAAACATTTCTGGTTTCAAACTTAATAAAGCACGTACTTCTCATTAAGGACTATTTACATGCCACGATTGAAGTGTCAAAGTTCAGCCGAGTCTGAGCTATCCCTGTGGAAAAAAAGGGTCACAATTTTTTTCAACGGGTTAAAAAAAAAAAAAATAACGTCTTTTATTCACACTCAAAGAACAAGCTTTTCCACCCAAAAGGCAGCACGTTTGAAGTTATGAGAGCAGAATAAAAGGGAGCTGATTCCTGGCTAGGAAACTGATGGTGATTTTACTTCCCACTAAAAGCAGAGCATTCCCAGCCTTCAGCACTGGGCTGAGCTCCCTCACTGCTCCCAGCCCTGAGCTGCTGTCGGTGGCCAAAGAGGGAGCAAGCAGCGCCTCAGCACGCCGGGCCGAGCGTCAGCACAGCCCCCGGCAGGGTGACCGAGCCCGGCTGCTCCGCCCTGCCCGCGGCCGCGGGGGCTTTTCCTACCTGCAGGCCGGAGATGGCGGCGGGGTACGGGGACAGGGCGGTGGAGCCCAGGTTCCTGCCCAGCAGGGGAGTCATGGGTGTGGCGCTGGACGTGTGCGTGGCTCTCCAGTAGGCCTCCAGGTACTCGGCCAGGTGCTCGCAGGCGTCCTCCAGCTGGTTCTCGTCCAGGATCACGTCGAACATGTCCTGGGCACACAGGGACACAGGGCAGTCACAGTCACGGGGGGTGTGACAGCGGGGACACGCTGCTCGGCACACCGAGCTGGGGATTGTGCGGTGAACGGGAATCTGAGTGAGGAGAGCTGGACATGGATGGGGCTTCTTACAGCAGCACGGAGTGAGGAGGGGGATGGATTCACACTGGAACACAGCAGGGACAGATGGCATTTGGGAGGGAATTCCTGGCTGGGAGGGAGGTGAGGCTCTGGCACAGCTGTGGCTGCCCCTGGATCCCCAGCAGTGTCCCAGGACACTGGGGTTGGGAGCAGCCTGGGACAGTGGGTGTCCCCGCCATGGCAGGGGTGGCACTGGATGAGGTTTGAGGTCCCTCCCAACCCAAACCATTCCATGATTCTGTGGCTGGAAAAGAAAATGCTATGGGTGTGTTTGGAAAGTGACCAAGAGCCAAAGCCCTCAGGAGTCACTGGACACTGTCCCTGGGTCCCTGGGTGTTGCATGAGCCAAAGCCCTCAGGAGTCACTGGACACTGTCCCTGGGTCCCTGGGTGTTGCATGAGCCAAAGCCCTCAGGAGTCACTGGACACTGTCCCTGGGTGTTGCATGAGCCCTGTTCTGTTCCCGGGCACAAAACTCTTCTGTTTATTTATTTCTTTCCAGTGCTGATGGCCCTAAAACCATTCCCAGAGCAGTGAAGGCAGCAGGCAGTCCTGACAGCAGCAGCATTGCTGCCTCAGGGAATTCTCCAGACACCACCTCCACCCCTGCCTGTGCTCCAACCTGCCAGAAGCAGCAGAGCCCCTCGAGAGAAACACAACCCTGTTTTCAGCAGTTCAACTTCCTATCTCATCTCGAATCTTAACTCTGCAAAATACTGTGAGAACAGCACAGGAAATGGCAAATAAGTGCAGGTGCTGTGAGTGTAAAGGGCAACCAACACCAAACCACAGGCTGCTCTCTTCCACCTGTTTTTACAGCTCTCAGAATAAGATTTAAAATAATAAAACATTTTTTTTTTAATTTATTCTCTCTTCTCAGCATGGCAGAGAAAAGTTTCCTCCTCTGCCAGCAAGAAGCAGTTTCCTTCTAATCAGAATATTCCTAATATTGCATCCCTTGGTCCCATTCAGTGTTTATTGCTCTTTTTTTGCTCCTCTTTTTATTTTCTGCTTTTACTCTTCTGCTATTCACCCAGATGTTGATGCACCACACATTCCAGTCTGTCACTCATTTATGGAAGAAGTTCTCAATTAAAACACAATTAAATTAGAAATAAGGGAATATGGTTTGCTTACACATACTCTGCTTTGGAAAAGATTGAAATGGAACACTTGGGAGTGTAACATGTGTTCTTAAATAAAGAATTAAACTGGATTTAGGACTCATAACAACTGTAACCCTTTGAATATTTCACTGCACAGTAACTCTGGACTGGGGGGCCTCTCAGGCTGTGCCTGGAGCTCATCTGGAGGAGCTGCAGCCCTGGCAGGGTCTGACCCAGAGAATAAATGACAGAGAATAAAACACTCAGGTTTTCTCCTGCAACAGTTCTGCTCATCCCTCAGCTGAGTTTGTTCTGTCTCCACGTATTTGGCAGGAAATCCTCTTTTAGGGAGATGCCTGTTTGTGAGGGTCATGGAGTAAAGCAGTTCCTCTGCAAGATGTTCTTACAAGATATATCCTAATTATATTTTAATTAACAAAAGCACTTTAATTCTGCTGCAGTATAATTTTAGGGATCTTTTAGGTTGTGTTAAATAGACCAGAGGGGTTTGTACTCTCCTTTAGCACGGGCATGAATTCAGAAGTTTTAAAAAATAATGAAGTGTTTATGAGCAGTGGATTTGAACTGTTAATGTGCAGTTTGTGTTTCCTTGAGCTCTGTCATGTTCCTGCAGTGGAGTTCCTGGAGTCCTGCAATATTCCTGGAGTCCTGCAGTGCCCAACACCAGCTCAAGCAGCACCAGGGGCAGATTAGCAAGGAATTAATAATGAAAGCAGTTCCTGAGCTCAAATATGCCCAAAGAGACAGCTATTTTTACAATGTCTAGACATGCAGCACCAGCTCATTCCTTATGGCTGGCTCTCAGCAAAGCAGCACAGTGAGGATTGCATCCTTTGCAAGGACCTTCCCTTTGAACAAACACTCCAAATTCTCCTCTTGCAGGAATCTGAGCTGCAAAAAGCAGGAGAGAGGGAGCAGTGCCTTTGCTCTCAGCAATGTACTTTTACTCAATAAAATCATGGGCCAACTTTAATGCCAAGCCAAGCCAGACTGTCAGCTCCCTGGGAGAGCTCAAAGTCAGCAGTCACTTCCTTCCCATCACCAGTGCAAAGTGCTGAGCTGGTGTGTGAGCAGCTCCTGGGCAGGGCAGGGTACAAACAGCCTCGGAGCAGGGCTGGGTTCAAGGCTGAAACCTGGGACTCTGGCATTTGGAGAGGCTTTTCTGATCCAGGTGAGGACTCACCTGGTTGCCTTCAGCACTGGAATGCAATTCCAGGACTGGGTGTTGAGGCAGAGTTTAGTGAATCTGGGATGGACAACCCAAGTGCCACAGTGCACCCAACGAGCTGCAGCAGCACACAGATCACTTCATGGAATCTGGGAATCCCCAAGAGTTGGAAGGGACCCAAAAACCATCTCATCCACCCCCTGCCATGGGCAGGGACACCTTCCACTATCCCAGAGTGCTTCAAACCCTGTCCAACCTGGCCTGGGGCACTTCCAGGGATCAGGGGCAGCCACAGCTGCTCTGGTGACTCCTCTCATTTCAGCTGACGTGAGCAAAGTGAAGCTGAGTAAGAGGAAATCACTGTACAAAGAGCACAGGAAGGCTGTGAAACTGCCCAGGGTTCTGTGTGCAGGTGCCAGAGGAAACACCTTTCACACAGGACAATGTGCAGAGGGCTGTGCTGTGTGTAAGCTCGGGGCAAACACCACAAACCCTTCAAACAGGGGCAGCTGCCACACCAGTTTCTTGGCTCAGGAGTTGGGAAGGGGTGTGTTTCAGGGGGATCAGTTTGTTCTCCAGGACAGTTACAGTTCTGGTGGGGTTAGTGGGACCTGGATGGCTCACAGGAATAACCCAGGAATTTGAAGAGATCACAAGTCAGTAAAAAATTCCATGTGAGGGATGTAACAGAGCTGAGCTCTCCAGAAGAACAGGCTGCCCGGAGAAGCTGTCACTGCTCTGCTGCCCAGAGGGGTCTCTGCACTCCCATCCCAGTATCCCACACAGATCCTACACAAAGCCACATCCAAGTCCATTCCCACTGCCTCTGTCCCACAAGCCAGGTGGGGCTTTCAGAACTAAAAGCAAATTTGAGCTGCCCTGTCCAAACCCCTGCAGAGCCTCTCCCATGAGCCTGCCCAGGAGCCCTGCAGGCCTCTGCTCTGTCAGCAGCAATTCAGGATTCCAGGAGAGGGGCAGGATCTTTGATCAGGAGGTGGGAGAGCAGGGGCTGTGCCCTGATGAGGTGACTGGGATGGCCTGGAGGATCAGGGCTCACATGCCTGCACACACCCCTTTCCCTTTCCACACAGGCCTCTGCAGCCTCCTCTCCAAACTCAGACTTTGCCCCTCTGGGACTGGAGCTGCACAAATGATGTAATTAGCTAATGAACACATCTGCTGTCCCCTCCACGTCACTCCTGCCCTGTCATCACCCTGCCAAACACCAAAACAAACCCTGGGCAGGAGATAACCAGGATGAAAGTCTGCAGCACTTTGTGTCCCACGAGTGCAGGGCTGTGTGAGCACCACTAGGGAGTGATAATGGATGGCCCCAGCTCTGCACAGGGATCAGCACAGCAGGAATCACCACAATTCCACAAAGCAGGAGCTCTTCAGCCTCTCCTCTGTACTTACTGGTGGGCATTGTGCAAGTTTATCAGCTGCCACCAACTGGACATTCAAGTGTTTGCTTTGTGACTTCCCTCTGGACTTGATCAGTCGCTGCAAAACCTGACAGGAAAAAGGGCAGAAGGTGAGTTTAAGGATCATTTATCTCCCTAAAGCTCAGCCTGACATCCCTCTGAGGGATTACCAAGGGCAGAAGCTCTCCAGAAAATATTGCCCTTGAATATCCCAAACCTTTCTGATAACCCCTCTGAGGACTGGATACATTTCCCTCTGGATCACGTTTGAGCCCTGGAAAAATTTCAAATGCATTTTTGCTTTATCCTACTTTAAGTCCTAAGTTATTTCTGACAATAGAGAAGCACGAAAATTGTATTTATAGAGAATTATCTGGATTGCTGGATGGACTGTAGCACAGCAGCAGGACATTATAGCACTTTTTTCCCTTTTCAGGTACAGATTCCACACCCTGCCCTCCAGGTCCCTCCTGGATTTTAAGGTGAGGAATTACCTTTGGAGAGGACACCTTCACATGGACAATAATTGGTGCTAGAGATGTCTTGATAAGCTGTGCAGGGTGATTTATAGTGTCTGCATCCAGGACAACCAGCTGTAAGGACCTGGCCAGCTCAAAGATTCTTTCAATCTCACTCTGCACTTCAGCTGCAAAGGAAAACAAAGCAGGTGAAACCACTGAACCCCAGAGCACTGGGATAAAAATATCCTCACCCACTTACTGCCACAGACTCCACATGTGAATTGATGGCACTGCCATCAAATAACCTGTTACTGTACCTCTAGTGCAAGCAGTCACTCAGGATGGCAAAGATTTGGAATTGGGGTTCTTTATTTTTAACCAAACCCAACTCCTCTTAGTTCCTGGGATGGTGTCCCAGAGAGCAGGACATTGGAATGAATGTAATATACACAAATTCCCACCCTTGTGCAAGAAAGAATCACACAATCACAGAACCAGCAAGGTTGGAAAAGACCTCCAAGATCATGGAGTCCAAATAAAAATTCCTCAGGCCACTGTTCTCCACAGGAGAGGGGCAGGGCCCAATGTCTCACAGCCAGACAGCAAAATTCAGCTGTAACTGCTCAACACGAAACACAAAACTGGTCCCAGGGTCAGGAATGACATTTCCTTGGCTGGACAAGTGAAAGCTCTTTGGCTCCTTGTGATGTGGAATTAAAAGGACAGGGCTGGGAAGGAGGAGGAGCTGGGAGGCCAACTCAGGATTCTGCAGTAAAATGCTGTGGACACATTTCAATCTGCAGAACTGATGTGATCTTGGGAATGGCTGGAGCTGAGCCAGGGCAGGGTCAGGATGGATTTCAGGGCAAGGTTCATTTCAGTAAAATGCTGTGGACACATTTTCAATCTGCAGAACTGATGTGATCTTGGGAATGGCTGGAGCTGAGCCAGGGCAGGGTCAGGATGGATTTCAGGGCAAGGTTGGGTGTTGGGAATGGGCACATTCCCGAGGCTGCCAGAGCTCCAGGAGTGTTTGTGTGGGAATTCCCTCCCGGGAATGCCAAGCTGGGATTGTTGGGGTGTCTGGATGCTTGTGGGTCCCCTCCAGCTCAGACTGCACGATGTGGAAGGCTGGAATGGTGCCCCTTGGCTGCTGTGTGCAAGCACAGCCTGAAGTGCCCTGTGCCAGGCCTTACCCAGGCTGGACCTGGTGTTGGAGCGCTCGATGATCGCCCTCTTGCTGGGGTTGTTGAGCACAGACCTCTTGGCCAGGGAGATGTCAGCTGTCACTCTGGTGATGGATATCCTGGGAGGAGAGCACAGCACACACAAACACAGGAGTGGGATTTCCAGCCACAGCCCATTCCAAAGGGCAAGCATGCTCAGACACGTTTCCAGATGAGTTATGGCATCATTAAGGAACAACTGAAGAGAAGTGCTGGCCAACTGGGAATATTTCCTGTTCCCTGAGCTCTGGGATGGGGTTCCTGCTATTCTCCTTAGTGCATTGATGAACTTTTCTCCTCCCAGCTCACTCATCTGCTGCATGAATTTACACAGTGCCAGAAATGGGAGGCTTGGGGCACTCAGAGCAAGGAGCTGCAATGTAGCAGCACTTCCTCTTCCCTCAGAGTTGCAGCAGGAGCAAAAACCCAGCCCAGCTGACAGGGAGCTGTGCCAGGGGCTGGGATGGGCAGGAGAAAAGGAAGTGGAGCTCTCTGGGCTGCTTCAACTCAAGTTTAATTTCACTGCACCTCTTTAACTTAAGGCAGGTGGTTTATTCACTTCATCTGTCAGTGAGTTAGGAAGACACAAAATGTTACAAAGCAAAGACCACACAAATCCCTTCATGTAAAATCCATTGAGGAGGCCTGGGATGAGCCAAGGAGGCAGGAAAAATGCAAAGAAAGCAAGCTGGGAATGACCAGCAGCTTTTGCACAGAACCTAAGATTTATGCAGCTCTAAGTGAAATTTTCAGCTGCAGGGTTAAAAAGAAGGGCAGTGATTTTTCAGTATAATACATAAATAAATGCATCCCCAGAAAATCCAGTAGAGGCCAAAAGTAAAAATGAGTTTAAACCAGAAATGAATGGATTGTGGGTCTTTGGCTCACTGGCCAGCAGGGGAAGTTGCAGTTACAAAGGAAGGAGCTGGCAAAGCCAAGGGGACTCAGGCAGGGAAGGAGTCAGGTCTCTCTGATGCCTTTGCAGAGGCTCTTCCTTGGACACTCAGCTCCTTTCTTGGTAACGTGGACCTCTCCCAAAAGTGCAGAAAGAGATGGAAACAAAGAAAGAAAAAAGAAAAGGGAGGGAGGAGAAAGACCACAAAGGCACAGAAGTTGGCAGAAGGAGCAAGAAGCAGCTTTTCCCTGAGTTCCTCAGAGCTAAAATCAATGGGCTCAGGCTGCTGGTGGCACCGAGCTCTCCACTGCTGAAATCCCACACTCCCACCTGATCCAGCTGCCAATAGTGCTGATGGAATTGGCATTTCCAGAAAACCACTTGAGCTGAGCAGCTCAGACCAGGGCAGGAGAGGAGATACTTTGCACAGAAGTTGATCATTAAATGTTCTCTCTGAGCTGTTTAGGGATCAGTTCAGCACTGCCACCTCCTCACTCCCCAAATCCATAACTCCTGCTCCAGCTCTTCCACAGAACATCATTTTCCCTGCCCTGGTGGTGCCCATGGTTTGGGTATTTCAAACCTGACTTGGTGTTAAATATTCCCAATAACAGCTTCTTTTCCCAGCTGGAATATCCTGAACTAACTGGGGAGGGCAGAACATGCCCAAGATGCAGCAGACACCTCCAAGGACTGAGGTGATGCCATGGGCCAAGCCAGTGCTCCTAGCAAGGAAATCCAAATTATCCCCTACAGCTCACCAGGAAATGCTCCAGCTGAAAATGAACTCTCCTTACAATTCTTTTTCTGTGTTTTATTTCTCAGCACTTCCTTCTTCCAATCCTGTTCAGTATTTTTGCCCACTTAAGGCAGTCAAAATAAAATCTCATATAAGGAATATTTCAGAGCTGATTTTTCTTAGGTGTTGGGAAGACACTGAGACAGAATTCTTGTGTTAAACTAAGAAATTCTAGCCCAGCCATGGCAGAAATGCAGACATGTGCACCCCTAGTAATGCATGAGCTGTGTCCCACTCTTCAGTGGTGACACAAAGCCAGAAAATCAGCTTGGATCATGCAGCAAACCCTCTGTCATAAAAAAAAAAATAAAATAAAATAACTCATTGAAATGTTAGTAACACATGGGCAAAGCAGCATGAGAAGGACAGAGTTTCTCACCTCCCATCAAACCTGTGCTTCAGGAAGTCAAAGAGAGCTTTCTGCATCATGTCTGTCACCTTGGCAGAGGGGAGAAGATTGAGCAGGGGGATGGACAGGGAGAGAGAAAGAAGCCAAAAGGAAGGAGAGAGGTGAGTAGAAGGCAGGGATACAGCCAAGAATCAACACCCCTGATGGGCAGAACCATCCCAGTGCCATGCTCCTGTAATAAATCCACAGAAGTTTCCTGACTCACTGCTCCCAGTGCAGAGCTGTCAGTCTGTGTGCTCCTGCCCTGATCCCTGACCTGCCCTGAGCATCCCTCACCCCCTTCCACATCCAGCACCATCCCCAAAGCTGCCCAGCACAGCACAGCACAACCATGTGGGATGTTTGTTGGGCAGACCACTTGGGCTCTTCCTACACAACACTGTTAGAGTGGGCTTCAGACTTCAGGGATGAGATCTGTCATGCTGGGGGATTGTTCTCAGAGAGGGATAACAGCAAAAAAATGGGATGTTCCCACTGCTGGACATGGGAACACATCTGAGATGCTCAGCCTCAAGAGCTGTCATCTCTGCCATCTGATTTATTGAGCAGCTCCTTGTCCTTTCCAGGACAACTCAGGCTGACAATTATTATCTGCCAGTCCAGGCAGGAGCTTCATCAAAGCCCCCAGGCCTCTCTGCCAGTTTATTCCTCTCCTTCCAACTGATTCCTTCAGCTTTTAGCCAGAAAAAAGTAGTCAAAATCATTTCCCCCAAGTAAAATGAGGCATTTTTGTTATTGAAATTAATATTCTGTGTTACCATTTCCACACATTTGTATGTTCAAGGAGCTGGGTTTAACGTTGTTTTCTTTAAAAAAAAGAGCCAGGGTGGCAGATCTGAAGAGGTTTTTATGAACAGCCAGCCTCTCTCCCCTCCAAACTCGAGAGGTAAATTGATCTGTGGTGCAGCACAGGGGGGATTTGCTCCTGTCCAAAAACTTCTCCATCAAATGAAGAGGCAGAGGGCAGAACATGAAGTACCTGCTCTGCTGAGCTGCACCTTCAGTCAGTCACTCTCACATAACAACAATGCCAGAACACTGCCAAGGCTGTCACCCCCCCCCAAAAGAACCATTCCAATATCTTTAATAATATCCTATCAATTACTGACAACATTAATTAAGCTTAATGAAGTGTATCCTTGATTTTATGTTCATTTATTTCCTGGTTCAGCACTTCCCAGATGGTTGAGCTCCCCAGACTGAAAGTCTCTGCTGGTTTAGCACGTGGTAAAAGCTCACTTGAATCTGCAGCAGCCTGAAAAAGGCTGTCCTGGTTCTCTGGGCATGTTATCCTGCCCACTTCCAGCTCTTTCAGGAGGGTTAAAGGTTTCTTTGCACAATATTTGAATTTATTAATAAAGTGAAAAAAGGAGAACACCAAGGAAGCTCCTTCAAATGTTTTGCTAATTAAGTTCAAAGCATGGGCTGGTTTGATGAACATTTTTCATGTGTGGAGTCCAGCTCATTAATTTGACTGCTTGCAGCAGACACAAATTCCCTTTTTAACTTGATTTCATCAGGAATGAGTGCACTGAAAAGAATGGATTTGCACTGTGGTTGAGACAGTACAAGTTTAGAAGTAACTCTCAGCTCTCACAGAACATTTTGGTAATTATTTAAGCTAAAACACTTGAAATCACCATAAGCCAGTTGCACTGAGCCAGACACAGAATTACTGAGGATGATGAGAGATAATGAAAGCTGAATGAATTGCAAACACCTCAGTCCATACCTCATAGCCTTTGAGTGATGGGCCCACCAACACCACAGGTCTCATGGATGGCACTACGTCATAGGGAGGAATGTGTTCTGTCTAGAGGGAAAAAACAACCCTTTAGATCATCAATCAAACCACATCCACAGGGAGCTCCTGGCAATTAGGAATTGGAAGGAACTAAAATGGAAACAAAAGCATTACTTACCACTTTTTGTTTCTGTTTTGCTGGAAGACCAAATGAGAACTTGGTTAAAACACACCCAGGCAACCAGAAATCCCTTTGCCAAAGCACTTAGGTTTCACTCTGTGCACCTCACCCTGCTCAGGCCTAAACTGGGCAACCTGTTCATTAAACTGGGCATTCTATACATTGAATTGGGGAATCTGTGCATTGAACTGGACATTTTATACACTAAACTGGGCATTTTATACATTAAACTGGGCAATCTGTGCATTAAACTGGGCATTCTATACATTGAACTGGGCAATCTGTGCATTAAACTGGACATTCTATTCAGTAAAATGGGCATTCTGTGCATTAAGCTGGGCAATCTGTGCATTAAACTGGACATTCTATACATTAAACTGGGCATTTTATACATTAAACTAGGCATTGTGCATTAAACTGGGCATTCTGGAGCAGCTGCCACTGTCCCCAAGGTTTTTTCCCAGCCCAGAAATAGATGTTCTCCTCCCCTGTGCATGCAAACACTGCTGGAAAACATCTCAGGAACTCAGCAAAGGGGAAAAGCTGCTCAAGTAGGGTTTTTAAACCATTTTTAAACCATTTTTAGCAGGGGTTTCTTAAATCAATCCTGTCTCACCTGTGGCTGTAGGTGTGGCTCGAAACGTGCCAGAAACCATCTCTCCAAGGCTTGAAGAAGAATTCCCACTGGATTTCCTACAGCAGCAGAAAGAGCTCCATTAACACCAGGCACCCCAAAATGTGGGAGGTTTTGGGGAGGAATCGTTCCATGAGGAATCACAAGGTCATACAACCATAAATGACTCTAACTAACAAAGCTAAAAATTAACTGTTTTATCATTCTAATATGGAATTTATCATACAAATCCAGGAGCATCTCACTGAACTCAGTGATTTCTCTGTAGATTGAGACTGGCTGCCTGTGAAGTTGTGTCAAAATTTTTTAGAAGAAATTTGGATTCTGTTCAACCATTCTGAAAGCTTTGCCCAGGTTTATCTCCCAGACCTTTTCCCAGGGATTTGTAATCTCCAGGTCTGGCAGGGTGGACACTCAAAAACCTCAGGCTGGAAGGTGAAGAATAAAGGATGACAAAGCTGATCTTACAAAGTCTGACAAGTCTGGTTTGGGCCAAAATGGAGAGAAAAGAAAAAAAGGAAGAAAAAAACCCCCACAACCTAAGGAAAGCTGGGAAAAATCAGGGAGACTTCGAGCACCAAGTTGACTTTAAGGCCACGGGCTCCCAAAACTCTCAGAAATTCCTGTCATTCTCCCTCCCTGCTCTTTCCTGAAATCAAACCCATTTTTTTGTTTCTCATCACCCCGCATCTCCGCAAATCCGCCCTTCCACCGGGAATCCCAAATCCAACACTGCAAATGCCCTGCAATAAAGCAGCAGCAGGTGACCTTTGGAGATATTGCCTGCTGTGAGGAAGGTGTGAGGAAGGATTGGAAGTGATTTGCAAAGGTCAGGGCGCTCTCACCCTCCGTGGAAGCGGCCCCTCTTCTGCTCCTGCTGGATGCGGATGTTCTCCAGGCGCAGCGGGCTGGGGATGAAGCCGATCTCGCAGCCCTCCTTCACCAGCCTCCCTATCCACCAGTCGTTGTTGTATTTCTGCAACACAGGAAAGCTCCTGGCTACTCCAGCTCCCAAATCCCCCTCCCTTTGTTAGCCACGCTCTGTAGCCCTGGTTGGTGCTGTGATGTTTGGGTTTCTCTGAAACTCTTTTCCCAGAGAGTTTTCTGCCAACCAGAGACACGTTTTCCTGACTGTGACCTTTGTTTGCATTCCTTTCCCTAGGAGGGACTTCTCCTTGCTGTCCCTCTGCTCTGACCAATGTCATTGAAGAAGTTTGTCTTTCTTTCACCAACTGAGTTTTTCTCTGTAGAACAGCATAAAAGGGAAGAAATTACTGGAAATAAAAGGAGTCACTGTCAGCCTTCTGAGTTGGAATCTGTGTGTTGTGATCTTTAACAGCATCACACACTCCTCAGTTCCACACTGGATATTCACTCCCAGTGTGAGACCAGAGCACCGAGGCCGTTTCTGTAGCCCTGGTTGGTGCTGTGATGTTTGGGTTCTCTGAAACTCTTTCCCAGGCACTGTTCTGCCAACCAGAGACACGTTTTCCTAACCATAACCTTTGTTTACATTCCTTTCCCTAGGAGGGACCTTTTCCTGATGTCCCTCTGGTTTGACCAATGTGATTGAAGAAGTTTGTCTGTCTTCCACCCCTTGGGTGGTTCTTTGTAAAACAGTATAAAGGGAAGAAATTCCCAGGTAATAAAGATTGGAGTCATTTCAGCCTTCTGACCTCGGAGTCCGTGTCATTCGTCATCTTGAACAGCGTCACGTTTCCCTTCGGCCTGTCCCTTGCTGATTTAATTTCAAGGTTGATTTAATGAGCAGAACTCATTTCTTTGAGCTGAGGCCACCAAACAAGCTCCCAGGAGCAAACATAAAAATAACACCTTCAGCTTCCCATCAAATATTGCTCGTCAGATTTAATGGTCTAGACAAAATATCACCACTTTCCCTTCCTCCTTTCCAGGTATTTGTAGGGATGTTATTAACAGGTTATGACAGATTAAGAAAAATTCACCTTTAGAAAGAAACTTTAATATATACCTAAAGGATAGCATTTTATCATTGACCTTTAGTAACATATATTCTTCTGCTTTATTGAAAGTCTGGTCTGTCCCTAATGATGGCAAGATGAAAAGCAGGATCCTGGTGGACACTGGAGTGGAAAAAGATTTGTTGCAGCTGCTGCCAGCAGAGCTTTTGAAGAAAAGTATCTGAAAAGCCTCTCCTCTGTTCTGCTTCATTAGGCAGCTCAGTGTTCAAAAGAAACATTGCTTTTCACAACTGACTCTGGAGTCATTAAGAGCAGCACGAGTGAATGGGTTTTGTTTGCCTGCCTCGAGGAAAAAGCCATCACAGAGATCTCATCTTCAGGATCGTCCCTGCTCCTGGCTCCACATTTGCAGGCACTTCAGTTCCTGCAGGAGCACAGGAACACCGAGTCCCTGCTGTGAAAGGTGCAGCAGTGCCTGGTGATGACTCTCAAACACAGAGCCCCACCAGTGAAAAATAAATGGGTTTTTAGCAACCCAGATATTTGAACATTAACCCAATCATAAATATTAACATGTAATAAAAACCAAGGGAATGCAATCCTCATACCCTGAAAAACCTCTTTATCCTCTTCTATAGATTCAGGCAAGAGGTTCCATTATTTTATCATTCCAACTAAGTATTTATTCCTCCTGCTGTTCTGACCTTGATTCAGACAATGGCAGCGAGCAAAGCTTTCTTTGAAGTATGTTAAATTACAGAACTACTGCCAGTGTGTGAACCAGACAAATCCTTCAGCATTCAGCATCCTGCTGTTGGCAATCAGTGATCTGAGAGGTCGTGGAGTCCCCATCCCTGGCAGTGCCCAAGGCCAGGTTGGGCAGGGCTGGGAACAGCCTGGGATAGTGGGAGGTGTCCCTGCCCAGGGCAGGGGGTGGCACTGGATCAGCTTGAAGGTCCTTCCCAATCCAAGCCTGACTCTGTAAAACCAATCCCTGCACAACCTGAGTTCCAAGGGCACTGCCTGCTCCATTTTGGCTCTAAAGGTACAGCCTGACCAAGGGAATGTTTCTCCATGGACCTCTGAGCAATGCCTCTAGACATGGGATCAGAATCAGCCCCCCTGGAGAGGGACTGGGGACAAGGGCTGGAGGGACAGGACACAGGGAATGGCTCCCACTGCCAGAGGGCAGGGCTGGCTAGGAGATTGGGAATTGGGAATTCCTGGCTGGGCTGCAAGTTCCCAGAGCAGCTGTGGCTGCCCCTGGAGCCCTGGGAGTGCCCAAGGCCAGGCTGGACAGGGCTTGGAGCAGCCTGGGACAGTGGGAATGTCCCTGCCCATTTAAGGTCCCTTCCACCCCAAAGCAGTCTGGGTTATGCTGAGAGCCTCTGAACACACAAATGCCAAGGCTGCAGTGAGGAACACAGATTTATCTGCATTAGGTCATTCCCTCCCCTGTGTTACTCTGTGCGTGGGAGGAGCACATTCCCTCCCCTGGTTGCCATGCTCATGATTCCTTCTGCTCTGTCAGGAATTGTTGCCATTTCATCCTTGAAGCAAGCACACAATGTATAGTTTGGAGGAGACAGATGAGACATACAGGACAGGTCCTCAAAATAGCAGCTCCTCACTCACTGCCAGAGGGGTGACCTGACTTTGTACCCAGCTTAGCAACATGCCAAAACCTGGAACCATTGTTCTGGTCCAGATCACTGACAAACAAATCCTGTTTGCAGCATGGGGGAACCATTCCCCAAATCCTGCTGAGCTACAGCTCCAGGCAGGCTGCACCAGTAAGCCAGATGCTTTACAGCTTAGTGCCAGTGTGATCCTGGGTTTTTAGACCTTGGAAGACAACTCATGGAATGCCAAGACAGGGATTTGGGACACTTGTCTGGAAAAACATCCAGGGCAGCATGACAGGAGCTTAGAGTGTGCAACTCAATCAGTGCCCTGACAATAAAGGTGGCACCATGTCCAGGAAAACCAAGATTAAGAACTGGAAAAAGGCAATTTACTGCCTTTCCCTCTCAGGGAGAGGAGATGTGAAACAACTCCCTGTTCCAGCACCAGAGGAGGGGCAGCAGCAGGTGTTTTCCTCCTGAATGTGCTCTGTCTAAGGGAGATCAGTGCTCTGGAGTGATGATGAACACGTGTTCAAAGAAAGACACAGATGAGCACTGAACACCCCAAAATAAACCCAAAATGCAGAGATGAAAAAGTGCTTTTGCAAGCTGCAAGCCTCTGTACCAATCCACAGCACAACAGGGGGTTATGCAAATGTGGAGGGCTCACTTCAGATAAAAAATTGCAGAAAATATGCTCAGCATGCAATAAAATGCAATTTTCTCTACCAAAGCCATACTCAGGGCTCATTTATTCCCATTTTTTTCCCTTATTTTGCATCTGTCCTCTTCAGGATTTTCTTTGCTTTCTGTGTTATCCTAAGTGTTACTTCCTCTCTGGAAGGGAGCCTATCTAGTGGATTTTTGAAGACCTGGTGTGACCTGGTGCTGCTCCATGGAATCCTTTGTGCTCCATGAAATCCCTTTTCTACTGCACCATCTCTGATCTGTCACAAACTTTTTCTGATGAAAAGAATCTGAACCCACCCCTTCACAGGGTATTGTTTCCTTCCTGTGATGAAATTCCAACGTGTTGGTAACACCAAGTGCTCCAAAAGGGCAGGATAAGCACCCCAAGGTGCAGGAGTTCCATGAGGGATGAAGAACCACCTCATCCCCACTGTGCCCTCCTGCCCCTTCTCAGCACTCCTGGATATGGCTCAGCTGTTCAAACCAAAGCCCTCAGCCTGTACAAAGATCCCTTTCTCCTTGGTTTTACCTCTTTAATGTGGAGGAAGTCCTTGGCATCGAAGGAGATGGCAGTGCTTGGGACAGGAACATCTTCATCCAGAGCCCCACAGTAACTCACGTTGGTCTTGACAGCAAATGCTACTGGTTTGGACTACAAACAGAAAACCACATCAAAAACACTGGGAACTGCTCACCCATAAAAATTCAGCCCTAATAATTTCAGCCAGGCCAGCAGAGTTCAGCTCCCTGGAGAATTTCCCCATTCAGAGGAGAATATTTACACTGAATTCCCCAACCATCTTCTCTGCAGATATTCTGACTCGACAGCCAAAGTGTTTCAAAAGCAAGTGTGAATTTGAACAGCAGGCAGAAGGTAACTGGCACATGATTTAGTGCAAAGAACACACCTTGGCCCTCTCGAGCTGGATGGCTGCTTGCTGCTCCCTTTCCTGGCGGATTGCTTCCCTGTCCTCTTCCAAAGAGACATCAGAGTCTGAGGGTCTGCTCGTGTACGAATCTGCTGAGCCCTGAAAGGAAATCCAGGTCACTAAGAAAGCACAGGTAAGGAACAGAAATCCCCTCCCCAGTCAAATTTAACCTTTAAAATCATTTATTTCTTCTTTGGGTTTTTTGAGTGCGTTTTCCAAAGGCAAAAATCTCCTTCACTTTTTTTACTGACACAGTGAAATCCAGCTCAGGCTCATCCAAAAGTCTTTATAACATTCATATCCTGTTTGACAACCTCAGACTCAGGATTGTCAAGGGTTAGGTCACATCAAATATAATTAAGGAATTATAAAGCTTGGTTTGAATCATCCCTCCCCATGAATATGCTCCATTGTGTAAGGGCTTTGTTCTCATTCACACAGAGCTTTGTTCTGGGCTTCCAGGGGGAAAAACTGACAAAAATGACATTATTAAAGCTGCTCAACAGCTCTGTATTGATATGACACGAAACCAGCACGTTCAGGCAGCAGCAGAGAGCATCAGTCTGTGAGGGAGGAAAGGTGCTGCCACAGTTGGATGTTTTTGCCATTTTTTGGACATTTTTCAGGATACTTGGCAACCCCTGAAGGATACCTGGCAACCCCCTCTCTTTGCAGAGACCAGCCTGATGCCAGCATCCCACACCCCTGATCTTTATGTGTGTGAGGCCAGTGGAAAAACAGGGCTTGAACCCTGCAGAACAGGGAGTGTTTGCTCCTGATCAATCTGTGGCTCTGTGTGTTCCAACAGAGCCACTCTGCAGCATTACATGCTTATTCATATTTTTGTTTTCCTTACATTGATTTATAGCCTGCAGCACAGACACTGTCCAAGTCAATATTCCTACTGTCCATGTAAAGTCACATACTCTTAAATATTGCTGTGAATACATGGCCATTGCTGGATCCCTGTCCATCCCTGCAAATCCCTGTCCATCCCTGCAAATCCGTGTCCATCCTGTGAATCCACATCCATCCTGTGAATCCACATCCCTCCTGTGAATCCACATCCATCAGAAGACTTCTGGCTGAGAACCACTGATGAGCCTGTGCTCTTTTCCTTGTTCCACACTCTCATCTTGGCCTGTCACTAGGAAAGGAAGATTTCCTCCAGGCCAAGAACAGATCTGCCAACAGGAGCTTCACCCACAGCTGTGATTTTAAACACACCAGAAAAGTCCTTCCAGCACCTATGGAGAGCTGGGAAGGGCTGGGAAGAGCTGGGAAGACACAGGAGTTCAGGGTTCTGAGCTGGATGAAGTGGAGCATGCCCAGGCTGAATGCTGGCATTAGAGGCTGGCAGCAACTCAGCTTTTCCCAGCTGGGAAAATGCACATCCTGCTCTTCCTTCTGCTTCCTTCGGGATGGAGCAGAGACCAGGGAACTAAACAGCCACAGTGCTTGGCCAGACCTCACTGCAGACACCTCTCAATGCCTGAGCATTTCCCCTTTCCATGGGGAAATTCCTGCTGTGCCCACCCTGAGCTCCCCTGGCCCAGCCTGAGGCCGTTCCCTCTCCTCCTGTCCCTGTGCCCTGGGAGCAGAGCCCAAATCCCCCCCGGCTGTGCCCTCCTGGCAGGGAATTCCAGAGAGGGAAAAGATCCCTCTGGATCCTCCTTTTCTCCAGGCTGAGCCCCTTCCCAGCTCCCTCAGGAATTCTCCAGCCCCTTCCCAGCTCCCTCAGGAATTCTCCAGCCCCTTCCCAGCTCCCTTCCCTTCCCTGCCCACGCTCCAGCCCCTCAGGGTCTCCCTTGCTGGGAGGGGAAAATCAAAATTTGGGAGAAAACGTGAGGGGAGAAAAAAGTGAGGGAAGTTTGTGAAGGGCTCTGCTGCAGAGCTTTTCCTTCTGGATCCTCCTTTTCTCCAGGCTGAGCCCCTTCCCAGCTCCCTCAGGGATTCTCCAGCCCCTTCCCAGCTCCCTCAGGAATTCTCCAGCCCCTTCCCAGCTCCCTCAGGAAGTCTCCAGCCCCTTCCCAGCTCCCTTCCCTTCCCTGGCTCCAGCCCCTCAGTGTCCCCCTTGTCCCCGAGCTGTCCCCAGCCCTGGAGGTGCCCCAGCAGTGCCAGCACAGGGACGGGCACTGCCCTGGGGCTGTGTCACACCGGGGCTGGCACAGCCCAGGGGCCTCTTGCCCACCTGGGCCCCCCTGGTTGTTTATTCCTTCAGATCTGACGTGATCCAGCGTAGCTCCATGAGGGAATTTAACAGGAGCAGACCCCTGTGCCGGACACCCAGTGCCCACACTGGTTTTTACTGGGCTGTGTTTGAACAGTGACTTATTTCCTGCTGTCAGCACAAACCATCCTCAGGCAGAGCAGCTGATGCTGCCAGGCCACCCCCGGCTGCCGTGGCAGGCTGAGCAGTGCCCGTGTGCCAAGAGCTGGGGATTGGTACAATCCCAGCCGCATGATCCCGGCGCTCCCGAGCTGTTCCCAACAGCCAGTGGCTTATCTGGGAGATGCAGCCCCAGGACTGTGACTCACACCGGGCTGAGCTGCAGCATCACACTGAGAAGCAAGGCACCACGCTGCAAATAGCAGCAAGAGGGGCAGAAAAGGAGCCAAGCTTGGATTGGGTTTTGGGTTCTGTTTGAAATGTTTGATGGGAGATCAGAACTATTGCCAGAAATATTGTGGAGTATTGACAGAATATTGCCCAACAATCCGACACAAACACTGCTGTCTGCTCAGCACCAAGTGCAGGGAGTGCTGCTCTGACAGCTCCTACTTGCTGAAACTGCAATAGGGAAGGAGAGGAAAGAAAGAGGAAAGCCACTTCCCCTCTTTTTTTGTACAGCAAGATGTTCCTAAAGGAAGAATTTCTTAATGGAAAGGGTGGCCAGACACTGGAAGGGGCTGCCCAGGGAATGGTGGGGTCTCCATCCCTGGAGGTGTCCAGGGAAGGACTGGATGTGGCACTCAGTGCTCTGGGCTGGGGACAAGGGGAGGGTTTGGGCACAGGCTGGATTCAATCTTGGAGGGCTTTTCCAACCTTGCTGATTCTGGGATTCTGTAAAAAGACCCTTTAACTTCCATTTTCACATTGCTCAGAGCAGCAGTCTGGTCACTGGGGGATATCACCTGTGCCCACAGTTCCACACATAATATTTGAGGACCAATTATCAATCCCACCCTTACCTAACCCCAACCCCACGAGCCTCTGGGAGACAGAGGAACATTGTCAAGTGGGGCTTCAGGGAGTTCAAGTGACACCAGATTGGGCAAATTGAAAGAAATAGCCTTTTCTAGATAATTACATTATTCAAGGCAATGAAAGACTCGTTGCTTACTTCACAGCCTTTATACTTTGGGCTCCTGTAAATTAATTTTTTGTGAGATTTATTAATTATTTTCTCCCTCTCTCATCAATTAATGTAATTCAGCTTAAGCTATAAACATGGAGGTTTGAAGCAATCCCAAAAATGCCAGGAAGAAGAGTAAAGCAAAATGAACAGTGGGTCTGTTTATTTTTATTCTCCTGCTCCCTGACTGTCTTACAGGTGAGGCTGCTGGGGGAGGTGGAAAGGGTGACACAATATTCCTGGTGAATGGGGATGGCCTAGCATTTTAAGGAGGAAGAGGTGACATGAATCCTCTTCCTGGACACTACAATACCCAGCCACATCCAGCCTTTGTGTTCACTGAATGAATAATCAACCTTTAGCTGTTCCAGCTAAAAAATAAAGGCTTACTGAGCTTGCAAATAATTTTTCCCCAAGTGCCATAAATCCACAGCTCCGGATTGCTCTGCCTCCATCCCTAAGGAACGCTCTGTCACTCTGCTTGTGCAATTAAAGCAGCAATCCATTAGCATCCCCAATCAGCCAGATGACAGGCAGCCTCTCCTGAAAAGATTTAGGGTGCTGTGGGGTGCATCCTAACCCAGAGAGCCTTTGGTGACACATCCCTGCTCACAAAGAGCTCCTGCCTGCTCCCTGAGGCCAGTGCCTGACTGCAGCCCTGTCCCCAGGCAGGGGGTCCAAAGGTCCAGGACTCAGAGATTACCCAGGAGACCAAAGAGCTGAAGCAGAGGTTGCTCCAGTGCTTTTAAATTGGTCAGGAGCTCAATTAAACATATTTTAGCAGAAATGGAATCATGGATCCCAGACTGGTTTGGGTTGGGAGGGACCTTACAGCTCATCTCGTTCCAGGCCAGGGACACCTTCCACAAGCCCAGGCTGCTCCAAGCCTTGTCCAGACTGGTCTTGGACACTTCCAGGGATCCAGGGGCAGCCACAGCTGCTCTGGGAACCTGTGCCAGTCCCTCCCCACCCTCCCAGGCAGGAATTCCCAATTCCCAATCTCCCAGCCAGCCCTGCCCTCTGGCAGTGGGAGCCATTCCCTGTGTCCTGTCCCTCCAGCCCTTGTCCCCAGTCCCTCTGCAGCTCTCCTGGAGCCCCTTCAGGCCCTGCCAGGGGCTCTGAGGTCTCTCCAGAGCCTTCTCTTCCCCAGGCTGAACACCCCCAGCTCTCCCAGGCAGTAAGCTTCTTCCATCAGCCCTTCCTCTCTTTCCCCCAAGACAAAATCATCACAAACTGGAGCCTGAACTTGAAAAAAGCCCAAGTGTCCTCAGCCCTCTGCAAGTTCCCAGGAGAATCGAGGCCACATCCCTCCCTGACGAGTTCCCAGAGCCCTGAAGGAGATCCTGACACAGCACAAGGAGAACAAACAGGCACAGGGATGGCTGCAGGGCCATATGCTGCCATATGCCACGGATGTTCCAGAAATCACTTTCAAAACCCCACAAAACCCACAGCAGAGTTATTCCTTGGGGGAGCAGCTCACTCCAAGCCCCAACACAAAGATCTCCCTGGTCCAGGTGCACAAGAGCAGGTTTAACTCACAGGTTACTACTACAAGTATGTCATGGAGATGGGGGTCACAGAAAGTCAGTATTTACTCATTTTTACATGAAAACAAGAACCAGAAGCTGAGGATTTAAGAAACCCCCACGTTTTAAATACCAGTGGCCACCACGGTTGGTGCTCATCTCATCCCAGCACCCAGGGTGGGCAGCTAAATTTAATTACTGGGCCGGTGATGTAATTAATTAAAAGGCAACTACGAAACAGTGGGGAGCTCTTCCTTTGGCATGAAAACCTTGCTGTGCTGCAGAGGAAAGCAGGGCCAGGAGAATCTGTGTGTGCCCAGGGAAATACTGCAGAGTCCCACCCCAGACTGGAGGGAGCTTTCCCTGGGAGCTGCAGGGAAAGCAGAGCAGTTATTCCCCTGTGGAAAGGGAATTCTGCTTTAACATCCTCTGGAATTGTTAACATCCCCCTCCAATGACAAAATCCATTCCAGTCCTGCAATGTTAAACAGGGAGGTCCAGGAGCAAAGAGGTTCAGTGGGACTTCTCCACAAATTCCCATGTGGATGTGGTGCTGCAGTCCAAGCAGGACAAGGTTCAGTTCCCAAGCAAATGATTTTCTTGCTGAGTCCCCAGCACACACCAGGCAGCTGCACAACAGCTTGGCATCGAGTTGGGATTTCAGAATCAAATGCTCAGCAATTATTTCCTTCTATACGTTTGGTAAATTTATTTAAGACAACTCATTAGGTGTCTCAGCAATTTGGAAATTACTAGGTAGTTAGAACATGTTTTTTTTTTTTCTTTGGGAATACTAATTGTTAGAAAATAGGGCAATTCTTCCAACATTTCCTGATATCTCTTTTTTTTTTTTTTACCCTGGATTTCAAATTTTGCAGTCTATCTCCTTTCTCCAGCTGCCTTTCAGTTCAGCACAGATTGTGTTGCTACATTTAAGAAACAGAGTTTTTTAAAAATACTGGTAATACAGATCTCTATTTACTGCCAAAATACTCCCATCTCTTTTGGTAATGTTCAAATGAACATGCAAGGCACAAGATTTTGCTTAGCAGGCACTGCAGGTACACACAAAGCCTGAGGTAGTGGTTAGAGGATAGATGAGCTGCTCTGAACTTTACACAGGTTAAAAATTCACATCTTCCTCCACAAAATAACACCCAAAGCCCTTTTCCTGCGGTCTCAGAGCCAAGGGAAAGGTGAGGATCACAGGCTACAGGCTCAGGTGCTTTTCACCCAACAAAGTGTTCAAAATTTCAACACACAGACCTTTCAAATTCCCTGGTTTTGCTCAGCCACAAAGCAGCAAAGATCTGCTCTGATCTGTGCTTTATTCCAAAGACCTGGGATTGAATCCACACCTGAACACCTCCAGCCTGAATTTTGCTTCACCCTCTGCAGCTGGTCCCTCTTTTTCAGGAAAGCTATTCAGCAGTCCCAGGAGAGAAAAAAAAGGTGCTGTTTTTCCATGATAAAAGGCACCAAACTAAAGCTGCAACGGCACGGAGACACTGCTTTATTTTTCCTAATTACTTCAGCTCTTGAAAGCATTGAATGATCTTCCCAAGGCTCTGGGGAAGCTGCTGCTGTTGGGTTTGATGAAACCTGATCATAAAAGTGCACCTGGTATCCTAAATGAGCTCTCCTGTGAGGAGGATGCTCTGTGTCTGTCCCACATAACACATTCTGAAGTCAAGAATGTTCCATAAGTCTCCAGGGAAAAAAAAAAATAAGAAATTACAAATACTGCCCCCAAACTAAACTTAATCATCCTCCCAACTACACAGGCATCTGTGCTGCCATATGTGGTCTGCCACAGCATTCCCTCAGACATGCAGGCTTCAGCCAGGAAGTGCTGGAATAACGTGGTGGATTCCTAAACCACCCCCCAGTCACCCTCCTGTGCTGGCTGGGATGGAGAGCTCCTGCTGACAGGGGTGGATGACTTAAAAAACAAAAAATAAAAAATCACACCTCCGTCTAGTTCCTTGTTACTGCAACAGGGACATTTAACTTGGGATCTGCAGGAGGATGAGCTCCCATTTCTCCTCTTATTTCACTCTGTTCCAGTTTATTTCCCTTTTGGTTCCGTGTAGCTTAGCTTGGTTTGCTCTCCCTGGGTCACCTCTGGGAGAACCAGGCTGACCTGTGCCAAGCTGGGCCTGCTCATGTCCTGCCCTGCCCTGGGACTGCTCTCAGGCACCACAGAATCCCAGAATCCCAGCCTGGTTTGGGTTGGGAGGGACCTTCAATCCCATCCAGTGCCACCCCTGCCATGGCAGGGACAGCTCCCACCATCCCAGGCTGCTCCAAACCCCATCCAGCCTGGCCTGGGACACTGCCAGGGATCCAGGGACAGCCACAGCTGCTCTGGGCACCTTGTGCCAGCCCCTCCTCTCTCTCCCAGCCAGGAATTTCTTCCCAGTCTCCCACCCATCCCTGCCCTCTGGCAGTGGGAGCCATTCCCTGTGTCCTGTCCCAAGTCCCTCTCCCTCCTCACTTTTCTAATCCCCATCAGGTACTGGCAGGCCACAGAGAGGTGTCCCCAAAACCTTTTCTTCTCCAGGCTGAACAAAGCAAAAAAAAAATCAGTGTATTTTCCTGGAGAAGTGTTCAGCAGCACCCATTCATTAGCTTAAATGCTTTTTCAGCTTCCCAACAAATAAAACCCCAGTCCATCTCTTTCAAACACACGTGCAATACTTCAGTGTGTATTATTCAGTAGCTCCAAAGCAGGGATGTGCAGTACAATAATCTCCAGGGTGAGGAATGAAGTGGAATTTTCCTCAGTGTTGAGAAGATCTTGCCACCTGTCTGCTTTCACTGCATGCTCCTCCTAATTCCAACAGCTAATTTAAAGAATATACATCTTTTTTAAGGATTTTGATGATTGCAGTGTCCTGATTTTCTTCTAGAGTGGTGTCACCACTTCCCACACCATCAGGCTTTACACAACCAAAATAACCCTGAATATTTATTTTACTTTTTTTTTTTCAACAGAAGTGGTTGAGAATGTCACAGAATCACAGAGCCAGACTCCCATCTTCCACGGAATCAGAGGAGAATGACTTTGTTTAAAATGTTCACGCTGGGTGGTGAATGGGGAGGAATTGTGACATGCTGGGAGGGCATTGTTGAAATGAATTTCATGCTGCTTAATTTAAGCCAAGCAACTGATGGAGCTTGGGCCTAGGCTGGCTATGTTGTGTTATGTTATGGTTTTAATTAGCTCCTTCCTTCCAAAAGCTTCCCAACCAGGAGGTTTAGAAGCTGTTTCAAACACTGATAAATGAGGCTTACAAACAGCATTTTCATTTTTAGTTTTTTTATATTTTCTACTCTTTTTTTGTCCTTCTTTCCTTTATTTTCTCCAAAGAGCTGCCATGATCTCTGATTACTTTTCTCCCAGCAAATCCTGAGATCACCCAACTGCTGAACCTACAAGAAGCTCTTAGGGCCTGCTAGGAATATCTTAGGAAGAAAAAGCCCTAATTTTCCAAGTGCTGTGCAGGCTGGATATAGCAACTCCTTCCCCCAAGCCCTTGCAATGGAAAAACTCGACGTGCTGAGAGCAAAATACAAGAGAAAGGAGATTTTGCTGGCACCTGCTGAGGTAATATTTGAGCAACACTCTGGTCCTTAATTGCTGTAATCAACCAGGGAGCCCAAGGACTTTCTAGGACTTTGCTGCCCACTGGGAATTCACAGGGATAGGGCTGGGAATTCAGTGGGCCCAATTCCAGCAGCTCTGCCCTACTCCTGCAGCTCTGAGCTCACCTATTCCCCCCAAAATTGGTTGGTTTTTGTCATCACTGCAGAAAATGGGGGGAAATATCCCCCCCAGTGACAATTTTGTTCTTTCCAGATCTGCTCCTGCTTGGATAATGCTCCACACACTGAAAACAAAACACTGTTGTGAGAGGGATTTGTTGTTATCAGGTATTCCCAGGTGGTTTGTGAGGACCAACACAGGACAACCAAATGGTTATTTTGGGAAATGAGAAGCAGGAACAAATAAATACCCCAAAATTTTAAAAAAATCTGGGGATGCCACTGGCAAAATAGTCTCTCCATGTATTATTCCCTGTTGGGATAAATGGGAAGGTAGTAATGATAGGTGGAAATGCAAATCCAGGAGGAGGGAACAGCCAGAACTTTGTGCTACATCTCAACTCCAGCCACCATAAATATTATTTTTTTACATGGTGTGAACATATTTTCCCAAATTCTTATTACTATCTGGTCACCAGGGCCCTCAAACCCAACCCATTCTGAGGTTTAATGATTGACAGTAATTTAGAGAGTTAAACATTAAAAATTCAAAGACATTGTTTTTATTTTTTAATAACTGCCTCCAGTTTTCTCTCAAAATGGATTCTTAATGAAATATCTTAGGAGAAACAATAGTTTAATATTCCTTCCTGCCAGCAACCAACGAGCATTCCAATCAAGAAAAATTCCTTTGCAAATCACTGTCTTGCTCACAACCCTTTTGATTTGGCACAAGCAATAACTGAGAACTCACTCTGTGCAAAAACTCCTTCTCCATCAAAGTTCTCAGATGCACCAGTAAACACAAATCTGCAGGAGCAAACAGGACAACTTTCAACACCTGGGTATTGTTTTTTTGCTGAAAGAAGGTAAAAATAAAAAAAGCCTTGTCAAGAGCAGAATCTGTCAATCTTGACAAGATTTAAAACCTTTACAAAAGCTTTGCCATTATTCTGGGGTACTGTAGCAGAGGTATATCCTCTCCAAAAGAAAATGTCAAAGGTTTTGCTGGTGCCCTATAAATCTGCACTGAAATGCAACCAAAAAGGCAGGGGATGGGGATGATGAGTGAAGTCAGAGTCTGCCCAGAGGTACAGAAAAACATCCAGCAGGAAGAAGGAAATCATTCCAAGATGAGCAGCCAGAGTAGCAAGTTCCAAGTAAGGAACTCATCCCAAAGTTGGGCAGTGGTGGATGACATTACCCTGAGTGAGTTCCCCCTGGATAGGCAAGTGTCTCACTGACATGGGATACAAAGCCATTCCTTGCATTTCCAAAGAAAGAGAAGGATGAGAGGGAAGGATGTCAATCAAAAACTTCAGGAAGTTCCTAAATTCCCTTTCTGCCCTGGGCTGAACAAAGCAAAGCCCCCGGTACCAGCAGAGAGCCCTCCCCTTGCACTGCAGCTGCTGGAGCAGAGATTTGCAGCGTGACAATGTGACACTGATCAGGCACACCAACACCCCCACGTTCAGCCACCACAGCAGGGGCTGGGGATGGACACAGGCACGGGCTGTGTGTCAGAGCATCCCCGGCACACCTCGCAGGAGACAGATCAGCAGGAGAGCTCCGTGCTCCAGAATAATTCCCTGCGTGTGCCGTGCCCTGAGCTGCCGGCAGGAAGGAAAGGCTTCTGTTAAACTGCAATTTCTCTGGTGCGTTTCAGCATGAACTGTTTGTTATTTCCTCCTTCCCGTGCGTTCCCCGTGCCAGCAGCTCTACCCTGGAAGCCGTGGGGTTGATGGCTCCTGTGGGATCAGGGCTGTGTTCAGCCGCAGTGGCTGCCGTGCACATCCCGCTCCCCACGGCACAGACCTGCAGGATGATCCAATTCCTGCCCTGGAACTCCTCCAGCGTCAGCAGGGCACAGCTCCGTGTGCTCCACTGCCAGAGCGGCTCCCCGCCGTGCCCAGCATCCCCCTCCCTGTGCACGGCAGGTGGGAACGCTGCGGACACCGCAGGCAGCAAGGGGGAGGAGTGCAAGGGATGGGGAGGAGGTGCCAGGCCGGCTCCGGCAGCACCTTCCAGCCCGCAGCGCTGAGCATCCATCCCCCGGAGCACGGCCGGGGCTCCCACCAAGGGATGAGCCACCCTTGGGAACAGCCAAACCTCCCTGAGACAGGGCAAGGGAGGGGACGGTGCACCTGCTCTGTCCCCAGCACGGGCTGTACTGCCATGGATGTAAGGAAACGGTGAGGTTTGGGCACCCAGACTCAACTTCCATGCCCAAAGGAGGATTTTCCTCCAGCCCCACCAATGACACACAGCAAATCCCAGCCTCCCCTTTCATGTGCCTGCTCTCCAGGGAGACTGCCCAGAGAAGCTGTGGCTGCCCCATCCCTGGAATTGTGCAAGGCCAGGTTTGATGCAGCCTGGAGTGGAAGGTGACCCTGCCCATGGCAGGGGATGGAAAGAGAAGAGCTCTGAGGTGCCTTCCAAGCCAGGCCATTCTATGATTCCTGCACTAAGCTCCTGCCCCCAGCATGGAAGTGCAGAGTGAGCACAGAGCATCACAGGCACAGGCAGGATTTGAGCTGGCTCCCGTTGACATTTGTGTCTGTACCGTGGTGCTGCCCTGCTCATCCCAAAACGTGCAAAGAGCTGTGTAAGGCACGCTGCTGGCATCCCCAGATTAGTTAAGGGACACGAATAAATGAGAGGAAGAACGTGCTGAGCCTTCGGGAGGAGGGGCAGCTCCTCCTCCCCAGGCAGTGCTGCCCGTGCAGCCTGGCCAGTTCCCCTGGATGTGCCGGCAGGAAAAGCAGAGAGGAGCAGGACGTGGCTCATCCCTCCCCCCTGGCAGCACCTCTCAGCCAGGCTCGGAGGCAGCAGCACCATTACAATTCCAGGCACAGAAGGACTTGCTCGAAGAGAAAGGAACGAAAAAAATGAACACAAATCCTCCCCAAGCCTCTCAGCTCTCCAGAGATTGCAGCAGGACCCAGGCAGGCAGCAGCCACTTGGGAAACCACTTTGCTGACTGCCTTCCTGAAATGCTGTGATGGGAGAAAGCTGCCTCAGCTCCCAGCTGCTGGGAAGTGGCTTTTTCTCCTTTTTATTTTTTTTTTTTTTGTTTTTGCAAGTAATGCAGCAACTGCACTTGGGTGAAAAGGCAAAGGGAGGAATTATTTAACAGCTGAAAGAAACGTGCAGCCATCAGGACTTTTGGGCTGCACTTCATTGAAATACATCAGTGCAGCTCCTCGGAAACCTACACTTGGTTTTATCCCTCTGTTCAGCTCTGGCCCCAAATTTCAGACTGAAAGGCACATGTATTTCTGTTTTAGGTTGCTTTGAAAATGTTCAGCAAAACCAGCCTGAAAAACTGTGATGCCTTTGGAGAGATCTCTCCACTGATCAGGTCTCAGCAAAACAACACTGTGGTGTTTGTATTTATTTGCATCGTTGTGGTTGTTACTCTGAGCATACAACTGGGATTTCTTTACCTGTACGAGATCAGACCATCCAGAAGAAAGGCAGACAAGCTTTATGAATAATTACATGTTGTTGTGGAATGTAAAACATTCAATTCTCCTACCAAAGAGATCTCATACATCTTTTATAAATTAAATTCTCGCTCGTGAAGGAAGACACAACATATCTGTGCAAAGTTACATCCCTTTGAAGGCATCTTCCCCCTCAGCAGGTACCACCTGCACGCAGAGAACCTGAGTAAGAAATCACAGGACAGAAGCTTCCTCCTGCAGACAACACAGAGTCTGTGGAGTCTGCTGGGTTTGTGTGTTATATCCAAGCACCAGAGGCTGCTGAGAGAAATTGTGGCTGTCCTGCCTCTGGAAGTGTCCAAGGCCAGGTCGGACGGGGCTCTGGGATAGTGGAAGGTGTCCCTGCCCATGGGACTGGCTGGGCTTTAAGGTCCCTTTCAACCCAAACCAAGCTGGGATTCTAAGAAAGCCAACCAAAAGGAAAGATTCCTGTGGGATACACTCAGTACAGAGCAGTGAAGCTGAACATTTAACAAGGTTCCTAAATATTCTAACAGACAAAACATCTTCAGCATCAGCACTAAAGGACATCCAATGGCAAAGCTGAAGGCCTAAGCCAACTTCTCAGAACAACTTGTATGTATCCACCACCAGTGCATGAATTTGGAATGTGTAACAGGAAATATTCCAGAGCGTGGCTCCTTTCCTCCCAGACTCCCACTCATGCTCTGTGTTTACATTGATCTATTAAAGGGAAATATCACTTAATGCATTCCTGAAATGAATCCACTCCAGGCAGAACAGGAGCTACTCAGCAATGTGCTCCTGCACTTGCTACCACTCTGCTCCTTGGGGCAGCAAGTAAAAATCAACAGACAGCTGTAATCAGCATGGAAAAATGGAGGGAGGCAAAGTACAACCCATTTGTCTGTTTTTCCATCTGTCAATACCCTGTCCATTTTCCAATAGGAGATTAATAACGAGTGCAGAGCTCCAACATTCCTGGTTTCTTGAGAACATCTGAAGCAGAACGAGCACCACAGTGGGGATAAAGCTACTCCTCTTACTTGCCAGAAACTTTGGAAATAAATATAAAAACACTTTGCCCACTCTTCTTGTTCCAACAGACACTTCGGTGGCACATTTTAGCTCTGTTGCCTACAGAACACGAGCTGGCAGCTTGGTTGTGTCCCACACTGGAGAACCCTTCCCTGAATCCAGCTGGAGCCTCGTGGGCAGGTGAGTAGAGCCACAGAATCCCAGCCAGCTCTTCTCCTGGCGTGGTGTCCCTTGGACACTCATTTCTGTGGGATCTGTCACCCCTGGAGCGTGGCAGGTTTGTCCCTGAGCTTTATCACACAGTTCAGGATGGAGCCCTCGGTGCCAGGAGCTGCTCTGAGGTCTCTCACAGCTGCCACTGGCTTTTCTTCCTCAGTGAGATTTTCCAGTTATTGTTTATAATTGAAACATCCCTGCCTAAGTGTTGTGCTGGGGCTTGTTTTGTCAGGACCTGATGAGCTCACCGCTAATTGTCCTGGAACATAAAATTTTATCACGGTATCTCATGACCCATATATCACAGATTAACTGCTGATTTGTCAGAACATCATTTCCCCAAGCAAGAGAGAGCCATTCTTCAGGGAATCCACCAAGCACAGTGGGAACGGGGGGTAAAGTATTGCCAAGAAATCGTGCACGGAAAGGAGACGTTTATAAAGCAGCAGCACAGGGGAGTAACCATTAGAAACAGGATTTTATTCTTATTCTAAGAGATTAAAGGCTGGGATAAAGTTTGAACTGTTAGGCCAGGGGTGTTCAGGTTGTGAACAGGAAGAGGGACACGGAGGATGCCTTGGCCACCTCACCCCAGAGCCTGTCCCACGAGGGCTGAGGGCTTGTTTCTGGCTATAAAGGACACTGCTACTAAAAACTAAATCCTCCAGCCTCCTCCACACTGAGAGCACAGCACCTACAGCAACACCCTTCCCAAGGAAACAGGACATTGCTGCCAGTGCCACCACTGGCTGTGATGCCACCCTACCAAGGACACACAGCCCCTGGGAGGAAGCAGAAGGCACAAATGAGCTGAGCAGAGTCCATGTGCAGGGAAATGTCCCAGCACGGGATAAAACCAAGGGAGGACTCACAGGGAAAATATATTTGCTGTAAGCAGAATTCTCTCAAAATAGAAAGGCTTGGGAAGTTTTATAGGAAGCGTTAGCAGCTCGTTCAAACACACTTCACTCCAGTACTCAGCACGGTGATAGGGAGTGTTTTTTTTCCTCATGATTTCTCCCTTGTTGCTGTAATAAATCAAATCCCTGCCAGGCTGCATTCCCCGTGCTGGTGAAGCAGCCCAGCCAAACAGCTCCATTTCTGTAACTTATGGAGCCTCTGTCCTATGTGACTTTTTAGGGAAAGGAAAACCCAAACAAACCAAATCGGAAGAGCTGCCCCTTGCCCTCCTCTCCCGGGGTTTTCTTGCTCTCCCCTGCCCTTGTGAAAATTCAAACCCTCCCGAGGAGCAGAGCAGAGCCTGTAGCCACCACTGCCCTTTCTGAGTCCTTTCCTCAGGACATTTCAAACCCCTTCTGACAAGGCTTTGGAGAGAAACAGAAAAAGCAGATTTATGTCCTGTGTTGTGCATTCACAAATTCAGGCACTGCTGGCTTCCCCCAGCTCTCCGTGCTGGTGGAAAAGCTTGGCTGGCTCATTGGAATATCCTCCAAATCCAAACTCCAGTTTATTTGATCAGCACTGTGGGGCAGACAAACAAAGCTGCTCACTGTGCTCCACGTATTGCACCTGAATGGATATTTATGCTGCAATATGAAAAGAAGGAAAGGGCATGGCAAAAGAAGGCACTCCAGAGCTGAAACCAGTTCACTGCTGGCATGAAAACCAGTGACAAAGCACTGTGGAAAAATACAAACCAGGAGCTGAGGAGAGGCTGCAGGCAAGCCCTGACACCACCTGCCATCCCTACGGAACTCAGCACTCCGCCAGCTGAATGACCTTTTGGAATTAATTACTGGATTCCAAGTGACCACCAACAGTTGTCCTGTTTGTAAAGCAATCTGCATTTGGGTAAAGTGCTGATTTGGAAGATCAGGCTCTCCTATCTCTACAAATGCATGCTCCAAAGGGAAAACATCCAACAGCTCAGGGTCTCCCAAGCACAGCGTGTTTTTGGGAGATAGGGAAGCAAGCCATGGCATCAACAAATCCTAGGTTAAGCTTCTCCCCTTGTTATTTATTAGTTCTGTGATGTGCTCCTTCAGCACCAAGAGCCACACTCCTGCCTCCAACGCCCTTGAGCCCAGGGAGAGCTGCTTCCAGTTCCCAGCAGCAGCATTTCCTTAAGCACTGGGCAATTTGGAGAGCAATCTGCAATCCAGGAGCAGCACGGTGCTGAGAGGGCCCTGTGGTTTTGACTGCACTCCACAGCCAGTCAGGAGTTCAGCAGAAGGAATCCAAAAGCAGCATAAAGCCACAGTTCATCACACACCTCAGTGCTCCATATGAACTCACAGTTTTAGCAACCACACCCTGTCCCATCAGCTGAGCTCTGAAAACACAAAATTATCTATTTCTGTTACCTATTCCTCATTACGTCTCTCCTTTAAATGACTTGAAGCTTTTCTCTTTTCTTTTTTTTTTTTTTTCCCATTTCAATGTATTTCTGGTATTCTGGTATAAAAAAAGCACCTCTATGGAAACAGCAAGCAGCAATTTATAAAAATGACTTATGATTCTTACTGAGTGTTTTATTTGACTACTATACTATCAAATCACAATGTGGCATTTAACGAACAGAAGATCTGAGTCAGACAGAAAACCATCCTCACAAGAGCACAAAACAAGGCAAGCAGAGCTAATGCTGTAGTAGTAGAACTTTGGATATTTTAGGAGGAAAAATCTAAGCAAAACCACCCCAGCAAACCCCCAAACAAACCACCTTCCAGCCCTCTCAGGCAGCCCTTTCCACACGAGATAAATATCAGGCAGCTGATGATTCATTAGTCAAGGCAGTCTATTAAGGGCTAATAAAAATGAAAACAGATTTGAAACTGTCGAAAACACACAAAAGCTTTGACCATGTAAAAGCCAAATTTCAGTGAGAATTCAGGAGACATAATGGGCAGAGGATAATCTCTTTTTGTCAGAAAGTATCGATTATTGTCCCAATCGAGGCAGAGTTTAGCACACATTTGAAGCTAAAAATCCTACAGAAACAAGCAGCAAGTAGATAAGTGGTTGGGCAAAAGATCCTGCTTGCCTAGGTCCTGACACCACTCAGCCTTTTTGGATGAAACGTTAGAAACTGCACTAATTGAAAAGGGGAAATTAAGAGCAGTTAAGCTCACTGGGAAGCTGGGTGTCTCCAGCAAACCAATGGCACTGCAAACACTTCTCCCAGTCCACATTCCCATCCACGGTAAAAATCCTTCCCTGGGAGGGTGGGGAGGCCCTGGCACGAGGTGCCCAGAGAAGCTGGATCCCTGGAAATGTTCAAAGCCAGGCTGGACAGGGCTTGGAGCAACCTGGGATACAGGAGGGTGTCCCTGCCTGCAAAATCCATCTGGACATGTAAAAAGACCATCAGACCTCAACTACCAACCTTCAGCTTGACATGATACACCCAATAACCCCTGAAACCTTTCTAACCAAGCCCACTGGAAGTCCCAGGTTTTATCTGGCAGCTGGATAAAGCTTCTGCTTGGTACAAAGCTGTTCTACAGAATGAACTGAGTGCTGCAAACCCCAGTACATGATCACTGAAGAGACAGCATGAACACCACTTCTTAATGCACATTTTGATTGTTACTCAACCCACAAGAACTGAGATGTACAGAGCAAGCAAAGCCCACCTTCCCCCTCCCTTTAGCAATCAGAGAGGCACCAGACACAAATCCAATCAATATCTGGATATGAACTTCCCTACCATGGTTTGTTTTTCTATAATCACTTTTTCTGCTTGGGCAGCACACAGAGATCTTCTTGTCTCAGGTGCCATGAGAAAAGTCTATGCTGGCAGCAGAAGGAATGACAGGTTTGAGGAATATTGGCACTGAAAAAACAGGGGAGCTCAGTGTCCTCAAAACACAGTGCTGCCCATTCACATGGTGAATGTGTTTTCCCACTATTCCCATCACCTTTTCCCTAAAAATTCTCAGCAGTGCTCTCAAGAATTGCATGGAGTAACTGGAGACAAACCCTAGAATAACACAGCACTAACTAATAACACTACACAGAGTCCTGCTCAGGGCCCTTTTCACTGCAAACTGGGACCATTAATTACCAGTGTTGATCTCACTGCTGCTTAGTCCCTGTAAACACCAAAGGACTTCCAGAATCTAAAATATTTTTGTGGGCATGAATCCCACCACAAGTGTTTGTCTGACTCCTGGTGACAGAGTCTGAACTTGCACAGGAGGGCATCACCCTGGCTGACACAGCAGCACAGCAAAGTCCTGCTTCCCTGCTGAACTGAGAGCCTGCTCGGGTACCAGCAGCAGGAGGGAGGCTGTGGATGCAGGGATGGGAATTGCCAAGGGAAGCCAGGCAGGGTGAGATGCAGGTCAAACAGCTAAAAGAGATCTAGGAAAGAAGGCTCAGGAGAGCAGGATATGCTGGGGAAAGAGCAAATAAGTAAAAGAAGTTACTAAAAAATTCTACTACAGCAGGGATACACGGGGCAAGCAAAGCCACCTTTTCATCTCCTTTAGGGGTCTGAGGCACCACACGGAAATCCAATCAATATTTCAACAGGAACATCCCTACCAAAATCCCAGGTGGAAGACGAAGGCATGAGAGAAATACGCCTTTTTCAAATGGCTGGGACAGGAGGAGGCAGAGCTGCCAAGCCTGGGAAGCACTGGATGACCAAGGGAAAAGGCACGGGGCCGTCACCGGCTGCGGGGGCCGGTCACCGGCTGCGGGGGCCCTTCACCGGCTCCGGGGGCCGTCACCGGCTGCGGGGGCTGTTCACCGGCTGCGGGGGCCCTTCACCGGCTCCGGGGGCCGTCACCGGCTGCGGGGGCTGTTTACCGGCTGCGGGGGCTGTTCACCGGCTGCGGGAGCTGTTCACCGGCTCCGGGGGCCGTTCACCGGCTCCGGGGGCTGGGCACCGGCTCCGGGGGCTGGGCACCGGCTGCGGGGGCTGTTCACCGGCTGCGGGGGCTGTTCACCGGCTCCGGGGGCCGGCACCTACTGCGGGGGCTGTTCACCGACTGCGGGGGCTGTTCACCGGCTCCGGGGGCCGGCACCTACTGCGGGGGCTGTTCACCGACTGCGGGGGCTGTTCACCGGCTCCGGGGGCTGTTCACCGGCTGCGGGGGCCCTCACCGGCTCCGGGGGCCGACACCGGCGCCGGGGGCTGGGCACCGGCTGCGGGGGCTGTTCACCGGCTCCGGGGGCTGGGCACCGGCTCCGGGGGCTGGTCACCGGCTGCGGGGGCTGTTCACCGGCTCCGGGGGCCGTCACCGGCTCCGGGGGCTGGTCACCGGCTCCAGGGGCCCGCCACCGGCTCTGGGGGCCCGCCACCGGCTCCGGGGGCTGGGCACCGGCTCCGGGGGCTGGGCACCGGCTCCGGGGGCTGGGCACCGGCTCCGTGCAGCGCTGGCACCTCGCCCTCCCTCAATTCCCGGCCCCTCCCAGAGCTTCCCGGCCCTGCCCGCACCAGCCCCTCGCTGACCCACACCAGCCCCTCACTGACCCCTCACCAGCCCCTCGCTGACCCCTCACCAGCCCCTCACTGACCCCTCACCAGCCCCTGACTGACCCACACCAGCCCCTCGCTGACCCCTCACCAGCCCCTCACTGACCCACACCAGCCCCTCGCTGACCCCTCACCAGCCACCCCTGCTCGCTCCGTGCCTGATGCAGAGCCGAGCTGAACTTCCCTCTCCCGGGCAGCTCAGAATCACACAGAATCACACAGAATCACAGAATCTCCAGGTTGGAAGAGACCCTCAAGATCATCGAGTCCAACCCATACTATAACACCTCAACTAGACCATGGCACCCAGTGCCACATCCAGTCTCTTCTTAAACACATCCAGGGATGGTGACTCCACCACCTCCCCGGGCAGGCCATTCCTCCCAGCCTATAAGATAAGGCACTGAAGTACCCCAGATAAAGCCTCTGACGTGCTGACAAGCCTTAAACTGACGCCAAGAGGTGAGGAAAGGTGTTTCACGTGCTCAGGTGGTGTTCTGAAGGGATAAATACAAGCCAACAAGCTCAAAGGGGCTGTTCTGGCAGCTCTGCAGGTGCAAAACGCTGACCTGAGCCAGGTTTTATTCCTAGGGCTGGGATGGATTCTGTATCACGGGGTATCTGTTGCTAACTCCTGCAGATAATTTTTTAATGACATGCTGCCTTAATGGAAATGTAATTTTATATAAGGAAAAAGTGATTTCTTATGGGAAGGTTTCACTGAAGTTTGTTTCTGAAAAAGGTGGAGTCTTTCCCGAGATCAAAGAGAAACTCTGGGCTGGTCTATGGAGCAGCATTCCAATCTCTCCCCACCACAGACACACCACAATGAGTACCCAACTGTGGAAGGTAAAACAAGATTCAGTTATTATTTGCTCACCCAGGGGATCTCACTGCCTTAAGCCCCTGTGCTAATGGGCTTTTATATCCTCTTGTGATCAGGAAGGTGAAATACTTCCCTACGAGGCAAACAAGCTTTAATTCCCAAAAGGGTGACCCTGCTTAGAGCTACCCAAAGATTTTTTTTAAAAAGGACTAAAAATCAAAAAATCACAAGGCAGGACAACAAGCAAGGCAAAAATCTTCAGTGGGAAGATGTTTCTCCCCATGGTGATGCACTTTCCATCTTTCTGTGCTCCTGACTGGACACTTGTCCCTGCAGAACTTGTTCACTTCCATATCCCTGCACCTCTTTTCCTAAACGTGGAAATGACTTTTTAGCTACAATCACTGGGAGTTTTTCTCAGCTTCAGCAGTGTAATTTCCCTCCTCCAAAAAGCCTCACACCAGCTACTGCATCATCTACTTCACGTTAATCATCACAGCTGGTAATGGACTGTAATACCATGCACACACACTCATTTCTTTATACATCCATCGATAAAAATGGTATTTTTGCATGTTTTATATATATGTACACACGCACAAACACATTATAATAAGAGCTGCTGTTACAAAAAACATGGAAATATCTGTTAAAAAAGATGTTTGTTGCTGGTTTTAACAGGAAAATTTCACCTGCACACTCCTCCTGGTGCTCTCTGAGCAGTGAATCAGGGGAAATCAGGTATAAATTTTATAGTACCTTTCCAAAAGCGAGCCTAAGTGGGGATAAGTGCCACTCACTGCCCATTCACTTCTGCCTTTAACGCAAATCGGAGCTGCATTCTGCAGGCAGGGCTGAGCGGGTTTTATGAGGGCAAATGCCCACTTTAGGCAGACATTCCCGTGCGAGTGACTCATGTGCCTGTGGTTTATTCCGCGCTGGAAGCGCTGCAATTAGCACCAGCCCTCCCTCCCAGCTCCCCGGGGCTCCAGGGGAGGAAGGAGCATCCAAGCCCGGGGCTGCTCCAGCTCTCGGATGAGCCTTCCAGGTCTTCAACCCGAACAATGCAGAGGCCCCGCTTTCATCTTTGCACGCTCACAGTTATTTGCTCTTCACCGCAGGGAACCAGAATTCCACCACAATTCGTTCTCTCCGCTGTCTCAGTTCTCTCCCTTGCTTCTCTCTGGCCAGAAAGTGGCACTCATGTGACCCATCCCCACTACCTGTTTGCCAGGATATTGTCTCAGCAGGCATTCCCAGTCCCTGAGTCAGGAGCTAAAATAATGAGGTTTAATGTTTTAAGCAAGTGGTTCAGGGGCATAAAGCAAACAGACACTCGGGGGAATTTTAACTCCTTTGTGCCTGAGCCTTTGGGGTTTGTGGCCTCCAGTTTTTCCATACAAGTGGGAGATCCAGATTGCTTTTAGGGTTTGGGGTGTTTTTATTTAGGAGAGGGAGGTTCTCACATGTTCCTGTGATTCTGCAAATTAAGTCTATCAAAAGCATTCTCAATTACAGAGAGGCTGTAAAATTTAAACAGCTGTAAAACTGCATTATCATAAACTGCTCAAGAGAGTATTAAGGAATCTGGAAATGACTTCTTCATCCCAATCCTTCAAAGTGGACATCTAAAGACCAAGCTCCCCTCATCTATGAACACAACTCTTCCAGCACAAACCTAACCCAAATGTTTGTGCAACAGGTAGGTCTCTGCTGCCATTAAAGCTGCTTTTCCCAAATAATGTTTTTGGAAAAGATCCCTGGGGTTTACTGAAGTATGAGCTAAACCACAAGAAATTCCACCTCAACATGAGAGAGAGCTTCTCTCCATGGAGGGTGGCCAAGCACTGGAATTCTGTGCAGGGAGGGTGTGGAATCTCCCTGTCCATTCCAGACCCACCTGGGTGCACTCCTCTGCCACCAGCCCCAGGTGATCCTGCCTTGGCAGAGCTTTGGACAGGGTGATCTCCAGAGGTCCCTTCCAATCCCCTGGGATTCTGGGCATGCATGGAGTTGAGCATCTTGGAAGCACCTTTAAATCCACCACACATTTACCTGCATTCTCTAATGAACTTTTATGAGCAACACCTTTCTTCTATACCAACCACAACTCAGCGACTCAGTTTTCTCAGCCCTAATACTGCACTTTTGTCTTCTTAAGAGCACAGTTAGACTTTGCTGAAAGGCATTAAACCAGCACAAGACAGACTTGGGATGGAGAACAGCTCCCAAGGACTGATGCTTTGCCTGGTTTTCAGAAACATCCAGGTGGATCCCAAAACATATCCCTGAAGGAACCAACACACTCATCTGCACTTGGCCTGGCAGCCTGTGAGCAGCAGCAGCGGGAGAGAACCCAAAGGAAAAGTTAACACACGCATTCCAAAAGGGCAGGAATTTCTAAATGGACCCAAAAGCGTTTCCAACACCCCTGGAAGTGTCCAAGGCCAGGCTGGATGGGGCATGGAGCAACCTGGGATAGTGGAAGATCTCCCTGCCCGTGAGATGAGCTTTAAACCCTTCCAACCCAAACCATTCCAACCATTCAAAGCAGCATAGCTTTGAAATAATTCAAATACCCAGTTCGGAAGGATTCCAATATACAGTATTTCCTCTCAACATGGTGCACGGCATTAATGTCAATTTTGCACGGTTGTTGTTCCTAATTCCCTGAAATGAAGGGATGCTAAAACAAGTGAGGCAACACTTAAGGGGGATTGCACTTCCAGACCAACACTGACACAGGCAGGAAAAAATTCCTCATCCGAAGCCCTACACGACCCATCCATTCTCCTGAGGACACCACATCATGCCATACATACGTCTGCATTGACGTACACTCTATATTATGTTGTTATCTGTGTATTTTACGAGCTGTCCACAACGCCTTATGTAACGGATCCCTGTTTAATATGGAACGGCGTGTCCACCGCCGCGGCAAGCCCGGCCATCCTCCTGGGTGGCGAAAAACACCCACGGGCACACCGCTGGGGAACGCTCCTAAACCCAGGCGTCTGACCACGGCACCGGGGGCTGTGTGCTGCCGGAGAACCATTTTGCGAGGGATGCCGGGGAGGGATAATTCCCTAGGGAATCACAGCATCCCGTCCCGGCATCTTTGGGGCGACACAGGGTCACCCCCCCGGTACCTCGCCCGCAGCACGGACACCCAGCCCGCCCGTGCGGCTCTGCGCGCCCCCCCGCCGTGCTCCCGCGGCACTCACCGCCTCCGAGTCTTCAAACCCATGCAGGTACAAGTTGTCGTACATGGAGAGCCGGTGCGGGGGCCGGTGCGGGGCCGGAGGGCCGGGGAGCGCGGCGGCGGAGCGCGGTGAGGCGGCGGGGCCGAGCTCCCTGAGCGCTGCGGCGGCGGCGCCGCCTCCCCCCCCCCCGCCCGCCCCGCTGCTTCCCGCCCGCCGCGCCGCCGCTTCCCATTGGCTGAGCCGCGCCGCCGCCGCCGCGCCATTGGCTGAGCCGCGCCGCCGCCGCCACGCCATTGGCTGGGACGCGCCGGCCGCGAGCAGCGCTGCGCGCTCGCGCCGCCTCACGGGCTGATGGCGGCGGTCCCTCGCTTATTTATAATAAAACTGGTTTATAATAAAACTATACCGTATAGTATGGAGAAGAAGGAGGTGAGATCTCATTAATGCGCATATAAATATCTCCAAAATACGCTGGTGCCAGGCTCCGTTCAGTTGCGGCAGTGACGGGTTGACACTCTGTCCAGGGAGGCTATGGGGTCATACATAGGACCCCATGGCCATAAAATAAAATAAAACACAAGTTCCACCTCAACATGAGGAAAAACATCTTTCCATGAGGGTGGCAGCGCACTGGAGCTGCTGCCCAGAGTCCTCCCAACACCTGGACACGTTCCTGTGTCACCTGCTCCAGGTGACCCTGGATGGTCTCCAGAGGTCCCTTCCAGCCCAATTCTGTGATTTATTTACAATAAAATACAGCCTTTCTTCTTTAAGATTCCAGAGAACAGTGGGTGGTTTCCAAGGAAAACCATCCGTCCACCCCCCAACAATATTTGGAAACAATTAAACCCTGAAGACACTAAGACTAAACACTAAGAATTAACAGAAAACTCACACATGCGACGTCTGGAAACAAGAAAACCAAGTCCTAACCACCAAGAATTAGAAGAACAGAAGTTTGAACCTGATTTACAACTAAATTAAGAAACAAAACCTCTAAACAGGTGCCTCCTGGAGCTCTACAAATTAAATTTCTGGCATAACACTACGTGATTAAAAAGTCAATAAATAATTAAACACTAATGACTGAACTAATTTACAATTTACTTCCCATCCTTATTAAAACAATTATTTAAAACCTCATCTTCAACAACACTGCAGTTTCACAAACGCTTCCTATTTGTGTTTTCCACTTGCTTCATCCACTTTCCCTTCCAAAAGCTTCCTTCAGCTCTGCAAAGTTACCACTAATCCCATGGGAATTGTCCAACAGACACCTCCATATTCACAGTTTCTTACAAATTCAACTGAAGATTCCCCAAAGTTATGCTAAGTTTTATTCCAAATTTACTAATTCTCATGGAGGAGGATCTCAGCTTCCAAAGACAATCTTTAAAATGTTCATAAAACATTCCAGGAGTTTTTGCAGCCTGTTAATTTTTGCAGCCTGTTCTACAGAGTTCTGTAGATGTTTCAGATTGAAAGAATCAACTAAAATAATCATTGGTGAGCTCAAAATTAAAAAAAAAAAAGAAAAAAAAGGCTGTGAAATCACAAGATGAAGGGAAAAAAAGTGAACTTCACGCAGATCTGTAATAAAACAACTTAATTCAGAAGTCAGGAGAATCACTATTTGATTTCCAGTCCTTACATTTCACACTGTCCTTTTAAAACACAGAGGTTATTAAAAATATATATTTAATGACTCAACTCCAAAGGCTCCTAAAAGATGCTATAAAAACAGAAATCCCTGTAATACAGAGAAATTCTAAATCAAAGGCTGCTTTGAATATTATGAGGTAATTTATCCAAGAAACACACACCGAGGTGAGGGAGGAAGACACCCAGCTCTTTTAAGCTGACTGGGAAGCAAAATATAAATATATTAAGTAATATATAAATATATTAAGTAATATATAAAAATGGAAATGTAATAAATATGCTGAGGAAACAGGGGGCTGAATGGAGCTGATATTATCCAGCAGGGAATTCCACTGTTCAGGCCACTGGCCAACACTACAGGAACGACCTGCTGCAAACACAGAATGGCTAAAGAGCTGAAATGAGCCTTGCTGAGGTCTAACCTTTAAAAAAATGTCATTTTTTGAATGGCTTGAGTTGCTGCATTATCATTTTTTTTAAACAGCATTCATTGATGATGCTAATCATAGTCCACAACTCCACATTGCCAAGGGCACAGGAGATTTTGAAGGAGATGGAAACAAAGACTACGAGTCATCCAAAACTTTTATTGCCCAACAAGTCACCGAGGACACAAGCCAGACTAAAATATCTTCAGGTTGGAGGTGGGGGAAAGAGGAGGCAGTCAGAACACTCCCTTCTCTCCTGTGTGGTGGGGATACACAAGTATCCACAGTCCTCCAAAACACTTGGCTTCCTCCAAACACTCCGCTGCCATTAGAGATTATTCACATCCTCTTTATTTTTAATTAGACTACAAAGGAGATCTCTCTGAGACGTGTATCCATCTATCCCAAAATATCCATTATTTAGTCACTCCTGAGCTACACAAATGTGGGAACACTGGGTTTTTGTTTTGTTTTTTTTCCGAGGGCGTCAATACAGACCCAGAGAAAATTTTTATTTCCAGCCCGATCTAATGATTCCTCAATCAAACGACAGCACTCGTGTGGTTCTTTCAGGAGCTGGAGCAATGAACTATTTGCATAAACACACTGAAGTGCTGCTGGAATAAATAAATGCGCAGGATCCAGATTGCCAAGGCAAGGGAACGCCTCGGCACCGCACTGCGCCAAGCCGGGATGGGAGTCAGCAACTTCTCCCTTCTCCCGACTCCAACAAATTCCACTTCCACCTGGGATTTGGCCTGGTGGAGCAGCAGCACTGCCTCTTTTCCTGCTGCTGGGGGGGAGCGTTAACCCTGGAGCAGCAAAACCCCAACACCAAGGCAGCCAAGTCCTTTATGGCCTCTCCCTGCTGTCACATCAGCTCCTGGATTCCTGGCATTACTTAGGGATAATGAGGCAAAACCTGCCCAGAAGGCAAGGGCACCTTAACAAGGAGCATTAGTGGTTGCATTAAGGGCAGGCTTGGATATGGATCCACTCCTTCCAGCACACAGAGGGCTCCAAACCCCACAGCATCCTCCATCTCCATCAGCATCCTCCCCATGAAACACAAACCTTGGGTTTCATCTTCTCCCACCTGGATTCAGGGGCCAGCTGAAGAAAATTGCTCTCCCCTACGGAAAGCTGCTCTTGTTGACCTCAGCAGAAGAGCCCAGGGATGGATTTCATTAATAGAAAGGGAAAGGACCATCAGCAACCTCCAGCAATCCACCTTGCTTCCATCTGTGGGAAGGAGGCCAGTTCCTCACTCCCCTAAATTACTTGGCATAGCCCCACTCCTTGCCCCTTCTCCCTCTAAAGCAATTTCTCTGCCTCTCTCCCTCCTCCTCTGTTTTATAATAGAGATTAGGTAAGAGTCTGGTGCAGCCACAGCAGCTTCTGCCTTGGGAAACCTCCTGAGATCTCCTCTAACCCTGTTTTCCAGCAGAATGGGATGGAGTTTGTGGGACCTGGAACTCCTTGAAACCACCAGAGGAATGGGGATGTATTTCAGTTTCAGAAGAGAGGAGGATTGTGCTGTTTGGGAGATCTCCTGGCACAGAGGATTGGGTGAATTTTCAGGTTTTATTCAAACAGACTGGCTGGACGGCGTGCTTTAATCCTCGGAATTTCAAGTAATAAATTAGTCTGGTCTAATTTGACAGTTCTTCTGGAGGAAGCGAGGTGCCACCTATCCTAAAACACATTTATCTGACACTGTTATGTAAAGGCTGCTATAATTAAAGAGTGTGAAGGCTCTGGTTGTCACTTCCTCTTGCTTGGAAGCACCTCCAGTGAGAGGTAACTGGGCTACATTTGTAGGTACCCTCTATATTTAACGAGCTGTGAAATGCCTCTTTCCCACCGCGGAGAGCTGCAGCAAGCCGAGCTGCAGGGAAGGCAGGGCATTCCAAGAGGGTTTTTCATCGGGAGGAGTGGATGATCCCCAGCTCCTGAGGCAGGCAGGGATGTGCTCCAAGGGTTTAACAACTCCAGCCAGCTCCAGTTGTGGCTTCCACTGGATTGAGCAGAGCAAATCCCAAATCACCTCAGGAACTGTGCAAGCACAGCCCTGTGTGAGCACAGGGATCCCTCTGGAAGATGTGGAGCTTGGAAATGAAGGATCTGCAGGGATCCAGGGGCAATCACAGGGATCTCCACACACACTGACCACAGAGACCCCCCTCCAGCAGCTCCCAGTGGCCACCAGGCTGCTGAGAAGATCCAAAATATCGAGTCACACCCCAGGCACCACCCCAAAGAGCCAGAGTGGATTTGTGGCTGGAATTTTCTTGCTGGAAGGGAGATGGAAGGGGGGTTCTGTTTTTAAGGAAGATCCACATTTTTATCTCCCGTGCCAAAACCCATCTGGGCCAAAGGATAAAGCACTTGTTTTATTCCTTATTTTAAGCTCCTCTGCTTTCCTTATGAATGTTAATCAATCTCCTCTAGCTGCCATAAGTGCTGATGCTGAGTTTCTGTGCAACACTTTAGCCTGCAACTGTTGGAATGATGGGAAGCATTCTCTAAAAGCCAATTACAAACTTTATGGGAAGTCTGCTGCTATTTTACCCAAGCAGTTTATCCTGGAAACCCCATCAATACTGGAACACACCCACCAGGGCTGCAGTCATCCCCCTGGGACTGGGAACAGCAGGGAGAAGGAGCACTGGAAGTGTGCTGGGAATGCCAGGACATCCCATCACCGAAGATCCAATCTCTACAGAGCAATGAACTGGGAGATTTTTCAGTCTCAGAACAGACAAACAGCTCAGAAAGCTCCTGGTCAGTGGGAATTTCCCAGATGCATTTAAATATTTGCAGTTTTATCAGTGAGCACTCATGAAAAGGTTACTTGAAATGCATTTTTTTGATAAATTATGATTATCATGTAAGAGTTCTTCAGAGAAAACAAAGCCTTGAGTGAGCAAAAAGACAACCCTGCAAAGCTAAAATGAAATTCAAGCTTCTGGAAAATACAGGATCTCATGGAGATTTTTTTTTCTTTAGCTAAACTAGTAAAACTACACATTTTATTTTGTTTTTAGATTGAAGGAGTAGGGCAAATGGTGTCTTTAGAAGAGCCAGACACGGAGCTTTTAAATCCCAGTGCTAAGAAGAATTTGCTGTTCTTGTTAAGAGGTTAAAAGAATAAATAACTAACTAGATAAATAAATAAATAAATAAAAACTAGGCAGACACAGCTCAACTTCATCTCCAGTTTGCTGCTTCCCCTTGGGATTTTACAGGGATGCTTTGATGAGGCTGCTGATTTTATTGCCTTTCCCTCTGCTTTATAATCCAATTACCATAGGCTGCAACACAGCACTTGGAATTTCATGGCAGGAAACCCCTCAGTTCCCTGCAGTACATTTCCACCACTCCTGTCCAAGTGGAGAAACTGATCCAGAAACAACAGATCAATGAAGGAGGAACCACTTGTCCAACCTGATTTCTTGAAATATTTAGCCAGAGTACTTGGGGAGCTGAGTGGAGAAGAACAATTATTCATGGCTTTAGCTCTGCATATTTAAGTGAGCTGTGCTCCTTCCTGTAAAGCCTCTGGGAGACCTCTCCTTATGTACCTGAGGAAACGATGACTCTGTGATGTTCTCACCATCCAGGAGCAGAACACACAATCTGTGGAAAAATCCTGGGAATGATGACTCCTCGTCTTCCTGACAGGACTGCCCTGGAACACGTGAAAACCCCATTTCTGTATTTCTCTGTATTTCTCCATTGGAGAGGTTCATTCCCTTCCACTGGCAATTCCTGAAGGATGCATTTCCAGGAGAAGGAAGGACTCAGGGTCTTGCCAGCGAGGTGGAATGGCTCAAAACACCCAGATGCCAAAAAATCCCCCCTGTTCCTCCCTCTGCTCTCCCTGCAGGGACACCTGGAGCCAGGGCTGCTCCAGCAGCTCCAGGGACAGCAGTGACTCGGGACAGGACAGGAATTCAGGGATGCCTGAGCACTGCTATCCTCCCCCAGAGCCAGGAGGGAATCAGGGATGAACAGAACCATCCCTGTTCTGCTCAGGGTGAGAAACACCTGCAAATCTCACTTTTTTCCAGCTCTGTGTGAGTCCTTTTACAAACCCGAGGCACTCAGGGAGGACTGAAAATACCTTCTGCCTTTGCCTGACAAAGGAGAAAAAAAAATCATTCCAAAACTCCCTGCAGCAGCAGAGCCCATCCTTGTGCTACAGACCTGAAAAGCCACGTGTAGTTCAGAGAACCCCCAAACCCCAGAACCCCAGAATGGTTTGGGTTGGAAGGGACCTTAAAGCTCATCTCATTCCACCCCTGACACCTTCCACAGACCAGGCTGCTCCAAGCCCCAGATTGATTAAATCAGGTAATTTCTGATGCTTTGAACACTTATAAAATGCTAATATTTTTCACTCTGACTCTTCTGTGCAGGTTCAGACTTGCATTTTACCTAATCTCACAAACCCTGCATTAAAAAAACCAGAACAGAATCATTAGTTTATTCTAGTCTTTTACAACATCTCTGTAGAGATTACTTAAAAAACATCAAACTCTAAATAAACTGCTGAAAGTTCTGTCCTAGATCTAAAACTGCCTACCAGACAGGAAGCAAAAATGAGGAATAAATAGGAAAGCATTAATATTCAGTGTCTAGTATTTTCTGTGGCCCCCCAAAAGTTGGGGGACTTTTATCTCCATTGTATTTCAAGTGAGAATTGGTGTTCACTTGAGAGCAAAAAAAAATGGAAAAAAATCAGCCTGAGCAGCTCAGCCTGACAGAGTTACAAGCAGAAAACAGAATATTCTAATTGGGAGTGTGGAGAATAATAACTAATGGCAGCTCTGCCATCCCTGCCTATAATCATGATGAGCAATAGAGGAGCAGATCAGAACCTCATGTTCTCAGCATTTAATTCAGTGTCCAGATGAGGGAGCACGGAATTAAAAGGTGATAGAACTCAAAATTCATAAAAGGATGTATTTATCCCAAATGGGAGAAAAAGCCCAGGCTCTGTTAGAATGAGGAACTTGGGAGCTTAGCCTTAAAAAAAAGATTGGACATGAATTGGAATATTACACCTGCTGCAGCTCCACATGCTGTGTGCTTAGCAAAATTTAGGGATAAAGGTAAAGCTTTGACTTCAGCCTTGATCCCTTGGCAGGAACAGGTTTAGGAAGGGACCTAAAGTTGACTTTTTTTTTTTCCTAGATGTGTTTTCCACTGCATTTTATTCTCCAAAAATACCTGCTGTGATGGGCAGAGTAACAGCTTAAACACACAACACTGAATTCTGGTGGTTACTAACACTGTGCAGCCAAAGGAAACCCAAACTTTTTGGGCTAGCCCAGAAACTTAGAAGCAGAATTTTCAGATACATTGATGAAAAATTTGGTTTGTTCCAGTTCAGGCTGGAAATAAAATGCCTCATTATTGCAATTAAATATTATATTAATTAAAAGACATAAAATGCCTTAGTAGGGAATATTGCTGCCACCTCTTGGTTCAGCAGGATGAAAATAGCAGGGTGTGATGAACCAGAGAGCTGCAGGTGGAGCTTTCCTGGATGTTTTCTCCAGTCAGAGATTTGGCTCTTGGAAACCTGTGGGTTTAGGATGGCTTTCCAAACTCAGCTGGGAATGGGATGCTCTGAAATCACTCCTGTTGATCTTAAATGAAGGAAAATTGGCTGGACATGGAGGGAATTTGGAGGGGAAAAAAAGCCATAATTTGACTTTACTGTTCAAATTCTCCTTGGAGCTGCATCAATGGACATAACAAAGGTTACTGAACAAATTCCCAACAATTGGAGATCCACCCAGGCACCACCAGTGTCCCTTTCTCCCACAGGGTAACTGAAATTCCACAGAGTAACTGAAATTCCAGAGAGTAACTGAAATTCCTCAGAGTAACTGAAATTCCAGAGTAACTGAAAATTCCCCAGAGTAACTGAAATTCCAGAGAGTAACTGAAATTCCTCAGATTAACTGAAATTCCAGAGAGTAACTGAAATTCCACAGAGTAACTGAAATTCCCTCAGAGTAACTGAAATTCCAGAGAGTAACTGAAATTCCTCAGATTAACTGAAATTCCAGAGAGTAACTGAAATTCCATAGAGTAACTGAAATTCCACAGAGTAACTGAAATTCCTCAGAGTAACTGAAATTCCAGAGAGTAACTGAAATTCCTCAGATTAACTGAAATTCCAGAGAGTAACTGAAATTCCAGAGATTAACTGAAATTCCACAGAGTAACTGTAATTCCTCAGAGTAACTGAAATTCCACAGAGTAACTGAAAATTCCAGAGAGTAACTGAAATTCCAGAGTAACTGAAATTCCCTCAGAGTAACTGAAATTCCAGAGTAACTGAAATTCCACAGAGTAACTGAAATTCCAGAGAGTAACTGAAATTCCACAGATAACTGAAAATTACAGAGTAACTGAAATTCCAGAGAGTAACTGAAATTCCTCAGAGTAACTGAAATTCCAGAGTAACTGAAATTCCTCAGAGTAACTGAAATTCCCTCAGAGTAACAGAAATTCCACAGATAACTGGAATTCCAGAGTAACTGAAGTTCCAGAGAGTAACTGAAATTCCAGAAAGTAACTGAAATTCCAGAGTAACTGAAATTTCACAGATAACTGAAATTCCAGAGTAACTGAAATTCCAGAGTAACTGAAATTCTTCAGAGTACCTGAAATTCCAGAGTAACTGAAATTCCACAGAGTAACTGAAATTCCAGAGAGTAACTGAAATTCCTCAGAGTAACTGAAATTCCACAGAGTAACTGAAAATTCCAGAGAGTAACTGAAATTCCAGAGTAACTGAAATTCCCTCAGAGTAACTGAAATTCCACAGAGTAACTGAAATTCCAGAGTAACTGAAATTCCACAGAGTAACTGAAATTCCAGAGAGTAACTGAAATTCCAGAGTAACTGAAATTCCAGAGAGTAACTGAAATTCCAGAGTAACTGAAATTCCAGAGAGTAACAGAAATTCCTCAGATTAACTGAAATTCCACAGAGTAACTGAAATTCCTCAGATTAACTGAAATTCCACAGAGTAACTGAAATTCCAGAGAGTAACTGAAATTCCACAGAGTAACTGAAATTCCTCAGAGTAACTGAAATTCCACAGAGTAACTGAAATTCCAGAGAGTAACTGAAATTCCACAGAGTAACTGAAATTCCTCAGAGTAACTGAAATTCCAGAGAGTAACTGAAATTCCTCAGAGTAACTGAAATTCCAGAGAGTAACTGAAATTCCAGAGATTAACTGAAATTCCACAGAGTAACTGTAATTCCTCAGAGTAACTGAAATTCCAGAGAGTAACTGAAATTCCACAGAGTAACTGAAATTCCAGAGAGTAACTGAAATTCCAGAGAGTAACTGAAATTCCTCAGATTAACTGAAATTCCAGAGAGTAACTGAAATTCCACAGAGTAACTGAAATCCCTCAGAGTAACTGAAATTCCACAGAGTAACTGAAATCCCTCAGAGTAACTGAAATTCCACAGAGTAACTGAAATTCCATAGAGTAACTGAAATTCCTCAGAGTAACTGAAATTCCACAGAGTAACTGAAATTCCAGAGAGTAACTGAAATTCCACAGCCACACGGGGAATGTGCCACAACAAAAGCAGTGGGGAAAGTCCACTGTGAAAAATCCACGAACAGCCCTGATCCTGCCTGATCCTGGGAAGGTGTGGAAGGGCCAAATGCTCTTCCCCAGAGGTGAAGTGAGCCCCACAAAGGCTGGATGGTCCTACAACCTGGACTCACACACCTCTAGAGCCAGGGGATTGAACCCCAGTTCAGCACAGCAGCTTAATCACAGGGGGAAATAAAAATAAAGGAGTTTTTATGAAACATCTCCAATACTTTTCATAGTGGCAGGAAGCAGGCATTAAGGATTTAACAGGTTCTTTTGTCCCTGGACTCATTCCTGCCCACACACTTGCTCTCCCCACGGAATTGGAGAGCCCTGAGTTCCTCCTCATGCAGATAATTTGGGTTTATTCATCCTCTGCAGAGCCCACCTAAACCTTGGGGGTGGTGAGTGGGTGGCAAGGGCAGAGGTGACGAAGGAAAGGAGCTGAATGATGCTCAGAACTGGGAATATCCAGCTCTAAAGGTGAAGCTTGGCAGGGCTGATACATCCAGGAAAAGATTTTCTTAAAATACCAAACGTCTCTAATGGAAAGCAGACTCTTAAATGCCTTTATCTTAAATGAGCAGGTAGGAAGGGGTAATGAGAATATTCCTTCTACTGCAGACAATTCCTCCTCTCCCTGCTGGGCACTGACAGACAATAGCTCCAAAATTCCTTCCCAACATCCATAATGCAGATTAAACTTCAGCTTTAGGAATTACAGGAGCCATTTCCAGACAAAGCTGTTGTGCTGCAAGACTCAGGGGCACAGTTTGCCCACCACAAAAAACCCAGCAAATAACCCAAAAGCAGTGTCTGAGTCCAGAATCCTCCTCACAGGTAATTTACAGGAATTTCCAGCGTGGCCAATCAATTCATAAATCCCAAAAAAAATACATTTAATCAATGGAATAAGCACCTTATGGCCATTTGTGGCACAGGAATGCTTCACACACAGTGTCATTTTCTTATTTCAAATGAGCTGGTTGAAGTCCAACACCTGAGAGAAGTGCCAGTTAATGGAGGTGCATTAATTAGCAGCTCTGGAGACCTGGACTCTGATTTCCAGCACTCCTGAATAGACACGTGGGCAGGACAAACAGGCTGGTGAGCCCAGGCTGGATTTGGGCCAGTAACCCAAAAAATGAACCCAAAAAAAAATTACAAGCTGTGGTCTGGGTGAGAACACGAAATTGCCAACTTGCTTCTGCTCTTACAAAGCACCACAGATCACACAAAACCAACTCCCAGGAGGAGGAAATGGCACCACACAAAGTGGGAAAACCAGTCCTGTGCTCCCCTGTGTCCTGCACTGAGCAACCCAAGGGAGGAAAGGATTCCAAGAATCTCTTCAAGCAGCAGCACCACACGGTTTGGGTGAGGTAGAGGCAAAGCAGCTTCCACAGCAGAGCTTTGGGCAGAGGGAAATCCCCCCTGAACTCAAGTTCCAGGTCTGCATCCGGTCTTGGAGAGGTGAGAAAAAAGGGAATTATCAGATACAGGGGGTGTTTTTACAGCTACATTTCAACCTCACTGAGCATTCCCAGAAAACCTGGGGACTCCTCAGCCTTGGGAGTGTCTCAGGCCAGGTTGGACAGGGCTTGGAGCAGCCCCAGCCCATGGCAGGGGTGGGGTGGGATGGGATGGGATGGGATGGGGTGGGATGGGATGGGATGGGGTGGGATGGGATGGGATGGGATGGGATGGGATGGGATGGGATGGGATGGGAGGGGATGGGATGGGATGGGATGGGATGGGCTTTAAGGTGCTTTCCAACCCAGACTGTTCTGGGGTTCTGGCATTCTCAGGCACTTGGGACTGTTGGGGTGTCTGTGCAGGGCACCTGTGGGTCCCTTCCCTCTCTGGATATTCTGATTCCCTGCCTCTCCACCAGCAGCTCTCCTGCATCATTCCCTGCCGGCTCTGCACAGGCCAGGGCTCAGGATCTCAATCAGAAATGGTTGGACAGTAGGACTGGACAGTCCCAGAGCTCTTTTCCAAACTTCTGTGGTTCCATGGAACAGCCAGAGAAGCATTATCAGGACTCCCTTCCTCTGCAGCCCCCCCTGGAATGACTCAGAGCACAAAGCTCATATTTATACACCAGTGATGTGCAAAATCTGCACAGGATGAGAAAGTCTTTCAGCTTTTAGCACGAGGGTAGCACTGAATGCTTTCCTCAACACTTCCATTTCTGGAGACAGAGCAACATCAGAAATCCATCAGTCCCAGCTTTAATTCAGAAGCTTCTCCAGCACAACTGGGGAAAACAAAATTCCCTTTGATTTCAGTAAAATCACAGCTACAAAAAACTTAAAAATGAATATGCACAGAGAGAAAGTGGCTCCAAAGCAGCTGGTTTGGGAACAACTGAGGTCAGCTTTTACTCCTGAGAGCTGGAACATGGCCAGGGATGGGAATGGAGCTGGGAAGGGGCTGGAGAATTCCTGAGGGAGCTGGGAAGGGGCTCAGCCTGGAGAAAAGGAGGATCCAGGAGGGAAAGCTCTGCAGCAGAGCCCTCCACAATCTTCCCTCACTTTTCTTTCCCCTCATGTTTTCTCCCAAATTTTGATTTTCCCCTCCCAGCAAGGGAGACCCTGAGGGGCTGGAGCGTGGCCAGGGAAGGGAAGGGAGCTGGGAAGGGGCTGGAGAATTCCTGAGGGAGCTGGGAAGGGGCTGGAGAATTCCTGAGGGAGCTGGGAAGGGGCTGAGCCTGGAGAAAAGGAGGATCCAGAGGGATCTTTTCCCTCTCTGGAATTCCCTGCCAGGAGGGCCCAGCCGGGGGGGATTTGGGCTCTGCTCCCAGGGCACAGGGACAGGAGGAGAGGGAACGGCCTCAGGCTGGGCCAGGGGAGGTCAGGGTGGACATTGGGACAATTCCACCATGGAAAAGGTGCTCAGGTGGAGTCCCCAGCCCTGCAGGGATTTAAAATCCATGGGGATGTGGCACTTGGGGACATGGATCAGTGCTGGTCTGGGCAGGGCTGAGGGAATGGTTGGACTCGCTGGTCTCAGAGAACTTTTCCAATCCTAATGACTCCATGCTAACATTCACCTCCCAAACCCCTGGAGCCATCACACCCTCCCAGGTCACACCTGCACCAGATCCTTTCATTCCAGTGGCTCCCACAGCCCCAGTGTCCCGAGCCCAGAGCCCCAAAGTGGAGCTCCAGCACAGCACTGATGGCTCTGCCTTCAAGAAAAAAAAACCACCTAAAAATATCCTGCCTTTCCCACCTGGGGATTCTGCCTGGCACAGCCACTTCTCCTCCCTCACTAACTGCTGCTGGAAAAGTCCAAATTCTGTGGCACAGCTCTGCAAAGCAAAAGGTTGGATATCCCAGGAGAGACACTCTCATCTCCTCCCTTTCCTGAGAGGATTCCCACTGTGCCACCAGAGCTGCCATTTACCAGGGAAATGTCTCCATTTTGAGGATTTTTTTCCCCCAAAATCTACAGCACGAATCAGTTCCTCAGGGCTGAACCCCTGGATTCCTCATGCTAAGTGGCCTTGGACTGCTATTCTCCATGTGGGTTTCCATGGCAATCAGCAGAACCCGGAATAAATTTGTTTTCTCATAATTGCTGCACAATCCTGGGCAAAGGGAAAGAAATAAAGATTCTCTTACTATTTCTCCCAGCTCGACCCAAGAGCTGGAGCTTTCCTGAAGCTCCTGATTTAGTGAACAAACCCCCCAAAAATCACCAAATATGATGATTTTCAGCAATTCTGATTATTCAGGCTAACCAAAGCTGAGGCCTGCCAGCGTGTGGGAGTGTTTATTAGTGTCTCCATGACTCAGAATTATTCCATCTTTAGAGCTTTGCCCAGATTTTCCCCGTGCTCCACGACGTGGGGGTAGAGAGCAGAGATTTGACATCAGCAGAACGTTTTTAGGGCTCTGAGAAGACAAACCAAGGGCTGAGCCAGCTCTGAGATCCCCCCCCAGCATTCCCAGTTCCACCAGTCCAGGGTAAGGAGGGGAGGCAGCCCAGGAGATTTAGGCTGCTCAGAAATCATAAATTAATTTTTTGTGTTTAATTATTGAAGTCCTCACAGAGAATACCTTGGGAGACCTTTTCCTCTGCTGGTTTCCACGTGAAACTTTCCAAGCAAACTTGGATTTTTTTTTTTAAAATGGAATATAAATAGATATTCTATCTCTTTCTATATATAAATAATCTGAAATAGAATAGAATATAAAAATGTAAGTATAAAATACAATATTATGGAGTAGATAGCTGCATGTGGAAATGTTTTTGAGGGGAAAAGCTGTGACTGAGACAGTTTTACTGGAGCTTCCAGGGGGACAAGAGGGCAGTGGCCTCACCCCAGAGAAATCCTAAGGGCAGGATGGGGAAATAATTTCATTTTCCTAATTAAAAACCTTTCCCTATGGAACATCAAGGGCTGGGCCAGTCAGCTGGGAGCCCTGCACCTCCTGAGTGCTCTTTTTCTCAGATTTCTCACAGTTTTATGGTGTCAAAGCAGCACAAACAGGGTCATTTGTATTGGCAAATCTGGCTGCCTTTGCCAGTTCTTTTTATAAAGTTTCATCTGGAAGAAAATCCAAGATTTTGTAGCTAAAAAGCCCCAATTTTTAATTTACATCACCCCAAATCTCAGCAGTGCCAGCATGCACCCCACCACAGTGCCCACTGGGGATTTATATTTATTTGTGGGCTGACACAAATAAACAAAACGTGGCTGAGATAAATAAACATCATCCCACATAAGGTGGGATTTTCTTCCTTGGAAAAAAAAAAAAAAGTGCTGGAATTCCCATCCTCTACTCTCAGGACAAAATATTTTTATGAAACTTTATCACGGACCAACAGCTCTGTGAGGAGAGGAGAGAAATCCATGAGCATTTTGTGTCAGTCACAATAAAACAATGGTGGTTTGTGGGGTAAGCAGAAGGACAAAAAGGAGAAGCATGGAATCAGAAAATCCTGGAATATTTTGGGTTGGAAGGGAGCTTAAAGCTCATCCCATTGCTCCCCCTGCCATGGGCACCTCCCACTGCCCCAGGCTCTGGAATTCCCAGAGCAGCTGTGGCTGCCCCTGGAGCCCTGGCAGTGCCCAAGGCCAGGCTGGAGCAGCCTGGGATGGTGGGAGGTGTCCCTGCCCATGGAATGGGTGGGCTGGGATGGGCTTTAAGGTCCCTTCCAACCCAAACTATCTTGGGATTCTACAAATTTACATTTAAAGCAAGAGAGGGAGAATCATTTTTCTCACCTGGGCTGAAAAATCAGGAATTCCTGGAAGCAGCATTCCTTGTATGTCCAACTCAGCTCTCCTGGGATAACCCAGACATCCAGCACTGCAAATTATTCCCCCCAAATCAGCAGGAGCAACACTGGAAATCACTCACATCGTGTTTGTGGTCTTTGTACCAAGCTCTGTGCTCAGGACTTCGAAAAACATAAAAATATAATTATAAAAAATAGAATACTTTTTATTAAAAAAAAAAAGAAAAGAAAAAAAAAGAAAAAGAAAAGAAAATTAAATTATGAGAAGGACTTAAACTCGTGAGGACTCGATGCTGAACATCGGGATGATCCAGCGAGCCTCAATCCAACATCTCCATCCTGTGGCTCGGCCCAGAACTGCAGAGTTTCATCCCAAAACTCAGCTCCTGCTGCCACACCAGTCTGCATGCACACCCGGCACGGAATTTCTCTTTTTAATTACTTTCCTGCCTGTAATTCTCTTGGAAAAGGATTTTCCTAGGGACCTGGGCTTGTAAAGAACTGGGAATTGTGTATCTGACAGCCATGAAATGTCTTTTAGTCAATCAAGAGGATCTTCATCCTAACACTCCCACAAATACCTCTCAAAAACTGAGCCAGGATTTGCCAGGTTTGTCCTGCCTGAAGGAAAAATCAGGAATCAGGAAGAATCCTGTGGAAAGGGGCTTTTAGAAGGTAATTAGTGACTCTCCGTGTAAGTGAATACACGTCCCAGTGCTCTGAAATTCTTGTAAACTGTTCCTGGTTTTTCTAGGATCAGATACTTAATTCCCATGAAATTCAATTACAAAATGCCTCAATTGCTGGCACGAGGGTGGAAGGACTCACCCAAAAAAGCAGGAGAGCACCACCACAAACAAACTGCAGCAATCTGCTGTTGAGAGCACCCAGCTCAATCTCTGGGGCCCCACGAGAGGAAAAGCAGCAGCAACCACCACCAAACGCAGCGTCTCTGGAGCCTAAAGCAGAATCTGATGGTTTAGACAGCAGCTCAAGTGTTTGTGCTTGGATTCTGCATTAAATCTGAGTGGCTGAGGGAGGGAGAACAACCAGGGGAGAGCCAGGGGCTGATCCAAACCAGGGGCTGATCCAAACCAGGACCAGGATCCAAATCAGAGCCAGGATCCAAACCAGGGGCTGATCCAAATCAGGGGCTGATCCAAACCAGGGGCTGATCCAAACCAGGACCAGGATCCAAATCAGAGCCAGGATCCAAACCAGGGGCTGATCCAAATCAGGGGCTGATCCAAACCAGGGGCTGATCCAAACCAGGACCAGGATCCAAATCAGAGCCAGGATCCAAACCAGGGGCTGATCCAAATCAGGGGCTGATCCAAACCAGGGGCTGATCCAAACCAGGACCAGGATCCAAACCAGGACCAGGATCCAAACCAGGGGCTGATCCAAATCAGAACCAGGATCCAAACCAGGACCAGGATCCAAACCAGGACCAGGATCCAAACCAGGACCAGGATCCAAACCAGGGGCAGGATCCAAACCAAGAACTTGATCCAAATCAGAACCAGGATCCAACCAGGACCAGGATCCAAACCAAGAACTTGATCCAAATCAGGACCAGGATCCAAATCAGAACCAGGATCCAAACCAGGACCAGGATCCAAAGCAGGAGCATCCCCCCATGGTTGTGCTCCCACAGCCCAAATGGTCCCAGCTCCCGTTCCAGGGAAGACACAGGATTTGTTTTGGTCCAAAGTTTACATTTTGGAAGGTTATTATTACTTCTGGATACCTGCTGGAAACACAGGGACATTTGTGTCTGCTCTCCTGGATGTGGGGAGGATTGCTGCAGAGGGACTGGGGACAAGGGCTGGAGGGACAGGACACAGGGAATGGCTCCCACTGCCAGAGGGCAGGGCTGGCTGGGAGATTGGGAACTGGGAATTCCTGGCTGGGCTGGAATTCCCAGAGCAGCTGTGGCTGCCCCTGGATCCCTGGCAGTGTCCCAGGCCAGGTTGGACAGGGCTTGGAGCAGCCTGGGGCAGTGGGAGGTGTCCCTGCCATGGCAGGGGTGGGATGGGATGAGCTTTAACCCTTCCAACCCCACCCATTCCGGGATTGTGGGATGAGCACGGCAAACTGGAGATGTGCCAGGTGCTCAGGGCACCCTCTAAGCCCAGCTTAACCCCTTCAAGCTCAAACCAAGTCACAGCTGCCACGGCCACGTGGAAGTCAGGGAGGCAGATCCCTTGGGATGCCTTGGGATCTGTGTGCCAGGAGTGGTGGCATCTGTGATGAACACAGGGACACTTCCCTGCAGGCCTCTCCCTCCCAGATGGTCCCAGATTTCCAATAATGCTCTGAAATTTGGGGGTTTTCTCTCTGCACAGAGTTTTGTTTCCACAGGAATAGTGCAAGCTCATCCCACCCCAAAATGCTGCCTTTTAGGTACAACCCAAAAAGGGCTTTTCTAGGAACAAAGGCCCCTCCAAATCAGCAAGACGTGGGTGGACACAGCAGGACCAGTTCAGAGGCACAGGGGATACTGGGGAGCCAGAAACCATCAGCACAGCGCTGGGGTTGTATTAAAATGCACTCTACCAAGAAATAATGCTCTAAGAATAGAAATGAATAGGGGAAAAAAAAAAACCCGGGGATTTTATTAAAAGACATTGTACCAAGGCAAAGCTCTAAGAATAGACCTGAATGGGAGAAAGGCGCAGCTTGGAACTGCAAAGAGCAAAGTTACCCCTCTCCAAGGCAGATTTAGCCGAAATTCCCCAAGCCCCGGGGAACCGATGCTGTAAATTCGGGCAGAGCATCCTCCCAGCTCGTTAGCTGCTCATTAGCATATTTTACATTAGCATTTGGCCAGGCCCTGAACCGGAGTGCTCTGGTATTTGCCAAACACGGAGCTGCATGTGGCACTGAGTCACAGCCCTCGCTGGCTGCGAGGAAAGGACCTCGAAGCTCATCCTGTTCCACCCCCTGCCACGGGCAGCGTCACCTTCCACCAGAACAGAAATAATTGTGCTTAAAAACATGACAGAAACTGGGGGAAACTGCACAGATTCCTCATGAGAGCACACATGAGAGCAGTTAAATATAGACCAGGCAGGCTCCTCGCACAAGACAATAAAATATTCCTCTCTTCAGCATCCCGAAATCCTGCACCCATGGCGAAATCAAGGTGGTTTTGCCAGGACTGGGGTTTGATTTCCACGGTTCCACCCCCTCCCTGAGCACTGAGCCTCCTCTCCCCGCTCCATCTCCTCATTCCACCCCTCTCCCGGTGGTGCCCACGCCGCTCCGCCCGCTCCTTTATTATCATGAAAATCACACTTCCACCCTTCTTCCCGTAACGTTCTGTATCCTTGCAGCAGGCTGATTTTAGGTGCAAAGCTGTTCCATCCCCTCCCCTGCCAAAGGACCACTTCTCATCATTCCACGTCCTCCCCAAAGCCCTTCCCAGGCAGCTCCTGGCTGCTGGATGTTCCCTCTGCTGCAGTGCAGGAGCTCAGATCCCAGCCCAGATGCTCCTCAAGGATAATTCCCAGGGCATCCCTCTAAATCCCCCCTCAGCCTGATAGATATATCAATATTATATCAGAAATATCCATATTATATCAGAAATATCAATATTATATCTTGATATATACAGTATCTATCAATATTATATTAATATAATATTATCTGTTATATTATAGCTGAGATCTATCAGTGGGCAGCAGCATCCTTCACTTCCTTCAGGAATATCTTCCTTTATTTCCCTACTCAGTTCCAAAGGTTTGGTGTTGCCCAGAGCCTTGGCTTGAAGGCCACACAGCTCCCAAGGTTCTAAATCCATGGATATGTGCACACAAGAGCAGAGTGCACCTTCCCAAACACTCATTTATCCCCACAGATCCTTCCAAAGCAGCTGAGGGATCTCCTCAGAGATCTCCAAAGCACAAGATGGAAACTCTCCCGTGGGGAAGGCTCAGGGAGGAAATTTTGGAGCCCCTTTTCCAAACAGGGAATGGGTCTGTCGTGAGGGAAAGAAAGAAACATCCGGAGCTGCGAGTTCAGCCAAAGGTTGGAGATGATGTAAAAAGAAAGGTGGGGCCAAAAGGAGACATTTGAGTCAATGTAGGTACTGTGGAAATTCAGGCATGATTCATTAGCCAAAAAAAAACCCACCCTGAACCCCCTCTGCAGCTATTTCCAAGGAGGTACATCCATAATTTATGTGGAACAGGAGTGGGCTGAATATCCCCCACACTGCTCCTGCATAAATTACACCGGCTTGTGATTCCCCAGCTCCTGCCTGGAAGTGGGAACCTCTCACTTCCCCCTCCCAGAAACCACAGAAACACCTGTGAGAAAAGGGAGGGCAAGGGTTTGCAGGTGAAGGAGCTGAAAGAGTTGGACTTGGGGTGCCAGGATGGGAGAGGTGAGAGCTTGTGGGGGATTCTCAGTTCTTTACCAGCACAGGTTCCACAGAAACCTCCTCAGCACTGAGCACAGAGAGCACCCAGAGCACACCACCAGGGAGAAGTTTAAAATACCAGGAGATTTGTCAGGGAGGGGTGTCAGCTGCTCCCCCACTTGTGGATGGTTTGGAGCAGAAGAATCCCTGAAATAAATCCATAAAACATTTCCCAGCTCTGGGAGAGTCCAAGGCCAGGCTGGACGGGTTTTGGGGCCAAGGAAATTTCCTTTGTGAAGGTTTGGCCCCTGAGAGAACAGGGACCACGTGCTGAAGCCAAGACAATCTCTTGCAGAAACCCTATAAACTACATCCCTGGAAAAATCCCTTGGACAAAGGAGAGGGGCAGAGGAGACACACAGAGTGTCCATGGAGAGGGCACCATGTGGCAGGAGGCAGCAGGTGATTCCTGAGGGCCTTGCTCCTGCTTTTTGTCCAAAGCCTCACCCAAACTCTGCAGGGACAAAGGGAGAGGAAAAGGGAAAAAGAAAAAGGAAAAAGGAAAAGGAAAAGGAAAAGGAAAAAGGAAAAAGGAAAAAGGAAAAAGAAATGGAAAAAGGAAAAAGGGAAAAGGACCAAACCAGAAAGAAAAGAGAAAGGGAAAAAAAAGGGATGAAAACAGAGGAAGCTGCTCCAGGACCAGTGAGTGTGGCTAGGACACATCCAACTGCTCCCTAAAGGAAAAGGGAAATTTTTCCTTCCAGAACACCTAAGAAAGGGAGAATGAAGTGACAGGAGATGAGTTATGGAAGAGTCACCCACTCTTTAGGGCCACTGCCCACATGTGGTGCTCACAGGCTCTTTGCACACAAACCAGAGACAGATTCCACCTCTCCTTTCTTGGTCTTTTCCCCCCCTCCTCCTCTCCTTCCTCTCCCTTTTCCCCACCCCTGGTTTGTGTCAGGTTTTGGGGAGCTCTGGTTTTTTGATGCCTCAGTGTGTTCCCATCACTTGGCTGATGTGACAGCCTGTCCATGGGCAGCTCTCACTGGCTGGGGAGGGGATGTCCCAACACTGTCCCTTCTAAGGGACAAGCACAAGCTGTGGGGAATAAAAAAGAGTACCAACATTCCCAGGAAAACCAGAAACAAACAAAAAATCCCCCACGCCGTCCTCACCCGAGTTTAACTAGTTACTATAGTGAAAATTTGGGATTCCCCCTCTTCCCACTCTTTTTGTCTGGTACAAAAGTGGGTAATGAGGCAGCTGCTGAAATTCAGTGCAGAGGAATGAGAGGCACTGGTGGAGAGGAGACAGCCAAGGCAAGGCCAGAGGGAGCTTTTGGAGGAGAAGATGGAGGTGGAGATGGAAGAGGAGAGGGAAGAGGAGCAGGGCTATGAGCTGCAGGAGAGGAAACAGCCCCAAGTTGTGCTTGGGTTAAACATTAGGATCAGTTCTTCCACGGAAAGGGTTGCAAAGCACAGGAATGGGCTGTGGGGCACTGTGGGGTCCCCAGCCCTGGAGGTGCTCAGAAAACCTGTGGAGGTGGCACTTGGGGACACAGGGGTGACCACGGTGGTGCTGCTGGTTGATGTTGGGACTTGATGATCTCAAAGGTTTTTTCCAACCTTAACAAGTCCATCAGTGATCCCAGCAGGATCCCTCCCACCTACGCTCTCACCGTGGCTCTGCCTCTCCCATCTCCCCTTCCTGGTGTGTTTTAACCCCAGCTCCTTCCTCACTTCTGAGCATCTCCCACACCACCTTCTCCTCCAAGAATTCCATTTGGAATTCCTGGATTCCCTCTCCTCCCAGAAAGGTGGGGGTGATGTCCCACGGAGCACCAGCAGCTCTCCCCTCAGCCACCCCCAGGTGACACATCTCCCCACAGCAGAGCAGAGTCATTGTCCCAGGGGATGGAGCTTTTCTCCTGCAATCCTGGCGTGTGGGGAGCAGGGAGAGGGAGGAGAGGCTGCTCCTGCTGGCGCCAGGTGCTCAAAGGCAAAGCAGCAGGAGAACATTCCAGCCCTCACTGCCAGCAGGCTCTGGGAAGATGAATGCCTGGCTGGAGGTTTCATCATCTCGGGCCATTAACCTCGACTGGTCATTAAGGCCTAAGAAATGCCAAGTGCTGAGGGCATTTTTATCACTCTCTGATGAATAAAAGAGAGGAGGAAAAAAAAACCCCAAACCCCACCAGGTTATGAAGTGTCTCCTAATGGGCAAATCAGTTCCCATTGCTCAGAAGAGATCACCAGAGGAACGAACACCCCAACTTATTCCTGGTGCAAAAAATTCCACTGGTGAACTTTGGCAAAAAATTCCACTGGTGAACGGGGGGAATTTGGCATAAAAGGCTCCAACACCACTTCCCAAAAATGGGAGTGAACATTTACACATCAAGTGTTGTCCCCAAGAAGGTCTCATCCAGGAGAAGGTCCCCAAAGCCCTTGAGGCAGAAGTGGGGAATGGGACTGACCACAAGAACCTGGGCAAGCAAAATGCAAATCCAAACCAACAGTGGAACTGGGTTGGACAATCCTCCCACCCCCCACCTTTGTCTTTGGAAATGGACACAGAACTCTGTCCTTGTCAAGGTTTACTGGAGTCACAAGTGAGGAGCAGGACATGGTTGGGGTTCTCCTGCTTCAATCCAGCTGTCTGATGCTGCTTCAGCTCACCCAGCAAATCCCAATAATTATCCCCCCATAAAAGGATGGTCTTGATTTCCAAGGGAGCATTTTCAAGAGGTTTTTGCAGAATTCCAGCCTGGAGTTATTCTACTGCCTTGCCTGGCTGGGGATCTCTGATCTTTCCATGGATATCAAACTGCCCTGAGTGCAGTAACCTGAGGAGATGTGGAGATGTGGAGCCAGGGGGGCAGCTCCTGCTGCCTGCAGGGATGGATGGGAAATGATGAATTATGTGAGCTGGGCAAAGAGTGCCTGGGTAGGCACTGAAACCACCAGCACAGGGAATTAAAGCACAAACCACAGGAGAAACGGGATCCAGGGGAAACCCAGCAGAAGTTATGGCTTATTCCTGGCAGGAAAAGATGCCCAGACCTGAGTGTAGCCCTGGTTGATGCCTGAGATGTTTTAGATTTTCTGAAACTCTTTCCCAGAGAGTTTTCTGTCAAGGAGAAACATGTTTTTTCCTTTCCCTAGGAGGGACTTCTTCGTGATGTCCCTCTGATTTAACCAATGTAATTAAAAAAGTTTGTCTTTCTTTCACCAATTGAGTTGTTCTCTGTAAAACAGCATTAAAAAAAAATTACCAAAAATAAACAAAGTCACTGTCAGCCTTCTAAAGTCAAAGTCTGTATCGTTGTGATCTTTAACAGCATCACCTGAGCACTGCAAACTGTCAGGACTTTTACCTAAGGACATTAAATCTCTTATTTGAAGCAAGAGAAGGTTTTCCCCAAAGCGTGGTGCTCCTCATGGAAGTGTCAGGGAAAAGGAATGCTGAGGTTATTTGGTGGGAATGTGATGGGTGTAAGAGCAGGGTGTGCTTTCCCCTTTCAGGGTTTAACACAGATCTCACCAAACATCCCACAGGGCTTGGAGTGGGGACACTCAGGGACACTCAGGGACACCCAGGGACACCCAGGGACACCCAGGGACACTCAGGGACACCCAGGGACACTCAGGGACCACGGGAGTGCTGCCACCAAAATCCCCAACAGCCCCGAGGGAGCAGCACCTCCCACAGAGGGCTGAGGTGTGAAAGGTCCCAAAAACCCACGGGGTTTGTACCAGGGCAGGGAATGGGGCCAGCAGGGATCTCCAACCTCCCTGTGCTTTAGGAGAGTTCCCTGTTTTTATTAGAGGGAAAGGGCAAGGCCTTGCTGTTCCCAATCCCATTTTATCTGGAGACCTCGTTCCCAGCAGCCAAAAATCAAAACAACAGAGGAAAGACACGTTCTTATTCCCACTCCCTAAATCGTCTCAGTTGCCAAATTATCCATCAGGCATTACCAAAATGTTCAGTTGGGAGATTGGGAAGGAATTCCTGCCTGGGAGGGTGGGGAGGAGCTGGGATGGAATTCCCAGAGAAGCTGTGGCTGTCCCTGGATCCCTGGAGTATCCAAGGCCAGGCTGGACAGGGCTTGGAGCAGGAGATGGCCCTGATGGAACTGGATGAGCTTTAAAGTCCCTTCCAATCCAAACCATTCTGGGATTCTGGGATTCTTTTTATTCCAAACCTCTTTTAACAGCAGATCTTTTTAACGTGGCGAGTGGCTCAAGAATTTTACATTTTATTTTCCTACAGCTCTGCTTGATTAATTTTTACAGCCAATTTGGAAAAATTATTCACATCAGGCTTCCCCCCCTAACCCTGAAACAAACAGAAAGGAATCCAGGAGCTCTTTTTTCCAGCCCTGTGGGTCCCCCAAAACCCAATGGGTTCAGGATAAAAAGCTATTTCTGTCTCCGTGTTCCTTTCAGAGCAACAGAACAGATCTGAGCGTGGAGTCCCAAGCAGTCCCCACCTCTGCTTCCCCCACAATCCATGGGTTGTGTGCTGGTGTCCATAGAAACGTCGGCACAGCCCCGGATCTCCTCCCAGGGCTGCCCTGGGGTGGCTCCAGGCACCTCCCAGCAGGAATCTGAACCCCAAACTGGTGGCACTGGGAGGGGGAGCTGGGCGGGGGGAGGTGGGCATGGGGCTGCCCAGGGGGGGTTCAGTCCTGGATTGAACTCAGGGGGGGTCAGGTCATGTAGGATTCCTGAATTCCAGGTTCCTCCCTGCAGGAATGGGGACAGCAAGAGCATCATGCACTCGTACCCTATATATCTAGTTAAATATATTTATATATTTATTTTTATATATATATATATATCTCCTTTATATTTTTTATTTATATCCTTTTTAATATATATTTACATATTTGTAAGGGTCAGGTCATGTAGGATTCCTGAATTCCAGGTTCCTCCCTGCAGGAATGGGGACAGCAAGAGCATCATGCATTCCTACCTTATATATCTAGTTAAATATATATATTATTTATTTTTATATATATATCTCCTTTATATTTTTTATTTATGTCTTTTTTAATATATATTTACATATTTGTAAGGGTCAGGTCATGTAGGATTCCTGAATTCCAGGTTCCTTTCTGCAGGAATGGGGACAGCAAGAACATCATGCATTCATACCCTATATATCTATTTATGTATATATATATATATATATTATTTTTAATATATATTTCCTTTATATTTTTATTTATATCCTTTTAAATATATTTTTACACATTTGTAAAGGTATTTTTTAATTCTTTCCTATTAAATACTGAAGGGGGACAGCATGAGCATTGTGTATGCATATCCTATATGTATTTTTAATATATTTATATGCTTTTATATGTATATATTTACATGTTTGTAAAGGTATTTTTTAATTCTTTCCTATTAAATATTGAAGGAGGACAGGAAGAGCATCATGCACTCATATCCTATACACATGTGTATATATATATTTATACTATGTATATATTTATATTTACATGTTTGTAAAGGTATTTAATTCTTTCCTATTAAATATTGAAGGGGACAGCAAGAGCATCATGCACTCATATCCTATATATATATATATTTATATACCTATATATAGTATATATAGGTGTGTATATATATAGTGTATATATATATATTTATACCTATATATATTTACATGTTTGTAAAGGTATTTTTAATTCTTTGCTATTAAATAGTGAAGGGAGACATCAAGAGCATTGTGTATGCATATCCTATATGTATATTTTTTTATATTTATACACTTTTACATGTATATATTTACATGTTTGTGAAGGTATTTTTAATTCTTTCCTATTAAATATTGAAGGGGGAGAGCATGAGCATTGTGTATTCATACCCTATATATATACACATTTATACCTATATATATTTATATTTACATGTTTGTAGAGGTATTTTTTAATTCTTTCCTATTAAATGTTGAAGGGGGACAGCAAGAGCATTATGCACTCATATCCTATATATATGTGTATATATATTTATACCTATATATATTTATATTTACATGTTTGTAAAGGTATTTTTTAATTCTTTCCTATTAAATATTGAAGGAGGACAGGAAGAGCATCATGCACTCATATCCTATATATATATATATACATATATATATTTATTTTTACGTTTGTAAAGGTATTTTTAATTCTTTCCTATTAAATATTGAAGGGTGAGAGCATGAGCATTGTGTATGCATATCCTATATGTATATTTTTAATACCCTTTTATATGTATATATTTACATGTTTGTAAAGGTATTTTATTTTAAAAAAATTAATTTGTAAGGTATTTTTTAATTCTTTCCTATTCAATATTGAAGGGGAACATCAAGAGCATGGTGCATTCATACCCTATGTATAAATTGACATTTATATAACGACATTTATCTTTATTCCCTTTTTAACCCCTGTACTCCCATGCCTGTGAAGGGATTTTTTTTCCTTCTCACCTCTCCAGCATCCCCCATTCACATCCTGCTCCCATTCTGCTGGGAAGTGCCTCGTTGGAACACCACGACTGAAGAGAATTCATTTTATAGGTCACGCTCCACCAAGGCACGTAAACAAACACCCACAGCCGCTGCAGGCACACGGATGACTCCCAGATCCCCCAAATTCGGGGTGAGGAGCAGCCAAATCCTATTTTTTCCCCACCCCGACGTCGCTCTCTATTAATACCCGCCTCCTCTTGGGTGACTTTGGGCTATTTCCGAACCCAAACCTTGTTGCCATGGTGACAGTAAGCCGGTCAGCACATCTGCTGGAGAGCAGCAGGACAGCGCTTGGGGAAGGCACAATTCCCACTTTTCTGCATCCAGGGGACAGATCCCCTTCATTCCTCTGCCTCCCTGACCATCCCTGGAGCTGCTCTGTGCTCCAACCCCCAGCCCGTGTGCTGGGTGTCCCAATTCCACGGGGATTTGCACCATCCTGGACACCTCAGCGTGGTGGGACATCACCCCTGGAACTGCTCTGAGGTTGTGGAGGCTCCAAACCCAGCCAAAAACAAAACACAAACCCCAAACAGGCAGGGGATTTTTCCTTGCCGCGATGGGGATTTGCTTGCAAACACAAAATCGCTTCCTCACAGAGCACCGAGTGAGAACTTAATTGGGGATTCAATTAGAACGTTAAGAAACATTCAATTAAGGCTCCTCCTGGTGCCACGGAGATTCCCAGGCACGCAGCTTTCCCCAGGAAAAACGGGCATGGCTGAGGGCAGAACTGAGGGGAGAAGCCAATTTTCCTACTCCTGCTTTTATAATGAACAGAAAAAGGAAATTAAATGGTTTTTTTTTTTTTTTTTTTTTTTTACTGGTGCTTCAACCTTGTGAAGGTTCATGGAGTCACAGAATATCCTGAGTGGGAAGGGAGCCACAGGATCATGGATCCAGCTCCTGGCCCTGCACAAATCCCACCCTGGGCATCCCTGGAGAGCTGTCCAAATGCTCCTGGAGCTCTTGGGAATGTGCCCATTCCCTGGGGAGCCTGGGCAGTGCCCAGCACCCTCTGGGGAAGAACCTTGCCCTGAAATCCATCCCGACCCTGCCCTGGCTCAGCTCCATGAAGGACACGCTCCAAATCCATCACTTTCCTTCCAGGAAACTCTGGGAAAGGTGCTCCCCTCGCTCTGACCTTCCCCACGTGGCAGCATCCTGGAGGAACTGATGGGGAGATGGCCTCTGGGTGTCCTGGAACCCTTGGGCTCACCTGGAGCTGCCCAGGTGAGCACCTCCCACACTGGGAGCTCTCATTTTTCCAGGATTTCCACACCAAGGTCTCTGCAGCCATCCCAAAAACCCAGCTCTGCCCCTTGGTGGGATGGTTTCTCCCCACAATTCCATGGAAGCTCCCCAGTCCATCCCAGGGAATTCCTGCCATGGATTGTGCCAGTGCAGCCCTGCCAGCAGGGATGGTCCCATCTTTGCCCTGCAGAGAGCAAACCATCCTCAAAACTCAGCTGGAATTAACCTCAGGCCATGGCAAACCAACAGGACCAAGTGTCCCAGGCCAGGCTGGACACTGGAGCAGCCTGGGAGCGTGGGAGGTGTCCCTGGCCATGGCAGGGAGTTGGAGTGGGATGGGATTTAAGTCCCTTGCAACCCAAACCATTCCAGGACTCCGTGACCCTGTGGCATCAGCAGGAAACCCTGCTTTCCCCCAAAGCTGCAAGGGCCCTTTGCAAAGCTTTTGTAAACTCTGTGGTGCTGAATGCAGGAGAAAACCTCAAACCTGAGGGAAAGTCAAGCAACACACACTGGGAACATCCATTTCACCTCAAGCCTTAACCCCCCTCCTCGATTCAACCCAAATATTTGGATTTACAAAGCCAAATCTCCACTTGTACAAACTAAATCCACTGTTCCTTCATCCAGTGGCATAACCTGGGAGCTGAGCTGAGCTGAGCACCCTGATCTCAGCAGGGATGAGGCACAACCACGCCAGGGCTGCTCTTCTGGGGAGAGAGGGCTCAGCCTTTTATTCACCTGTCAAATGCTTAAACAGCTCCTGAGTGCTGCACAGAGGGAAATGAGAGCCCAGCCTAAGGAATAATCACATTCCATGACAGTAAGCTGTATTTTAGAAATTAATGACTCATGGCAGGATTGAGCTCATCCTGCTAAATTACTGAACCTCTGCTCTGCTCCTCTGCAGACACATTTTTTTTTTTTTTATCCATTTAATCGTGGATTTTGAGGAATGCCTGGATCACTGCAGGTCCCCACTGGAATGGACCCTGCTCCCAGCAGCATCTGCCTCCAGCAGAGACCACAGTCCCCAGGTGGTGCTCAGAGGAAAAGGATTTTGAGACAAAAAAAAAAAAAAAAGCAGAATTCTGGGAAGAATTCAGATGCACCTTGAAAAGTTCATCAAGAAATGGTCACTGAGGAGCAGAGCCCCATGGAAACGAGGCCACAAAACTCTTCTTAGAGATTCTAAATTCTTTTGTCACCATGTCCTCAACCTTTAAACAGCCTGAGAGCTGCTCTGAGAACAGAAAATGCTGCTCTCCTCTTCTCTTCCTCTCAGTGTTACACAGGAAAATTATCTTTAAAAAGGGGAAGCACAAGCCAGAGATGCAGCACCAGGTGTAACTAAGTCTCAAAAGAAAATTGGCTTTAACCTCAACTATCTCTAAAGAAGCAGCAAAAAAAAAAAAAAAATTCCAGAAATAAACTGCACATCTAAATATAGTTTTGTGTGAAGTTAAACGTCCTTGGACTGCTCAGGGACACTCAGTGGCTTCACTTGGAGTCTCTGGCACAAGCTGGGAAGAATTTCCACTGATTCCTATGAATGTTTCAAGGAGATTTTATTACAAGGCCTTGCTGGTACCAAAAAATCCACGGAAATCATTGAGTCCAACCAACTGTCCCCAGCACTGCCAAGGCCACCACTGACCCCTGTCCCCAGGTGCCACATCCACAGGGCTTGAAATCCCTCCAGGGATGGGAACTCCAGTGCCATGAGCAGCTGTGCCAGGGCTGGGTGACTTTCCATGGTGGAATTGTCCCCAATGTCCACCCTGAGCTCCCCTGGCCCAGCCTGAGGCCGTTCCCTCTCCTCCTGTCCCTGTGCCCTGGGAGCAGAGCCCAAATCCCCCCCGGCTGGGCCCTCCTGGCAGGGAATTCCAGAGAGGGAAAAGATCCCTCTGGATCCTCCTTTTCTCCAGGCTGAGCCCCTTCCCAGCTCCCTCAGGAATTCTCCAGCCCCTTCCCAGCTCCCTCAGGAATTCTCCAGCCCCTTCCCAGCTCCCTTCCCTTCCCTGGCCACGCTCCAGCCCCTCAGGGTCTCCCTTGCTGGGAGGGGAAAATCAAAATTTGGAGAAAACGTGAGGGGAGAAAAAAGTGAGGGAAGTCTGAGGAGGGCTCTGCTGCAGAGCTTTTCCTTCTGGATCCTCCTTTTCTCCAGGCTGAGCCCCTTCCCAGCTCCCTCAGGAATTCTCCAGCCCCTTCCCAGCTCCCTCAGGAATTCTCCAGCCCTTTCCCAGCTCCCTCAGGGATTCTCCAGCCCCTTCTCAGCTCCCTCAGCCTCTCCTGCTGCTCCAGACCCTGAGGTGTGAGGGAGAACGTTCCAAAGGGACACCCTGCACCAGGAGGTGTCTCAATCTCACAGGGGCTGCAGTTGGGTCAACAAAAAGCAAAATGTGTAAATATTCCTCTGGGAGACACCTGGAGAGAAGGAGAAGGAGTAAAAGGAGGAGGAGGAGAAGAAAGGGAAGCTGAACTTCCACCCCAGCACGCCCAGCAGTGATGGATGCTCTGACACAACCCCTGGGTGCTTCTTGTTGCTCTGCACAGGTCACAGCTTTTATCAGTGAAATAAATGTCACCAGAATCACAGGGAATAAATTGGCACTGCCAGAATTCCAAGGGAAAACACCAAATGCTGTGCAGCCACAGGTCACAAGGGCTGGGAGCACAAAACCCCCCAGAAAACACGAGGAGGAGTTCTGATGGCAGCGTTGTGTTTAAATCACAAGCACATGTTTCCAGCTGCCCTAATTAGTGTCTTATAATTGACTCCTGTCCCTTAAGGGGGTTCTTGGCTCTAATTGAGCAGCACCTGCCACGTCAGAGGAACACTTTTGTGCACCCATTCCTTGCTCAAAGGCCACACTTGACCCCTTCAGTGCCAGCTCTGCTCCCAGCCTTGGCTGTGCCCTTCCCACCAGCTGGGAATCTCCTGCACCAGGAGTCACTCCAGGACAGCAGTGATCCCACTCACTCTGGGGGATTTTAAACATCATCCCACTGATTTCCAGGAGTGCAGGGCTCCATCTGTGCCCTCCAGTGCAACATTTCCCCCAGCAAAGAGGGCACTGGCAGCTTCCCACACGGAGAGGCTGGGGCTGGGAGCTCTGTCCTTGTGGACACACACACACAGAGCACTCAGCACCACAGACCCTCTCTGCTTCCCACCACACGGTGTGGGCAAAAAAAAAAAAAAAGCAAATCCAAAAGCTCCTCCAAACGTTATTCCCTCACTAAATTAGATTGAGCAATGGATCGAAACCAGAAATTAAATGCAACATAATGAAAAGTCGAGTAATGAGTTCAAATCCCAGGGAGCTGCGTCTCTCCTGGCACAGAAGGAAAGCAAGGATATCATTTCCATGGGTATTGTGGGCTTGGGCAAGGAGCTGGTGCTCAGTTTTTAATGTATACAAGATCTACAAAAGATTGAAACTCCTCTGGGACACTGATAACAAATCTCACTGACAGAATTCCTCTTTGTTTTTGAATTAGACCTACAAGCAGCACAGTGTTCCCTGAAGTTAATCCCTGCTGCTGGGACTTTCTGTTCCACCTCTGCTCCTAGAGCCTGATTGTTACGATGGAAAACTTCCCTGTGGGGAGGCAAAGGACAGGAAAAACATCCCATCACCTGATTTTCCTGTTCTTAATTGGAAGTGCCCATCCAATGTGTGAAACACCTTAGGAGGGTCAGGAGTGAAGTGAGTCCCCCAAAACCAGACAGACAGACAGACAAGGCATGGCTTCCAAAATTCCAGGTCATGTCCTGCTGCCTTGGACACCAGGTGATGCCAAGGATCCTCTGCCCAAACCACAAACCCTAAATTCCCAGGCAGCACAAATCCACCCCGTGCCAAGCTGAGACTCCTCCAGGACACCTCCCAGGAGCACCCAGGGCCGCCAGCAGCATCTCCTGGGCTGCCACAACCCTCCAGCATAACCCAAAACTGCCTCTCCTGCTCATTTATCCTTGTTTCAACTCCCATCTCCACGGCTCAGATCACAGCGAGCGTCAGCTCCTCGCCGAGGCTCTCACATGTCACTGGGAACGGGGACTGCCAGCCCGACACGGCCTGGAGCTGTGACAGGGAGGTGCCAGCAAGGAAACCAAACTTCCCTGGGTTATTTAAATCCCTTTCCCTGGCAGAGCAGCCTCCGTGTCCTGAGCACAACACGCTTCCACGCGTGGCAAGTGTCCCTGCATCCCTCAAGGGCCCAGTTCCGCTCTCCCTGAGCTCCCTTAAATTCCTGCTGAAGTCACTGAGGAATCTGGGATGCAGGCTCACGCTCTGGGGAATGTTCCACATGCTCTACTTGGAAATGAAATGGGTATTATCTCATGCAAGCTGCGGTTTTTAGGTGAGGGTGATGCTTCAGGGGGAACTCAGGATGTCAGTCTGTGTCTGAGCGAGGGACAGCTGGCAGGAGTGGGAGACTGGGAGCAGAGATGGAAAAGGGAGCAGGGAAGGAAAAGGGTGACAGGGAAGGAAAAAGGAGCAGGGAAGGAAAAGGGAGCAGGGAAGGAAAAGGGGAGCAGGGAAGGAAAAGGGAGCAGGGGAGGAAAAGGGTGACAGGGAAGGAAAAGGGTGACAGGGAAGGAAAAGGGTGACAGGGAAGGAAAAGGGGAGTGTTAGCAGGAGGCTCCATGCTGATGGCTCTCAGTGCTCCTGCAGTGCACGGGGCTGCTGTGGAATCAGCTCTGAGCAGCCCCAACCTCAGATGCCGATGCTCTTGACACATTTAAAACCATTTTTTTTTTCCCCCCAGAAATCCTGAAGTCAGAAGGAGCTCAGCAGAAGCTCAGCTCCAATCCCCTAAGCCAGGTGCATCCCCCAGTGTCACAGGGAATAACCGGGCGATGCCCGCCGGGTCAGGCACAGCCGGGAGCCCGAGGCGAGGGCAATGCCCGCGTTCATCGCGCTGAAGCACGGCCGGGGCCGGGCTCGGGGGCCGCTCCCAGCCCCGAACTCCCGCGGCGTTCGCAACTCCAGCGCTGCCCGGAGCCGGAGCCGGAGCCGGAGCATCCCCGGGCAGCGGCGGCGGCACCGCGCTGGGCACGGGGGGTCCCGACCCCGCCGGCACCGAGCCAGCCCGAGCCCCCCGAGCCCCCCAAGGCCGCTGACCTGCCGCAGGATGAAGCTGGTGGAGGTGGTGCTGCCGTCCGAGCGCTTCAGGCGGCTGCGGCGAGTCGCGGTGCCCCTCGTCACCTGCCCGGGGGGGGGGGACAAAGCGTCAAGGTGGTGTCAGCGCCCCGGCCCCGGCCCCGCCGCCGCCCCCGGCCCCTCACGCACCGCGGCCATGGCTCCCCGGCTTCCCCCCGCCGCCCTTCCCGGCTCCCGGCGCTCCCGGGCCGCTCTCCGGGCGCAGCGGAGCCGCCGCCGGGGCGGAGCGAGCTGGGGAGGGGGCGGCGGGCGGGGGCGGCCCCGGGGCGGGGCTGGGACGGCAAAACCCCCGGAGCCCGGCCCCGGTGCCGGCCGAGATCAGAGCGCTGGAGCCCGGCTGGGCTGGGGACAGGCTGGGAGGGAGCTGGGAATGTTCCCCTGGGGAAGGGAAGGATCCAGGGAGAGCTGGGAATGTTCCCCTGGAGAAGGGAAGGATCCAGGGAGAGCTGGGAATGTTCCCCTGGAGAAGGGAAGGCTCCAGGGAGAGCTGGGAATGCTCCCCTGGAGAAGGGAAGGCTCCAGGGAGAGCTCAGAGCCCCTGGCAGGGCCTGAAGGGGCTCCAGGAGAGCTGGGGAGGGACTGGGGACAAGGGCTGGAGGGTCAGGACACAGGGAATGGCTCCCAGTGCCAGAGGGCAGGGCTGGCTGGGAGATTGGGAATTGGGAATTCTTGGCTGGGCTGGAATTCCCAGAGCAGCTGTGGCTGCCCCTGGAGCCCTGGCAGTGCCCAAAACCAGGCTGGACAGGGCTTGGAGCAGCCTGGGACAGTGGGAAGTGTCCCAGCCCTGGCAGGGCTGGATTGGGATGGGGTTTAATGTCCCTTCCATGCGGGGATGCCCTGGGCAAGCAGCAGCCTCTGAGCCCACTCAGTGCCCCAGCTGGCACAACCCCGCAGCCCGGGGCCCTGCCCAACCCTTCCCACATCCATCAGCACCGCAGAGAGCTCCCATTCCCAGGGCTCCGAGGAAAACAAGCTAAAATCGGGAGATGATGTGTTGGAAGCTGAAATCTGAGCAAGATTTGGAAGCGGGACCTGGATTTCCTGCTGAGCTTCACCTCCAGGCACATCACACCTCCCACTGGGATGAGCAAGAGCAGGAATGTGCACATCCCGGGCTGAGCTCACTCACACCTGCCTGCTCTGAGCTCTGCTGAGGGTCCAGCCCAGCCAGCAGCCTCCTGCCTCGCCCCAGACACCAAATCCTTTAATTCCTGGGCTGAGAGGAGCAGCCTGGCTTCTCTCTCCAAGGTGAATGTGGGTCAGCAAGGCTGGGGTCTAAATCAGATTATTTTTACATTCAGCTTCATCACTAAATTGGTCCTAGGAAGGCACTTCTGTTGAAACACGGATTGTGGGGTGGCTGAGGTCCCAGGGAAAGATTCTCTGCAGAGATGGATCAGGGATTCAGAAGGAAAAAGAAGCATTTCCCAATAATCCAGGATAGGAGCTGGCTTTTTAAAGGTTGGCTTTGAGCCTGAAGTGACCCCAAATCAACCCACTGGGGTCAGAAGCTCCAAAGGGCTGTAAAAAAAATGATGGAAACCAGTGAGTGACGTGTAAATGACAATTTGTGGGGCTCCTTGCAGGTGTTTTTGGTGTCCATGCACAGCCCCAGCAGCAGGGTTAAAGCCCAGGGATTCACTCTGAATTTTTGGGATGAGCCACAATTCTCAGGTGTTTTGGTGTCCATGGACAGCCTCAGCAGCAGGGTTAAAGCCCAGGGATTCACTCTGATTTTTTTGGGATGAGCCAGAATTCTCAGGCATTTTTATGTCCATACACAGCTTTAGCAGCAGGGTTAAAGCCCAGGGATTCACCCTGATTTTTTTGGGATGAGCCAGAATTCTCAGGCACGATCACCCAGCCCAGCCCTTGCCTCTCTGACCAGGGAAATCTCCTGGTGTGTTTGTTAACAAATGTTACTCATCCCACAGACACCTCTCAGTGCAACCAGGGGCAGAGCCTGGGAGCTCTTAGGAAAGATGCACAGATAAAAAAAAAAGGGAAGAAAATCATCTTCATCTCAGGAAATAATCCCTGAGAGAGGCCACACCATCGAGGGCCAGAGTCCCACAGAGCCCAGGGCCATCCCCCACCAAAGCCTCCAGCACAAAGAACACACAACATCACTTGGAAAGTTTCAATAATCTGATTTTTAACATTATTTCTGGAGCCAATTGGAGAGACAAAGCGTGGGTGACATCAGGTGACAGAGCACAAGCCCTCAGACCGCTCTGGGGTGACAAACTGAACAGACACAACAGGTCCCAGGGAAGGAAATGGAGCTCCTAGTGATATTTAACACCCAGGAAACAAAGAGATCACATGAAAAGTCTCATTAGAAAGTCGCCCAGGTTCCTATGTTAAGGGTTTGTATGAAAAAAGCAGGAGTTCTCCACCCTGAATTCCTGATAGAAAACAGCAGGTAGAAACCTAAGGTAGAAATCTGGAGTTAGAGAAATCCTTTGGCAGCATGTTCAGTTACAATCAGGCCTTAAAAATAAATATGATCATGTCTAGAAGTATGAAGAGAAACACCAACCCCCTCTAAATACACTGGTTTAATAATAATTAAATTATTTTACACTATCTACAAGTTGCATATCACGGAGTAGAAGAGGTGAGAGAAGGACAAATCCTGCTTTTAGAAAAGTTCAGGCATGTGTGGAGCTGTGTAGAAAATCTCAGACAAATGAGTATATATACATTATTTATACTTAACAATTAACATCATCAAATCACATCTGGCTGGCTCAATTGAGGATTTCTCTTGGCCCAAAGCTCAGAATCCAAAAAAATTTCAATTTCCTAACAAACGTGGAGAAGTCATAGCAACGAGAGCAAGGTTTAGTTCCACCCCAAAGCAACTTGGGGAGAAGTAAACTCTGACAAATAAAAGCTCCAAACGAGAAGAATTTGGAACAGCAGCATTGAAATAAAGTCATTTCCTCAAAAGACACAAGGAACAAGTCACCAAAACACTTCAGTATTGCCACGTGTGTCATTGGGGCTGAGCTACTTCCAGGGGAAGGAGCAGGACAAATCCAAGTCATGTCCAAAGGAAAGACAAAATCCTCCTTCCAATTGCACACATTTAAATAAAAAGTGATTTAAAGAGCAGGTGCTGAATGCTTTTTGCATGAGCACGAGGCTGCAAATGTAAGGTCAAGACAGCAAATAATTAACTAGGAGGGGAAATAAATGGAGGAGGTGCTGAGTGAAGGGTGGGCTTTGTCACTCAGCAGCCTGGGAGCTCCAATCTGGGATGAAATTTATACATCAAAAATGTTTATTGAGACATCTGGGAGCCTCCTGCATTGAAGTGAGATGTTTTTATCAGTTATTTGTTTCCATTATTTCCCCAACCCAAGGATTATCACTCACCAGAGGTGGTTAAAAGCAGGATAAACGTGACCATGCTCCACTGGGGAGGTAAATAGGAAGGTGAAGTGATTTTTCTTTTCAGCAATTGAAACAAGAAAAAGAAAGAAATCCCACTTTCCCAAAGGATAATCCAGCCCATCTGCTCCCTTGGACAAACCCCACCCTTTAAAAAGTGCATCAGGGAAGAAATTCTTGGATTTCTTTTCTCCCCAAGTGCCACAGGTGCCCAGCTCTGAGGCAAGCCCTCCTGCAGGGACCCAGCCCTGGGTTTCCATGTGCACAGGAGCCCAACCCCACCCAGCAGCACATGGGATGTGCTCAAATCCCCCCTCCCCAGGGGTGTAGGAGCTCCTCTGGGGTCAGGACTTGTTCAGACACGGACACAGTGGCACAGAGAGGAAATCCAAGAGAGGCAGAACCCCCTGGTCCCATCGAGACGTTTCCAGTTCCACTCAGCTCCCCCTTGGAAAGGGAACAGATCCTTAAAGAGTCTTCAGCAGCTTCAAACCTTCTCCAGCCCCCTCCTTTCTCACAAGGACTCACAAAGCTCCTTCACTTCTACATCCATCCAGAAAGGAAAACTGGAAAGAGATTCTGTGCAAGTTCCTGGCTCGTGGAGCATCCCCTGCCTGCTCTTCCCAGGGAGCCTCGTGCTGGCAGTGCCACCCCTGCCAAGACACCAGGCAATTGGAGGAAAACTTGGTTTTCCTCAAGAAAAACACAGCAATTCTCTGTGTTTTCCAGAATGCAGAGGCAGCACTGTTAAACCCCTCTTTTCCTCCTGCTCCCACAGGGATGTGGTCCTGAGTGGCAGAGTTTCCTCTTGCAGCTGGAGCCAGGGATCCCTCGGATTCCGTGCTGCGTCCTTCAGGAAGGGGACTCCCAACTGCAGAGATTCCCTAAAGCCACTGGGACACAAGGATTACAGAAGACACCAGAGGAGGCAAAGCAACAGCATCTCAGCATCCTCGAGCTTCCAGAAACACATTGAAAAGAGAATTATTTTTGGGACAATCTTTCAAAGATTTCACAAGTGGCGTTTCCTGAAAGCGCAGAGAAGGAAGGATTAAAAAAAAAAAAAAAAAAAAAAAAAGGGACTCGGAGGAACGGGGAATTATTTTAAACCATCCCCTAATCTAGTTCAGGATGCAAAAATGCAAATAACCATCAGAGCTGGTGCCTATTTTTACTCTGCATCACCCTAACGCGGCGAGTTGGGTTACTGGAGAGGAAAATGGACTCGGATACCCACGGCAGGGACTCCTCAGTCAGAGCTCCTCGGCTGTGGCTGTTTAAAGCAGAGGCTGCTGATGGAAATTCGTTTGCTGCTGGAGCAGGGAATGAGCAGGAAGAGGCACGGGGTAAGCTGCTCCTTGGTTGCTCTGGAATGCTGCTGCCATGTCCACGGCCATGCCCAGCTGGTGCTGGGGGAAGGCGGCTGTGCCGGCGACGCCGGGGACGCTCGGGAAGGGCGGCGGCAGCGCCGGGTCGGGGCCGGGGCTGCGGGGACACAACACCAACCACGGTGACAGGGCCACCTCAGGGCCAGCCCTGTACCCAGCACATCCACCCACACCATCAGTGGCCAGGCCCAAAACAACCTGGGAGCTTCTGAAATACGTGCATTACAAAATAACAGGGCCCAAACGGTCATTTCGTGTTCTGCTGGCTACAAAAATACAGTTTGTTACATGCACCCTCTCAACTTCAATCAGCTCAGTTTCCCTTCTCTTACTGCTCCATGTTAATAAACAGAGTTTCCCAGGAATTCCATTCTTTTCATGCCTCTAACCTGGCAGGTTTTTATGGTTTTTGCAGGAAAAAATGTTTTCGCCCTCAAAATTCTTCCAGCAGCTCAATAATTCTATCACATAACTTTCACTTTTTACCTTACTCTTTAACTTACTCCTACTAGTTAATTGTTAATCTTTGGTGCTGAGTGCTTGGGTCAGAGGTTCCTTTTCAACCTTCCTGGGAAACCTCCTCGTGGCAGGATCACTTTTATCCAGAATAATTCTCTCAGTGCTCCCTGGTTTAGTAAAATGGGTGTTTTCCTCTCAAAATGACGTGTCACTAAATGGAAAAGTGGCAAAATTCCCACCCCCAGGAAGAAGAGTTTGCTGGATCCATACCTTAAATAAGCAGCTGGAGGTGGCTGAGTGGCTGCAGAGTTGATGCTCTGAGGCAGAGACCTCACCTGGCCCACCTGCTCCGGGGCCAGGCTGTATCCTGGGGACATGGACACTCCCTGGATCATGTAATTCCCACTGGGAGGCTGCACAGGATACGACTGCAAAGCAAATCAGAGCCAGCAGATTTGGTGCTTAGCACACTTTGGAATGAACCCACCAGAATATTCTGAAGCTGGAAGCAAAACTTGCAGCTCCTTCCCGTTCTGGTTTAAATGCAAGATTCTCTCCAAATCCAGGTGGCACAGGCTGGAGCTGCTGCTGGGGTTTGGATTTGGGCTCATCAGGTTTGTCCCAAATCGAGCCCAGCATTACCCTGCATCTCTATGCACCAATCTTGGGAGGAAACAGCAAACTCCAGTTGCCTTTTGGCTTAAATTACTCTGTAACCTCCAAATGTAATGAATTTTCCGTCGTTACCGGGAGCTGAGGACACAGAATCACTTTTAACTGACATATTTTCAGATCTAGCAGTTGCCATGGCAACTATTCTTTTCCCACTGAACAATTAACATGAAAGTAAAATTCACTTCCAAGTAAAAACCCTCATTCTGGGCTTTTTTTGAAAAAAATCTCTCCTTCCCTTCCACGTTTATTCCTTGCACCATCATTAGGGAGAGTGTAAAACAGTTTGGAGCAGAGTGTTGAGAACTGATACAAAATGTTCACTCTTCTAAGGGCAAAAGGAGCTAAAAGCAGAGGGTTGCTATATTTAGCCAAAAATACACTTGGGATTAATACACTGATATTCCAGTTCCCCTCCCCACTATTAGATAAGAAGGGAACATTTCACTTGGAGATTGACATGACTCACAGCAAGAACATCCACCAAGCTGCTGCAACACCCAGCTCCAACTGCAAGGAATGAATTATGGAAGGGATCTTTTGGGATTTTCACCAGTGGCCAAGCAAAACCTTCTGTTCTGGTGCATGAATCCCAATTTCTTGCAAAGGCAATGTCACACTGCTCATGGGCTCCCTTCTGGTTTGGCTGTGATTTTTTTTTTGAGAACGGGGATAAGTAGCAGGGAATTTTACAGATTCCAGGGAATTTCCAGATTCCAGGGAATTTCCAGATTCCAGGGGTACTGACCTGCACAGAGACTCCAGAGGAGGTGGCTGGGAACTGTGCAGGGTGCTGGAGTTTGGAGTAGGCTGAGTACATGGGGCTCTCATTCATCAGTTTGTTGTAGAGCTCCAGAGCTTCCAGAACCTTCACGTTCAGCTCGGATAACTCGGAATGTTTCCTGTTCCAAAACAAATGGAGAGGGCACTGAGCTGCTGGGCCATCTTAGGTGGGGAGGAAAGAACAGTGCTGCAAGAAAAAGAAACCCCTAAAAAAGGGAAAAGGTCCATTTTTTTACCCATTTATATTGAGAAATTGCTCTTGTGTGACTGGAAGGAAAATCCCAGAGCTGCACGACCACTGCTGGCACCAAACCAGCAATTCCCAGGTGGAATTCCCTGTTCTTCTCACCCTCAAATACCCCCAGGGGTCACAGAATCATGGAATGGTTTGGGCTGGGAGAGACCTTCCTTAAAAGATCTAATTCCAACCTTCTGCACCTTCCACTGTCCCAGGCTGCTCCAGCCCAGCCTTGGGCACTGCCAGGGCTCCAGGGGCAGCCACAGCTGCTCTGGGAATTCCAGCCCAGCCAGGAATTCCCAATTCCCAATCTCCCAGCCAGCCCTGCCCTCTGGCAGTGGGAGCCATTCCCTGTGTCCTGTCCCTCCAGCCCTTGTCCCCAGTCCCTCTCTGTTCTCCTTCAGGTGCTGGGCAGCCAAACCTGAGCAGGGAGAGGTGAGGAAAGGAAAACATGGAATAATCCCCAACAGAATGAAAATTCCAACCTCCAAACAGGCTGGAGAAGGCTACAGCCACAAAATGCCAAAATAAAAAAGCATCTGTGACCCTGTGCAGTGAATTCTGGGAGAGCAGCAATCAAAGCTCAGTGCCCACACTCAGAAGTTGATATTTCAGCATTAAAAAATAAAGCTGATACATTTTTCTTGAAAGGTTTTCTAGCTCAGGAGATGAAAGCACCAAAAATTATAATTAAAACTGCCCAATTTGAAGGAAGTCAGTGAAGAAATTGTGCTCACCTGTCTATCTCTTCTAGTTTTTCATCTATCATTGGACCCATCTGCTGGCAGATATCTGTGAAGACAAAGTGTTGAGGCAGTTGATGTCTTGCACAATTAAATGTTTAAATGCAGCCAAAAATAATTTATCCAACCACAGTAAAATTAAGTGCTTATTTATTTCAGGGTTGGGATTGGTAGATGGCTCTTGCAAAGCTCAGTTATGCAAATAACTCTGCTAAACACGGAGCTGGCTTGGAACTATTAAAAAAAATTCAAATTATCCCCAGAGCCCCACACTCCCACGGTGAAATAAGTGTTCTCCAGCACTGTTAGTACAGAGCACAGCTCCCCTAAGCTTAAAATAAACACAAAGAACTCCCAGCTCAATCCACAAAAGGTAATTGTGAGGAGAAGTCATAAAAAAAGAGCTCATTTAGTGCTGCAAGTACCTTCTGAGTCGAGGAGATCTGGAGAATCAAGCTTCAAATCCGTGGGATCTATGCTCTGAAGTACCTGCAGGGTTTTATCCATCTTATCCTGGAAGGGGAAGCCAAGATGAAGAACTTGGATTTCTCAGCCATGCCAAGGTGGGTTTAATATTCAAATAAAAGTTCTTTACAGACAAAGAATCATCTGGCAGCATTCAGCACCAGAAGAATGTAAAAGGCCAGCAATATTTTATTTGAAAGTGGCTCCATACCTCATCAATATAAACTGGCTCAGGTTCTGCTTTCTTAATTTCTTCTGCAGTGTCCTCAGGAACAGAGAGTTTATCCACAGCTGCTGAAAGAACAGAGATGAGTTTCTCTTCTCTCTGATGCTGTGAGAACTTCAAACAAACATTTGCTCCTCGTTATTTTTCTGTGTGGAAAGACACTGTGACATTTGAAGTGGCAATTTGCTGGGTTTGTAAATATGGTGCTGACAAGGAGTCATGGGTGAATCAAACCAAATTTCTGTTGCAGAAAATGGTAATAAATTAAAAGAGAAAGAGAGGCAGGAATTAAAGTGAGTTATGGAGTGATCTGTGCTGGATTGTTTGAAACAAGGGCAGGATGTCTCTCAGCTCTTTCCTGGGGCTGATAAATGAAATTATTTTACTGCTGGGCTAATTAGGATTGCAGCACAAAGCTGCCTTGGTGAAATAATCCATCATTTCAGCCTCTGTGAAATAATCCATCCATCATTTCAGCAGGACACTCACCTGCCTCGGGCTCCACAGTCAAGTCAGAGGTGACAAAATTGGATGGGAACAGCCCCACTCCTCTGTGGTTCTCCCCTTTCCACCAATTGGCATCACTGGGGAAATAAAGAAGAATTGCAGAACTCTGTGAACAGAGCCAGGGACATATTTGGGGTTTTCACTGAAAACCTGAGGTTCAGAGATATATTTGGTGTGGTTTTTTTTTACCAAAACCCTGTGATACCTAAAAGAGAACATTTGCAGGGATTAGCACAAAGCCAAACAGGAGCTGGGGCAGAGGGGAGGGAAGGGAGGAAGAGAGGAATCAGGGGATCACTGAAAATGGAACACAACCCATCAATTCTTTACATTGATTACTTGCCAGCCCTTTCAAGCTGTATGTATCCCTATAGGTGTTAACAACAATCATTATTTCAGCAATTTCTAATCAGTTTTACTCTTGGCAAATGTGATTCTTGGTAGGCAGAGGTTTAACAATTGCTGGAAGCAGATGGAACGTGATGCCAATGCATTCTGTGTCATTATGTCAGACAACCAATTAAGATTCATCTTCAAAACCACAAATTGGATGAAACACTTCGAGGTTCTCCCTGCACTAAAAATGATTTGAGGTCAGAAATTAGGATTTTGGAAAGATAAAAGGAAGAGAAAGGGATGTGAGGGAGGGCAGGGTGACAATTACATTTCTGTGAGGGGGAGAAAAAAGCATCAGAGGAAAAACGTGCTACCCTGAGAAAACAACAGTGGTGGAACAAAGTCAGCTCCACCTGAGTGTATTGTACCTGTCATCCAAAACAAAAATAATTTCTCCACTTTTAAAGGTGAGCTCATTGTCCTCGACAGCTTCAAAGTCATACAGAGCTCGCACCTTCCTCAGGCTCTGGGGGTTTGCTGCCATTTCTGCAGGTGGGTACAAGGCTTTGGTCTCCATTTGCTGCTGTTTCTGCTCTTGCAAAGACAATTCAATGGCTGCAGGTGAGGCAGAGAGGAAAAGAACAGGTTGGTGGGGTTTATCCCTGCAGACAAAGCAGTGGGATGTTTTAACAAAAAGAGGATTTATTGCTTTTCTCTGAACAAGGTTTGTATCTGCTTGTGTAGTATGGGAAGTTAATGTTTAAAATGCTGTGGGATGGGGAGGAGTGTGTCCAACCCCAAATCCTCAACACCTGGAATGCCCCAATTCCCAAGCTGCTGTGCCCTTGGTTTCAGTTCTGTGCAGCAGGAAAGAGCCCAGATTCCCATTTCCCTGCTTTTTAGCAGAACTTCTGGAGTCTGACCCATGGAGGAGACAACAACTCACCCTTAGCTATATCCTCATCTTCTTTGGATTTACTGGATGAGGAGCCATTCTTAGCAGCACCGCTGGAAGCCTGCAAAGGTGGCAACAACAGAGGGACAAATGAAAAGGAAATCTCCATAATTATATATTTTAAAAAATTAGCACCAGGTTGCTCCTGATCAGGTGGATTGTGGGATCCAGGGGATCTCCTATAAATAAAAATCACCATGCTTCAGTGGGTTTTTTGGTTTTTTTCTGTTTTCAGCAGGGGAAAAATAGAGTAAAATAAATAATGAGATTTAATTGAAATAACTGATATAATTGAAATAATTATTTTAGTCATATTTATTACAGTGAGACTACTCATTTAAATGACTCTTTCCACTTTTATCCTTCACTCCTCCCTTCAAGAGAGATGTTGGGAGCTGCTGACTTCAGTCCTACAACTCTGAAATCATTCCTGGAGTTCTCATTCCCACCAGGAACTGGAACTGGGTGCCAGTGCTCAACTCTTCCATGTTTCTGCCATATGTTTTACACATAGATCACATTTAGAAGTGAAAACATCTTTGTGGAGGGAGGAGGGGTTGTAGAAGTTAAAAAACCTCACAGTGTTTGTGAAAGTTAGAAAAACTCTCCATGTTTCATATAGAGGGAAGGAAATTGTAATAGAAATTGGCATTTTTATTTTCAGGACTGAATAACATGGAAATATTTAGAAGTATCAATAAAAGTCAGGAAAAAAAACCAAACACCTGGCATCATATCTGCTGTTAGATTTGGCATAACAAACCACCAGAGTGAAAAATAAATCACTCCAAATCCAGGATAACTCCTGACAGGGGCAGGAAATGGGACAAGCAGGAGAAGGGGATTTGGGAAAGGAAAATCCCAGAGCATGGGATCCATCCCTATCCCAAAGCAGCCCTTACCTGGGACCCTGCTGCAGGGAAAGTGACCCCTTCCTCCTTCAGGGATTTGATGGTGGCAGATATTAAGCTACATTGTGGGTCTTTCTGGAACTCTTCTGACCACTCCACCATGAGGCTTTTTAGCTTTTCACTCACTTTTGGGTGAGCCTGGAAGACAAAATTGGATAAAAAGGGATGTTTGAGCCTCAAAATGAACAGAAGGAGATATCACCAAAATTGTTACCAATCCCATTTTGCCATGAATATCCTTAATTATTAAGAGTTGTGTAGATTGAGAGGATTTGGGGAGCAGAGTGTAGAATATCTGTCCTTTCATACCCTGATCTGATATTCCAGAGAGCATGCTGAGCTCCTGGAGCACTAATTCTGGAGAAATCCAGGCTGCCTACCACCCTTCTGCCTCTCTGTGTTACTCACCCTCCATTTAACCTCAATTTTCTCTTCATTCCTTCTCAGGTGTGTTGTTCTCCACTTCCCAACCACAGGAATTGGTCTGATAGAAGCCACTGTCTCTCCCTACAAGAAATCCTACAAGAAATCTTTCCCCTGCAATCCACCTTCTCTGGCCTCTGCAGTTTCTCCTCAGATGCCAGGGCAGGGTTGTCCCAGCTGAGAGAACCTCACAAAAACCTGATCTGTGTCTCCTTGAACCAGCTGCTCCCAGAAAAAGGAATTATCCACAGGGATAATCCATAGGGACAGCTCTGGGAAAGGAAGAGAATTTGCTTGGAGTGGGGGCAAACCAAGATCAATTCATGCTCTGCCTGGAGTTCCTGGGGCTCCCACCTTCCTCCCCAGATCCTGGCACTGGGACCAGATTCCCAATGCAAGGAATCAGATCACACCCAGGGCTGGGAGGGAGGTCAGCAGGGAGGACACTGCCAGAACTGGCCCCCAAGCTGCATTTCAGTTCAGCAGGAGGTTTGCTGGGCTCAGGATCAGCACAAGGACATTTGTCACACGTGGCTGAACTCGTTTCCACTCAGAGAAGAGGGGAAAAGCACAATTTCACTCATTAGTGCTCCAAGGGGGCTGGGGGAAAGGGTCTGTATTTCCCAGGAACACATCAACTGTGTTCCAGAGCCATCCCTGGGTGGGATCCCAGGGGCCCTGCACACCCCTGGGTGGGATCCCAGGGTCCCTGCACACCCCTGGGTGGGATCCCTGCACATCCCTGGCTGGGATCCCAGGGTCCCTGCACACCCCTGGGTGGGATCCCAGGGTCCCTGCACACCCCTGGGTGGGATCCCAGGGTCCCTGCACATCCCTGGGTGGGATCCCAGGGTCCCTGCACATCCCTGGGTGGGATCCCAGGGTCCCTGCACATCCCTGGGTGGGATCCCAGGGTCCCTGCACATCCCTGGGTGGGATCCCTGCACATCCCTGGCTGGGATCCCAGGATCCCTGCACACCCCTGGGTGGGATCCCAGGGTCCCTGCACACCCCTGGGTGGGATCCCAGGATCCCTGCACATCCCTGGCTGGGATCCCAGGGTCCCTGCACATCCCTGGGTGGGATCCCAGGGTCCCTGCACATCCCTGGCTGGGATCCCAGGGTCCCTGCACACCCCTGGGTGGGATCCCAGGATCCCTGCACACCCCTGGCTGGGATCCCAGGGTCCCTGCACATCCCTGGCTGGGATCCCTGCACACCCCTGGGTGCTGAAGGTCAGTGCTGAGCTCCAGGATGGACCCTGGCTAATGGGAACAAAGGGAGCACTCACAGACCTATTTTTCCACAGAAAGCCAGAAACACAAGAGCTGTGAACTCATTTTGCTTCCCAGCAATTTTATTACTTTCCTTAATTGCTTTGCTCAGCCTCTGATGACTGCATGGATCTGAAAACTCCTTTTTAACCCATTAACCAGTTTTGTCTCCAACTGGAGCAGCAATTAGGGGGAAAGCTGTTCCTGCTTCTTCAATTCCTCACATCCAGATTGAGATCCCAGCAGCTGCTTGACCCCAACCACTTCAGCCTCCTTCTCTTGGTTATTTTCTCATTCAACATTCCCAGAATCTCTAAAAACTAAAATGGATTGTCTGCAGCTTGATCCTTTTCCTTGTAAAAATGTCATTTCACTTCCTCCTCATTTTCCCTTTCACTTCAGCCCAGGAATTTCCTTCAAGCCTAACAGAAACTCTCTCCAAGAAAAGCTGCACTTATCAAGATCAAACTAATGGGGCTTAGGAACACAGATTTTAATTAAAATTGCTCCTGTAATTTGGTAAAAAATCTGCAAGATTATCAGCTGCCAGTTCTTTAACAGATTATTTTTTTCAGAGCAAAAATTACACCAATTTCAGTGAAAACACAGCACCAAAATTAGGAAACGGGCATGAACTACAACATTAATTTGGAGGAGTTACCAAAATAATCCTCCCCCCCAGGGCTGAAGGTTCTAAAACAGTTACCTTGTTTATTAAAGCTCTGGCTTCAGTGGCAAAATCCCTGGAACACACTTCCAGGTGGAAGATCTTCCCACAGTTTGAGACACAGGCTCCTAAAAGCTGGCAGCAGAAAGACAATTGGGAAAATGCAGGGGGAAAAAAAGTGCAAATAATTAAAAAAAAAGAGTGCAAATAATCCAAAATAAAAGGTAAATTCAGCATGGACACTGATTTACTGAAGGTAATTGAGATATTAATTAATTGATCAATAAATATTTAATTGCTGCATTCCATGAGGGTCTTTAAGGAGGAAATTTGGGGATTTACTCACTGTGAGAGCTTGCAAAGCCACGTGGGGAACTTTGTGGTTCATTCTCTTCATGATGGCTTTAAGGCAATCCTTGGCTCTGCAAAGGAATGGGAAATTAAGGAAAAATGGGAATGACAGGAGCTGTGCAAGGAATGAGCCCAAACCTCCACCAGAACTGAAGTTATTGAACAAAAATGTCATCAAACATGAGATTATTGAACAAAAATGTCACCAAACCTGAGCTCATTTAACAAAAATGTCACCAAACCTGAGATTATTGAACAAAAATGTCACCAAACCTGAGATTATTGAACAAAAATGTCACCAAACCTGAAATTATTGAACAAAAATGTCACCAAACCTGAGATTATTGAACAAAAATGGCACCAAACCTGAGGTACTGAACAAAAATGTCACCAAACCTGAGCAATTGAACAAAAATGTCACCAAACCTGAGATTATTGAACAAAAATGTCACCAAAATTGAACTTATTGAACAAAAATGTCATCAAATTTGAACTTATTGAACAAAAATGTCACCAAACCTGAGCTACGGAACAAAAATGTCACCAAACCTGAGCTCATTTAACAAAAATGTCACCAAACCTGAGCTTATTGAACAAAAATGTCACCAAACCTGAGCAATTGAACAAAAATGTCACCAAACCTGAGCTCATTTAACAAAAATGTCACCAAACCTGAGCTTATTGAACAAAAATGTCACCAAACCTGAGCTCATTTAACAAAAATGTCACCAAACCTGAGCAATTGAACAAAAATGGCACCAAACCTGAGCTTATTGAATAAAAATGTCACCAAAACTGAGCCTAATGAACAAAAATGTCACCAAACCTGAGCTCATTTAACAAAAATGTCACCAAAATTTAACTTATTGAGCAAAAATGTCACCAAACCTGAGCTCATTGAGCAAAAATGTCACCAAAACTGAGCTCATTTAACAAAAATGTCACCAAACCTGAGATTATTGAACAAAAATGTCACCAAGCTTGAACCCCTGAGGGCTGGGCAGGAATTTCCCCATTTAGCAGTTTGTTTGTGCTCAGCTGGGTGCTGGATTGGAAGAAATTCCCTTTTCCCCCCTGGCATTCCAGATCCATTCCCAAACAAACTGCTGCCAGGCCAGGAAGGGAAGCAATTGCCTGGTTTGAGCCAGGCAATGAAAGAGATGTCCCCAAAAAGAAGAGATGATCCAATAAAGAGTTATTTTAGTGGCCACTGGATTTAATTCCCAGCTCTTTTCCACAGCCTGAGGACACAAAGATTTTTTTGTAATTTGTTTCAGCACAATCTGAGGTGAGTGGAGAACAATAAATAGCTTTTTAAATGTTTCTGCTGAGGGCTTGCCACACTCTAAATGAGCATTAATGGCTGGCAGCAGCTCAGGCACATCAAAGGCTTCATTAACACTCATCTTTGGGACATTTAAAAACATGAAATCCTAAAAAAAAAATGCTGATGCAGCATTTAAGAAGTGGTTTCACTGGCAGATGCTTGAGCTGCTGGATTAGCAAAGCACAGAAAAGCCAGAGTGCCAGAAAAATACAATTAGTCCTGATATTTGCATCTTATTTCACATACAAACCATCCAAAGTCAACTCAGTTATTGAAAGGTGTGTTTGTGTTTGGGGCAGGCAACAACCTTCATTATTTTCAAGGGCAGAAAGGAAGAAAATTACACAAAATTTTTAAAATTCAGAATTTAGGATTTTATTTTCTATACAAGTATATACATTTAGATTTAATTATGCACTTTATATGCTTCTATTTCTGCATATGTAATTTTTTTAAAAATTTTGCATTTTTTTCTAACACCTCTTCCTCCAAAACCTTCCTTCTACAAAAGTCTTGTGGCACTAAAAAACCTGATTTTTAATAAAGGACTCAAAGGATTTTTTTTTCTTCAGGACTAAAGATTCTCAGATTAAACACATTTGCTGTTATTCTTGGTGGCAGGCAATCAATTAAAACCAAAACAAGACAACCAAAAAAACCCACCCCCAATTTTAATGATAAACAGAACTGCTAAAAATTCTGAATTACTTAAGAATTCTGCCTATGCAATAATTGAGGATTAATTCCAAATTTAAAAGATTTTATCCCTCAAAAATTCTTTTTGGCCACTACAGAATCACTGAAATTCCATTGATGTTCCACTCAGGCTAAACTGATTCCAAGTGATTTGTGCTTTATTTTTTCCCTTTTCTCTCCCATTCTTCCCAACAACCAAACACAGACAAATATCATAAAAAAAGCCCCTGGTCCTTGCCAGGTATTTTTCTGCACAAAAAATGATTTCACTTTCCCCTCCTGGCACAGTCACTTCCCCAAACTGATGCCAGATCATTAAATATGAATAACTTGGGCGTGCTGTGCAAAACTCCAGGAAAAAAAGAAAAAAACCAAATTGCTCTGCTCAAAATCCTGCTGGAACATTTCTCTCCAAGGATTTCAAAGCCAGCTCAGTGTGTTTGGGAGGCTGAGCATTTTGAGATGTGTTCTCTGGGATGTTTTCTTGCTCCCAGCAGCACAGAATTCCCTGGAATGCTGAGGCCCAGCTTACCCATTGGGAGTGCTTCCAACTCTGTCACAAATATCCATGATCAGCCCCCAGTCCTCACTGGTGTTGTATTCATTTGTAGCTTTCTCTGGAAGGAAAAATAAAGATTTATTAAGTGATTTTTATTTATTTGGTTCAGATTTCATCAATAGAATGTATCCTTGATTAATATTTTATGGATTCATGGAATGATTTGGGTTGGAAGGAACCTTAAAGCTCATCTTGTTCCAATCCCTGCAGGGACACTCATTCTGTAGATTAATTAATAAGGCTCAATGCTATTTATTTGTGCTCTTTTTATTAGCCAGGTTATTTAAATCCCATGTAAATACTGCAGTTCAAGTTCATAAACAGCAAATGAAATATTTTATTGCCACTTGCTGCTTCGAGATTAAGTTTTAACCAACTAAACTCAATTTTCTTTTTGGCTGCCCAGCAGAAAGATTTCCACAAAGGGAACATGAACACAGCACCCACCAATGTTCCAAACCCTTTTTGTTCCAGATGGACAAAAAAATGGAAATTTGGAATTCTGGCCATAATTTACCTTCACAAACTGGAATATTTACTCAGAGGAAGTAAATATTATTTTGAAACCACAAACCTTCTTCAAAACTTACCCCAAAAATGACAGGAATGCTACATTTTCTTTTAAATGCATTGATATTTTAGGACATGAATAACAAATTAATGGATGTTGTGGAAAATAAATGAGTGCCCACAACTTTAAACACTTAAAAAAAAAAAACATTTAAAAAGGAAAATGAGGCCAAATCAGCCTCTGGAAGCTGCAGATTCCCTGGATATACAATCCCTAAGTAGGGAAGAGATTCCCAAGGATAAACTGAAGTACTTCCCAAGGATCCACTGAAGTTTTCCTGAGCCCTGAGTGGAAATCACAAGCAGCTTTTCCTGCCATGGCAGAAATAATCCCAACTCCTCCACTGGCAACAGGAAGCTTTGATGTTTCCAGGCTTCACCAGGAAGTTTTCACCTCAGAATTATGGAATTATTTAGGTTGGAAAAGCATTTCAAGGTCATGGAGTCCCAGCTGTGCCCCATGCCCACCTTGTCCCCAAGTGCCACCTCCAGGAGTTCCTGGGACACCCCCAGGGATGGGCACTCCAAACCTCCCTGGGCACTTCCAATCCCTGAGCTCCCTTGCCAGGAAGGATTTTCCCCCCAAGGTGCAAAAATGGGATTTTAAGGACTCCCAGGGCTCCTTTTCTGTTGCTGCTGGGAGGGGTTTGGAGCTGTGGGGGAACAGGAAATGTTCCCTGTGCCAGAAGGGGCTGGGGCAGGGACACCTCTGCTGCTGGGGCTGGGTGGGATGGATGTTCCCTGCTGGGAAAAGCCTTTGGGATTCTGCTGCTCAGCACCCAGAAATGAGGTTGGAAAAGAGCTCCAAGGTCATGGAGTCCCAGCTGTGCCCATCCCCACCTTGTCCCCAAGTGCCACCTCCAGGAGTTCCTGGGACACCTCCAGGGATGGGCACTCCAAACCTCCCTGGGCAGCTCCTCCCAATCCCTGAGCCCCCTTTCCATGGGGAAATTCCACCCTGAGCTCCCCTGGCCCAGCCTGAGGCCGTTCCCTCTCCTCCTGTCCCTGTGCCCTGGGAGCAGAGCCCAAATCCCCCCCGGCTGTGCCCTCCTGGCAGGGAATTGTGCAGAGCTCTCCCCTGAGCTCCTTTTTTCCTGCTGATCCCTCACCCCACACCTTCCCCATCCCGCAGAAAGCTCAGCTCCCACCCCAGCACACCTCCTTGGCCCTGAGGCAGCGCATTCCCAGCACACAGAGCAAAGTCCCTTCCCCTGGATCCCCTCAGCCCTGGGAGCAGCCCTGCTGATCCAAACCCCATCCCTGCCCAAACCCTCCCGGATCTGGAAGTTTCCCTCCCTGAACAGCAGCTGCTTTTCTCCTTCCAGGAACAATTCTGGAGGATAACTCCTTCCCAGATGCTGAGGCACAGACAGAGCAGAAGAAACAGATGTGGGAGGATGCGTTTTCCACGATTTTTTCAGCACAGAGGGAACATAACCTTTAAAAACGTGGAATGACTTATCCTCTGCAGCTCTCCAATTAATGAAGGAACATTTAGACTTGAGTTCACTTTTACAAAAATAATGCTGAAAGCAGAATGTGCTGCCTGGGGTGCTTTGGTAAAGACTCCCAAGCCCAATGAATCCCTGTTCCCTGGGTGAGCTCCCTGAGCTGCTTTGCTGCCTGGCTCCATGAGAATCCAGGAGAGGAGCAGCTGGGAAGGGGCTGGGAATTGTTTGCTGCTCCCACTGCCAAAAGCAGAAATGCTTGGAGAGCTCCTGCCCCAAAGCACTGGCACAGCTCCCCCAGGGAAAATTCTCAGGATGATCCCTCTGCCACACAACAGCCAAAACCTGAAAGCCATGGAATCACTCACTGGGAGGGATGGGAGGGACCTGAATCCCAATCCAGCACTTCCCTCTGACCCAGGCTGCTCCAGCCTGAATTTGGGCACTGCCAGGGCTCCAGGGGCAGCCACAGCTGCTCTGGGAATTCCATTCCAGCCAGGAATTCCCAATTCCCAATCTCCCAGCCAGCCCTGCCCTCTGGCACTGGGAGCCATTCCCTGTGTCCTGTCCCTCCAGCCCTTGTCCCCAGTCCCTCTCCAGCTCTCCTGGAGCCCCTTCAGGCCCTGCCAGGGGCTCTGAGCTCTCCCTGGAGCCTTCCCTTCCCCAGGGGAACATTCCCAGCTCTCCCTGGATCCTTCCCTTCTCCAGGGGAACATTCCCAGCTCTCCCTGGAGCCTTCCCTTCTCCAGGGGAACATTCCCAGCTCTCCCTGGAGCCTTCCCTTCTCCAGGGGAACATTCCCAGCTCTCCCTGGAGCCTTCCCTTCTCCAGGGGAACATTCCCAGCTCTCCCTGGATCCTTCCCTTCCCCAGGGGAACATTCCCAGCTCTCCTTGGAGCCTTCCCTTCTCCAGGGGAACATTCCCAGCTCTCCCTGGATCCTTCCCTTCCCCAGGGGAACATTCCCAGCTCTCCCAGCCCTCCAGCCAGGCTCACTGCATTATTTTTACTGCATTATTTCTTTTTTCACAAGAAGGGGTGGGCAAGGCACAGAAATAAGTCCAAAACACGAGGGAATCAGCCACTGTGAGGACTGAAGCAGGTGTGGGAATGCTCAAAGCCTCCCTGTTCCCATCCTTCCCAAGCCCAGCTCCTCAGACCTTCAAACTTCCAAAACATTTTTCTCATTTCAGCCCTGAATTCCCTTGGGACAGGCTCACCAAATAAGATTTGGGTTAAAAAAAAACCAGAAATACACTCAAATACAACATTATTTCTCCACCTGTGTCACTTTCTATGCCAGAAACAGAAAAGGAGCACTGATTTAACACTAAAAAATCCACTGCTCAGGCACTTCCAGCACAGAGTTCTGTGCTAAACCAGTGCTTGTCTATTTTTCAGTCACTGTCATCATTAAAACCAAAATTTCCTTGGTCACTTTGCCCATGAAGTGAACCAAACCCTTGTCTGCACAGAAACTGCTCAGATTTCACACAGAGCAGGGAAGAACTTGGCACAGCAGCAAGATAAATAAACACAAAAGGAGTGGGGGGCTCCTCCAAGTGCAGCTCTCCAGGAGATAAAAGTGGATGAAAGGCAGGGATTTATTCCCACACACCTTCCTTTGTCTGCCTGGCCTTTGTAGAGCCTAATTAGTGAATTCCAGCTTGGGTTTTAATTAGAGATCAGGGCCAGGATGAAGCTGCAGTCACAAGGCAGCCCTACCTGCAATGATCCCTACCTGTGGTACTATTAAAAATCTGGGGTCAAATAGATTAGTCCAATAACTTTCTGCAGTACAAATCCAGTTCTCATCTTTAAAATCCATTTTTTTTTGCTTGAAAAGTGTTTTGTGTCATTCAGGCCAATAATCTGAACAGGAAATAATTTCATTTTTCTGTCAAAAAAACATTGAAAAGATTTGAGAGATTATATCCCAACACCTGGAAGCACCAAGATGAACAACTCTTAATTTATGTACAATATATAAATTAAATTATAAATCTGTGTTTATTACAAAAGATATATTTTATTATCTTATATATAAAAGATATGTAAGACCATCCCCATGTGATAATCTGCTATTTTGCATGGTCTAATTTACCAGAGAATAATAATTCTTTCAAAGCTTCTAAAGACAAAGTTTTCCTGGCAAGGGACTCTGAGATTTAGCCCCAATAATTCAAGTTCCTGTTCTGTTGCACTTGCTGAATTTTAGTAAGTGAAAATAATAAATTCTAAATAATTAATATTAAAATATTCAATAAAATATTCTTCATAATATAAAAAATGAAGAATGAAACATAATAAAAATGCAGGCTGAGAATTCAGGAATTTTGAGCATCAAAGACAGGAAAATATTGTCAGTTCAAGAAGAAAAGAAACAGCCAAGCAACAGCAAGGGAAAAAAAAAAAAAGTCTAATTAGCTTTTCTTCAAATATTAATATTTGCAAGTTTTGAGCCTAAGTGTTGAAGACAAGAATTATCACGGACTGAGAAATAAAAATTTGATGTTTCCAGGCTTCAGCAGGGAAGTTTTCACCTCAGAATTACGGAATTATTTAGATTGGAAGGGACATCCAAGGTCGTGGAGTCCAAGCAGTTCATCAAATAGACATTAAATAAATAAATGAATATAATAGTTACATTCATTTATCAAATATTAGAAAAATATTCATATTTTTCTAAATATTCATATTTATTCATATAGTCATTTATCAAATATTAGGAAAATATTCATATTTTCTAAATATTCATATTTATTCATAGAGTCATTTATAAAATATTAGGAAATATTCATATTTTTCTAAATATTCATATTCATTTAGTCATTTATAAAATATTAGAAAAATATTCATATTTTCTAAATATTCATATTTATTTACATATTAATTTATAAAATATTAGAAAAATAAATGAGTGAAAAATAGAAAAGGAAATAAAATGTAAGGGAAATGTAGGGCCTTGAGGGGCTGGATCAGGTAGGAAAAGGAATAAAATGGAAAAGATTGTCCTGGAGAAGATTCCCCTGGAAGAGATTCTCCTGGAAAAGATTCCCTTGGAGAAGATTCCCCTGGAGAAGATTCCCCTGGAGAAGAGAAGATTCTCCTGGAGAAGATTCCCCTGGAGAAGATTCCCCTGGAGAAGATTCCCCTGGAGAAGAGAAGATTCTCCTGGAGAAGATTCCCCTGGAGAAGATTCTCCTGGAAGAGATTCTCCTGGAAGAGATTCCTGTGGAGAAGATTCTCCTGGAGAAGGTTCCCTTGGAGAACATTTCTCCTGGAGAACATTTCTCCTGGAGAAGATTCCTTTGGAAAAGATTCCTGTGGAGAAGATTCTCCTGGAGAAGGTTCCCCTGGAGAAGGTTCCCCTGGAGAAGGTTCCCCTGGAGAAGAGAAGATTCTCCTGGAGAAGATCCCTTGGAGAAGATTCCCCTGGAGAAGATCCCTTGGAGAAGGTTCTCCTGGAGAACATTCCCCTGGAGAAGAGAAGATTCCCCTGGAGAAGAGAAGATTCCCCTGGAGAAGAGAAGATTCCCCTGGAGAGCTCAGCAGCTATGAACAGGAGGAGGAGGATGCTCAGTTCTGGCCCAGCAGGACAAAGCTCAGGAGCCCCAAAAGGCAAATCCAGCCCTGGGATGAAGCAGGGAAGCTCCCCAGGGACACAGGAACATTCCCATCCCCGCTCTCAGCAATGCCTGCACAGCCCTGGTGCCACCCCAGGCACCCAGCAAACATTCCCTGCTCCTTCAGCTTTCCATAATCCTGGGAGAGAAGGGCAGGAAAACAAAGATCAAAGGGAACCAGGCTGCTCCAGAGGGGGGAAGGTTATGGAAAAGGCCAGAGCTGGGAAAACAGCGAGTGCACGTGGGCTCTGAGCACACCCAGCCAGGAGATTTTCAGCTCCCAGAAGTTCTGGAGGTTCCTGTGCAGTGAAAGCAGCCCCACTCCAGTGTTCCAGGGGTCTGTCCCGTGATGTGCAGAGCAGCCCAGGCACATTCCAAGGCTCTGCTCAGCTCTGTGGGATGGGAATCACGGGGATAAATCCAGCTGTGGCACCAGGAGAGCCAAAAATAATGATCAAAATAAATAGTAGAAAAAATACTTGCAAAAGAAATGAGAGAAAAATAAAAAAAGGAAATAAAATGCAAGGGCAATGTAAGCCCTGGAGGGTTTAGGCAGGAAAAGGAGGATCCCTTTTTCCCCACAGCTGTTCCAAGGAAAGAGCAGCTCTGGGTGAGGAGGGAGCTGGATCTGCCCCATTGCTGCAGCCAAAAAAAGGCACCAAAGTTCCAAACTCAGCACCCCCCAGACCATCCCCATGGGATAATCTGATATTTTGCATGGTCTAATTTACCAGAGAATAATAATTCTTTCAAAGCTTCTAAAGACAAAGTTTTCCTAGCAAGGGACTCTAAGATTTAGCCCAAATAATTCAAGTTCCTGTTCTGTTGCACTTGCTGAATTTCAGTAAGTGAAAATAATAAATTGTAAATAATTAATATTAAAATATTCAATAAAATATTCTTCATAATATAAAGACAACTAGTAACAGTGAGGCTGTGGTATATTAAAAAATAATCAAGGCAGGATGGGGGAGCAAAAATAATCTCAAAAAATGAGAATGAAACAGTCTAATTTACGAGAGAATGGTCTAATTTACAAGAGAATAATAATTCTTTCAAAGCTTCTAAAGACAAAGTTTTCCTGGCAAGGGACTCTAAGATTTAGCCCCAATAATTCAAGTTCCTGTTCTGTTGCACTTGCTGAATTTCAGTAAGTGATAATAATAAATTCTAAATAATTAATATTAAAATATTGAAGAAGTAATTCACTGAGTAAAGTTTCAGAAACTGGAAGCAAACAGAGTCCCATTTTTGAAGTTCTGCAGCTTGGGAGTCCTTGAAGCATTTGGGTTTGTTAAAGAATCCTGCAGAGTTCAAAAAAAAAAATTCCACTTGTACAAATCCATCAGCTTGAGCCACGTGAAAGGTCAGCGTGGTCAAACAGCAAACTGCAGCAGGAATTGAAACTAGAAATGGGAAAATAAATAAGTAATAAATAAAACAAGAAACCAGCTCAACTTCTGCCACCAACAAAACCGAGATTGTGTGGCAACAAGAGCTCTCAATCTCTTCCATTTTGGCCGTGACAAAAATCCCAGGAATGCTGAATTCTCCTCTTCCCTCCGATCCTCCCAAGAAAGCTGAGCCCGGTGTCTCGCTCATTTCCCCGCATTTTTCAGCGCTGCCAGCCCGAACGGGTTTTTGTGTAACAAAGAAGTGACACGGAGCACGGCACAAGTCAGGGCGGGACACAAAACAAAACAACTGAGTCACAAAACAAAACGATTGAGTCACCGTCTTCGGCAGGTTTTGTAATCGCTGAATCCCAGAATCTCCTGAGCTGGAAAAGATCCAGAAGGATCAGCCAGCCCAGCTCCTGGCCCTGCACAGACACCCCAACACTCCCCTGACGTGCCCTGTGTGGTTCTGGGGGAGCTGCTGGAGGGAATCATCCATGAGAGGATGAGAGGCAGCAGATCTCACAGCAGCCACAATTCCCTGAATCCCTGCACGCTCAGCAAGGGCAGGAGGCACAGAGACACCTCGGATGCTGGGAGAGCTGTGAAACTTCAGAGGAAAACGGGACACAAAACGTTCCCTGCTGCTGCTGAGGGTAAGGGAGAGAGGAACTCAGTGATCTTTTCCCTGCCAGAGCCCCCGAGCCCAGCCGGGATGTGTCAGGAGCAGCCAAGGATCCCCTGGGGCTGCAGTGCCCTGGGCTCGCCACAGTTACAGGAGAAATCCCAGGAATATTTAGGTTGGAAAAGCCCTCCCAGCCCATGGAGCCCCAGCTGTGCCCCATGCCCACCCTGTCCCCAAGTGCCACCTCCAGGAGTTCCTGGGACACCTCCAGGGATGGGCACTCCAAACCTCCCTGGGCACTTCCAATCCCTGAGCCCCCTTTCCATGGGGAAATTCCACCCTGAGCTCCCCTGGGCCAGCCTGAGGCCGTTCCCTCTCCTCCTGTCCCTGTGCCCTGGGAGCAGAGCCCAAATCCCCCCCGGCTGGGCCCTCCTGGCAGGGAATTCCAGAGAGGGAAAAGATCCCTCTGGATCCTCCTTTTCTCCAGGCTGAGCCCCTTCCCAGCTCCCTCAGGAATTCTCCAGCCCCTTCCCAGCTCCCTCAGGGATTCTCCAGCCCCTTCCCAGCTCCCTCAGGGATTCTCCAGCCCCTTCCCAGCTCCCTTCCCTTCCCTGGCCACGCTCCAGCCCCTCAGTGTCCCCCTTGTCCCCGAGCTGTCCCCAGCCCTGGAGGTGCCCCAGCAGTGCCAGCACAGGGACGGGCACTGCCCTGGGGCTGTGTCACACCGGGGCTGGCACAGCTCAGGGGTCACTGAGCTCTTGCCCACCTGGGCACGCCTGGCTCGTGTCCAGCCACGGTCACCAGCACTTCCCAAAGCCTTTCCCAGCTTTCCAGCCACCTCTCCCAGCCCGGAGCGCCCCCGGGGGATCAGCGGCAGCGGGAGGGAGAGGAACAGGGCGAGGAGAAGCAGAGGAAAAGGAGAAGGAAAAAAGACCAGGAGAACAAGGAAGAGGAAAAAGAGGAGGAGGAAGAAGAGGAGGTAGGGGGCGAAGAGGCCGCCCCGCCGGGCCCAGCCGCCGCCGCGCCGCCCCGCCGCTCACCCACGTCCTGCTCGAAGGGGTTGGGGGCGAAGAGCGGCATCTCGGCCGCGCGGTGCCGGTGCCGGTGCCGCCGCCGCCCCGCTCCCTCGCACCCGGCCGGAGCCGCCGCCTCGGCCCGCTCAGCGCGCGGGGGCTGCCCCGCCGCGCCCGACCGCCCCGCGCAGCCGGCGCCGCGGCCGCAGCGCCGCCCACCGCCGGGAGAAACGGCCGGGAGGGAGAACGGCGGAGCCGCCCCGCGGGGAAACGGGGAACGGGGCGGGCGGCGGCCCCGGGAGCGCGGCGGCGGCGGCAGGCGCTGTTCGGGGCAGCCCCGCCACGCGGGGGCCTCGCGAAAGGCGGAGCTGGCGGGGAGGCGGGAACGGGGCGGGGCGCTGCGGGTGCTCCCTGACGTCATGACTGCGCTGTGGCGTCACGCGCCGCCATGTTGCGGCGGCGGCTGAGGGGAGTCGGGCGAGGTTCCCGAAATTAAAATTGTCTGAGGGCGCAAATTGCGTCATTTCATTTGGTGTGAGGCGGGGAGCGCGGCTGAGGGGAGTCGGGCGAAATTCCCGAAATTAAAATTGTCTGAGGGCGCAAATTGTGTAATTTCATTGGGTGTGAGGCGGGGAGCGCGGCTGAGGGGCGGTGGTGGCTGAGGGGGTGGCGGGCGAGCAATTCGTCCTGACATCTCAAGAGCAAGAGTTAAAAAATCAAATAAAAGTGATTAACAACTGGAAATACTGAACAATTTTCCCGGAGAGCCACAGGGAGAAGGGGGTTATGAAACAGGTTGTTGTCAAACGTGGGATATGTAAAGCTTCTCTTCAGGAAGGATGTTCTTTGATGTTTGTAGCTCCCGAGCCAAATCAACAAGGAGGGCGATGAAATGGGTGGGACGGAGCAGCCAGCGAGCTCCGGGTGATGTTTGTGTCGGGAAAACAAATCCCTGGTGGGTGGAACTGCCTCGGTAAAGTCAGCTGGAGGTGAGGCTGGCAAAGTTCAGCAGGAGGGATTCCCGCTGGTGGCGGATCCGGGGAATGCGGGATTGCCACGAAGGCACCTGGCAGAGCCCCCGAGGCGAGGAGGCGCCCAACAAACCCAATTCTGCCAGCGCGGTTAAATCAGCTCTGCCTGGGTAAAAGAGAACCCTGGCAAGGGGGCAAGAGCACGGCCCGAGAAACGAGCTGAGCCAAAACAGGAGAAGGGCTGGGCAGGGGATTAATTGGCGTGAGGAGTGAGAGAATCATTAACAGAAGAGAGGATGCTAATTAATAACCGAGGGAGGAGATGTGGGATAAGGCACCACGGCTGAGGAGATAGATGATGGGGTTTTGCTGGGATGGTGACAAACAGGGACATTCCATAGCTCTGGAAGGATGGCTCAGTGACAGGACAGATTTTTTGGGATGAGCTGAGGGGATGTGTCCCCCAAAAATCCCTTTATGGGCACACCCAAGCACCAGCTGTCCCTGTCCCCGCTGTGGGATCAGCAGGAGCTGCAAGTCCTCCTCCCTCTGAGGAACATCGTGGCTCTGGGTGAGTCAGGGGTTGTACCCAGCCCCTTTGGGACATGCAGAGTCACCCCCCTGGGAGCTGAGTCACTGCATTACTCACTGCCCAGCTTGGAGGCATTCCCAAAGGACTGGTGGAAAAGTGAGGCACGGTGCCCGATTCCGGGGAAAGGGCAGGAATCTGGAAGTCCACCACTCATCACTGTAGGATTCCCAACAGCTTCCTGTGTGATTCAGTGATGTTTCCCTGCCCACACACCTCCAATTTCAGGGGCCACATTCCTTTCCTCGGCTGTAACACCCAAGTTTCACTTGCAAGTGTGAAAACAATTTTTTTAGCATATTTCATGCAGAGTTTTAATTCTTCTCTTGGTATGAAAAGGAATGGAATCACGCATTTGAATAATTAGAAATCATTATTTATTAAAATTTGATGTGAGGAACGCACTGATCTTCCTTCAAAAATCTAGCAGCTCATTTTTTTTCATGAAAGCAATTCCTATTTTTTGAACGTTTTGTACATCAAAACATTGGGTTTTAAATCAGCTGTGGGGTGGCCAAAGCTTCTTTGTGGCGTTTTTTTGATTCTGAAACTCCCTAAACTCACCAAGGCTGGAGGAGACCTTGAGGATGAAGTGGAGGGGCTGTGGCTGAGGGGATGGTGGAGCTCCGATTTGCAGATTTTATGCCTGCCTGTTCCAGGCACTCGGCATTTCCTGGGATCCCGGCTGTCTGCAGGTGGCACCGTTGCCTCACATTCCCGGCCACCGTTTGCCGTCCCGAACCGGCTGCTGGGAATCACCTCCCGGCCGATTTTTAAGGCAGAACGGAGAGTTTTTCCCGAGGTCTAAATTCACTAATTGCATCAAAACTTCTAATTTAATGAATCCGAGCGAGCACGGCGTTAATTGGTTTGATTGCCTCGAAAAAGGAAGGATGGAGCCATTAGTGCAGGAAGGCACCAAACACCGAGGTTGTCCGGCCAGAGTGGGAATTTGTAATGGATCCTGGTTAATTCCAGACGTTCATTCCAGAGTTTTGGCTTTTGTTGACTCCACACATCCCACGTGGTGCAGCAGTCACAGCAGCTGGGCGTGGAAATGAAGGGATGGCTCCTCCATTTCCGTTGGTTTTGTCAACTTAAATCAAATTCCACTCATCTCTGTGGAGCTTTACTCTGGTTTTTTACCTGGACGTGGTGGGACAATGCATCCAAACCCACCTGGAAAGGATTGGGAAGGACCTTCTGCTGAGTCTGAGCCTCCCAGGTTCAAGCAGTGGTGGAGAACATCCAGCCCAGAAGCACCTACTGAACTCCTGCTCTGGGTGACACCACAGCCAAAGCCACGGCACAATTCCCAAAGGAAAATCCCACAGGAGATGGTAAAATCAATGGCAGGGAAAAGAAAATATCAGGGCACTGCTATCCCAAGCCATGGAGGAACAAACCATTCCTTCAGGAGCAGCAAGAAGCAGGAGAGAAGGACAGAAAAATGATATAAAAAGAAGCTGGTTCCAAACCTGTTTTTCCAGACTCTGGATCTGGGAATCTCTTTCTCCCTGAGCAGTCTGTGCCCCCAGCTGTGTCCCCAGCATTAGGCTCAGCCACCTGCATGGTGTCCAAATCCCTGATGGAGCAGGAAATCTTTGCTCTGCCCTCCTCCCTGCCCCGTCCCACATCCAGGGCCCAACTGGGCTTTCCCAGTTTCTTTGTTACAAAACGTTGTCATAATATTTAACCTCCAGCCTTGGCCTGGGCACAGCTGTTTGAAAGGACAATTCATATTCCCCAAAGTGCTTTGAAAACCCTGGGGAAGCTCCCAGGAAGCTTTTTTATCCCATGGAAAGCATTCCAAGATGGGAGTGAGGAGCTGCTGGGACGTCCCTGTCAGTCCCAAACCCACCCTTTACACGGGGAATCTGGGCTTTCACAGCTTTGTGCCCATCAGGATGTTCCTGGCAAGGCTGGGCTGTGTTAATCACTCCGGGCTGTGTTAATCACTCCTTTCACTGCACACACAGCCTGCTGCCACCTCAGTGAGCGTCCCCTCGCTGCTTGAAGCTTTGATTCATCATTGCTCAGCTTCCTTGGGCTCTTGGCACTCAGCTCAGCCACTGCAGCTTCCTCATGGAAACATCTCTGACACTTTTCCCCGCGTGGCTGTTGGAGGCAAGTTGGTGTCAACAGGAATGCATTTGTTTTTCTAATCACACTTTCTTTTCTTGTTGTTACACGATGGGATTCCTCCTCCTTACACAGAGGAAATGGATCCTGGATTTTCCCCACTCCCATGCACAACACTTACCCACTCTCTACACCCAGAACTGCCCCAAATGCAGGGAGACAATTCCAGTGGCCAAAGAGTTAATGGACACTGCCTGGGAGTCTGGGAATCTCCAAAAAGCAGCCTCAGCCAGGGCAGGCTGGTGCCAGCAGGGTGAGTGGCTCCTTCTGGAGCAGCCAGATCCAACCCTTGGCTCCAACATTTCCCTGTACACTGGGAAGTGTTTGGGAGTGCTGCAGCTCCTTGAGCCACGGCTCTTGACTCCCTGTTTCCAGCAGGGAACTTTGGAAAGAGTCACAGAATCCCAGGATGGGCTGGGTTGGAAGGAGCCTTAAATCCCACCCAGTGCCACCCCTGCCATGGCAGGGACACCTTCCCCTATCCCAGGTTGCTCCAAACCCCATCCAGCCTGGCCAGGGACACTTCCAGGGATCCAGGGGCAGCCCCAGCTGTGCCAGGCTTCCCCACCCTGAGAGGGAAGGGTTCCTCCCCGCTATCCCATCCATCCCCGCCCTCTGGCACTTTGTTGCCAAGCGCTGCCGAAGACCTCAGCCCGCACATCTCGGGAGATGCTCTCTCTCCCAAGCTTCTGGCAGGTGGGGCAGCTGCTCCCATAACGCAGGAAATTTGCCTGGCAGAAGGGATTTTGTTCGGGGCTGGCTGACGTGGGGCATCCCGGTGCCCGTCCCATATGGCAGCAGATCCTAACCCGCGTTTTGTGCGCAAATCCTCCTCCCCATGGGCACCATCTGCCCTCCCGTCCCGTCCGGCTGGGTGCGCGCCGGGCAGGAATGCGCCCGGCGGGCAATCCCGCTTGTTTCCCGGCGAGAGCCCAAAGTCGGGATCAGCAGCTTCCTCCGCTGAGCGCCGGGGTTCAGCGCCCTTTCAGCGGGAGCATTTGTGTGTGAATGGAAAACGCCGCTTTGCATCTCGTTACCCGCACAGCCAGACAGCGCGTAAGCGATTCTGCACCGCCCGGGCTGCGGCTCCTCTGCTGGAACCGGGCACTGAGCATTCCAGGCTCTGACCCCCCAGCAAACCCTGCATCCCACCCGAGGCCGGGGAAAAGGCTCCCAAAATTGAGCGACAGCGCTGGGATTGTGGGGCTGTGGTTGGGATGGAAGTGTGTGACAGCACAGGGGGCAAAACTCAGAGTTTCAGGGTTTAGAATGCAGGGGTGGATATAAAGCAAGGTGGGGGGTTTAGGGCAGAGGCTGAGCCCTTCTTTTTCACCTTCTTCTCCATGGGCTGGGTGGTGTTTTGTAACTGGGGAGAAAAATCCACATTGTGGGCCAGGGGTGGTTGGGTATTGGGGTAAAAGTAAAAATAATTCAGGTGTCATTTCTTAATTGGACAGTTTGTGCTAAAAAGGCCTTGTAGAGAAAGGGATGGAAGCTATTTTTACCTTGTTAGCTGGAATTGCTTTAGAATTCATGGCTTGTGAGCCTGTACTATAGATAAAAATTAATAAACATCTGAGTCCCAACAAGAAATATGTTCTGGCACATTTAATCCCGACTCTGGCAGGAAAAAGAAGGTAAAAGCAGCACATCTCTGCCTGCCTCCCTCCTCCCCCACCACCCAAATATCCCAAATACCTCGTTCTCCCCAAGGCCCTCCTGCTCCCCAGAGCCAGGCATTGTTTTGGGATGCTTGTCCCAAGTACCCAGACACCTCCTGCCTCCAAGCAGATCATTAACAAGCACTCTAGAATATGCAAATGCACGGTTTTAATTACCCCTGGAACATCCAAGCACCTGCACAGGGGTTCAGGAGGGGAGAGGAGGCTGCACCCAGGCAGTGGTGTGGGAGCCACGTGTGCCTTTAATGGGGCTCAGCCTCAGCTGCTGCCCAGTTCCAGTCTGTGCTGCCAGGCTGGTTGCAGTTCTCCCCAGAAAAAGAGAACAAACCCAAGCAGCCCCGTGGCAGGAGGAGGATGGGGAAGTTGTGGGATGCATCAGCCAGTGTGACAAATTTAACCCCCGCAGGTGACGCCGGCTCAAACTGGGTGGAGTGGGGAGTGAAGGAAATCAATGGGTCCAGTCCTCTTCTAAATGGTGTCAACCCCCAGCTTGTGCCTAATGAACTGTAATTAAAATGAGAGAGAAACAAGGAATTGCACCCCAATTCCAGCATCTCTGGTGAGTTCAACAGTGCAGGCACCCAAAGATCCACAGGGCTTGAGGACACATCTCACCTCTGGAGAGCAGGGCTCAAAGGGCAGAGCTGCTCCTGGGATTCATGTGGGCGCCTTTTCCCATCCCTGGGCAGTGGCAAGGACCAGGCCATGCCAGCCTCTCAGCAGGATGCCAGAGGAGCCCCTGTCCTGCTCCCTGTGCCCAGGGGTGGCTCATGTTTGGGGGTGTTTGCTGGAGAATTCTGCTTCCTCCAGGGCTCACTCCCAAAGGGGTTCATGGAAGTGATGAGGGGCAGAAACGCCCTTTGTTCCCAGCAAAGGGACAGATGAATGGGGCACAATTCATGGCAGGGTCCCACTGTACTTCAAGTGTGAGGACAGAGGGGGGTACCCAGATGGGATGCCAGGATGCTCCAGGATCAGCAATGCCAGGGTGTTCCTGCCCCAGGATCAGCAATGCCAGGGTGTTCCTGATGCCTTGAGTTTTATCTCCACGTGTTCCAGGTTCTGTGCTGCCCAGGGTGCAGCTCTCAGCCTCACACTCAGGGTCACTCAGCTCTGCACAGAGCAGGGACACAAAACAAATCCTGTTCCTGCTGCACCCCAAGCACAGCTGGGACAAGTGTTCAGCCCCAGAGCACAAACAGCGGGGGCTGGAGGGAGAAAACAAGAAGGGTGGGACTGCATCACCTGGGGCTGGGACTGGGCAATGAAACCCCAATGTGCAAATGGGCCAGAACCGAGCAAAGGGTGAGACCTCAGGACCAGGGGTCCATTTTGTGACCATTTTGTCACCATTTTGGGTCCATTTTGGGTCCATTTTGTGTCCATTTTGTGACCATTTTGTGTCCATTTTGTGACCATTTGGGGTCCACCTTGGGTGTAGCCCTGGCCAGGCTCCTGTCCTGCCCAAGGTGCACCCTTTAAGGTGCATCATTTTAATTAATCTCTACTTTATTCCCCAGGATCAGCACCACCAGGATGTCCCAGGATCAGTGACACTCTGTTGGTACCGTTTGCCATCAATGCTGCATCAGAGCAGTTTGCCTGAATTTCCCATTCTAAAAGCATTTTTATGAAAATCTTTTTTTCCAGTTTCCTTGTCTCTCCTTTTTTTTTTTTTTTTAATAATGTTTTCCAAGCCTGCCCCAGTGTGACTTCAAGGAAATTCCCCAGATCTCAAGGAACTGCCCTCTCCTGTGCAAACCTGGGCAAGCCCTGCTCCTGATTCCCCACCTGTTGGACCAGTATGATTGGAGAGGCCCTGCCCCAGTGGTTGTGGCTTCATTCATGTTTATAAACTACCCTGAGATCTGAGAAAAAGGATTTACGAGTGCAAAATAACAAGTTGCCAAACAGTTTCTAACCTCATAAACACATAATTTTCAATTCAAGGAGACACAGAGGAGGGCAAGATCACACAAGTGGACTGGGAACAGTTTCCATCCTGGGAGCTCCAACTGCACAATTCCCTCCATTGCTGCAAGCCCAGCCCCGTGTTTCATCACAAAGTGAGAAAAAAGCCTTTCTAAAGTTATTTTTGACATTCAAAAAAAAAATGGGAAACTCATTTGTTTTTAGCTGCTCTCCTCCTCCTTTTGTTTCTCCCTTTGTGTCCTACTCACGTGGCGTTAGGGAACAGCTTCCTGGAAATAAGAGCTGAGATGTGGGAATCCACTCAGCTGGGTTTGACTTTGTTCCTTCATGCCCCACAAACCACAGCCAACGTGTTTGTTGTGGGGCCACTCAGAGCAGCAGATAATGCCAACAATGGTGCAGCTGAGCGTGGCTCCATTCCTCCTCCCACTTGTGGACCTGCAGTGGGGAAGCTGGAATTGTTGGGCAGGCCCTGAGAGCCAGGGAGCACAGCTGAGGGAAGGATGGATGTGTGAGGAAATGCAGCAAACAGGGTGATTAATGAATTATTATTCATTTTGCTGTGCTGGCACAGGGTGCCCAGAGAAGCTGTGGCTGCCCCTGGATCCCTGGCAGTGTCCAAGGCCAGGCTGGACAGGGCTTGGAGCAGCCTGGGATGGTGAAAGATGTCCCTGCCCATGTTTTTCTAATCACACTTCATTTTCTTCTTGTTACACGATGGGATTCCTCTTCCTGACACAGAGGAAATGGATCCTGGATTTTCCCCACTCCCATGCACAGCACCCAGCCAGTGTCACACCCAGAACTGCCCCAAATGCAGGGAGACAATTCCAGTGGCCAAAGAGCTGCTTAATGGGCACTGCCTGGGAGTCTGGGAATCTCCAAAAAGCAGCCTCAGCCAGGGCAGGGTGGTGCCAGCAGGGTGAGTGGCTCCTTCTGGAGCAGCCAGATCCAACCCTTGGCTCCAGCATTTCCCAGGGGGTGGAATGGGATGGGCTTTAATGTCCCTCCCAACCCAAACCATTCTGGAATTCTCTGCCAACCAGAGGCAGCAGTGGCTTGGTGGCCACAGCCTGTTCTCCTGGCCACCCTGGGAAATGCTCACCCTGAAGTCAGGGTGAGTCAGCCCCCTGACTCCTTCAAGCATTCATTTCCCCTCCTTTTGCTGCTCTTCCCTGAGTTTCCCACCCTTTTCTGCAAAGGCAGAAGCTTCCCCAGCCCTGAGCAGAGCCAATCCCCAGGTGGAGTTTCCCTGTGGAGCCTTTTGGAGGCTCCTTCCAGCACTGGCAAGAATCCTTCCTCCCTCAGCAGGAGCCCAGCACACCTGAGGGGATGCACCTGCCCCTGGATGCTCCTCACCAGGGCCAGGCTGGGAAGTGTCCCTGGGTGCTCCTCAGGGGCCAGCTGGCAGCAGAACTCTTGCTTTTTATCTTCTTTTCTGCCAGGGTTGGGATTAAATGCTCGAGAGGGTGTTTTGTGTTGGGACCCAGGTGTTTGTTAACCCTTACCCATGTTACAGCCTCACAGACCATGATTTCCAGCTAACAAAGTGAAAAATGGCTCCAATCCCTTTCTCTACAAGGCCTTTTAAGCACAAACTGTCCAATTATGGAATGACACCTGAATTATTTTTACTTTTACCCCAATAACCAACCACCCCTGGCCCACAATGAGGATTTTTCTCCCCAATCACAAAACACCCCCCAGCCCATGGAGAAGAAGGTGAAAAAGAAGGGCTCAGCCTCTGCCCTAAACCCCCCACCTTGCTTTATATCCATCCCTGCATTCTAACCCCTGAAACTCTGAGTTTTGCCCCCTGTGCTGTCACACACTTCCATCCCAACCACAGCCCCACAGTCCCAGCGCTGTCACTCAATTTTGGGAGCCTTTTCCCCGGCCTCAGGTGGGATGCAGGGTTTGCTGGGGGGCAGCACAGAGAGCCTGGAATGCTCAGTGCCCGGGGTTCCCTCCCTGGAGCAGGCTGCTCTCCAGGCCGTGGAGATTGTGCTGTTCAACATCACAATCACAGCTCAGTGTGATGGATGAGCCCTGGGCAGGAACACCTCCCACTGCCCCAAGCCCCATCCAGCCCGGCCTGGGGCATTCCAGGGATGAGGAATCCACAACCTCAGCGGCTCCGAGGAGTAACTGAGCGTGGCAGTGAAGCCCCAGGAGTTTCTCCATGCTCAGGAAAACGTGGCCTCTGCCCCATTTGCTGTCCCCTCCTGGGTGCAGGGGATGGAGAGAGGAGCTGGCAGAGCCCCGGTGCCTCCCCGTGGCCACGGATGCCAAACAAGCAGCGAGGACAGGCAGCTGCCACTGCCACAGCTGCAGGCAGCCCTGCCACCCCGTTAAAAGCACAAAGCTGCTGGTTTGGCCACTGGCAGGTTTCGTTTTTGCTACAGAAAAGGCTTCTGGCATTTGTTAAAAAAGGGGGGAAGAAAAAAAAGCAAAGTGAACCAAGGGATTTGAGGACTTGTTTAAATAATGGAAATGCTGCTGCTGCTGCTGCTGCTGCTGGTTTTGTTTATGTCATCAAAAAAGGGCACAGCTTTGAAGTTACTCATGAGCAACCACAGCGCTGGCTTAGAAAAGCAGCAGAGCTGTGATGCTGCTGGGTTTGCACCTTTGCAGAGCAGAGCATCCTGGGGGTGACAGCATCCCAACAGGCTGCTCCTCACTCCCTCTGTCCAGGCCAGGGCTGCTGACCTCTGATTTTTTTTTTTATTTTTAATCTAGAAACAGCAAGAATCTTAATATTGCTCTCCCCCCAAAATATTTGCTGTGCTACAGCTTCTTCCTGTGTCATGGGAGGCCAGGGGAAATCCAGTCAAGGACACCTGTCCTGGCTATCCCCAGGCCACATCCTCCTGCTCTGACACCTCCTCCAGCCACCAGGACTAGTAAATTGATTTTAAAAACATTTTACTGTCTTCTGTAGCATTAAACCCTGAGGTGATTCTGTTGTAATTCTGTAATTCACAGATATTTCTGTATGATGGATTTTTTTTTTTCTGTTTCCTGAGTCATCCTCCATTCTCCCTGATCCAATCTCCAGCCAGTGAGCAACTCCCAGAGAATGCAGTCGTGCAGTCCTGTTCTGGCTCACCTTTCTTTCCAAATAAATCCAAGCTGGAAATTATATACCCAGGAAAAGAAAAAGTGTGAAAAAGCCAGATGGGGCCTTTCCCTGTCCTACAACTGCTTCAGCCAGGCCAGGGAGAGGGGAGAAGGTTTCTCTGTGCTGTCACTGCCAGAGAGAGTGTGGATGTGTAAAAACCTGATCTAGACATGTTGGCATTGTCAAATCATTCCTGTTGAACCACTTCTGGTTCAACACTGGATGGGTCATTTGAATACCTGCACCTCCCTGCCTCTCCAAATGTGGAAACTCCAACTGCTCTCTCTCCCAAAATCTTGGGGAAATCACGGAATCCTGGGATGGTTTGGGTTGGGAGGGAGCTTAAAGCCCATCCAGGGCCACCCTGCCATGGGCAGGGACACCTCCCACTGCCCCAGGCTGCTCCAAACCCATCCAGCCTGGCCTGGGGCATTCCAGGGATGGGGAATCCACAACCTCTGTGGGTACCAGCAGCTCTGAGGAGTAACTGAGTGTGGCAGTGGAGCCCCAGGAGTTTCTCTGTGTTCAGGAAAATGTTATTCCATCCCTGCTGCTGCAGGAATCAGCTTCCCTGGTGCTCACCTGGGGGCACTGAGTGGGTTGGAGAGGAGAGGAGAGGAGAGGAGAGGAGAGGAGAGGAGAGGAGAGGAGAGGAGAGGAGAGGAGAGGAGAGGAGAGGAGAGGAGAGGGAGATGCTGTTGGTTCCTTCTGGGCTCACCAGGATCTGCTGTAGGAACTGCCCAGAAATGAACAGCAAGAAACCTGAGGAGTTTTCTGTTGTAAAACAGAAAAAGCAAAGCACCACAGGCCCTCTCCCCTTGGCACCTCGCTGCTTCCAAATCCTGCTGTGGGCTGAGCTTCTCCTCCCTGGGCAGGATCTGTCTGTCCCAGGAGAAGATTCCCTGATGGCTCACACAGCTCCATCCCTCCTGCCTCCCACTCCAAAACTGCAATGCTGGGGCAGGGCTGAGCAGTCCTGGGGCTGCAGGGGCTGCCAGCTGGGTCACTTTTATCCCCGTGCTGCCCATTACTGATGGGAAGGGGTCATGGAAGGCTGCTGGAAGCACTCCACTGCTCCAGAGGGGGTTTCAGGTAGCTTCATTAACAGCAGTGCTAATGATTTGTGTGACTGGGGAGGCAGGGGAGTTTATCTCAGTTCAGCTGGCTGGGGTCAGGGCAGGACAGGGCCCCAGTGGGCAGGCAGGTGCCACCAGTGCCACCTCCCACAGCCCAGGGGGGTGACATGGCCATGCTCCACGGGCCTTTCCACGAGGGAAGGAAACTCAGCTGAACAAGCTGGAGAATGTCCCTGCCTGCATTCTACATCTGTTACATCTCAGGATAATTTATTTTAACCTCTGAAGATACAAGGGAAAATATGTGAAGGAGATGGAGAGGTGCCAGTATTTCCAGTTCATTACAAGCAAAGAACTGTTGCTTATAGCACTTTTTTTGGAGCAGAGAGCAGTCTGGTTTTAAATCCCTCAAGCAATGAGCAATCACGTCCCCACCAATGGAAATGGCTCTTTGGTGAAGAGTTTACTAATTAAAAGAGTTTCAGCTTGAAATTCAGTCTAAATTTCCTCCCTTTACATAATGTTCTGTCTGCTCTCTGCGGGCACTGCTGCATCCCTGCAGGGAGGTCACCCAAATTCCTGCTCTCAGGGAGTGCAGCCCCAGCTGGAGGGGTTCAGGATGCAGGGCAGGGATGGTGGGAACTGCAATTGTCATGCAGGATGCTCAAACCCTTGGGTTTGGGGTTGGTTTGGGGTTTTTATTTCCCTGTTGAAAAGCAATGCTGCAGAGTGAGTGAAGCTGAGCAGAAGTGATGGATCTGCATCTTGGCCACAGCATGGTGGCACTGGGGACAGTGGCACCTGTGGGTGGTGCTGGGCAGGGTGTGACAAACACCTGTGCCCCATGAGAGGTGACAAAACCTCTCCACCACCAAACCCCAAATGCCCCAACCCTGGCTCTTTTCCAGCTGCAGGTTTGGTGGGACCACGGCACAGCCCCGGGGCCCCAGCTGCACCCAGAGCCCCTCTCTGCTCCTTCAGCTTGCCTGGGACCAAAGGATTTGGGGACAGAGGGCCCTGCTCCCCCAGGGTCACCCCCAGCTGGGCAGGTCTGCCCACCAGCCCGCTGTGAACTGAGCTGAGACAACCCCCAGACACAAACAGCCAAGCAGCTGTGTGTGCCTGCAGACGACACTGGGGAAGCAGATATGGAGGAGAGTTACCAAGATTAGGGCTTAATTAAATTCCTGCCAGATTTTTTTTTTTTTTTTTTTGGGTCTTCATAAATTTCCTTTGAGCTCTCTGCCAACTAGGATATGCTGGCTGGCTTTGGGATATGAAAGCCAAGTGTTGTTGTGTTTTGCAAATACGTTTTCTAATGCATGCAAGTGCTGACTATGCAAAAGTCTCCCAGGTTTCCACGATTAACAAAATTACAGAAGCACAAAGGGTAGCAGTTCTTCTTGTTTTCGGCTATCCCTTAAAAACAAGAGCTGGATCAAAGTATCCTGTTCATTAAGTTCATTAATCACGCCCACACCACGAAAAACCATCGGCTCTTCTGAAGCCACTTCTCACAGAGGGAGGGCGTGAGGGCTTGGCCAGGGAGGCTTCTGCTGTGGCTTGGGTGTTTATTTACTTGTTTTTTTCCCAAACAGGCAGCTGGCAGGGGTGGCATGGCCAGGGGGGGATGCAGGGATGGCTCTGGCCGGGGTGGGCGAGGAGAGGCCGATCCCTGCCCGGCCCTCCAGGGCTTGGGATGCACAAAACTCTCTGCTGCTTCCAACCCACTTGGAAGGGAATCCCTAAAAGCAGGGATTGAGCTGCATGAGCAACGGGTCTGTCCTGATCACAGGAGAGGATGGATGGGCAGCAGTGCTCTGGAAAGCCCCTGCAGGGAGGGGGGCAGGATTCCCTCTTGTGTGCTCCTTTGGATCTCCCTCGCTTTTAATCCCGTGCTTGTCCTTGTCAGCACAGCCAGGGCTTATCCAACACACGGAGCTTTTATCTGTGGATCTGATAAGGGAGAGCCTCAGCCCCCCTGGCAGCCCCTCCTGCCTGAGAGGCTGCTGCAAATGTGCTCTCTGGGACCTCAGAGCAATCTGGATGCACACGTGTTAAAGCACTCGGAAAATTCAACAGCAAACTGACGATTGCATTCCCAGGCTGGCAGAGCAGGGAGGGATCCGGGTCACAGATCTGTCCCTGCAAGCAGCACCTGGCTCTGGGAGGAGTGCTCGTGCTTCTCCAAGGGATGGAGCTGGAGGAGCTCCCAACCAGCAGGAAATCACCTCAGCCCTCGTGGGACACAAGTGTCCCCTGCTGTAGCCACCAAACCCAGCTTTTTCTCAGTGCCTGCTGATGAAGTGGACACTGAGAGGGATTTGTCCTTGTCCTGCAGACACAGAGTGCCCAGCCCTGGGTGCTCACCAAGGCCATCCCAGGATGTCACCTGGGCCACATGCTGCTCTTTCCCAGGTGCTGTTTGCTGGAGGGGACCAGGCCCAGCCCTTGTGAAGACACTGAGGGTGAGAATTTGGTCCGTGCTGAGAGAACTTCTCCAGCTCATCCCCACAGGTTTAACCACAACCAGGGATGAGAACACCTGTGCACCCTGCACGGGGAGGGTGTGCTGTGCCATTGCACCACTGTCACCCCGCTGGATCTGCCCTTGCCAGGTGCAAAGGAAGCCTGGAGAGGGATTTTTAAGGATTCTGCGAGGGCAGGGAGCGCAGTGGGATCCGTGTGCAGCAGGGAAGGGGTTAGAGCCATAAGGCAGCAGCTCCACGTGGAACAAAGCTGCCATTTCAGGGCCAAGACAATGGATTGTATTTTCTGCCTTCATTTCAGCCATGCAGTTGGCACCGAGGCTGAGGTCACCCACCCAGTCGTGCACTGCAGCAGCTCTGTTCTGGCCAGCAAGGAGAAGCAAAACAAAGAGGAGCTGAGTCGGCAGGAACGGGGCAGCAATCAGGGATGGACACGGGCTCTGTTAGAGGCTCTGACTGCTGCAGCCCAGCCCAGGACACTGCTGCAGAGCCCTCTGAATAAGCATTTTCTCTGCCACACATCTCAGCCCTTTGCATGGCCACTGGTCACACTCAATTCCTGCCTGGCATCCCCAGCAATAATTACCAGCCTGGCCTGCTTTTGTGGCTGAGGGATGTGATTTGCAATGCAAGCGTGCAGGCTGCAGCCAGGGGATGCAGCCACTGCTCTCTGCAGCTGGAAAGATTTGCTCTGGCAACAGCTCCATTCCCTTTGAAGCACTGGAAAAGGTGGCAGGGCTAACGTGGAGGCACCTGCGGGCACGTGGCTTAAACACACAGCAGGCACACACGGGCTTAGGCTGGGCTTTGTGCTGGGCTTAGGCTGGGCTTTGTGCCATGCAGAGAAGAGGCTCAATTTGTCACCCTGGCCTGTTTTCTGGGAAATGAGCTTTAATTATGTTACCAATGACTGGGAAACCTGAGCTCTCTGTTGTACAGCAGAGCTGAGAGTTCCTCTGCTTGTGAGTCCGAGGTACAGACACGGAATCCCAGACTGGCTGGGGTTGGGAGGGAGCTTAAATCCCATCCAGTGCCACCCCTGCCATGGCAGGGACACCTCCCACTGTCCCAGGCTGCTCCCAGCCCTGTCCAGCCTGGCCTTGGACACTTCCACAGCTGCTCTGGGCACCCTGTGCCAGGGCCTGCCCACCCTCCCAGCCAGGAATTCCCAATTCCCAATCTCCCAGCCAGCCCTGCCCTCTGGCAGTGGGAGCCATTCCCTGTGTCCTTTCTCTTCATCCCTTGTCCCCAGTTCCTCCCCAGCTCTCCTGGAGCCCCTTCAGGCCCTGCCAGGGGCTCTGAGCTCTCCCTGGAGCCAGGCTGAACTTTCCCCCAGCTCTCCAGTCTGCCCCATCACCATTGCACCACCAGCCCTGCTCCATCACCACTGATTCATCTCCACTGCTCTGTCACCTCTGCCGGGTGCAGCTGCCCACACAGAAGTGCCCTGAGGCTGGGGGTGCCCTGCAGCTGCCCACAAACCCCTTCCAACCAACACCAGCAGCGTTTTGGAGGCTTTGGGGTGTGCCCTTCCCAGGCCACAGCGCTGCCCTGGCAGTGCCACCACACCACAGCCATCCCCACAGCTGTGCCGTGGGCCAGAAGGTGACAGGGGCTTTGGAAGTTCTGTCCCTGCTCCCCTCAAGCCCTCCCAGCTGGCAGCTTCCAGGAGTTATTAAAGATGCAGCAGGTCTGCTTCACACTCCCTGCATCCGACAGCCTTTCCCTCTTGGCTGGGTTCAGGCAAAGGGAGCCAGTCTGCCCCAGCACCACCAGGCAGTAAATAATTCAGGGTGAACTGCTGTTCTCCTTGTCTGGAACAGGAGTGGAGATGTTCAGAGCTGGTTGGAAAGGGGAAATGTTTGTTTTATGGGAAAAGCTGCATCGTTGGCCTTCTGTTTCATTTAGCATTAAACAAAACCATGCAGGGCTCTGGAGAAGAGAAGCTCTGGGGTGACCTAATTGTGGCCTTCCAGTGCCTGAGCCTGGAGGAAAGATGGGGAGAGACTTTGGACACAGGGACTGGCTTCACACTTCATGCCCCAGAGTCCAGGGAGCATCCCAGGAGCAGCAGTGACACGGGAGCTGTGGGCTGAGGGGGCACCTCAGCTCTGCTGGGAGCTCTCACCCTGGGAAGACATCACTGAAGGGAGCTGGTGACATTGGAAAAGGTGATTGAAAGGGCTGGAAAAGGTGTTTCCAGCAACTGCACAACTCCTGCTTTGGGAAATCCTCCCTCTCCCCTCGCCTTGCTGGGAGGCAAATGTTGTTAATCAGCCCTGTTAATTGAGATCCATGACACCCATTTAAGGCCTCTGAACAGCTTCTATCAGCTGAAAAAAAATAAAAATAATCCAATCCATTTTATTCCTCCTGCCTAAGCATCCTGGGGAGCTCTTTGGGGGGGGAAACAATGGGAACTTGTGGGGCGTTGGTGTGCGGGGCCCACGTGGAAGCGCCCGGCGCTGTCCTGGGCCATGGGGACAAGGGCTGCCATTGTCCCTGCTGGCCTGTGCAGCCAGGGGCCAGCTGAGGGCTGAGCTCCAGCCCCTGCACTCCGCAGGGAGAGCAGGCAGAGGGATGAGGACAGGCAGAGGGGTGAGAGCAGGCAGAGGGATGAGAGCAGGCAGAGGGATGAGAGCAGGCAGAGGGATCTTTGGGCCGTTGTCAGAGCCGCCGTCTCCTCCAGCCTCCCTCTCCACTCTCACACTGCAGCTTTATTAAATATTGACTCCTTCCCCAGGCCTGTTTTCTGCTCCATTATCTCACTTTTCCTCAGCACTTGTGACTCCTGGCCTTGCTGGGAATTGCCAGGCCGTGTTTTGTCTGCCTGCCTTCCTGCCAAGAGCTCGTGCGGGAGCTCCCGGCCGGGCTGGATCCCACCAGGAAATAACGCCGGGCTTGGGCTTGCTCAGCGGTGCCATGGCAGGGATGGGAGATGTTCCTTCAGCTCCAGGTGCTCCTTGGGCGTTCTCCATCCCATCTCCATCTCTGCATCTTGTTTCCAACTCAATTTACACCTGGAGGGATGTTCAGCTCTGGGGACAAGGGCTGGAGGGCAGGGTTAGGTGGGATCCTGGTGACAGCACCACACTGGGCTCTGGTGGAGCTGCATCTGATGCACACGAGTGTTGGAAGTGACGCCCAAGGACATCAGCAGGGCACAAGGAAAGCAGGGCCAAAGTTAATCATTTAATTTCCAGCACACACACAGAAAATGGAGAGGGCTGGTTAGGTATGAACCTAATAACTCACTGTGCTGGGACTGAGCATTTCCACCCTGCAGCTTCTGCAGAAGCTCATTTTCCCTGAGAAGACCATCCTCAGAAAGCAGCCCCTGATTTTTATATCTTTTTTCCATTTATTGCAGAAAATATTCATTTATTTAAAATGAAAATTTGCATTTATCCCCTCTCCTAGGTGAGCTCAGCATTCATGAGCTCCCCTTTCCTTCAGTGAGCACTGCTCAGCTCAGGGATGGCCTTTATGGGTGCTCTACATCTTTATTATCAATGAAACATCCTTGGCCACTGCTGAGCCAGGACCTGGCGATTTATTAAAGCCTCTCCAGCTTTTATCACATCACCTGGAACTCCACTGAAATGGCAGCTCGGGATCCATCTGGAAGTGCTGAGCAGCAGGGAAAATGAGGCTTCACAAACCAATCTTTCCCCTTCAGGGGTTCCTCCATAGATAAGTAAGTACAGACTGGTGCAGGGGATTTTAGGAGTGACTCTTTAGCTGGAGATTTTGGTGACTAACACCAGTTGGGTCAGGGGAATTTAGGAGTGACTCGGCCTCAAACCTCCAGCTCTTTATGAGGAAATTTTGGTGACAAAGAGAGCTGCAGGAAAGGCTGAGAAGTCTCATTTTCCAGTGAAAAAGCTGGCATGGCCATTAATCCCAGGGCAGACAAAGAATTCGCTGGTGGCATCACTGGGTGTGAATCACCCAGGTGAGCTCTGGGAAGTGCCCATTGTGTAGCTGCTTCTTTAATTTGAATAAATAAATGTGGAAACAAAGGTCTTGTTTATTAGTTTTTACCCCGGAATAATTTCTTTACCTCGCACGAGCCAGCTTTCTGTCCCTTCTTTTACTCACCCACACTAATTTTGGCATTTGCAAGCGTCGACATCCCAGTTTACAGACAGCAACAAATTGCTTCAAAATCATCTTATCCTTCCCAAGAATTCTTTCCTTTGCTCTGCCGCATTGATGTTAAAATGTTTGCTGCCTGTAAGGAGGCCTAATTGCATTAAAGATTTTTGCAAGGCTGGTTTTGACCTGAATATGCCTCATAGCAGGATTCAGAGCTGCCTTTGACTTGTTGGGAAGCCCAGGAATCCAGTTTCTCCTGCAATTTTCCCAACCTGGCTCAGGTATTTGTGGCCAGCAGCATCTCCCGGTGTCCAGAGGGACGTAAAAAATGCTGAGGGGATTCATGGAATCACAGAATATGCTGAGTTGGAAGGGGACCCACAAGGATCACCAGAAAACTATTGAGTGCTTCCATGGTGGGGATTATTGACTGGGAAAATCCTGGGATTCCTCCCGTTGGAGTGGGTTTGTCATCACAGGTAATTAAAGCCCCGCTGGCGATTTGCTGCTGGGAGAGGAGGATCCTCTGCTGGGCACTGTCTCCAGTCACTGTTCCCTGACCCTCCTCTGTTATCAGCGGTGCTCTAACGCTCCCTTATCTCACAGCCCTGTTGTGACGCTTAATTAACTAATTAATCTTTCAAGGAATTGTGATAGTCTTAGATAAAAGACACAGGGCAAAGTATCTATCACCGCTTCCTTCTATTGACAATAACGTCGTTATTAACTCCCCAGAGCCCTCCGGGGTTTAAACCTTTGTTTATCAAGGATATTGCAAGATTTTTAGGCTTTTGACAAAGCAGTTTATGAAATTCTCAGCTGTTCCTGGGGCCTGCAGAGTGGGAAAGCCACTCCTTTGGCATCACTCGGGATCCTGGGTCATGTCCTGATGCTCCATGGGCAAGGTGGGGAGTGAGCAAGGACAAGGAGTTTCTCCTCATCCCAGCTACGGATCTATTACATCTCTTTTTTAATTGGAAGGAGCACATTTAATTAGCAGTGAGTTTAGAGCTCACACAGAGAAAAGCTGCCTGTCACTTCCACGGATTTCCTCTGCAGGGTTGCGTGTGCTGCCACAGAGGATTCTGCTGCACTCCCTAAGCCCTGCCTCTGGCACAACTCTTATCCCGGAGAATGGAAATTAGGGAATGGTCATTTTCCAAATAATGGTGCTTATCCTCTTGCTTGCCCCCCCAAATTAATCTCCATGTGGGTAGTTTCCATGGCCAGGAAGAGAGAGAATTGTTCTTCCCTGGAAGAATAATGGAATGCTAATAGGGGACAGTGGATGTGGATTGGTGGGGCTGACAGGAGGGAATGAGGTCTTGGATTTGGGGTTAAACCAGGTCTAAGTGAGGACAGCACAGTCACCCACTGGGCTGATGGCATCTCCCAGGGTCAGGCTTGCAGGCTCCTGTTTCCTGTGCAGCCCTGCATTCCTGGGATGCTGAAACCTGGCCTTGGGGAGAACTTGCAGGCAACGATGAAGAAATGGGGGTAACACCTGAACAATGGGCAGGTTTGACATGCTGGGGGAGGATGAAGCTCCGGATTACACGCAGGCAGCTCCAGCTTGGTGATGGATCTGTTGAGGTGCTGAATTCACAGGGATCAACCAGCCCGTTCCTCCTGGTTTCAGTCACTCGGGATGTGGGCTGGGGGCACCAAGCAGCACCGCTGTCCTTGGGCACCTACAGCATCTTTGGTGAGCAGCAGGATCACAGCTTTCCATAGCAGAGGTGTAGAGTTAATCACAGGATCACAGAATCCCAGACCGGTTTGGATTTAAAGGGACATTAAAGCCCATCCAGTGCCACCCCAACCACGGGCAAGGACACCTTCCACTATCCCAGGCTGCTGCAGCCTGGCCTTGGGCACTGCCAGGGATCCAGGGGCAGCCACAGCTTCTCTGGGCACCCTGTGCCAGGGCCTGCCCACCCTGCCAGGGAAGGATTTCTCCCGAATCTCCGCTGTCCCCCTGCCCTCGGTGTAAACCATTCCCGGTGTCCACCACTCACTCCCGGCCGGTGCCAACGCGGCCGCCGCACCAAAATGGAGGCGGCGGGGTCTCCCCCACCCCTTTCCCCCATTTTTTTTTCCACTCTTTTCCATCCTTCTCCAGGCATTCCCACCCCTCGCCCGCGTCCCTCCCCCGGCCGCCGGCGGGACTACGAGTCCCATGGCGCCGCGGGCCGGGGGCGGAGCGGGGCTTTGTGCGGGCGGCATGCGGGGGAGCCGCAGCCGGGGCTGGAGCCGGAGCCGGAGCGAGCCCGCCCCGGGGGGAGGAGGGCGAGGGCGGCGAGCCATGACGGGCGGCGGCGCGGCGGAGCGCCCGCGGTGGTAGAGGGCGAGCGCGGGGCGCGGAGCCCGCCCGGCGCGGGGCGCGGAGCAGCGCGGAGCGGCCGCCATGGGCAACGCGGGGAGCGTGGACGCGCAGCAGACGGAGCTGAGGGCGCACAGCGTCCCCCTGAAGCTGCCCATGCCCGAGCCCGGCGAGCTGGAGGAGCGCTTCGCCGTGGTGCTGGTGAGCGCCGGCCCCATTGTCTGAGGGCAGCGCGGAGGGGCCGCCGGGGAGGAGCGCGGCGGGGGGAAAGGGGGGGAGCGGCGCAAAGTTGGCTCGGGGAACCCGGGGCCGGGCACAGGTGGGCTCGGCCGGGCGGTGCCGCCCGCGGGACGGGGACCGCCGCTTCTTTGTCTCGGCAGCCCCCTGAGGGCCGCCGTGCCCCGGCCCGGGCGGGTCCCGGGGCCGGTTCGTGGGGAGCGGGTTCGCCCGGGACACCCCGGTCCAGCCCCTCAGGGATACCCGGTCCTGCCCCTCAGGGATACCCGGTCCTGCTCCTCCTGGACACCCCGGTCCTGCTCCTGAGGGACACCCGCTCCTGCTCCTCATGGGCACCCCGCTTCTGTGCCCCCCGGGACACCTCGGGCTTTCTCCTCCGGAGCACCCCGGCCCTGTCCCCTCACCCAAGGGACACCCCGGTCCTTCTCTCCCCGGGACATCCCGGTGCTGCCCCCCGGGTGTGTGCGGGGTTTTCGCTTCGGCAGGACGGCCGGGTCGGTGTGTGGGATCAGCTCTGCGGGGAAGGGCTGAGCTTTCCCTGGGCGCTTTCCTGGGCAGAGCTCGCCGTTCCTTTGGGGTGCCCAGGCAGCGCGGCTCCGTGGTCGCGCCCCGTCTCTTTTCTGCCTTTTTGACTCGGAGCCGCGTTTGCGTGTGGAACGGGAGCTGGGGGAGCGGGGCGAGCGGCTCCATGTGCGTGCCATGCCCTGCGCTCGGTAATGCCATGGGAAGCCCGGAGCTGCCGGGGTAATTCCCGTCTCGCATCCCAGAGCCGCCCCCCCGCTCCCTGAAACGCTCCCGGCGCTGGGCGAGGATTCGCAAACTGGTGTGTGTTGGGGATTATTTCTGGTTAGACCCAATTAGATTATCATGTCTAAGAAAAGAATAAGCCTATTCAGTCAGGAACCCCCACTGACGAGCCAAATGGCGAGTGAGATGTTACGATTATTAGGCACAGTGGAAAAGAAGCCTTGGTGTCGCGTTGCTCTTGTCGGGGAAACCCGGGGTCGTGTTGGAGATGGGAGATGCTCCCACAGGCAGCACATGGCTCAGAATCGAGTCTGGATTCATCAGGGGGGTTCCTGGCTCCGTCTGCCTGCGTGGTCTGCGGGAGGAAATCGGTGGGTTTGGGTTCGGGCTGATGGATGGGATCAGCAAAAGGCAGAGACGTCGTTTGGGGCAGCGTTAGAAACGTGGAACGTAAATACGGGAGATAACAGCACCCAGCCTGTCATTTCCTGAGGTGCCTGGAAGGAGTGGGTGGCCTCTGGTTTTAGAAGATGGACTGCAATTAAGGCTGGGAGGATGAGTGCTGCAGCTCTGCTGGAGGGAGAGCCCGGCCATGCAGGTGGACAGTCGGTACAAACGCGGCGTGGGATGATCTTCCCCCACTGATCTCCTCTCCCGCTGGGAGAAGCTGCAAGATGGGGCTCAAACACCGCCAGAAATCACCTTCCTGCTGTTCTTGCAGCCAGCCGGGCATGGCTGGTGTTGCTGCAGCTTCCAGGAAACATCTGAGCAGTTCATGAAAGAATAAACTGCCGGGCTGTGATGATTTTGTTTTCTCTGTGGCTCTGAGGGAGAGATGACTGTGCCACTGGTCAAACCCCAGAACGGGGTAGGCTGGGGAAGTGCAGGGATTAACGAGAAAGGAATGATCAGGGGAAAAACCATGAGGAATACTTGCTGTGGGGAGAGAGGATTAGTCAGGAGGTGGGAGTGTGAAGAAGGAGATGCTGAAGGTTATAAGACTAAATCTCACCTTCTTTATGTGCTGTCTTAAGAAATTAGCCTGGCACAAGCGTTGCTGGCACACTCGGAGCCCTGGTGAGGTCCCGGAGGGCTGTGCTGACAATACCAATTTTCATATCTCTAATGAAATTCCCAAGGCTGATTTGGACGTTGATGAACACGTTGAGTTGCTGTGTGCAGGTCTCGAGTCCCCATTTCTGTGTGGGAGAGGTCCCTCCTGTGTGTTTTGAAGTTTTATTCTCTCCCCTCATGCAGAGCAGGGAGTTTTGGCCCTCCAAACCACGAGATGAGCACAGGCTGGCCATGATTTCACCGTGACACCAACTGGTTTATTTTTTTCCACTTCAAACATGCTGTCCTGAGCTGCTCCAGGATCTCTGGGCTCCCTTCAGTGAGGGCATGATGTGCCTGGAAGTGATGGATGTGTGCCAGCTGGGTTGTCAGAGGATTCTGTGTTGAGAAGGGGCTCTGGTGAGGTGGTTTGTCCACCTGGAACACCCGCCTGGTCACCTCAAACATCTTCCTGGTCACCTCAAACACACCCCTGGTCACCTCCTGATCCTCCCTGAGGTGCATAAATTGCAGGAGATGATGGGCACAGCTCCAGGTCACGTTTTTTGGGTGAAGTTCTCAGATCGGTGCTCCCTGTGCCATTGGTGTGCCCGAGGATGCCCTGAGCCAGCAGGAGGGACAGTGATGCCACTGGCTGTGTCACTCCTCTTGGTCTCCAGGGTTTTTTTCCCCTGTGGATCTGTGTCTTCTGGTGCTGGTTTGGCACTGCTGTGGTAAATATGCTGCTGTGGTTGTGTGTTGAGGCTGTGCTGGTGAGGTCTGGCCTCTGTGTGTGTGTTCCAGGAAGAGGCATTTGATGGCATGAACTTCGAGCAGGAAAACGTGGAGCCACAAGAGATCCAGGTTTCAGTCTGTGAGCCGAGCGTTGTTTCTTCCATCCTCTCAGACTGATGTGAATTCTCCCCTTTTCCTGTGAAATAATTCCCTTCCTCTCAGGATTACAGAAGAATGTGGAGTCCAGGGAAGCAGTGCTGTGGTTTTGCCACCAAGTTCCCAGTTTGGCTGTGCTGGGTCTCAGCTCTGGCACTGGCACATCCCAGCCTTGTCCCTTCCCCAGTGCTCTCTTCTCCTCAGCTGTGTCAGATATTTCCTTGCCTTTACCCTCTGGACACACGGACATAAATCCTGAACTCTGGTGAGCACCCCAAGTGTGCTCAGAACCCCAGCTCAGCAAACCAGGGCTGCCAGAAGCATCCACAGCCAGGGTGGCAGCGGAGCTGGGAGCCCTGGGAGGCAATCCCAGATCCCCAGCCCCTGCAGCAGGGTGGTCTCCCTGCACCCGGCACGGGGCTGCACGTTTGCAGATGCCACGTGGTTTGGAGGAAGCAGCCAGGCCGGGCTTGGCAGGGGAAATCGCTGCCTAATGAGCTGTGATTGACATAATTTGACTGCTGGATTACAAATCTGCGGTGAGGCTAACAGGAAATATCCTCTTACCCCTGCGAGCGGGCTTTGGGTGCACAAAGGGCTCCTCTGTGGGATGGAGGGCTCGGCCAGAGGGTGAGGGAGGTGTTCCTGCCATCCTACCTGGCCCTGCTCTGCCCACAGGAACATCTTCCTTCTGCTGCAGTCCCCTTTACCTCTGGGTTTTGTCCGAGCGTCGTTTTCCATCCCAGGGAAGGCAGTTTGGGTGTCTCCTGCTGAAGAATTTGGAAGCTCAGTGTGAAAACTCTTAATGTTTCCCAGCTGTTCCCCTTCCTCGTTGTCCATCAGATATATTAGGCATTGTTTTATAAAATATATATATATATATACACATGGTTTAGGGTCTGCAAATCATTACGGAGCACGACAGGGCTGCAGGAGATGTCTGTGGGATGGGATCAGCTTCCCTGCTTTGGTGGGGCACTGGAGTCCTTGTTGTGATCCCTCAGTTTAACAGAATTCCCTTGGGATGGCTTCGAGTTGAGATCCTGAAATACCTGATATAGGTGGGAGTGGTATTGGGAGGTGAGAGGCACTAAAGTGGGTTAAAGAATCTTCAGGAAAATGAGATTTCTAAAATCCAGATCCCAAAGAGACCTGTGGGGTTTCCCTGTTCAGGCCTCAGCTCTGACAGGCTCCTGCCACGGAGGTTTTTCCTCAAGGTCTTGTTGAAGAGATTGGGGCAGTGACACTTTTGCTTGAAGAAACAACCTCATAAATCACAGTGTTAAATATATATCATTTCAGAGGGGTTCAATGTGCAGCAGTGCCGGGTGGTGACATTTCTGCCCAGCTGCTTTGTCACTCAGGGGATGGCATTTTTCAGTTTTTCCACCCAGACATCACAGGAGAACATTGTTGTAAAACTGATTTTTTCCTTTGAGTGTCTGGAATATGAGGGTACCGTGGTGGATGTTTAGCTGGTGGTAACCCTGCTAAAATTAATTTCAGCTCCTGCACACCTGGAAGACTTCAAAAATGGCTGGGCTGATGTGGATGCATATATTTTTCCATGTACCATTTTTCCATGCCAAATAATCCCCTTGATGGATGATGGTGGAGGCATGAACCCTCTAAATCACACATCAGATTTTGTTTAAGGTGAACAACAACAGGTCAAGCAAAACCTCTGCTTTTACCTTTAACCTGCCCCATCCTCCTTCCTCAGAGCACTGAAGCTTTATCAAACCTCTCTATCAACTTCCTTAACCTCGTGTGCCAAATAAAGGGGGGTTTTATTGTTTTTATTTTGTCGTGCAGGAGTCGGCCCTGAGGTGTGAAATGGTCTCTTGTGTACCACTCCATGTCATGGGGGATGCTAAAGAAAGAACTGGAGAGGTGCAAGATGGAATTCAGAGTTTACAAGGCGATCTTAAATAAATCAGTAGCTCTTGAGTAGTTTTGGATTGGTGATTGAATGACGTGAAGCCACGGGTGGCTGCCTCCAGTCTTTCATTTTAAAATCACTTCAGCTTCTCCTGCTGCAGGAGAAGGTATTAAAGTGCACAGAAACTTCTCCCCCTGAACAGCAAAACTCAGCTAACAAACCCAAACCAAAACGTTTGATTTCCTCTTGTGTCTTCAGAAGTCCACTGGTGTTTTTACTGTGTTTTTGGATTGTTGGGCAAAGGTTGTGAACCATTCAGGCAACTTCTTAAAAGACTCCAAACCCCTTTTGGAATAAAACATCCATGTGGAGGCGTGCATGGGAATTACCAGCCCCTGTCCTGTGTTTGTGTTTCTCCCTGCTGGAATTCTGGGTGCTCCTTCCAGCTGCAGAAGGGGTTGGGCTGGTGTTCCATGTGGGATCAGCACCACCCCTGCTCCAACAGGGTCCAGGCAGCCTCCTGCTCTCACCTGGAGTCCAGCACCTGCTGGAGAAATGAAATTTTTTCTTCCCAGTCTGTCAGAGGAAGTGCTTTAAGTCTGTCCCCATGGCCTGGAGCTTGTCACTGGGGGGGTGAATGACCCTGCAGGAGCAGCTGGTTTTGTTTTCCTCCTTATTCCTCACTCAGGATCCATCCTAAAATGAAACCAACCTTTGACCTTCACTTTCTGATTTTAGTTTGCTCACGGGGAGGTTACTGAGAGGCAAACCTTGTGCCACCCCTGCCTTTTCCCCCAAACACACTTTGAGTTTGGAGCTTTCTGTTCGTTTTCCAGGCTGTTGCTGTAGCTGGGAAGGGGCAGTGAATACAGCCCAGTGTTCCTTTGGAGGTGGAAACCCCCTGGGATCTGTTGCAGTTTTGCTTTTGCTTTCCTTTGCTGAGGTTTGTGATGCTGGCTTTGGGGAGGTGGCTGCCAAGGGTCCCTGGGGCAGGTTTGTGCTCCAGGGCCACCAGCACTGCTGTGCCCAGCTGGCAGGGTTGGCACTGGTGCCCAGTGTGGATTTAGGGCACAGGGAATGTAAAATCCCCTGGGTTTTGCTGCAGGTTCTGCTGCACGAGTCGTTGTTGGAGTTGGTGATGTCCAGCAGGAGTTTGGTGCCACTTTGGCACCAAAACCATTCCAGACTGCTCCAAACTCCATCCAGCCTGGTCTTGGACACTTCCAGGTATCCAGGGACAGCCACAGCTTCTCTGGGCACCCTGTGCCAGGCCCTCCCCACCCTCCCAGGCAGGAATTCCTTCCCAATATCCCACCTAACTTTGGAGACACCACGGGCAGCCCTGGGGGCTCCTGCTGCCATCACCAACCCCTTCTGCCCCTGGACCACCAGGACACGACCTCTGAAAGGGCAGGAGGTGACAGAATCCCAGGATGGCCTGGCTTGGAAGGGATTTTAAAGCTCATCCCGTGGAGTAGGACATGGCAGGGACACCCTTCAGTGTCCCAGGCTGCTCCAAGTCCTGTCCAACCTGGTCTGGGACACTTCCAGGGATCCAGGGGCAGCATCTCTGGGAATAACCCAGATGTCTGGGATTGTGTGATGCACAGCCAGCCCTGCCTCTCTCCCGGGCTGGCCTGGGTCTGGCAGGGCAGGCTGGCACCCGGCTGTGCCCGCAGGAATCCGTGTTGGAGCTCTGGCACCGTGACCTCCAGCTGGAGAGCTCTCCCCAGCACGAGCACATGAATTATGCAAAGCATGCTAATGCAGCAGCACTTCAGCACCAGTTTGTTTTTAAGCATCTGGGCTGCCTCTTGGGTTTGAATGAAGCACTTTCTGATCAGGATCAAAACACTTCCCCGTGCACAAGGAGGGCTTGGTTCTCCTGCTCCCTTCCCGTGTCCTCAGAAGGTGTGGGGACAGCAGGAGGCTGGAGCTGTGCCTCTGGAGGGTTTTTCTCTCTGCTGGGAGGTGTAAATGGGATTTTTTTTCTTTGGTAAGCAGAAGATTAGGCTTTAAAACCAGCAGAGCAGTTTGTTGCAGGCGGTGCTGGTGATCCGGCTGCCGGAGGACTGCTGTGGTGAGCAGTGTGCAGCCACATTTTAGCCAAACTCAGCTGAATCATTGTTTTCTTTGTTTGGGAGAGTCCATTTGGGAATTCGGTGTGGGAAATAAGTGACACCAACTCGTTCCATTTGATTTATATCTGGGTTAGAGGAGATCTCTAACCCCTGAGCCTCCAGCAGTGCAGCATCCCTGGGGCCAAACGGCTCAGGCTGCTCAGGTAACAGCACCTGGAGCTGCTGGTGCTTAAAAAAATGGGAATTTCCCATTTACCACCTCCTGGTTTCAGTTCAGGAGGGTTGAGCAGGTTTCCATCACTTCCTATGCTCACACCAGTTGGCCCCAAGGGTTGCTGCTGAGAAATGCAGTGTTCCCAGTTAGTTCTGCTCCAGGTCAGGCTGGATTTCAGGGAAATCAGGAAACCAGAGGGTGCTGGGCACTGAGAGCTCCAGGAGCATTTGGACACCGCTCCCAGGGATGCCCAGGGTGATGTCCTGGAGTGTCTGCCCACAGGAGCTGGATTCATGATCCTGTGGGTCCCTTCCAGCTCAGAATATTCCCTGACTCTGTGATCTGTGGCTGCTGAAAGGTCTGTGATGTGCACCCCTGTTTTCACTCACAGCTCGAACCCTGATCTGCTCCGGAGTTCCAACAACCCAGCTGCCCGGAACTCTGTGTGCATAGCCTGGAAAACACGAGCATTAATCTCGTGTTAAATTAAACCCAGGCTTTGCCTCTTCCTAAAACAAGGCCTTTCAGGGGTGTTTCACTGCAGCAAGGCTTGGCTGGTGTGTAACTTGCATATAGTGTGCTCTGAGGAACATATTGCAGGACTCGAGCGTGTGTTGCTTTTCAATTTACCCCGGGATCCCTTCAACAAAACAAGTGTTTGTCCGCGGGGACTGCGCAGCCTTAAACATACATTTGGGCAGGATATTCATAAAGCCCCAGAATAGGGGCATTGTCCTGGAAATGAATGCTCCTCACATGAGAGCTGGGCCCTGCTGGACCTCCAGGACTGGGCTCTGGAGAGCGCCTGTGTGTGTGTCCTGGATCATGAGCTGGAGCCGCGCCCGGCACTTCCCGGCGCCCTGGGACCTGGGGACACCTTGGCATGGTGGCCCTGGGAGCTGTCCTGCTCCTGGGACAGCTCTCCCAGAGCTGGGCTGGGCCCCAGGGAGGGATCCCGTGGCAGGAAAATCCACAGGAAAGCTCCCCGAGGTTGTGATTTCCCTCGTCACGTTGCGCGAGCGGCGTTAACCGTGGAGGGACGGACACGGAGAATGGCTGCAGGGATATTTGTTGGGATGTTGGGAAGGAATTCCTGGCTGGGAGGGTGGGGAGGCTCTGGAATGGATTTCCCAGAGAAGCTGCGGCTGCCTCTGGATCCTTGGAAGTGTCCCAGGCCAGGTTGGAGCAGCCTGGGACAGTGGAAGGTCCCAACCCATGGCAGGGGTGGCACTGGATGATCCTTAATGTCCCTTCCAACCAACACCACTCTGGAATTCTGTCACTCTGGCTTCCTGTCCTTTCAGAGGTTGTGTCCTGGTGCTCCAGAGGCAGAAGGGGTTGGTGATGGCAGCAGGAGCCCCCAGGGCTGCCCTTGGTGTCCCCAAAGTTTGTGGGCAGCTCCAGCCACGCTCCCCACGTGGGTGTTGGCCAGGGGTACAGAATATTCTTGAGCCTTCCAGAACCAAATTTTAGGTTTTTCAGTGTGTGTTTGGGTGTTGTGAGAGATACCTTAAAAAAATACAAAAAATTCCTCTTTTTTTGTTTCCCTTTTTCTTTTTAATATATATTGTTTGGCCAGAAATCCTTTACTATAAAAGGACTTGGGGCAGCTCTAGATTGTACATCTGTTCCTTGTTTGTCTGCAAAATGACTGCACAGTGGAGGCCAAAGGCAGAGAATAGAGGGTTGTACAAATTGGCAAAGTTGCTGAAGTCTTTCAGAAGCCAGTAATTACAATGAAGAAGCAAATTGTTCAATCCAGAAATCCTGGTTGTTCATCCATCCCCCATCCTGGCATGTCCCCCTGTGCTTCCCCTTGTCCTGCTTTGCAGAGGACAGATAAATATCTGTTAGATAAATATCAGATGAATATCCTGGTTCCACCTGGGGCAGGTTTGGAGCTGGCTGGGTGGCACCGTTATCCAGAGGGCCTGGGAAGGGGTGGAAGTGGCTTGGCTGAGTTTATCCAGCACTTTCCTGACAAAGGTTCCCAATAATTTACTGTGTTTGGGAGTGCTTCAAAGGCCTCTCTGCCCAGCTCTGAGCCTTGCAAGTGCAGATGATCAAATAAATTAACTATCACAAATATTTAACTAAAAGCCTGCTCAAACAGGAGCTTTGATGTTTGAGTGTGTGTGGGGGAGCCTCTGTGTGGCTCTGCACTCTCCCAGGGATATTGAGTGAACATCGAATTCGCCTCTTCCCTCAGATATAAAAGAAGCCTAAAACTGGAAATGTAAATAATAATTCATTACATTTATTATTCCCCCTCCATGGCTGGGATATGGTGCTGGGTGGCAGTGGGGTGAGTGATGGCACAAGGAGTTTTCCTGGGAAGCTGATGGAAAGCAGGTTGAACAGTGCAGTCACACTTTGGAGGACTGGAGGCTTGGCCACGCCATCCCTACAAAAACCTTTGGCTCAGGAGTGATTTTCCATGGCATTGGTGCCAGGTGTTGCTTGGTGGCCACAGCTCTCTCCAGGTAGTCAGGGCCCATTTGATATTGGAATAATTATTAAAGCTCCACGGATTGAGCCAGGAAATGTTTGGTAATTAATTTAATCCCAGCTGCTTACAGGTAGCTGGGGTGGATGGCTGTGAGTTGTTGGCTAAAAATTGCAGCTTCCTGAAATAGTCTGGGAGTTGTCAGAGCTTCCCCCTGATCTGCTCGCAGGGAATTGTGTCTGAGAGCTCAGCTCTGCTCTGTGTCAGAGCTTCAGCTGCAAATTCCTGTTCTCTTGATCATCTAAATGAGTATCTGAGTGTGGCAAATGCACTCTGTTCTTTTTTTTTGCTAAATGAAACAAGAACTTTAGTGCCTGACGGGCGTTTTTGCTCCATGAATTTTTCAGGAGCCTCTGGGGGTGCTGTGGAGGAAGGTGAGGAGGAGAGGGATGGGGGAAGGTGTTGCTGCCCATGGCAGGGGTGGGATGGGATGGGCTTTAAGGTCACTCCCCATCCAACCCATTCCAGTATTCCATGATTCTGTGCCTGAGCAGATGAATGGAGTGCATGAATCACTGTGGGGAAAACGCTTGGCTTTTTAAATTTTGTTTTTAAACTCCTTTCATACAAGACCCTGGGGTACCAGGGGTGTTCTCCTGTTCCTGTGCTGACCACACTGAGGAGAAGTGAGAGATTCAGCTGACCCAGACCAAATGGCAGAAGAGTGGGGGGGAAGAGGAATTTAGGAAGCTGAGTCTCCAACTTGGTATGGATTAGAGGGGAATGACCTCTCAGCTCAGCCCACGCAGAGGTTTGCAGGGTCAGGGGTGGGACTGGTGACCTTTTCTCCTGTCTGAGGCATTTCTTGCTCCCTCTGAGTCTGCAGAAGCTTTGGGACCATTCCCAGCTCTCCCATCACTTTGGTGTGGGAGCAAAGAGGTGTTTTCCAGAAATAAATCCGGGCATATTCCTGGAAATCCAGCCTGTACTGAGCAGAAGGCAGGTGGGCTTTCTCCGTGCTGGGGAAGGATTCTGTCACACGGAAGTGCTTCAATTAGAACATAAAAGAAATTATGCAAGAGTTCCCATGAGCTGAGCCCTTCCCTGCTGAGCACCGGGAGCCCTGCTCAGGTCCTTCAGCAGCGAGGGGGATGCAAATGAATTCCTAAACATCGGGAAAACCAGCCCTCAGTTTTCTCCTGCATCCTTGGGTATGGCAGATCCAAGGTGTCCCGAGCTGGATTTGCAGGGAAGAGGAGGGACCCACAAACACCAGCCAGGCAAAAAAATTGATTAAGCATGAAATTCTTCCCTGGCAGCGAATTCTCTGCTGGCTGGGGGACAAAAGGTTGCACAACTGAAAGGGAAAAGGAATTTTATTTGGAAAGCTCCGGGCTATTGTTTGTTTGGTTTTGCTGGTGTTTATTTTCTGTCTGATGGCAGATCTTTGTTAAAGGTGAATTATCCCTTCTGTTTAGCAAGTGGAGTGAAAACAGCCCCCGATGCACTTGTGAAGCATTCAGGGAATTGTTGGAATTGTTAGAATTGTTCCAGGTGCTCTGAGGAAGTGCTTGGGGATACTTGAGGTGCAAGAACCTGTGTGGAGCAGAGTATTCCTTGTGTTTTTGGTATTGAAACAGCCCAGACAGCACATAAATAAATGCTCAAATGCACGGAAACATCACAAAGAATACCTGTTGGAATATTTCAAGTTTAACCTACAGGCTTATTTGGGTGCCACCTCCCAGCTGCTGCTGCTGCTGTGCCAAAATAGTTCAGGGAAAAGACGTGGGAGGAGAAAAGCACCTCTTCTGAAACACTGGGAAAATTCCAAATCTGGGAATTCCTTGTCAAGAAGATGTTCCTGCTGTGACAGCTCAGGGTCTGCCCCAGGGCCACCCACCCCTGGGCTCACAGCACAGGCACATTTTAACTCTTTTGAACCAGGATTTCCTGCAGCAGGGCCTTTTCCCACAGAGATACCAGGGCAAACAGGGAGGCCTTCACTGTGTGCAGCCAAAACACTGATCAGGGGCTGGGATGGGGCTGCTCTTATCCCCCTGACCTTGGCCACATCCCTGGGCACGGCTGCTGTTCCTCTGGGAGCTCCACACACCCACCCTCTGCTGCTCAGGAATGGCCAAGTTTTGGTTTTCAAGGTGACCAAATTCTGGCTGTTTCCCCCTCTTTTCAATCAGCAGAGATTTTCAGTTTTGTGCTCATTCCTTTCCACCAGCAAATTTTGGATCAAAACTTTCCCTTTCCTCCCAGGAGCTGGAAGCAGCAGCTCTTGCAGCATCTGAGTGCACCACGATAACAATAATAATAATAATAACAGTGATAAAGGCTTCAGACAGTGATTAAAAGAGCAGATTTATGGGCTTTTCTGGCCAGACTCCATCCTTGGAGATGTCTGTGCGGGTCCTTCCCTCAGGAATTGTGCCCAGCCAAGGGTGGGGGGGGTTGATCCTTGGCCAGGGGGGTGTTTGTGGTGCTGTCCCTGCCCCATTCCTGGCTCCGTGGATATTCCAGGGCATTTCCAGCCCAGCTGTGGGAGCTCAGCCCTCTCTGTCTGCTCCTGCTTCTCTGGGAGGCGTTTGGAACTTCGTGGGAGGGAATGTGGCTGGAGAAATCTCAACATGCCACCAGCAAATCCACCTCGTTAGGGAGCAGGGTTTAACATTTTTTGCATTAGTGGGAGGCTGAACTGTGGTGTTTGTGTGCCTGGGGTGGAGGAGGAGGGATCTGAGTGCTGTGTCTGGGGTGGAAATCCATGAAACTGGGAAATATGGGGAAAAGAAAAACCCCAAAGGTTGGGTTTGCTGTCCCACAGCCACCCCTGGCTTGCTGGAGTGGAGGAGGAGGGATCTGAGTGCTGTGTCTGGGGTGGAAATCCATGAAATTGGGAAAGATGGGGAAAAGAAAAACCCCAAAGGTTGGGTTTGCTGTCCCACAGCCACCCCTGGCTTGCTGGAGTGGAGGAGGAGGGATCTGGGTGCTGTGTCTGGGGTGGAAATCCATGAAATTGGGAAAGATGGGGAAAAGAAAAACCCCAAAGGTTGGGTTTGTTGCCCCACAGCCACCTCTGGCTTGCTGGAGGAAATCCTGGCTGCAGTGCTGTGCTGGGATGCACAGGAGGGGCTGTGGGAGGTGATGCCAGTGGCAAGGGAAGCTTTAGGTGGGAGATTGGGAAGGAATTCCTGGCTGGGCTGGGCTGGAATTCCCAGAGAAGCTCTGGCTGCCCCTGGATCCCTGGAAGTGTCCAAGGCCAGGTTGCTGCTGGAAGCTCTGTCTCCATCCCACTCTGCTCTCCCAGCTCATTTCCTAGGAAGAAATGGGATCCATGAACAAAGCTCTGCTTTTCCCATTATTCCATTCATTTGATGCACAAATCCTGGGATAACAGAGTTTGTTCAATCTCATTTGAGGTTTCTCCTGGCTTCCTGATTCAGAAGTGATCAGCAATTACTTGGTGTTTAAAAGATTATCAGGTTGAGAAGAAGTTACCAGCCTGGGACAGTGGGAGGTGACCCTGCCATGGCAGGGATGGAATGGGATGGGCTTTAAGGTCCTTCCCACCCAAACCAGTCTGGGGTTCTGGGATTCCCCTTCACGGACAGCTGTGATTTCAGGAGGGGGTTTTTCCCTGCTCCATCACTGCCACAGTTCCCTTGTCCAGCAGCTGAGGATGCTCAGCCTGTGAGGAGCCAGGTGATCTCTTCTGCCACGTTTTTATCATGTTAGGGTTATTTAGTAGGATTGTTTCTCCACTCTCCATCCCCTGGTTTTTGACTGGAGCAGCCTTTCCCAGCGCTGGGATCTCTGAGCAGTGTCTGCTGTTCCTGCCAGGAGAGCCCAGTTGTTTCCTGGTGTGTTTGTGTAGCTCTGATGCCATTTTTTCCTGCTTTGATGTCACATTTTGGTCACCTATCCAGGTGTTAACGCAGTCCCTCAGTTCCCATGCAACACCAGAACTCCTGTAAAATAAAAAAGGCTTTATTTTACTGCAAATAAAACGACAGCTGTACTTCCAAACCTTTCTGAGCAGATTTTTAAGGCAGTGCTTTACACTGGATTCTTCCCTTCCTTCCCCCTGTTCAGTGCTCAGCTCCTCAGCTTATAGAAAAATATAAAACTTTCTTTTTATTTTTTTTTAATTTTAATAGGCAACATCTTTTCCCCCGAGTCCCTGGGTTGTGGTAGCACCATATTGTGCTGGGGTTTATGTTACATGAACAACCATTTCACTTGGTCATACCCAATTTAAGTTCTAGGCAGATTTTTACTGGCCTCTCACTTAATAGTTAAATCATCTGGAAAACAGATTGGAGTTTTTATGTTGCGTGGGGTTTTTTTTCTGAGGTGAAACCAGTCTGAAAATCAGCATAAGTGCTCCTCAGTGTGCAGGGCTGGGATGATGTCCCACCTCAGCGTGGGATACATCAGGAACAGTTTAGCAGTTTTTAAAATTCAATGTAATCAGGGCAGTGCCTTGGGTTTGGCTGGCAGTGGTTGATTAAATGCCACAGGTTGGTATTTTTTTACCTTCATGTGAGAGCTTCCCTTCCCTTAAAACAGCACTCCAACCTAAAACAGGATGTCTTCAAACCCCATGCATCAAATCCCCAAAAATCCCTTTTAAACACCAAGTAATTGCTGATCACTTCTGAATCAGGAAGGCAGGAGAAACCTCAAATGAGATTGAACAAACTCTGTTATCCCAGGATTTGTGCATCAGATGAATGGAATAATGGGAAAAGCAGAGCTTTGTTCATGGATCCCATTTCTTCCTAGGAAATGAGCTGGGAGAGCAGAGTGGGATGGAGACAGAGCTTCCAGCAGGAGAATTGATGCTAATTGGCAGCTAATGGATCAGCGATTTTCCAAACAAAAACGGGGAGCAGGCAGCCTGGAGTAGAAAATCCAGGGAGGAACAAAGCACGAGCCCATTCTGCTAAAGAAGGCAGGAGTTGTGTGGGATTTGGTGATGTGACAGATCCACATGGGATGGTCAGAAACGCTGCTGCCCCAAGTCAGTCACGTTCCTCACCCAACCAGAAGAGATTTTTGTCTCTGAGAATGTCTCCTTTCAGGAGTGACTTCCAGCTCTCCGAGCCAAGTGGTATTTTTGTCTTTACGTAGGAATATTGGAGCTGGAGTTCCAGCAGAGGTGTTGGGATCCATGAGGGGTGGATGCCTGCTATTAAATGGAGATGCTTTTATCTGAAATGTTGGCATTTAGGGGAGAGTTCTGTAATCCGAGTTTTAGGAGGTGATGCAGGATAAGGGATTGGTCCAGGGGAAGGAGCTGGGGATGAAACCAGGCTTCCTTGATGCAGGGAGTTATTTGGGAGCTAGGGAGTAGTGAATGACTGCAACAACTAAAACTTAATTGAGTCACCCAGGAAATTACTGGAAAATGATCCTTGTTTTTATCTCCTTGTGGGGTGCTGTTTGCCAGCTTTGTGTGCCAGAGGGCTGCAGAGTGAAAAAAGTTCCTGCTGAACACACAAAAGGCCAGAGAGTTTTAATTTTTGTGACTCTGGTTCTCTTGGTAGAAGGTGGAGCTTGGAGCAACCTTTGCTGTCACCACAGGGGACAACCCGAGGTGACAACCCCTCCTCAGTGCAGTGCAGAGGGTCTGGTCCCCAAAATCCCTGGAGAAAGGAATTTATCCCCCAGCCTGCTCAAATGCTCATCCAGAACATGTGGGTATGTGAGGGAGAAGCTGGGATTGTCCTCACCAGGATGGCTGTGCTGGAGCTTTTCCCTTTAACTGCTTCTGAGGATTCTCTCAAGCTGTTCAAACCACGGGGAAAAAGGGAATTCAGCTGTTCCCAAGCAGGGATAGCCTGGCAGTGAGTGACCTGTGCTGTGCTATTTAATGCTCACGTTGTTCATCACTGGCAGCACAGCTTGAGCAGTTTATTTGAAGGTTTGGGTTCAAACAGATTTGCTGTTGTGTCCTCCTGTATGTTGAATTTCTCAGATTTATTGGTTTTAGAGGTCCTCTTTTCATTCTGTTCCTTTGGTCTTTGGGGAAGGATATTTTCTTTCCCCTTTAATTCCCATTTGAAGCCTGGTGTGTGGCACTGCATCCCTGCCTTCCCTCATGTTTTCTTCACCTTTTCAAGTGCTCAGGACTCTTGAGTTGTAAATATTTGGATGCCTCTTTGGATCTAGTTTGTGAAATCCTTCCTGATGCAGGAATAATTTCTCTCATCTCTTCATTTTCTCCATCCCTGCAGTTTATAGATTTTTTTTTATTCTTCTGTGCTTTACTCAAACCTGAATCTGAATCTGGAGGAGTTGAACTCATCCAATCTCAGTGTATTTGGAGCCAGGGTGGTTGGTGAGCCCAGTGTGGCTCCTGAAAATGCTCCTTTATTTTGTGTATTCCCTCCCCTTGGCCACCTCCCTTCCAGTGGTTGTCTCCTTCTCCTTCTCCTTCTCCTTCTCCTTCTCCTTCTCCTTCTCCTTCTCCTTCTCCTTCTCCTTCTCCTTCTCCTTCTCCTTCTCCTTCTCCTTCTCCTTCTCCTTCTCCTTCTCCTTCTCCTTCTCCTTCTCCTTCTCCTTCTCCTTCTCCTTCTCCTTCTCCTTCTCCTTCTCCTTCTCCTTCTCCTTCTCCTCCTCCTCCTCCTCCTCCTCCTCCTCTTCCTCCTTCTCCCTGTGATTCCATCTGCAGCTTTTTATTTTCTAGCTGCCTCCTTTGCTCTGGCCTGACCTAGGAGAGCTTCTTTTCCATAACTTAATCCTCCTCTGCAGAAATCAATCCAGTTTTGTTTGGTTTTTGGTGTTTTTTTTTTTTGCTTGCAGACAATATTATCCCTGCTTGTCTGTATTCAATATTCCACAGGTTTGTTTGCTTGCCTGGCCCTTAAGTAGCTTAGGGATAAAAACGAGGATCATTTTCCAGTAATTTCCTGGGTGACTCAATTAAGTTTTAGTTGTTGCAGTCATTCAGTGCCAGGGTTATTTATGGCACAATCAGTCTTGGAGGAGGCTGGAGTGTTCCTGGAGCTTCCCTGGATGGGAAGGAGCCACCAGAGCTCCTGGCAGGGATGTGCTGCCCAGGAAGAGGTGGCTGTGACTTGGAATCGTGGAATGCTTTGAGTGGGATGTAAGGATTTTCCAGTGCTGCTCCCTGGGACACCTCCCACCATCCCACATTGCTCCCACCTGGCCTTGGACACTTCCAGGGACTCAGGGAATTCCCTCCCAGCCAGGAATTCCTCCCCACTGTCCCAATGTCCCATCCATCCCTGCCCTCTGGCACTGGGAATCCATTCCCTGTGTCCTGTCTGTCCATCCCTCCATCCCTTACCCAAAGTCCCTCTCCAAGGGATTTGCATCTCACATCTGAAGATCCAGGATATTTTCCCATTTATAGCCAAGCCTCAGGCTGTGTTTTCCCAGTGGGTTGGGAACAACTTTAGCAGGGGACAGCTCAGCCAGGCAGAGCTGCTCTCCCTGCACCATTCCTGTTGGATAAAACTCCTCCTGTCGTTCCCTTTTTTTGTTTTCCCCAACTGAAACACAGCCCAATGTCAGGAAGAGTGGCTCTGGCCCACAGATGTGGAACATGAATCACACTGCTTGTCTTTATTTCTCAGCTGGGGTTAACTCCTGGACTGTGGAAAATAAAAATGGGCTTTTTATTGCCTGGTTATGGATGGGGATGGATGCAGTGGGGTGAGTGCTGGAGCACCCAGCACAAAGAGCAGCAGGAGCCTGGATCCCAGAGAGATAAACCCAGCTTTGTGCTTGCCCTGGGTGGTTTGGAACAGGGCTTTCCCTCCCCAGAATTCCTGACAGATGGAAGTGACCACAAGTGGGGAATATCTTGGCCAAGCACTCCCAGCCAGGCTCTTCCCTGCTTGCTTCTGGAGGAGAAATCTCCATAAATTTCTTTGAAGGCAGGAGCACTAATGACACATGACAACTGCAAAGCAGCAATAATCATCTTTCTGGGCATTAATTTAGGGAATGGATTGGAAAAGCTTAGGAAGCCTAAAATCCAGGGTGTTTCCAGGCTCAGCTTTCCCATTTGTTTGATGCTTTTGGGGCTTTTCTGCTCTTTAAAGCAGGGCTTTGCCAGACCTGGAGTGATGCAGGAATTGATGCATAAATAGAAGCATGCATGATTAACAATTGGTTGTTTAATACTTTTATTCTGGCACGATTTGGAATGCTAACAGATGAGGGTAATTAATCCAATTGAACGGGTGTCCTTACGAAAATAATCCCTGCAAATGTTGGTTTTTTTTTTTTTTCAGTGTGGCCTAAAACACAGCAAAACACATGAAATCAATTTTAGTTTTTTCTATTCCTTAAACTTCCACGCCGTCACCCCCAAATTTAGGCTTTATCAGGGCAAAATGCTCCACACTGAGAGCTGTTTATTGACTCTGCACTGGAAGAAATCCTAATAAATTGCAATAAATCCTAGGGTTTGGCATTGTTGTGCAGGCTCAGCTGTAGAGCAGAGAATTGGCACCACAGCCTTGCTTTTGGAAGGAGTTTCTGGGAAAGATGGGGCACAAGTGGTTAAGGGCAAAATAAGAGAAATTCAGGGGGAAGGAGGCATTTTTGGAGTTGTATTTATTTGTTGAGGCTTTGTGAGGTTTGGCCTGTTCGTAGAAGTTTGTTTGTGCCTGTGGAAGGTGTTCATCAAGGAAATGGGACTTGGGAAGTAAATTTAATTTAATTGCTGTTCAGATTTTCGAGTGGAATGCTCACAGCAATAATCACAATAATTCCACTCAGCTGGAGCCCCTGGATGGCATCTCCTGGCAGGGAACAGGTGGGGCACCCCAAAAGCACCTGAGTTCAAAGAGTTCCTGCACTCTGGGGCAGATTTTGCTGGGCTTCAGCCACTTTGGGACAAAAATTCCCCCCTGATTAGGTTTATTCCTCATCTGGCCATCTGTCCCTGGAGCCTTCCCTGTGCTCCAGAGCCTCCCTGGCTCCAGGGAGATCCTGGCTGGCTCTCAGCCCCTGTGGGAGCTGAAACAGAGCTGATGGGGGGGGTTCAGTGCCCTGAACCTGGGAGCAGCTCCCACAAGTGCTTTTGGATGGATTTAATTCCATGTGGACAAGAAAAGGCTCCCAAGACACCCTGACAGGGAGTTAAAAACAACTCAGGGAGACAAAGGAGCTTTTCCAGCCTCAGACTGCCTGGCTCTGGCTGCCTGGGCTTTTTAGGGAATGCCAGGGCTCCTTTCCTTTTCTGCCCCCTTGAAAGCTCTGGGTTTTCTGTGCAAACCCAGCTCCCAGACAAGGGCTGCTTTGGGGATGTGTGGGGCACTGGTTTTCCAAAAATATCCTAAAGTTGGTGGGGGGAAATCTCTGTGCTGGTATTGCCTCACTAAGGAAAAGCAGGAATTTGGGAAGGTTTCACCTGCCTGATTTTCTGTGCCAGCCCTTAAGCCCTGCTCAGTTTGGGTGGAATTCTCTTCCAAGGGGCAGGAATACCCTCTGCACATCCCCTGCCTGTCCAGGTCACAGAGAACTCCCTGTGTGGGTTTATTTTCCTGGCAAATATTAGATCTGAACGTGCCTGGAAAACTCCTGCCCCTGGGAGGCTGGAGATGTATTTAATAATTGTATTAAAAAATAAAATTACATAGTTCTCATTGCCATTGTTACAGAGTAATTTTATTTTCAGCTTCACACTGATGGGAGATTGGGAGATTGGGAAGGAATTCCTGCTGGGAGGGGCTGGGCTGGAATTCCCAGAGGAGCTGTGGATCCCTGGAATGTCCCAAGGCCAGGTTGGAGCAGCCTGGGACAGTGGACATGTCCCTGGCCATGGCAGGGGTGGGATGGGACAATCCTTGCTGTCCTTTCCACCCCAAAGCAGGCTGGATTTCCATGGCTGAATGTTTGACAGTGCTGTGGTTAATTCATGGAAAGGAGCAAATCCTGCAGGAGCTGCATCCTGCACAGCTGCTCTGGGGGTGAATTTTGTTGTGAGCCCTTCCTGTGTTTTTGAGGGAATTCTCACAGCTTGAAGGCTGATACCAAACCTGCAGTGTTCTTCCCTTCCCTTCTTTTTATTATTTTTAGTTGGAACTTCTGAGTTTCTTTCATAATCCCTGCAGATAAAAAAATCAGGGAAAGAACAAAATAAAGAGTTGGGTACCCAAAGGGTTTTTAGGTGATTAGACACAGTGAGAATAATTATGGAATGGTTTGGGTTGGAAGGAATCTTAAATCCCACGGGCAGGGACAGCTCCCACTATCCCAGGTTGCTCCAAGCCCTGACCTGGAGCATTCCCAGGATCCAGGGACAGCCAGAACCTTTTGTGCTGTTACCTTTTCTCATCAAACAGGACATTGTGACTTCCAAAACCCACATTCCATGGAGGGCTGCTGGGGTCAGTGGTGGAGCTGCTCCTCCTGCTGCCTCGGGGTTGGGACCAGCTGGAGCAGCCACCTGCTCTGAACCCAGGGCCAGATCTGGGATTGTCAGCCATCCCTGGGATTCAGAACCATCCCTGGGATTAGGAGCCATCCCTGGGATTGTCAGCCATCCTTGGGATTCAGAACCATCCCTGGGATTAGGAGCCATCCCTGGGACTGTCAGCCATCCCTGGGATTCAGAACCATCCCTGGAATTAGGAGCCATCCCTGGAATTGTCAGGCATCCCTGGGATTGTCAGCCATCTCTGGAATTCCCAGCCATCCCTGGGATTCTCAGCCATCCCTGGGATTCTCAGTCACCCCTGGAACCCCATTCCTGGGGGTCCTGGTTCCATTCTGGAGTCTTGTCACCCCTGTGGAGCAGCAGAGGTGGTGCCAGCCCAGAGCCCTGCAAGAACAATCCTGATTTCCAATTTTCAGGAGTAGCAGCAGGGCTTGGCACCAGCAGGGAATAAAAGCACTTGCCCTAAATGAGTTCTCTCTGAAAAATATTGGAGTTTAGGCTATTTGGAGGGTTTTTTCTTCTTGCTCCCACTCAACAAGAGAGTGAAAAGCTCCTGGTCAGTAAATCTGAGTCTGGCTTAAGTGATCCTTGATCCAGGACTGGTTTTACCATGGGATGAGCTGTGCTTTGGTCACCTTTTGTTTGTGACCATCAAGGGGTGAATTAACACTGCCCAGGGGGTCCAAACACATTTTATTTGTCTTGTTACTGTTGTTACTACTTTACTATTATAATAATTTTTATAATTATCTATTAATGTTAATACTTATTAATGATTATTATATATTCAGTTAATTTTTTGGGGTGAGCCTCTCTCTTTTCCCAGGCAACACTCTCCCATTTTTTAGGACATGACAGCTGATGGCACAGCTCAATCCTTTTTCAATTATATCACTGTGTGCCTTCCAACTCCAGACCTCTATCATAAATATTTGAGGCATGCATATGAAAGCTTTCCATATCCTAGCCTCAGAGTCAGGTTTGTGTACACGCAACTCCAGATTTATTTTCAGGAAGGATGGAAATTCAGTCGCTGTGGTAGCTCCTCTTCAGTAATCAGCCTCATCCTGCGTATTTCCTGTGTTTTCTTTTTTAGAGGAGCTCAATTTACATTTCATTTGTGCTCAGCTCTGTGTGTATTCCTGGGCAAATCCTGCTTTGAGTTAACTCCGGGTCCGTGGGGCAGGGCAGCTCTCCCTGCTCTGATGCTTTTCTTGCTGTCAGTTGTGCTCACGGGGGCACATCTCTGCTCTTTGCCATTACAAAGAACAGATGCCCCTCGTTTCAGACCCAGCTTTATTCCTGTCCCACACAGACCTGGTTTATGTCCTGCTCTTGCTGCACTCCCTGCGTTTGTGGTGGGAGGTCAGGAATGGAGAGCTCGGGCAGGGTTGTGTGTTTAAATCTTGCACTCCCATGATAGGAACAGTTCCTCACTTTGCTCTTCCCATATTTTTCATTTGGGGTTCTTAAACTCGGGAGGGAGCTGGGTGCAGGTTGGTGTGTTGGGATTTGTCCTGTCTTGGGTCAAGGGTCATGGGGAATGGATTGAAACTGCCCCAGAGGGCAGGGATGGGTGGGATATTGGGATATTGGGGTATTGGGATATTGGGGTATTGGGGTATTGGGGTATTGGGATGTTGAGATATTGGGATGTTGGGATATTGGGATATTGGGATATTGGGGTATTGGGATATTGGGGTATTGGGATATTGGGATATTGGGATATTGGGGTATTGGGATATTGGGGTATTGGGGTATTGGGACAATGGGATAATGGGATATTGGGATATTGGGAAGGAATTCCTGGCTGGGAGGGTGGAGAGGGGCTGGGCTGGAATTCCCAGAGCAGCTGTGGCTGCCCCTGGATCCCTGGAATGTCCAAGGCCAGGTTGGAGCAGCCTGGGACAGTGGGAGGTGTGAATGGGATGAACTTGAAGGTCCCTTCCATGATTCCATGATTCCATTTGGTGCCGTGTTTTTGGGTGCTGGGACACAGAATTTGTCACTTTGCAGTGAGGTGGCTCTCCAGCATGGACTGGAGGCTGTTCCTTGGCTGGGGCCAGCTTGCAGGGATGTAAATGAGCCTGGAATTGCAGCTTCCAGCTTTGACACTGTCCTGCTTTGATCCCTGAATTGCAGCAGGGAGTGAGCTCTGGGTGCCTGTAGGGCTCTGGGGGATTGGGGTGCACTGGGCAGGGCCAGGAGCAGTGGGACCCTTCTCTCCTGCTTTTGGGGACGTGCCATCTCCAACCCCACCATCCCTGGGGCTCAGATCCAGGTTGTTTTCCTGCTGGGATGCTGTGACCTGTGAGGGGGAAGCCCAGAAGGAATAACTCCTGAGTTGGGAGGGTAACAACTCCCACAGCAGGGAGGGATGGCTGGGCCAAACATCCAAAAAACCCCCAAAAGACCTTTTTAACCCTTCCAAATAACGAGGTGCTGCTTTGCATCTGAGTTCCTGCAGGAGGGGATTTGTGACCTTGTCCTGTGTGGGAGCTGCTGGGCTCTGTCCTGGCTCGACCTTTCCCTGATGGATGCAGATCCTTGGTGTTCCTGGCACGAGCAGGAGCTGCTGGCAGGGCCGGCGCTGGGGCCGTCTGTTGTGCCATTCCTGACACAAATGTCCCCAGCCCAGGGGTGGCATCAGGCTGGCTGTGCCCTCAGAGCTGGCACAGGGAGCTCAGCAGCCACCCTCTCCGAGCACCTCGTGGCCTTGGGGTGGGGAAAATGGGAATTCTGGAGGAATTCAGCAGCAGTCCTGCGCTGGGGGATGTGTTACAGTCACAGAATCTCAGAGTGCTTTGGGTTGGAAAAGCCCTCCAAGACTGAGTCCACCCCTCCCCAGCACTGCCAAAGCCACCCACGTCCCCAAATGCCACATCCACAGGGCTTCCAAATCCCTCCAGGAGTGGGAATTCCACCTCTTCCCTGTGCCAGCAGCTGAACGTCAGGATGGGTGTAGCATCTTCATTCCTTTAGTGGGATGGAGGAGAAAATCTGGCACTGTGGGGTGGTGATGGTGGTGGGATGGCCCCAGGACAGCCCCAAGTGCCTGTGCCACCCCTTCCCCTTGGAAAGGGATCCCAGGAATGCCCTGTGAGCCTCCTTCCCTCCTCTTCATTACTGGAGGTAATTGATAGATTCCAGTACAAAAGCTCCCTGTTGAAGCCTCGTTGAGTTTAATGAAGTGATTCTGCCGTGCCTGGAAATGAAATAAAAACCCTCCCAAGTCAGTAACCTGCACATGAGCAGGTGATTAAAATGCCTCATTCCAGACTGCCTGGGATTCTGAACCATTTCCCAGATAGGCTTCCTGATTAAAGGAAGTCACAGTGAAAAATTAAGGGTCGGGGCAAAAAAAAACAACCCCCAAACTATTAAAATAAATAATCAGAAAAAGATAATGATACCAGGAGGATAATGTTTCTCCTGAACCACTTTTCCAGGCTTGCAGCATAACCCTGCTGGTGCTTCCAAGTCAGACCACATGTCTGAACAGATAATTTTTTGCATTTTTTGTGCTGGGATAACTGTAAATACCTGCCTGCATTCAAGGAAAGCGTTTCACAGGCTCCTCTTCCTTCTGTGAAATTACAGCTTCAGCTCTGGGCTTGCCTCAACAGATTCTTGTCCCCAGAGCTGGGGGTGCTGGTGGGGCAGGCTGGAAATCCAGGCTCTGGCTTTGGGAAATTTGATTTGGGAAATTCAGCTTGTGGTACCCTGAGCTCAGTTACACCTGAGAACCTTTAAGAAGTCGAGGGCATGAAAATGTTGATAAATTATGGAATTACAGAATGGTTTGTTGGAAGGGACCTTAAAGGTTATCCTGTTCCAACCCCTTGCCATGGCAGGGACATTTTCCAGTGTCCCAGGCTTCTCCAAGCTCCATCCAACCTGGCCCTGGAAACTTCCAGGGATCCAGGGGCAGCCACAGCTGCTCTGAGCACCAGATCTCAGCTGTAAAGATAAAACCAGCTGAGCCTTCCCTGGTTTGCCTCAAATTTAGAAAATGCTGCAATGTACAGATCCATCTCCATGAAGGATGTAGGAAAAATCCAAAGGAGTTTGGGGCTGAAAAGTAAATTGAGTGCAAAATTACTGCAGTGAAGGTAAGTGTAGGTCTTTAAAAGAATGGGTTTTGTGGAGCCATTAATGGCCAGCTGAGGAATGTTAATTTCTGTGTGTTTGTCATGGACCTGGGGTATTATCTGGGATAATTACGTGGATTGCACATCCAAACACGCCAGCAAGGAGCAGCAGGAAGAACACGAGCCCAAAACTGAGGCAGGCAGGCTCTGATTGAGCTCCCTGAGCAGCACACAGGCAGGTTTGAACTCTGCAAAAGGGGCAGCTGGCCTGGGGTTCAGGCATCCCAGAGAGATCCCTCATCCTGGGGTGTTCAGGCATCCCAGAGAGATCCCTCATTCTAGGGGTGTTCCAGAGAGATCCCTCATTCTGGGGTGTTCAGGCATCCCAGAGAGATCCCTCATTCTGGGGTGTTCAGGCATCCCAGAGAGATCCCTCATCCTGGGGGTGTTCAGGCATCCCAGAGAGATCCCTCATCCTGGGGTGTTCAGGCATCCCAGAGAGATCCCCCATCCTGGGGGTGTTCCAGAGAGATCCCTAATCCTGGGGGTGTTCAGGCACTGGGAAATGCATCAGAGCTGGGGGTGCTTCTGTGAAGAGGCTCTGAAGCTGAAGCACGAGCTGCTTTCAAGAAGTGCTGTAAAGAAAGATCTCTGAGTGACTCAAAGAAATTGAAACCACTTTGGGTTTTAGGTACTTGAAACTTTCCTGAGTCCTTCTGTTCCTCTCGAGGATTTGGCCTGGCTGGAGGTTTGGGTGTCCTTTGGGATGATGGGGCTCAGAGGGGCTGTGATGTGGTTGCAGGGACACGAGTGCTGGGGGTGAGTTGTGCTTTTTGGAGCATTTGGAGGGAGAGGAGGAAGGGGAGCCTGGAATTCCTCACGTTCGGGGCAGACGTGTGGGCAGCTGGGTTGGGTTTCCCACTGGACATCTGGAAAACCCTTTATGGATGGGTTCCTCCTGGGGCTGGAGGGGCTCCAGGGGATGTCAGTTTGGCTCCTGGCCCGGGGTGGTTGATGAATAAACTCTCGATCCAAAACCAGCCAGGAGGTTTGCAGCAGCAGGCTGGGGAAATAAAAATGAAAGAAAATCACCAACCCTTCTGGTCTGGAGGAAAAATTCCCCTCTGTGGGGTCAGGGAAGAGAGGAATTAGATCTGCTTGGCTCCGTGATCCTTGTGGGCACTTTGGAAGACCTTGGGATGAGCAGAAGGTGTGCAGCAGCCTCAGCTTTTCCTCCTTTCCTTTGCCTGGTTGTCAGAGGCAGCTGGAGATTTTTAGGAAGGATTTTTAGGGTTGCTCATCCTCTGTCCCCTGCGAGGTGGGAGCACCTCCTGTGCCACCCTCCCACCACCTCCCTGGGGCTCACTGGGTGGCAGAGGCAGTGGCCAAGATGTTGCAGGGTTCAGCATCATCACTCTCACTTTTCTCTCTCAGTTATCTCTGGACAGGAGGAATTTTGGTGCCAGGAGCCCCCTGGCAGCTGATGGATGAGCTTCCCTTTGGTGGGAGGGAGGGATTTCAGCTGATGGACCAAGTTTTTGGTGGAAATCTGTCCATGTTTAGAGGTTGCTGCTGTGAAAAGTCCCCCTGTGTTGTCTGGCATGATGATTAGTGAGGGATTTAATTACCTCACTCACAGGGCTCATTAGACTGCCCAGGTAAACTGGGCTCCCAGGGGGTGCTCCAGGGAACGTGGAGTGGCTTTGCCACATCCTTCAGTGACTGTGGGACAAAATTATTAATTATCCCTTAATTAGGGACCCTTCATTGCCACTGACAGCAGCGACGTGGTGCCTGTCCAGCCATTCCTCTTCCACCCTGGAGCGATGTGACTGCAGGGTTTGGCCTCCCCTTGTCCCAGGGCAGAGGGACAGAGGTTTTCCCATGGGATGGGCCAAATCCTGCTTCAGCCATGGTCCTGCAGCCCCTCTGGGCTGGCAGGAGCAGGAGAAGCCTCTGGACGTGTGAGGGAACTGCAGAAAACGCAGCCAAGGGAAAAGACCTAAACATGAATTTTTCACCCTCAGTTTTCCTTCACCTTTCCTTAAGGTCAGCCCAGAGCTGCAGCAGCTGCGGTGGCTTGGGAAGAGCTCCCCATGGAGAGCAGGAGGGACGTTCTGAGGGGCACCTGAGGGGTGCAGGGACGTTCTGAGGGGTGCAGGGACGTTCTGAGGGGTGCAGGGATGTTCTGAGGGGTGCAGGGATGTTTTGAGGGGTGCAAGAGTGTTCTGAGGGGTGCAGGGATGTTCTGAGGGGTGCAGGGATGTTCTGAGGGGTGCAAGGGTGTTCTGAGGGGGCACCTGAGGGGTGCAGGGACATTTTGAGGGACATCTGAGGGGTGCAGGGATGTTCTGAGGAGACACCTGAGGGGGCACCTGAGGGGTGCAGGGATGTTCTGAGGGGGCACCTGAGGGGTGCAGGGATGTTCTGAGGGGTGCAGGGACATTCTGAGGGGACACCTGAGGGGTGCAGGAATGTTCTGAGGGGTGCAGGGACGTTCTGAGGGGTGCAGGGACGTTCTCAGGGGGCACCTGAGGGGTGCAGCTTTTGTGCAGGGATCAGAGTCACCCCGACCTTGGCACGCGAGGCGTCGGAGCGGCAGGAGCACGCCTGGATTTTCTTGTTGTTTTAGAGCTTATGTTAAGTGCTGCTGAAATGGAAAGGCTTTATTTTCTTACACCCACGAGCGTGTTTACTTCCTTGTACCTTCTGAAGTTGAAAGGGCCCTTTCATTAAAAAAAAAAAAATTCCCCTTCAGACGGGCACTTCTGTTGTGGTTGTGTGTGCCGAGGGCCCGGTGATGCCTGTCTGTGCTTCTGAGGGGAGGTCGTTCCACCCAAGGGCTTCCAGAAAAAGTTTGGTGTATCCTAGTGTCCATGGGCTCCTTTCTGTCCCTGTGGGCTCCTTTCTGTCCCTGTGGGCTCCTTTCTGTCCCTCTGGGCTCCTTTCTGTCCCTTGGGCTCCTTTCTGACCCTCTGGGCTCCTTTCTGTCCCTCTGGGCTCTTTTCTGTCCCTCTGGGCTCTTTTCTGTCCCTCTGGGCTCCCTTCTGTCCCTCTGGGTTCTTTTCTGTCCCTCTGGGCTCCTTTCTGTCCCTCTGGGCTCCCTTCTGTCCCTCTGGGATCCCTTCTGTCCCTCTGGGCTCCTTTCTGCCCCTTGGGCTCCTTTCTGTCCCTCTGGGCTCTTTTCTGTCCCTCTGGGCTCCTTTCTGTCCCTCTGGGCTCCTTTCTGTCCCTCTGGGCTCCCTTCTGTCCCTCTGGGCTCCTTTCTGTCCCTCTGGGCTCCTTTCTGTCCCTGTTCCTATGGGAACAGGCTCTGAATCCTCCCAGGGAGGGAAGGAGGAGTGGGCAGAGGGACGAGAGCTCCTGCTGAAACGTGGCCAGGATTTCAAGGAAAACGTGAGGGCACTGAGCGTGTGTTGGTGCTTGTTCGTGCTGGTGCTGCTCCCTTTTTATCCAGGTTAGCACTCACATCCCTGCTTTGGGATGAGATGCAGCTCTGGTTATAGTGTGAGGTGGAACACACCTTGCACTGGGTTTCCAGGAGGGATTTGTGACATGGGAGCAGCATTTTGTGTTGTCTGTCAAACCCTTCCTGCTGGGAATCCGTGCTGGCATCATCCAGGTGGAAGTGCCTCATCCAAACCTGGCTGTCACCCCGGGGATGTCACCAGCTCTGCACCTGTCACACCCCTCCTGCTGAGGTGTCTGCATCCTGGTTTTATCCATCCCTTCCTTCCTGAGGAGACACAGGGATGCCCAGGGCTGTGGGGTGGGAGCTGGGACGTGCTTGGCTCCCTCTGCCACCTCAGCACCCCAGGGTTTGTTGGAGCTGCTGGAGTCTCCCTCCTCTCCTGGAGCGTCTCCCCATCCCTGGAAGTGTGTGGATGTGGCACCTGGGGACATGGCTTAGTGGTGACCACAGGTGATGCCTGGGCTCAGTGATCTCAGAGGTGTTTCCCAACCTCAGCGATCCTGTGATTCTCCACCTCGTCATCCTGCCAAGGGCTTTGGTCCTTTTCCATCCAGCTGGTTTTTGGCAAATGAGAAAATTTGTGATTTTATTAATACAGATGTAAGCGCTCAGAAGTACAAGCCCCATTCCCTAGAATGTTTGCTTTTATATTGTTTCAGAGAAATTCAAATAAACCCCGGTCGATTTGGAGGGTTGGCAGTGAAAAACCTCTGTCTGTAAGTTTTGTGCCTGGAAGTTTTCACCCTAAAATGCGAGAAAAAAAAATAAAATCAAAGGCACAAAGCATTTCTCTGTGCTCATGTTGCAAATAAACCCTGTAAGAAAACAAGGGAGAAAGCAGGTTGGTGTTGATATTACTGTGGAGACAGTTTTGTCATTGTGGGTGTGGGTGTGTCTGTTTTTGTTATGAACAAGTTTCCTATTTTAGGGATTATGTCAGCAAATCAGGGGAAATGGCATTGTCTGAGATAGAGAAAGGCCAAGGGCCCAAACCTGGCTGTCCTCCTGCACAGGATGCTCAGGAGGGTTTGGGAGGATTGCTGTGGAAGAACCCAGGGTGGGATGGGAGTCAGGAGCTGTGCCCAACATCCCTGTCAGGGCCAGCCCGTTGTGTCCTTGTGCTGCTGGCCCTGGGCTCTGTGCAAGGATGTGAGTCTGGCATCTGCTGTGTGCTGGGGGACTGGAGCTCAGGGACTCTCTGTGGGACTGGGGATGTCCCTGATCTCCCAGCTCCAAGGCTAAAACCAGACCCTGAGCTGTTACTGAGCAGGACAGGAGCACTGCCCTGCTGCTGGGTTCACTGGTATTTCACAAAGAACAAACAGGGAGGGCTTCTCTCAAACCTTATTTCTATTGTTTTTCCCCTTTGGCCCAGCTCCAGGTGCAGCTTTTGAGGGCTTGGTGATGCTGCTTCTCCTGCAGTTGTGACTGGGGGTTTACAGAGGATGAAAAGCTTTATTGTAAATGAGCCAGCAAACACATTTCCTTTTAAATATTAAAAATAGATGGGATGCGATTCCAGCGGACAGAAACGTTTTTTTCCCCGTTTTCTTCAGGTTTCTGTCTCCCTTTTCACTGTTGGATCCCCTTTCCCAGGGTGCAGGAGCATCTGCCAGCACAGCTTCCCTTGATCCCTGCTGAGGTTTTACCTGCAGGAGCTGCTGGCACAGGCTGGCAGCGCCCCGGTGTCGCTGGCAGCTGCCTGGTGCCAGCCGTGCCCGCAGTCACTGTGTCACTGGGTCACATCCAGATCCTCTGCTGGCACTGGCACCGGGCTGCAGGGTTTTAAGATGGTTTTGGACGAGCTGCCTGGCACTGTGCCATGGTTTTTTCCAGGCTCAGCTCGGGAAGCTGGGAGCACTGAGAGCTTCCTGCGGGGCGTGTGGAAAGGAGCGCGCGGGCGTCGGTGGCGCGGGGATTGTCCCTGCTTCACCTGGGCTCCTGAGGGGTGGCACAGGGGCAGCGCCAGCCTCTGCTCCCTGGGACAGGGACAGGACCAGGGGAATGGCTGGAGCTGTGCCAGAGGGGGGGTTAGGTTGGATTTCAGGGAGAGGTTCTGCTCCCAGAGAGTGCTGGGTGCTCCCTGGAGAATAGACATGGCCCTGAGGCTGCCAGAGCTCCAGGAAGCACCCAAGGAAGCACAGGGTGGGATTTTGGGGTGTCTGTGCAGGGCCAGGAGCTGGGTCCACGATCCTGTGGGTCCCTGATCCTGTGGGTCCCTTGCAGCTCAGGGTATTCCATGATCCCTCTGCAGCAGCGATGCAGGACGGGCACACGCGGGAATCCTGCGGCAGCCGGGCACGCTGGGGGTGACAGGGAGGGCAGAGCCAGAGGCTGCTCAGCTCTCAGCATCCAAGGAGGTCAAGCCAACGTGCTGGAAGAATGGACTAGACATTAATGCTGCTGCCATTGAATGCAGCTTCGAGTACCTGGGGAGAAAATTCCAGCCGAGCGCTTGCACAGAGCGCTCCCGCCTTTGTTCGGCCCCGGCTGCGCCCTCCCCACCCGCCCGGCTCGGGGTTTTTAGGGATTTGGAGATGGGAAATGCTGCCTGGGAAATGCTGGAACCTCGAGGGTATAACACACATCAAGGTTTTCCATGTGAGCTGCACATCTCTCTCTTCCTTGCTCTTAAATCGCTGGCGATGCACTTTCATAGGGCTTTTAAGCCTTTGGGATGAAGCGGGGAAACAATCGGAGGTCAAGGGAAAAAAAGGAAGAGTTTTGCTGAAGGAGTGAAGAACGAGGGATGTAGGTCACACAGCCCAGGACTTTAAAGGCTCTTTCCTCCAGCTGACTTGGACTTGGAGGCTTTTTGAAGTGCACATCTGGTGAGCAGATTGAAGGTACAGAGCCCGGGGTTTGCCTTCGCTCGCTTCCCAAACATCTGACCCGGAGACCTCTCCTTTGGGGAAAAGGTTTGGGATCGTGCTGGGCTCCTCTCCCTTGCACTGCTCCAGGGGCTCTGCAGGCTCCAGAAAAGCAGGAGGCAGATGAAGCCTTCCTATTTTCAGATTCCCAGCCACCTGCTGCTTGGATTTTGCCCCGGATGGGGGAGCAGGGAGCATCTGGGAGCATCCTCAGGGATGTGGGATTGTGCAGAGTTACCTCCCCGTGCCCCAGCCCCTCAGGAGAGCCATGGGCCAGACACAGCCACGGGGATTTGGGGTGACGTTTTTGGGAGGAGAGGAGTTCTAGGACATCATGAGGGTGGGTTATGCCCGGTCCCTTCCCTGTCTCTGGTGTTTGATGTCACTGGAGCTGCTCCAGGCTTGCGTCAGAGGCAGCCCCAGCGCTCCTTTGCTCCGACAGAAATCTGGAAGAGCTCTGCTGAAGGAGCAGAGCAGCAGAAAAATATTTATAGACAGGAAGGGGATCTGGTCTCCCCCCACCCTTTGGCAGGATAACTCTCAGTTTCCTGAAGATACACGCTTGGCAGCGGTGGGACCTAATTCATCCCAGCGAGCTCCTCGGCCTTCTTCAGATGGAAAATGTCATGGATTTGTCATGTCATTTAATTTCTTCCATTCAGGCATATGTTAGGAATGAAGTCAGCTGAGGAGATCACAAAAGCAGCATTGATGCTCTGGTCCCTGTGCATATTTCCCTGGGAGGGATGAAATGCCAGGGAGTTGGCAGCTTCTCCGGCCACATCTGCCTGTCCCCAGCTCCTGGGGTGACCCAGGGACACCCCATGGACACCCCAAGGACTGGGAGGTGCAGCTGGTTGTGCTCCTGAGAAGGGAGAGCTGTGTGGAAGCCCCATCCCAGCATCCCCACCGTGGGAGGTGTTAGGAAGGCTCACTAAAAGCACCTTGCTGATTTATTGGTTTTTGGAAATTGTCACTGGAGCTGTAGGTTCATGTTTGACTCTGCCTTGGCACTCAAGACAGGACAGGCTGTGACTTGATGGTGGCTCTGTCACCACCTGTAATGTCTGAGGAGGAACCCTGTGTCATTTCCTCACTTTTAATAGCAATATTATTCACGTGGGAGCAATGGCAGTAATCACTCCTTTCAAAGCAGGTGAGAACTGAAGTGACTTTGTGGGGAATGAGAGGGGTGAAAATGCTGTTTTATGTGTGACAAGGATCTGGTTTGCAAAGGGAGCTGCTGTTGCATCCTTCATGCATGGGAATTCCTGTCTGCATGGAGCCCGGGGGGCTGGGTGTGGTGTTCTCCATCAGCTGAGATCTGTGTGGTGCCAGAGGGAATTTTATCTTCCAGCTTCCAGGACTCCTCCTCCAGCTTGTCTCCACTCAGTGAGTGCCAGCTCTGCTCCATGGGATGGCAGGAATGTTTCCAAGCCCTTGAGTGGCTGATTCAAATCCCTTGGAGAAGGGATTTGAGGAAGGGACAGAGGAGCAAAGTGGGACACAAAGCTGGGATTTGGGTGTGTGGCCCATCCTGCACCTTCCATGGGGGACAACACCTGCTGGGAACTGCAAACCAGACCTCGGTGTTCCTGTGGGTTTCCCAATCCCATGGAGCTCATCCCAAAAAGGATTAAGGGGTATGAGTGTGGGTTAGTGATAGGAACAAGCTGTGGGTCAGGGAGAGATCAATGGAAAACTCCAAGGAAGGGATTTGCTTTCCTGACTCAATGGAGAGGCAACAGAAGTTGTGAAAGCCTGGGATGCTGAGGGATGGGACAGCCTGGGATGAGCCAGGGATATCTATCAATTTATTTATGTTTGTGGTGCTTTGCCCAAAGTTGTGTTTTTGTATAAATAATGGGATCCACATGAAGGCAGAGCCCACATGATCACCACAGGCTCCGCTGTGCCCGCTTGCCACTCGGCTGGGTTGTTTCTGCAGTCACTGCCAAGTGCAGTTTGGGCTTGGGCACTGCCTGGAGGGGGGAATTTGGAGATGGGAATGGGCTGTGGAGGTGCAAATAGATCCTCACTGTATTTGCTGAAGCAAAATCTGGCCTCCCCTTGTGGGATGGATCGTGATTTGTTGGGAATTTATGCAGCTGCATCCATCCAAGTGCATCGTTCCCTGATAGATCTGGGAGCGACGGTCACCCTCGGGATGTTTAATTGGCACTCTAACAGTTAATTGAGAGCTGGTTCCTGCTGTTATTCCTGGTGCTGGGAACCACCTGGGTGTGAGGAAGGAGCAGGAAAAGCTTCTGTTCCTGAGGATGGGGAGCCAGAGGGACGGGATGGCCCTCGGAGTGGGAACGGGCTGATGGGAAAGGCTGTGCTGTAGAACACCCAGCTGGGGAGTGTTGCAAGAGCAGCCTCGTGGAGAGGGAAAGTGATTCCAGCTCTGGGCTGCGGCCAGGGGATGTGGTCAGTGCTGGATGTGGTCTGGAGCAGGACCACAGCTCCCCCAGACGAGTGCAGACCTTCCCTCAGAGTCACCCCCTGGCATCCTGGGCTGTGTGTTCCTGCTCAGGTGTTGTTTCTCCTGTGTGCAGTTCAATTACAGAGGGATTTCAGTGTCTGGGAAAGGGAAAGGCTGGGAATGCTGGTGCAGGGCTAACCAGTCTCCCCAGTCCCTCCCCCATCCCTGCTTTTCCCTGCACAGCTCTTCTTGGGAAGAGATTTCCATCTGTGCCAGAACGTGCAGGGATTTTGTGCCTGGGATGCGTTTCCCCCTGGGATTAATTGAAGCCTTGTTTTATTAGTGCCCTAATCCATATCTGCATCCCTCCCCTGGCTGGGGGATGCCCTCCCACCTCAGCCAGGATTTCTCCTCCCTGCAGCTCTGCTCTGGGGGTCAGGACACCTGGTGGGAATGGCTGTGGTATCCACACCTCCTCCTGCTCCATCTGTCAGCCACGGTGAGGAATCCAGGGAACACTGCAGGAACAGGGATGAGGAGACTCTGACCCTGCTGCCTGCAGTACCCATGACCATGAAATAAGAAAATCCCTCTGATACAAGATCTGTTTTCCATTGGGGTGCCCCCTTTGGCTTTTTTTGGGGGGGAAGGGAGAGATCCCACAGTTTTTGAGCGATTCCTTTGTGTCTGTCACTGAGGGAAAACTTGCACAATCCCTCCCAGGATGGGAAAACCGATGGAGTTTACTTGACAGAGCCTCACTGGAGGAGGTTTATATATTAAATACCTTTTAATTAAAGGTGAGGAAACCAAGATGTGGCGAGATTAAGGACCAGTTCTCTGCAGAGGCTCAGTGGCTAGTCAGGACTAGATTTTCAAACGAGCTCAGCTCCTCTTGAAGCAGTAAATGAACAACCGGATTTTCCAAGCATCCCATCACGTTGCAAGCTGAGCCCTTCCAGCTGGGCTCTAATTGCCAGTGGGAAGTGCCCACCCCGGGCACAGGGAGGGTGTTCCTCTCCTCTCCTCTCCTCTCCCTCTGGAGTGGTTCATGGAGTTGTTTACAGCAGAACTGGCTCCCTGGAGGAATGGGAGCTTGGGGCTGTGACCGTGGCAGTTCTGCAGGAGGTGCTGGATGTGCTCCTTCCTCTGTCTTGGCCACAAAGGTCTGTGACCTCAGAGGGACAAGAAGTGTCCCAGGCCAGGAGAAGAGCCCACATCCATAGGGAAAAGGGAATCCCCCATCCTCTTTGTTGTGCTTTGTCAGCGTCAATGTCATCAGGGTTCAGGTTCAGCATCATCCGTGTTGCACCTGGCCAGGAGAAGGGTTTGGGGAGTGAATCATATGGAGAATTCCTGAGGGAGCTGGGAAGGGGCTCAGCCTGGAGAAAAGGAGGATCCAGAGGGATCTTTTCCCTCTCTGGAATTCCCTGCCAGGAGGGCACAGCCGGGGGGGATTTGGGCTCTGCTCCCAGGGCACAGGGACAGGAGGAGAGGGAACGGCCTCAGGCTGGGCCAGGGGAGGCTCAGGGTGGACATGAATTTCCCTATGGAAAGGGTGGTCAGGGATTGGGAGGAGCTGCCCAGGGAGGTTTGGAGTGCCCATCCCTGGAGGTGTCCAGGGAACACCTGGAGGTGGCACTCAGAGCTCTGGGCTGGTGACAAGGTGGGCATCGGGCACAGCTGGGACTCCACGGTCTTTGAAAAACCTCAGTGATTCTGTGATTCCATCATCTAAACCAATGGAACCAATTCCAGTGGTTCTGGAATTCTCCATCATCTAAATGGGATCTCCTGAGAGCTCCCCGAGTGACAGGGCTGTGTGGGTTTAAGCAGATGGTTAAACCAAGGATGTGCCAAAGAAGACGTTAAAATTACCAAGACAAAACTCCCTGTTTTGGTGCCTTTATTGAATTGGTGCTGGAAATGTTTTCTGTTTTCCTTGAAAGCCACTGGATTCAAAGAGCATGGAATAGTCTGTGGGTGGAGTGTTGGATTATTGCAGGTAAAAATACTCAATCTGAGGGACACAGAGTGACTGAGACATCACCAAAGCTTTTCTACCTCAGGGATTGTCCAGTTTGGAGTGGAGGCTCCAGTGTAGCAGAACTGCCCTGGAAGGATGGAGGTGTTTGTTATCCCTTTATATTCCAGGAAAAAAAAAAAGCTGTAGGAAATTGAACAAAATGTATTTTCCTGTGGAGATGCTGAAATTCCCACTGTGTGTCCGTGAGAGGCGCCTGCAGGAAGCTCCGTGTCACAGGGAATGACAAATGGGGAACATTTGGCCATCACGCTGAGAGCTTCTATCCATATCCTGCATTTCTTGGGACAGTGCAAGGTGTCCCTGCCCGTGGCAGGGGGTGGGACTGAATAATCCTTGATGTCCCTGGCAGCTTCAACAATTCTGGGATTCTGTAGCATGATTCCATAAAAATTGGAGTGGGAGTGGGCAGGGCTGGCTCCCCTGGGAGCCCATCCTTCAGAAGGAGAGACAGCATTCCCTGCTCCCAGAATTCAGGAGGGGACTGGAATCTGGAGCTGCCTCGTTTCATCCAGGTGGCTTCTGGTGCCACTTGGCCTGGATGGGTGTTGGAAAGGAGATGGACAAGGAGAAGGACAAAGGAGATGGACGAGGAGATGGACAAGGAGAAGAAGGACAAGGACAAGGAGATGGACAAGGAGAAGGAGAAGGACAAGGAGAAGGACAAGGAGATGGATGAGGAGATGGACAAGGACAAGGAGATGGACAAGGAGATGGACAAGGACAAGGAGATGGACAAGGAAATGGACAAGGAGATGGACAAGGAGATGGACAAGAAGGACAAGGAGATGGACAAGGAAATGGACAAGGAGATGGACAAGGAGATGGACAAGGACAAGGAGATGGACAAGGAAATGGACAAGGAGATGGACAAGGAGATGGACAAGGAGATGGACAAGAAGGACAAGGAGATGGACAAGGAGATGGACAAGGAGATGGACAAGAAGGACAAGGAGGGGCAGTTTGGGGTTTGACAGGAGTGCAGCAGGGAGGCTCCAGGCGGCCGAGCCGCTCTGGTGGGAAGTGCCTCCAGGAGCTGGGGGAGCTGAGGTAACTCTGCGTCCTTTGCCAGATGTTTCCCATCAATATTCCTGTGGCTGCTTCCAAGAATTATCTGGTGTGAGATAATTAAATAATAAAAAATAACGGCGGCTTCACCCCGGCCGGGAAGCGCGGCATTCCAGGTCCCACCCCACACCAGGGACCGTGTCCCCGCCTTGGGGATGCTCCAGAAACCCCCCTGAGGCAATCATGGGGGGTTTATTTACTGATTTCTGTTCTGAGGGTGTTGCTGTTCTGGGAAATGCATGCCATGGATTGCTGCTCCAAGAGATCCCAAACAGCCAGGACCCGTTTCCCTGGACATGAGCCGTATAGGGATGCCAGCAAATCCCCCAAAGAGTGCAGGGGGCAAGGAAAAGAGGGAATTCTCCAAAGAATTAGAAGTTAACTCCAAGGTATTACAGATTTGTCAGAAGCAAGGTGGGTTTTTAAAGCCCTTCTCATGCATTTCCCCCCCTCTTACACCCACAGACAGCAAGATTTTATTTCAAGCAGGTGCACAACCAGCAGGAGCCTGGCACAAAGGGATGGGAGGGATTTGAACCTGTCCAGCCTGGCCTTGGGCACTTCCAGGGATCCAGGGGCAGCCACAGCTTCTCTGGGAACCTGAGGGCCTCCCCACCCTCCCAGCCAGGGATTCCTTCCCAATATCCCACCTAATCCTCCTCGTTCCTTATCCTGCATCAGTTTGTTGTCAGATCTGTTGGATTCACGGATACAATAATAATTTTTCCCACTTTGGAGGGCACTGTATTTATTTTTTATGGCTGTTACTGTTGCATGACAGCTTTCAGATGCCACAGCAAGAAGATTTTACCCAATGAACGTGTAAAGCCGAGCTGCAGGAATCGTTTTCCTGGTGTGGATGAGGAGATGAGGGAGGGCAGTGGATCTGTGCTCATCCCTCCCTCCCTGCTGGGAAGGGCTCTTGGCTTGAGCTCCTGCCCCAGAGGAGTGGGTGTAGGACGGGCTGGTGTGAGCTGGAGTGTGCAGGAGCCTCCAGCTTCCTGCTCTCCTCTCTTGATTTGTCTTTGCTTTGTACACAGCCCCTGCCTGGGAGCTCTCCCCCAGCTTTTTCCTTCCAAGCAGCATTTCTGAAGGTGGGGAGGGGGGTGCTGGAGGCATCCAGGAGTTAAATGCTGCCTGGGGTATCAAAGCACTGGGTGTTTTCCACAGAGAGTAAAGGGGAATTAATCACAAAAATATCTGTTATTAAAAACAAACCGCCGGGGGATTTTTTGGTGTCTGATGGGGGAAGTCAGGAGATAAAATGTGAGATCCAGGCAGTGAAATCTTAGCTTGGTTTAGGCTGAGAGGGTTTATTGCTGTTTTCTTCTCCCTGAGCGGGATTTCAGTTCTCTGCTCAGACTTTTTAGAAGTTTCCAGGCTTGGTTGTGCTTGCCGTGTTGTGCAAGGCCAGGGATGACCCCAGGGAGCAATTCCTGTGTCCGGGGCAGCTGAGTCTCGCAGGAAGAGAGAGGTCCCTGCCTCGCCATCCCACGCAGGGAAAATTCCCAGTGACTTCAAAAGGAAGGGGATGGGGAGCAGGGATCACGAGATCAAACCCCAGAGATTATAATTTATGTAAATCTGAGCCACTGAAACACCTCAGAGCAACGAGCTGGCTAAATCACCTTCTTTGCATGTGGCATTCATTTCTCCCATAGGTGGCTCAGCAGTGGGCAAGGAGGGCTGTGTTTCAAATTAATTCCTGTTAATTGAGGTTGCTCCAGTTGCTTTCTCCCCTCCCCTCACCTTTTGTCATCCTGGATGGCAATTTAATTGGGTCAGGAACACTATTTTTGGCTTAGCTGGGGACACAACGAGCTCAGGCGGCAGCAGCACCGATAATGAAAAGCCAAATTAACTCCTGGTGAATTTGGATCAGCTGAGCTCTGGCTCTTAGGGTGGATGGGTACAGCAGGGATGTCACCACCACAGCCTGGCTGGACATCTCCAGGTGCTCCTGCAGTTCCTCTCCACTGCAGAATCCATGGACATCTGTGGTGGCCAGAGCTCATTATTCTTAAAACTGCAACGACTTGACTTTAAAAAGCTTTTATTACTTTTCCTAGTCCTGCCCCGTTTTCCACAGTCATTTTTAACCACAGATTTGTGGCTTTGCTGTGGGAATTGCTGAAGGAAAGGATGCCAGAAGCCTCACTTCAAGTTGTTATTCTAATTTTTGTCGAAAACTTTGTTGTTTACTTCATTGCAGATATGTACACATGGCACCAGCAGCTGGATGGGAGGGTTTGGGTCCGGATTCTGCTTTCACTGAGTGGTGTAATTCTGAAATAATCCCTCATCCTGGGTTCTCACTAAGGCTCTGAGCCCAGCAGGGTTGTAGGGCTGTTTATATACAGAATTTTGGGGTTAATATATGGCAAGCCAGCAAGATGTTTTCTTCTCAGTTTAAAGTGGGTTTGTCAGCGTTTTTCTGGTATTTTACTGAAAAATAGAACAAAACGAGACACAGAAAAAAATCTCTGTGTCTTCTCTTTGACCCAAAGGCCTGGATTGGCTTTTTGGGCTGCCAAGGAGGGTCAGAGAGTTGACAGGAATCAGCTGAGGGAGCAGCTGGGACACAGAATTCCATGTACTGCACACACACCATGTAGGAAGTAACTCCACAAAAACGGGAATACTTCCCTTGCACTTCCCTTTCACAGGGCAGAGATGAAATGATGAGGATCAGGGCTGATGGGAATGAGGGAATTTGTTCTGGGAGTGGGCCTGGAGCCCTCCAGAGCAGTGGGGTTTCCTGGTTTTTTGGGAATGTGTCTCTGCTGAGCACATTTTCCCAGGTGTGGAGCCCGGGTGTATCCCAGAGTTACCTGGATAAGCCTGGATAACCTCCAGGGTTCCCTGGGTAAGTGGAGCTGCAGCACCGAGGCTCTGACACCCCCCAGGAGCTCCTCCAGCTGCCTCCAAGGGACACTGGATTTCCTGGAAGACCACCCAGGAACACAGAGTGTGTTTACAGAGCTCATCTTTCCCCTTTCCCCCAAACTCCCTGTGGTTTTTTTTCCTTGCTCTCTGCACTGGTGCAGGGGTGGATGCTCCGCTCTTCCAGAGCTGCTGGAAGTGGGAATTCTGGGCAGCAGCAGAGGCTGGCAGGGATCATCTGTTCTGGAGCTGCTGTGCTGCCCAACGCGCATCCCAGAGCATCCAGAAGGAAGCAGAGCCCTCCACAAACTTCCCTCGTGTTTTCCCTGTACTCCTTTTACTCCCTATACTCTTTCTCCCAAATTTTGGTTTTCCCCTCATGACAGGAGGGAACATTGAGGGGCTGGAGCGTGGCCAGGGAAGGGAAGGGAGCTGGGAAGGGGCTGGAGAATTCCTGAGGGAGCTGGGAAGGGGCTGGAGAATTCCTGAGGGAGCTGGGAAGGGGCTGGAGAATCCCTGAGGGAGCTGGGAAGGGGCTGGAGAATCCCTGAGGGAGCTGGGAAAGGGCTGGAGAATCCCTGAGGGAGCTGGGAAGGGCTGGAGAATTCCTGAGGGAGCTGGGAAGGGGCTCAGCCTGGAGAAAAGGAGGATCCAGGAGGGAAAAGCTCTGCAGCAGAGCCTTCCTCAGACTCCCCTCACTTTTTTCTCCCCTCACGTTTTCTCCAGTTTTTTGATTTTCCCCTCCCAGCAAGGGAGACCCTGAGCGGCTGGAGCGTGGCCAGGGAAGGGAGCTGGGAAGGGGCTGGAGAATTCCTGAGGGAGCTGGGAAGGGGCTGGAGGGAGCTGGGAAGGGGCTCAGCCTGGAGAAAAGGAGGATCCAGAGGGATCTTTTCCCTCTCTGGAATTCCCTGCCAGGAGGGCACAGCCGGGGGGGATTTGGGCTCTGCTGCCAGGGCACAGGGACAGGAGGAGAGGGAACGGCCTCAGGCTGGCCCAGGGGAGCTCAGGGTGGACAGCAGCAGGAATTTCCCCATGGAAAGGGAGCTCAGGGATTGGCAGTGCCCAGGGAGGTTTGGAGATCCCATCCCTGGAGGTGTCCCAGGAACTCCTGGAGGTGGCACTCAGGGCTGGGGACAAGGTGGGGATGGGCACAGCTGGGACTCCATGACCTTGGAATGCTTTTCCAGCCTCAGGGACCCTGGGATTTTGTGATACATGAGCTGGTAAAGCTCTTTTCAGAGCCTTGAGGATCGTTAAACTTTGCAACAAGCCCAGTGTGGTAATTAGCTATGCAAATGGGGTTAAGGAGGGGGTCAAACCATGGGAAAGAAAGAGGCAGGAATCCACCTTCCCTGGGTTCTGGCAGGGCAGGAGCCTGGAGTGCAGGTGTGTCCTGGCTTTTCATGGTTTTCCACATAAACCTCAGGCTTTTGGAAGCATCCTGTAGAACTTTCAGTGATCCTGGAATCCTGGAATGGTTTGGGCTGGAAGGGACCTTAAAGCTCATCCACTTCCATTCCTGCCATGGGCAGTGACACCTCCCACTGTCCCAGGCTGCTCCAAGCCCTGTCCAGCCTGGCCTGGGACACTTCCAGGGATGGGGAGATCACAGAGACCTCTCACCTCTATCCTGAGTAACCAGATCACCTTGAAAGCACCACGAGTGTGTCTGCTCTCAGCTGAGCCCGGAGAAACCCCAATAAAAGCCTCGGTGATTCACACGGGCATTGTGAACCTTAATTGCTTCAGGTTCCGAAAGGACTTTGATGCAGGAATGAAAGGCATCCAGCAGATGCCAACAACTCCCAGAGACAATTCCCCTTGCTTTGGAGGTCCTGCCTTGTCTGGCTGTAGTTCATTGGAATTCTTCAGCCACAAGCAGGGATGGGGATGATTTTACCTGATTCCCATTGAGCCGAGGCTCTCTCGGGGTGAGGCTGCACCTCTTCCCTCCTCCCACACCTTGGGCTTCTCTGGGCCCTTCAGAGCCTGTCAAAGCATCACCCCCAGCCCCTTTCATAGGAACAAAAAAGCAGAATTTGGAGAGCACTTTCATAAGCCCTGAAACACACCCAGCCAAGTTTACTTGGATTGTTCTTGGGATACAAAAAAAAACAAAAAAAAACCAAAACAAAATATTGCTTGGACAAAAAGATATTTCAGAGGGTTTGTCTGACTCCAGCCTTTCCTGCCTCCTCCTTTGTGTTCCGGATGCATCAGCAGATGTCCCTGAAAGTGCTAAAGCTGCACCCTGCCTGACCTTTCCTGCTGAGGAAGGTAAATCACTTCTGGCAGGAGCTTCCCAGAATATCTCCAGAACGATACTACTGCTATTGTAAACAAAGCTAATTAAAGAGGAACCCTAAGCACGTTTGGGGTTTGGTGGGTTGTGTATATATTTTTTTATTTTTTTTTTTTGCCTGCTGATGTTTTAATTAATGACCTCCCTCGTCGTGGTGCCTTTGGGGCTTTCTCAGGGGTGAACATTTTGTTTGTGAGTTGGATTTTAGGGGGGTTTGGCTGTTGCTCCTTTTAAAGATTTTTTTGGGGGGTGGGGAATAACTTTGAGATCTGAGATTCTTACTGAAATTAGGAATAATACGAGAAATATTAAGTCTGTGTTTGTGATGTGTGGTGGTGGTGGACTCCTGAGCAATCCCAGCCTGCTCCCTGGTGATTCAGGGCTGGGAGGAATGCTGAGAGGAAGGAGCAGAGTTTGGGATCAGTTATCCAAGCACTCAGCCTTGATGCTGTGGGTGCCACATCCCTGTTGGATCCACCTCACTGGATCTTCTCTTGCTGCCTGTCCATGGGTTATTCTCTCAATCCCACCACTCTTCCTAACAATTTGACCACTCCTTCAACAGCAATTAAGGAAACTTCCTGGGATCTAAAGATCAGCTCCTAAATCCTTAAGTGATCCCCTAAAGAAGCAAGTTCCTGTCCCAAGGGTGTTGTCTTTGTGTTCCTAAGTGCAGAGCTGGTCAGCAACCAACTCCAAAGCTGGCTCAGCCCTGCTTTGAGGACATCCAGGTCCTGATCCGAGTTCTGATCCTGTCCCTGGAGCCCATTCCAGGGAGCTCTGCAGAGCTCCCCTGAGCAGGAAACATTCCAGGGAGTTCTGCAGAGCTCCCCTGAGCAGGAGGAGGGGGGAGCCCCCCGGCCCTGCCTGCTGCAGGTGTGACCCTGGGAGGGGCTGATCTCCAAAAGGGCTCATCCCAAACTTCTTCCAAGTCAAACTTTCCAAAATACTGAGTGTGGAGGTGGCTTTACAAAGGGAATTCCAGCAGGGAGTCGTTCTGTAAGGGGAGGGGATGTTCTGAAGTGCAGGGTGGGAAAATGACCAGCGTGGCAAAGAATTCCTGCTGCCTGCCACGGGAATTTTTGGCACCTCCTGTTTGCCAGGAGCCCAGAAAACACAATCAAATGGTTCTATTGATAAAAATTTAAATAATAAAATAACCCCGCTGTTTTTATGCTCACATTAGCAACGGGATCCTCAGCTTGATGCTGGGCCTTTGTAACTTGGCTTAAAGCAGCTCCTGCAGGAAGCAAACCCCTCAGCACAGGCTGTGTACCAGGAAATCCATGGGATGCCACGTTCTGCAGGAGAACTGAGCAGCAGAGTCAGGATTTAACACCCCTGTGGTGTCAGAGCCTTCAGAAAGTGGATTATTTGCCGTGGGGTGGAGCAGGAGCGTGGATGGAAGGTGTTGAAGGTGATGGGCCTCACGTTTGGTCCCACCTCCCTGCAGGGCTGTGCCACATCCTTCCCACCACCAGCATGTTCTCCCGTGGGATTCTGGGGCTGAAGTTGGGGGTTTGGTGTACAAACAGGCAATATTTGTTCCCTGTCTGTGTAGATGTTCCAGTTCCAAAGGTACAGCTGGAGCAGGAAGGGTCTGTGGGTGCTTTGCCTGTCACCTCCACGAAGGATCAAGGAAAACCAACCAGAATGTTGGAAATCAAAGCAAAGGTGATGCAGATGTAGGGTGGTTGGAAATTTGGGATGGAAGAGATGCCCTGGCTCTGCTTTGCAGGGTGAGGGGCAGTGAGGGGAGCCCTCCCAGGCGTGTCAGGGCATGGCTTTGGCTCTGGATCCCCTCACGGAGCACCAGGACGGTGCTGATACCATTGGGGTGCTGTGGTTCCCTTCCCCATGGTGGGGCTGGCCAAGTCTGCTGGGATAAATCTGCATCTCATTTGCATAATTGGCAGAAGGAGCCTGTTTGCTGAATCCTGAGGAAACTGCCTGGTTTTTATGAGCAGTGCAGTAGAATTGCTGAAGGCACAGCCAGAGCTCTCTGCACAGGGATAGTGCTGGTGTGCAGGACATCCTTGGGATGCAATCCTGAGCCTCAGGGAATGCTCCTGCCACTGTCCTGCTTCCTGAGGCTGAGCCTGGCTGCAAACCTGGGGGCATCAGAGAGCCCTGGGAATGCAGGGAGTGGCTGGATGCAGGTGGAAGTCAGGGATGAGGATTGTGGAGGTTGTTACTGCTGCATTTCGTGTCTGATGTGGCTTTTGGACTGAGGTTCACCTGGGAAGGAGGTGCTGGAAGAGCTTGGATTGAGGAAGTAGAAGAGGGATATGCTGAGGTGGATTCCCATCTTTAGGATATGTTGGATTTCAGGGGGGTGGGGGCTGACTCAGCTCTGTGGACCAACAACGAGGCTGAAAGTTCTGTAGAACTGTCAGGCTTCAGTAAGAACAAACCCAAGCTCAATACTGATGAATAAATCTCCCCTAAGACTGGATGGAAAGCATTGACAGCAGTGCCTGGAGATCCTGGGATGTGGAAGAAGGAGCATCCTGGCTTGGAGCTTGCTATGTTTAATTGAACAGCACAGGGGGTGGGAAGGAGTTTTGGGTTCAATAACAGGCAGAACAATCCCTGTTTTCTCCTGAATAAAATCCTACCAGGCCTTGATGGGTGCTGAGATCCCTGCACTATTCACAATTCCCTGGGATTCCTCCCTGAACAGCCTCTGCTGCCCTGCAGGTGTTGCATGCAGCCAGCTGTGTCCCTGCCCGGGCAGCTGGAGATCCAAGGGATTTTCATCCCTCCCGAAACACAAAATGGCCATGGCAGAGCTGCAACGGGAGAAAACCCTGGATGGAATAATGAAGTTTAAACGTATCTAGGCAGGGAAAACAGCATGATTTGGATAATGACTCTAATTAATCAGAGCTTCTTAGGCAGCTTCCCGGGGTTCTGAGGAGCGTTGGAGCCGGGAGAGGACGCGGAGCGTGCCGTGCCCGTAAAACCCCGCTCCGCCTGTCGGCTTTATTCATGGCTTTATTCATGGCTTTGCTGTCTTGTGTTGGGTGTTTTGGTGGAGACCACGAGGCCCTAATTGTTAAAAGCTGTTCAGTGCAGACAGCCCTCTGCCCTCACGCTCGGCTGTCCGTGGAGCCCGTGTTTGTCAGGGAAGCGCCGGAACGCCGAGATCCCCGCGGGGCCGCGCCCGGATTGCTCTGGCCTGAGCTTTGCTGGGTGGATCTGGGAGGAGTTCAGGGCCAGCTGGACTCGGGGCTGGGATCTCAGCTGGCCCTGCTTCCTCGGCAGAGCCACAGGCTCTGGGAGCTGCTGGCCTGGGAGAGCCCCGCCGGGATTTTGTCACTGCTGCATGTGGCACCGGCGACCTGGGCAGGGGCTGGGGCTTGGCACATCCCTCACATCCCTCCTCTCTGCCCCTGGCATCTTCCAGGCTGGAGCTTTCCTGCTTTGGGTTTTTGTGGCATTTCTGGTGGCCCTCATGGGATGGGTCAGGCTGGAGGGGACCCCAGTGGGGTGATCTGGTCCCTGCTCAGGCAGGGTCATCCCAGAGCACATCCCAAAGGGATCCCATCCTCACTCCCTGCCCTCTGAGATCCCATCCTCACTCCCTGCCCTCTGGGATCCCATCCTCACTCCTGCCCTCTGGGATCCCATCCTCACTCCCTGCCCTCTGGGATCCCATCCTCACTCCCTGCCCTCTGGGATCCCATCCTCACTCCTGCCCTCTGGGATCCCATCCTCACTCCTGCCCTTTGGGATCCCATCCTCACTCCCTGCCCTCTGGGATCCCATCCTCACTCCTGCCCTTTGGGATCCCATCCTCACTCCCTGCCCTCTGAGATCCCATCCTCACTCCCTGCCCTCTGGGATCCCATCCTCACTCCTGCCCTTTGGGATCCCATCCTCACTCCCTGCCCTTTGGGATCCCATCCTCACTCCCTGCCCTTTGGGATCCCATCCTCACTCCTGCCCTTTGGGATCCCATCCTCACTCCTGCCCTTTGGGATCCCATCCTCACTCCCTGCCCTCTGGGATCCCATCCTCACTCCCTGCCCTCTGGGATCCCATCCTCACTCTGGGAGCTCCTCATCCCTCCCAGTGTCCCAGGCCAGGTTGGACAGGGCTTGGAGCAGCCTGGGAGAGTGGCAGGTGTCCCTGCCCATGGCAGGGGTGGCACTGGATCAGCTCCAAGTTCCCATCCAACCCAACCCATTCTGGGATTCTGTGATCACTGAAAGTTCCCTTTGGGATCCCATCACCACAGTGTCAGTGGTGATGCTGCTGGGGAAGGGAAAACAAGGGCAGAATTTGAAGATTTAAATCACTTCCAGAGTTTATGTGATTCCTTGTAAAAGCATTTTTTCAGGTGCTCCACTTGGCTTTATCCTTAGGGACAGAAATGATCCTGATCCTGCTTTGGGAGTGGTTTGGGATCCTTGTCCTTAGGGACACAAACAATCCTGATCCTGCTTTGGGAGTGGTTGCAGTGGGTTTGTGGGGGCTTTTTAGCAGCAAGGTGCTTTTCCATGGAAGATGTTGGGGATAACACAGCTCCCACTCAGCCCCTGAGGGTGGGAAACAGCATCTCAGTGATAGAAATCTGCAGAAAATACTGCATCCATCCCTCTCCTGGCTCTTGCATTCCCTAATTTCTGGGTATCTTTGTGAGATGGTCCCTTCCAGCCCAAATCCCTCCTGTCCAGCCCTGTCTGCTCCTTCCTTGCCCTTCCTCCTTTTTTAAGTACTTGAGTGCAGTTCAATTTTGGGTGGTTCTGTTTTTGTTCTGACAAATGCTTTTGGACAAAGGCCTGTGTTTCTCAGGGTGGTGTGAACTCGAGTCCACAAACTGATTCATCACCACCACGTTGGGCTGCAGGGCTGTGGCTTTGGGGCCAACTCCTGCTTTTCTCTTAAATTCAGGAAGGACCTGAAGCAATGTCTCTGGTGATGTATTTCCAGAGGTGATCTGATCACTTTTCTGGTAGAAATAATAATAATAATAATAATAATAATAATAATAATAATAATAATAATAATAGGAACTAGATACTCAGAGCACCTGGGAAAGGTTTATTAATGAAGCACAGTGAGGGAGGTGTTTTCAGATCCAGGTTGGACAGGGCTTGGAGCAACTTGGTCCAGTGCAAGGTGTCCCTGCCCATGGCAGGAGGTGGAATGAGATGACTTTAAGGTCCCTTCCCACACAAACCAGTCTGGAATTCCATGATTTTCTGATGAAAGAACAGCATTGTCTTGCCCTCCCCTCCCACAGGTGTCCAGCGTGGCCTTTAGTGTGCCTTCCAGTATTTCTGTCTCATTTTAGGGAGTCCAGAGGGATTAAGGTGGACGTGGTGTTGGAAGGCTTCACACTGGTTTTATAATGCTCTCTTGGTTTCATTTTAAGCCAAGAGCCCAGAGTTTTAGCTGGTGTTGATGGTATGACTGAGCAGTCAAAGTGCCCTGTTTAATTCCATGGGCTGCAGTGAATGGGAAGCACTGGCTGTGGAATCCAAGTGTTTGTGTTCCTTCTCCTACCAGCCTGGCTGGTGGGAGCAGTGACAGCCAGGGATCCCTTCTGGCCTGGCCTCAGGACATCCAGGATTAGCTGGAACAGCAAAGGGCTTGAAACCAGTTCTGCTTCAGGTGTTTGTGTGCAGAGCATGGGGCTGTTCCTGTCAGGTGCCACGGACCCACAGGATCCAGGGGGTTGGAAAAGCCTCCGAGACCATCGAGTCTAGACCATCCCCAGCACTGCCCCGTGTCCCCAGTGCCACATCCACAGGGCTGTGAAATCCCTGCAGGACTGGGGACTCCACCTGAGCACCTTTTCCATAGTGGAATTGTCCCAATCTCCACCCTGAGCTCCCCTGGCCCAGCCTGAGGCCGTTCCCTCTCCTCCTGTCCCTGTGCCCTGGGAGCAGAGCCCAAATCCCCCCCGGCTGTGCCCTCCTGGCAGGGAATTCCAGAGAGGGAAAAGATCCCTCTGGATCCTCCTTTTCTCCAGGCTGAGCCCCTTCCCAGCTCCCTCAGGAATTCTCCAGCCCCTTCCCAGCTCCCTCAGGGATTCTCCAGCCCCTTCCCAGCTCCCTCAGGGATTCTCCAGCCCCTTCCCAGCTCCCTTCCCTTCCCTGGCCACGCTCCAGCCCCTCAGGGTCTCCCTCACTGGGAGGGGAAAAATCAAAAAATGGAGAGAACGTGAGGGGAGAAAAAAGTGAGGGGAGTTTGGGGAGGGCTCTGCTGCAGAGCTTTTCCCTCCTGGATCCTCCTTTTCTCCAGGCTGAGCCCCTTCCCAGCTCCCTCAGGAATTCTCCAGCCCCTTCCCAGCTCCCTCAGGAATTCTCCAGCCCATTCCCAGCTCTGTTCCTTCCCTGGCCAGGCTGCAGCCCTGCTGTGCCATGGTCAGGGGTTCCTGCTCTGGGATGCCCCTCCTGAGCCGTGTCCATGTGGGATGAGGCTGTTCCCAGCTGCCCAGCCCAGCTGCCCTGAGCACTTCCACCACTCCTTGTTCTCTGTGCAGATTTTTGCTTTTATCCAGGCTTGTTTTCCTGTCTGTGTTTGGACACAGAAGCTGTTCCAGCATCCCATTTTTGCTTTTAGTTTCTTCAGGGGAGGGTTTGCACTTCAGAGGGCTCTGCTTGGTTGGGTTTGAACTCCTCCAAGGGAATCTTTAGCGACAGGTTTTGATTGCCACTCTCTGTGAGGGGGAGGGAAAAAAAAATTGGAATATTTTTGTTGTAATTAAGCTTGGCAAATATTTAGAAAAATAACATTTTGGCCACAGTGAAACCTCCTGGTCTGTTAGCCCGGAGCAAGGAGCATTCATTCCCCTGGCCCTTGTCCATGAGGGATGCTTGTTTTCCTTCCTGAACTGGGAGCTGGGAAGGAAACTGGGATGCAGGTGAAGAGGCAAAGTGGGATTTTGAAGTCTCCAATCTCTGCTCCCCAGCACCTGCTGGAGGTGCAGGGTTGGGAATTTAGGAGCGAAATAACCACAATCTGCTCTAAATGCTGGATTTGTTTGAGTTCTTTTGGTGCCTTAAATAAAACAAGGTGGGCGGTTATTGAGTCCCACACACTCTGGATTATATCCTGAATTATATCCTGAATTTCCAGCCAAAAGCAGAGTGCAGGGACACTGCTGCTGTCACATTCCCCCAGGGATCAGCCTGGGTTCCTGCTAAGCCTCCAGCACGTGCAGGAGTTTGTCTTTGATCCGTGAAGTTTCTCTGCTTCCCAAGAAAGCCAGCCCCATTCCCAGGCTGGCATGGCACTGATCCATGCAGAATTCCCATTTCCCATGAAAGCCAGCCCCATTCCCAGGCTGGCATGGCACTGATCCATGCAGAATTCCCCTGATTTCCATGAAATCCAGCCCCATTCTCAGGCTGGCATGGCACTGATCCATGCAGAATTCCCATTTCCCATGAAAGCCAGCCCCATTCCCAGGCTGGCATGGCACTGATCCATGCAGAATTCCCATTTCCCATGAAATCCAGCCCCATTCCCAGGCTGGCATGGCACTGATCCATGCAGAATTCCCCTGATTTCCATGAAATCCAGCCCCATTCCCAGGCTGGCATGGCACAGAATAGAATTCCTAGGCATGGGGAGAGCTCCTGCTGCTGCCCAGAGCTGGGGTTTCTTTCAGGGTGTGTAAATCTTGTTCCAAGGCTTGAGCCCAGCTCCTGGCTGATGCCTGGGAGGGGAGAACATTCCCTGTGGGACAGAGCTCCTGCCTTGTGCCAGGGATAGCTCCTCCTTCCCTGTGGGTGCTGAGATGGGAGCTCCAGGCACCAAGGCAGGAACTCCTGAGCTATTCCTGCTGGATTCCACCCTTCCAAGGAGCCTGATTAATGCAGGGGGCTAATTACGAGCCAAATCCTGTTTCAGTGACCCATTTCCCAGCTGGAACAGCCCCAGCCTCTCTCCTCATTCCCCTCTGGATGCTCTGGAGGCTGGCAGCTCTTGTGTGGATTTGTGTTTGTCCCTGTGGATGTGTTTGGAGAGGCAGCTGAGGCTCCTCGGTGTTCAGGTGACTTTGAGCCTGAGGTTTTGGGCTGAATTCCTGGGATTCTGTGCAGATTGGAAAGGCAGAGAGTTCTGACAGTGCTGTGGCAGGATGGGCCGTGCTGCTGGGATGGGACTCAGTGACCTCAGAGGTCTCTTCAATCCTAAATGATTCCATGATTTTATGGGGATTTGAGCTGCTGCCCTGTGCCCCCTTTCCCTGGTACAGCCACGTCTTCATCAGCACATCCATCCATCCATCCCTCCCAGCTCAGCTGGCAGCATCCTGGAATCTGTTGTGTCAATCAGTTCCCACCATTTCACTCAAATTTAAGGATTTGTTTCACCTTAAACTGTGGGGAGTTCCTGGAATAAATCCTGGGAGGAGTTCCTGGAATAAATCCTAGGAGGAGTTCCTGGAATAAATCCTTGTCCACCAAATCCACCTTGTACCTTAGAAATATGAAATAAATGCTGTTTAAATACAGAGCATCAGCTCAGATTCCCCAAATAGCTGCTGGAAGTCTGGGAAAAGGCCGTGGCCAGGTCCTGCCCTAATTCCACAGTTGTTATTTGTGCCAAGTGGGTTTTGATGCCACATAATTCCCAAGGAAAGCTCAAAGAAAGCCCGTGGAGAACAGGCTTTGTGCTTTGCTGCCACTGCTGTCACCTGTCCCTCCTGGGCTCTGCTCTGCCATCTGCTGAGGTGACATTTGAAATCCAGGGCTCCCTGGATTGAAGTGGAACACAGGCATTGAAGGGGGAATTGCAGCTCTGCCTTTAGCTGACAGTATTTAAAAGGCTAAGTACAGCTGGGGAAACCTGGCAATAAATGGGATTATGGAGAAGGATTGAGCCCTTGGACTTTTTAGGCTGGCACAAAGGAAAGGGGAAGATGTGTTTATGAAATTGGTGCTTTGTGTGAGGTTTGGGTTGTGGGGTTTGGCTTGGTTTCCTCACCCTGTGCCAGCTCAGTGTGGGCACCTATTTTTGGTAGGAAAACCACCTGGATTGAGCATCCTGGAGGCAATGGAGTCTGTAAATCAGGATTGTTTTCCCTGCTGGGAATGGTGTGTGGCTGTAAGAGCAGCATGGCTGGGTGCTCCTCACCTGTGCCACCCTGGGGGAAGGTTTGGTGCTCCCAGTCCTGCCCGTGGAGCTGGCAGTCCCCTCCTGCAGAGGGGATTTATCCCAGCCCCTCGCCCGGCCCGGCAGCTCCGGCTGGGAAAACTTGTCAGCTGTCCTAGAATACAGACATCACACATCCAGAGCTCCTTTCCCACCCTCATTAGTGACAGCAAGGGACACTAATTAGCTGTGCTGTGCCCAGCCTGGCTCTGTGTGTGCTGTTCCCAGGAGCAGAGCCAGGCTCCCTCCAGCATGGCCGGGATCTCCCGAGCTGCCAGGGCCGTGCTGCTGCTCCTGTGTGCTCAGTGTGTTCTCCCTGCTCTGGGGCTCCCACATTCCCCCCATCCCCATTTTCCCCTCAAATGGAAATGGTGTTTTCATGGTGTAGAAATTCTCCTTTTTGCTTCAAACCAGAGCTGGAAGCACCCACAGGGTCATCAGCCCTGCACAGACACCCCAACATCCCTGTGCATCCCTGAGAGGGTTATCCAAACGTTCCCTGAGCTCTGGCAGCCTGGGAATGTGACATTCCCTGGGGATCAGGGCCACCCCTCTGCCTGGGCACAGGGCAGGAGCTCCAGTTTTTAAGGAGCTAAGTTTAGCCGAGCCCCAACCCAAATCTTCCAATCTGATCCTTCCCTGTGGAGCTATGTGGGTGCCCCAGGGGTGCTGCTGTCACCCAGTGCCTGATCAAAGGCAGAATTCCACCCTGGAAGTGTCAAATCCTGTTTGTGGGGCACCCACAAGGCTGGGCCTTCCCTGCTCCCAAAGCCACGGTGACAGAAGGCTGAGCATATGTTCCAGAGGGGCATCATTAGGAGCAACTGGTTGCAGCTGGGATTTACAATCTTCCCATAATCTCTGGTGCCTGTAGAGCTGGAGAAGACATTCCCAAGGGCAGCTGAGAAGTTGGAACCTTCTGGAAGGACGGGTCTGGCTGATGCCCACCAGCTCCCACTGGGAATGGGGGTGGCACCCTGGGATTGGGGATCTGTGGTGCTGGAACACCATCCAGGAGCTCCATTGCTGCAGAGATATTTGTGATTTGTTCTGGAGCTGCTCCACTGGCTGTGCCATCACTCCCCTCTCCTCTGGGATGTTGGTGTCACTGCTCCGTGTGGGTGGCAGCTGGTGGGTACAGCCAGATCCACCACTCTCCTTCGGTGTGGGGCTCTCTTTTTATCTTTGTGCCCCACAGATGAACCCACAGGTCATGCTGGCCATCCCTGGGAGGTTCCCAGACAGCTGAAAGGGCAGGTGAGGCTGGGAGGAGAGAATTCCCCAAAGTCTCCACATTCACACCATGCCACATTGTGTGGAACCCAAATTTGGGGTCTCATGGGAATGCTCCCAACAGGGCTCCCAGACACCCTCACTGGGTTCTAGAGGTGCAGGAGTCACAGGCTGGTGCTGTGTGGAAGCCCTGGAGCTGAGGCACCATCCCAAGGGAAGCAGAGCAGCTCCAGGAACACACAGCTCCCAGGCAGGGATGGTCTCCACCTTGGGCCGGGAGTTGTTGCTGGCAGTGGGACCTGTGCCGAGGCTTGGAGAAGGAGCTGATCCCTTCCTTCCCAATCCAGCCCATGCAGGGAGTGTGGCTGAGCTCACACCCCAGAGCCTTGGAGAAGGAGCTGATCCCTTGCTTCCCAATCCAGCCCATGCAGGGAGTGTGGCTGAGCTCACACCCCAGAGCCTTGGAGAAGGAGCTGATCCCTTCCTGCCCAATCCAGCCCATGCAGGGAGTGTGGCTGAGCTCACACCCCAGAGCCTTGGAGAAGGAGCTGATCCCTTCCTTCCCAATCCAGCCCATGCAGGGAGCGTGGCTGGGCTCACACCCCAGAGCCTGGCTGGTGTTTTGGGATTCCTTCAGCTACGGAAGTGGGGAGCCGCCGATAGCATCTCGGAGTTCTTGCAGATAAGGAAAACAGAGTGTGAGGCTCATGAGGAAGTACCATTGCTGGGAAGAATATTTCTCCTTTGCCAGCTCCAGCTGAAGGTAAAAGCTGTTTGTGATCTGGAGCACAAAACTTCCTCAGCTCTGTCTGCCCCGTGCTGTGGGATTGGTGCTGCTTCTCCCATCACCATTGAATTTTCCTGGAATCCCTGACAGGCTGAGGTGTTCCCAGCAGGTTGCTCAGGGCTGGATCCTCTGAGGATGGAGCTGCCCGTGCCAGACTTGGATCATACTTAGTGGATAAAAGGACTTTTTGCTTTGTTTTTGTACCGTTTCAAGTGGAATCTGAGGTATTCCAGCCTGGGAGCTGGTTGTTCCTGGTGCCAGTGTGGGATTAACCCTGCTGCTCATCCTGGTCATGTGCTGCCCAGGGCTCCTTTGCATTCCGTGCCATGCTCTGCTTGGGAGCCCAGGAGCTCTTTAACCTAATTCCCAGCTGAGGAGAGCCAGAGCTCCTTTCACAAAGCTCTCTTCGTGTCAGCACTTCCAAAGCCAGAGTGAAAATCCCTGAGTTCCACTGGTGTGGGACACCCTTGCACACAGTGCCACATGCCAGAGGCACCTGCCCCCAGGGGAAGCACTTGGACACTGAAATATTCCCAGGAAAGCCACTTTAGAAATAAATTTTGGCTGTTTCTGTCTTCAAGGCTGAATCTGTTCAGTTCCTGATTGTGCTGACAGCCAGCCCAGCTCCTTCTGCCTGGGATCTGCACCTCCCAGGCCTTGGATGTTCACTCCTGGCTGAATCCAGCTTCCTTCTCCAGAACCATCCTGCCAGTCAAATTAACTCAGTCAGGAATTAGGGACAGTTCTGCCTTAGAGAACCTGAGGAAAGGCAGGTGTGTGGAATCATTTTCCCATTTCTGTGCCACCAAGCACCATAGCTTGAGTGCTCTGGGCTGGGTGATCCATCACAGGTTGGATTCAGTGGTCTTGGAGGTCTTCTCCAACCTCAGTGATTCCATGATTTTGGCAGCACTCTGCAGCTCCTGGCAGGAGATGCCAGTGTGTGGTGTTACAGCACAATTCTCTGTCACAATTCCCATTGTTTAATAGTTTATAAACATTCATCAAAGGGAATTTTGATGAAATCCAAGTTTTGTCTGGTTACAGGCTTCCTGCAGCGGGGAAAATCACGAGGTGGGTGTCTGGGAGGGTGAGCAGGTGAAGCGTGTCTGACATGAAAAGATGAAATTAGAAACGTGTTCGTGGATAAACCAAGGGAATTGTAAACATGTGTTGCCATCAGGTGAGAAATCCTGTGGGATTCAGTTGTAAGGATGACTCTGGGATGACAGGAGCTGGAGAGAAATTTCCCTCTCCTCTCCTCTCCTCTCCTCTCCTCTCCTCTCCTCTCCTCTCCTCTCCTCTCCTCTCCTCTCCTCTCCTCTCCTCTCCTCTCCTCTCCTCTCCTCTCCTCTCCTCTCCTCTCCTCTCCTCTCCTCTCCTCTCCTCTCCTCTCCTCTCCTTTTCCTGAGTTTAGGTGCCTGCATACATTGTCCAGAAATTTGGGATTCATCTTCTCACTGAGATTAAAAATAGCATCCAGAAGTGCCTCGGGGATGGGAGCCCAGCCAGCACAGCCACAGATTTATTTGGAAAAAGTAACCTAGTAGGGATTTTATGGGCGAGTTCAAACGTTTATTGGTCTGGCACCTTTGGGACTGGTTTTGGGACAGCCACAGTAAAAGTGCTTAAGGAATAAGCAAAGTGATCCCTGGGGAGGAAGCTGAAGAGTGGGATAAATCTCCCCTCAGTCTCCTCTTCTCCAACAAACCAGTTGCCCTCAGGTGCTCCTCGTATGGGCCCTGCAGGGAAACTTAAGGGAAAAAGGATAAATCACCTGAGATGCAGAGAAACTCAAGGAAATGGGGACGAAACCCCCTCCCAGATCCAGGGAAATATGAGGGAAGGGGGATAAACCCATCCAGATCCACAGAAACTCAAAGAAATAAAGGAAAAACCCCCAGATGCAAGAAGATAAAAGGGAAGGGGGATAGACCCCCTAAAATCCAGGAAAACTCAAGGAAAAAAGGGATAAACCCCCCCAAGATCCAGGAAACTTGAGGCAAGTGGGGATAAACCTCCTTAGATCCAGGGTGAGTAGAGGAAATAAGGCTTGAACTCCCCTTGATGCAGGGAAACTCAAGGGAAGTGGGTATAAACCCCTCCAAACCCATGGAAACTCAAAGAAATCAGGTATAAACACCCCTCCCCAGATCCAGGGAAACTTAAAGTGGGGTTGCCCACCCCCAGATCCATGGAAGTCCAATGAAAGTGGGGATGAACTGCCCCAGATCCAGGGAAACTTAAGGGAAGTGCACTCCAGGAACTCTGCTGCATTCCTGGGTGTGACATCTGTAAAATCCCCGTGTCCAGGGGGAGGGAGCAGGAGCAGGCAGGACATGTGGATGGATCTGGAATTAGGACACGGCAAAGGCCAGGTTTTCTGGGAAGGGAACAAAGGGAGGGCAGGCAGAGGTGTTTGCTCAGGGCCACGTGCATTCCCTGAAATCCCTGATGCCTCATTCTTGGCAGATCCGTGGAGCCTTGAACGCTTCAAAAATAAAAAAAAATATATATTTCAAAAAGGTGCCGTGCAATCTGTGTCCGGTGAAGCAGCAAAAATCAGGGCTGGCCTCTGAAAATGCTGGATTTTAGTCACTTAAAGTCATTCCCACAGTGCCCATGGGTGTGTGAGACACGTTTTTAGTGATTTATTGCCAGCCCAGGCGGTGTCAGGGGCCCTCAGGGACAGTGACACCGGAGCACAGGACACAGCAGCCCTGCTGCAGGAATTACTGCTCGTGATGGCTGGAAAATCACAGGGTTTGGGTTTATTTTGGCTTCCCTGCACCTCCTCTGCGGGGCTGGAGTGGTGCCTGCAGCAGGGAGACCTGTAAATATTTCCAGTGTAAATCCCAAGTTTGTGACTTGCCGTGAAGAATTCCCTTGGGATTGAGGCTCGGTGTGTGAGAGCCTTTGCTGGTGTTTACATTTTTAGGTGTAATAAACTTCCAGATAAATTCCTTTCCCTGTTCAGCAAGCACTTGAGTGCAGCAAAGAGGGGTGTAAATAATTTGCATTTTTTTTTTTAAGGAGTTCTTTTGATTTACCTGCTCCCTCTGGGCAACGTGAGGGGAGTACAGAGACCTGCATTGGCTGGAGGATGTTGGGAAGAGAAGGGAGCTCAGGGAGAATGAAAAAATTAAAAACGGGCTCCAAAGGCTCCAGTTCTGAGCATCTGAGTGAGCTCCTGGCTGCCTCCAAAGCAGGAGTTCTGTCTGGGACGTGGTTTTCCAAGGAGGGCTCGTGCTGACATTCACTGGAGACAGAAAACCTGGGACCAGGCCCCGGGCCAGGCATTTTATCCCTGACTTCATTTATTTTCCTTGGTTTATCCAACCCCTAATATTATTCAAATGAAGGTTTTGTTCCTAGAGCAGCATCCATCAGGGTTTCCTCTGTCCTGGGACTAAACCCCGTGGGTTGGATTTGCTCTTGGATTTTATTTGTGCCCCTTCAGACACAAAAGGAACACAAATAAAACCCACTCCCCCTGTGTTTTATTCTGCCTGTGGGGGGGATTTTATCCATCTGTTTGTGTGGGGATGGATTTTGTGTGGAGGATTTTGCCGTGTGGGGGTTTGCTCGTGGGTGCTGCAGTTGAAACCTCAGTTGGTCTTGCGTAAGAAACTCGCTTGGAATGAATTCCGTGGATTTTTATCCCTGTGTGTGGGGAGTGTTTGTGGGCACAGGTTGTGCAGAGCAGCTGTGGCATCCCTGGAAGTGTCCCAGGCCAGGTGGGACAGGGCTTGGAGCAGCCTGGGACAGTGGAGGTGTCCCTGCTGTGGCAAGGGTGGGATGGGATGAGCTTTAAGGTCCTTCCCAATCCAAACCTCTCAGGAATTCCATGATTTCTGGTGGGAAAACACACATTATCTTTATCATAGAGGTGTGTGTAGGATAATTTGGGATCATCAACTGCATTAAAAATTGCAGTGAGGTGAAGTTTAAGTGTTTTGATGAGAATTTTATCCAGCTTTTCCTGAATGAGGTTGACTTGGCCGACGTCCCTGACCAGGAGGGGAAGTGAGGGATCCCCCATGTGAGGGGAAGTCTGAGGGGTTTTGTTCCACCCACCCTCTGAAGAGCCCTTCTCATCCTCAGGAATATCATAGAAATCACAGAACCCCAGGCTGGCTTGGGTTGGAATATTGAAGCCCATCCCACTCCACCCCTGCCATGGGCAGGGACACCTTCCACCATCCCAGGTCACTCCAGCCTGGCCTTGGACACTTCTGGGGATCCTGGGGCAGCCACAGCTTCTCTGGGAATCTGTGCCAGGGCCTCCCCACCTTCCCAGGGAGGAATTCCTTCCCCAAATCCCATCCAGCTGTGGTGCAGGGGGGTGTGCACAGCTGCCAGCTGCGCTTTGGGATTTGCATTTTCCTCCTGAGCAGCTGATGGGTGAGCAGCAGTGCAGCCCCACAGGTGACACGTGCTCCACTTCCAGAGGGTTTGTAGGGAACATGAGGGAATGGGATCTGCTGACTCCCAGCAAAGCTGCTTTTTTAATGGGATCTGGGGAAAAGCTCCAGGGAAAAACTGAAATCCCTTGGTGTATTTGGGATAACTGTAGGGGTGCTTGGACCTCACTGCTCTGTCTGTGCTGCTGTCAGGCAACACAGGAGTGGAAAAGATGTAAAAATTGCTGGAACCCCTTTTTTGTGTCTTTTCCAGCATTTTTGTGCCCTGCAGCTCCCAGCACTCCGGGCTGCCCCGTGAATGGAATGGTGGGCACTGCCCAGCATCTGTGCCCTTCCCAGCACAGCCTCTGGAATACACAGTTTGGTTCTCTGGGAGCCACTTTCTCTGACATTTCACTGAAAGGGCTTTAATTTTGGATTTTGTGGTTTGCCTTATCAGCAGTGAGCGATTGAATAAAGCCACGGGGCGAGCTCAGAGCCTGGAGAGAGTCAGGCCTGGCTTGGCCTTTGAGGCGTCCCTACCATGGAATTCTTTCCCAGTGGTGAATTAATGAGGTTTCAGCTTTCCCAGAACGTGAGGCCATCAAGCTGAGTCGGGATTTTTGAGAGGAACAAGCAGCTCTGTGGTCAGTGCAGCCCTTGGTTCCCAAAACCTTCCAGAGGTTTCCTGGATAAAGTTCCCTCAGCGGGCTCGGAGGCGGCGTGGCTCTCCCAGTGAGACCCCACTTGCTGAGTGAGGAGAAAGGGTTTGGGATCAGAGCACCTGAGACTCCTGAAGGTTGGAAAAGCTCTCCAAGATCTCCAACTTCCTCCAGGAATGGGGATTGCACTGCCCTGGGCAGCCCATTCCAATGCCTGCCCACCCTTTCCATGAGGAACTTGTCCCTGACATCCAATCTGTCCCATCACTGGGTAACCTCAGGCCCACCAAGATGCACCTGGGGAATCACAGATCCAGAATTCAGGAGTTTGGCCTGGGTTTTTTCCAATCTTCTCCCAGGGATGAGCTCCACACTCTGTGTCCTCTCTCCTCAGCAGGTCCCTCCGTGCTGTGGAAGCTTCTCCTGCTCTTCCCCACAGATCCAGGGTGTCTTTAGGAGGAGAGAGGCCTGGTGCAGGCAGAGCATTGGTATTTTTAGATCAAAGACCAGTTTAAAAGGAAAAAAAACCAAAACAACAGGAGAGGAGAAGGAGGATTAGAACAATAAGTACATTTAATTTTAGCCTAGCTTGGATTCCTCATCAAGTCAGGGAACTTGGAGCTCGCTTCAGTTGCCTCTGGCTTTCCTAAATAAACACACCGGGGCAGGGCTGGGGAGTTAAGTAGCACAGAAAATTGCAAAAAGTTGCATTTTAATATTCTAGGAGAATATTAAGGGCTGTTTTACGGGCCAGGCCCTGGAATTAAATTTTAATGCTGCCCAAAAATCCCGAGGTTGTTTTGGTAGGCAGCTCCTGGAGCTACACAGAGACTTTTTCTGCAGGAAGGGTCACAGTTAGGGCAGGGTGAGGAACCTTCTCCAGCCATGGCAAGTGTGAGCAGGGTTTTGGGGCCAGGATTCTGCTTCTTACGGAATTTTGTCATTTCTTGTGGAATTTTTGTCTGGAGAAGAGCAGGCACAGGGGGAACCTCATTGGTCTCTACAGCTCCTGGACAGGAGGGTGGAGTGAGGTGGGCTTGGGCTCCTCTGCCATGTCCCAAGTGAATGGATGACAGGAAATGACCCCAAGTTGCACTAGGGGAGGCTCAGGGAGAATTAAAAAATTAAAAATAGGCTCCAAAGGCTCCAGTTCTGAGCATCTGAGTGAGCTCCTGTTAAATACTGGATTTTTTTTTCCCCTGGAAGAGCAGTCGGGCGTTGGAACGAGTTGCCCAAGGATGTGGTGGAGTCACCATGCCTGGGAGTGCTCCAACAGCCCCTGTCCCCTTGGTTGTCCCAGGAGAGGATTGGGAAGTTGGAGTTGTCCTGCTCCAGCCTCAAAGGATGAGCAGAGAGCCCTGGGTTTGCTCCTCGTTCTAAGCTGGTTCCTTTTCACACCAGCTAAATTTAGAGATGGTGAGGGAACGTTTCCAGCCCCAGCCATCACGAGTCTGACAGCCAAGGGTGACAGTGTCACATGAACGGATCTGAACTGATTTCTGTTGCTTTTCCTTCTCCTTTTAATGTTTTTGCTATTTGGTTGCTTTTGGATCACTGGGAGGACACGGGCAGCTCAGTGCCAAGAAGGAAACCTGGATCCACTCAGGAATTGGGATTTGGTTCTCAGGCTCTCTCCAGCCAGGGAGGGGCTGCTCAGTGTTAGGGAGGTGGGAGGTATGGCTTGACTTATGAACCAATTTTGGGTCTGCCTTGTAAGAACCCACTGGATATTAATAAAAGCTAAAAATACTTCAGGCTCTGCCTTAAAAGAGCCCTGAAATTCAGAAAAACTCAGGGCTGCAGCTTGTCGTGGTGGAGGCAGTGAGATAAACCCTGGGGAGCTGCAGGCAGAGTGCTGTGCTGAACCTGAGGGATTGGGAAGTGTAACGGGTGAGCTGGAGAATAAACTCAGTTCCAGGTGAGGACAGGGAGTCCTTGAAGCCTGGAGTAAGAGCAGAGCTTTGATGTGGGTGTGTAAATCTGAGTCACGAGGACCAAGACTTGTTTGAAGTGTTTTAAAGCCCTGATCTTTTCCCCGAGTGCTGTTGGGAAGCCAGAAACGATCCAGGTTTGCTTTTCCATCTCTCTGGGAGTAGTGGAAGGTGGGAGTAACCCCAGTCAGAGGGAGGACGGGAGGAGAAAGCCAGCTGGGAATTAATTCTCAGCGATTTGAGCTACTGTGCAGTGTCTCATGGAGGAGGAGTGGGAATTCCCTTCACCCTCACCTGCCACATCAGGGTGTGTCCTGGCAGATGAGGTTTTCCTGGGATACCTTTATTCCTTTCAGGGCCAGCAGGGCCTTTATGGAAGTGGGAAGTTTAACTCTTTACTGGGGTGGTTTTTAATGTCCCTTCCTCCAGTGCTGGTGTTGGACTCACCTTTCCTTGCCAGGCTCTGCTTTCCTGCCCTTTTCCATCCCCATCCATTGCCTGAGGAGGACATCCCAGGTTTCAGGGCTCCTACTGGCACATCCAGGGCCGTTCATGGGAACAGATGGATCAGGAGGACTCCGTGCTCATTCCCAGCACAATTAATGTCAGGATTCATTAATAAAAGGGCTGAGGACTTGAAGATGATACGATCAATGAGAGCAGCAGCCCCATGCTATTAATTAGCAATGCTATTAATTAGCAATGCTCATGCTTTTGAGTCAGTTGAGTTGCTGCTACGCTGCTTTTCCAAAACATTGGGGCTTTTAATGCCCAGGAAAACGAGGAACAAGTTGGAAAAAAGCACAGCTCAGTCACTCCACCACTGGCACTGGGATGACCCAGTGTCACCTGGGCTGCAGGTGGCACCTGGAGGCATCTGCTGGTGCTTCCCTTTCCATTTGGGTGCTTTATCCCTCTCTGACACACGGGATGTATTTTAGCATTTTCCCTGGGGAATGCTGGCTGCAGCAGCACTTTGCCCCCCGCGTGTGGTCACCAGCAGCTCCCTCAGTGCCCTTCTTCCATGGAAAGGGACAGCAGGACAATCCCAAGGGACATGTTTGAGACCAAGGACAAAGCCCAGCCACGGTGGTGGTGCCCAAATGCTGCAGATCAGTCCACAAATGAGACTTTGAGTGCCAAAACCTGGAACGGGAGGCTCCGCCAGTTTGGAGGGAGCTGGGCTTGGGTTAAAAATACATAAATTTCCTTGTTGCACTCCGGTTTTATTTTTAACTCTTCAGCAATTCAATATTTTGGAGGTCTGCTTGTACTCCCCCCCAGTTTTCCATCTGCTGCTGTGATTAATTGAAGGCCCAGCTTCGTCCCGCCAAGCCGGAGCAAGCGGGATGGAAACCTCACCTCGATTTGTTTGGCACGGAGCAGCAGACATGAATAACTTTGGAATTCAGGGGGGGGAAAAGCAAAGTCCCGTGTTCCTGGAGCCAGGATGGGCTTGGACAGGAGCCCTTGCAGACAGCAGGAGGCTGTGCAGGGTCCAGCTGTGGTTCCTGCAGGTTTGTGCTGGGAGGTGTTGCTGAGCAGTCGGAAGCGGAGCGCTCCGGTTTCCTACGGCCTCTCCAGGCAGGGTGGTGTGCCAGAGCTTGGCTTTCCCCCCCTCCCCAGGCCTGGAAGCACCATGAGGTAGTGGAAAGTTGCAAGTGAGGGAGGTGGGACTGATTTCCCGAGGCTGTGGGAGGAAGGAGCTCACCTGGGCTGGGCTGCTCGGCCAGGGGGGCAAAATGGGCTGGCCAGGGGTGCCTTGGGGAGGTTGAGCTGGGGCAGAGACTGGGCAGAGCCAGAGAATAAAGCAGAGATTTATTGAAAGGGATTTAGGGTGCACCTTGGGCAGGACAGGGCCTGGACAGGGCTGCACCCAAGGGGGATCCCAAAATGGTCACAGAATGGACACAGAATGGTCATAAAATGGACACAAAATGGACCCCTGGTCAGGAGGTCTCACCCTTTGCTCAGTTCTGGCCCATTTGCGCATTGGGGTTTCATTGCCCAGTCCCAGCCCCAGGTGATGCAGTCCCACCCTTCTTGTTTTCTCCCTCCAGCCCCCGCTGTTTGTGCTTTGGGGCTGAACACTTGTCCCAGCTGTGCTTGGGGTGCAGCAGGAACAGGATTTGTTTTGTGTCCCTGCTCTGTGCAGAGCTGAGTGACCCTGAGTGTGAGGCTGAGAGCTGCACCCTGGGCAGCACAGAGCCTGAAATACATGGAATTAAAACTTCAGGCATCACCAGAAATGATTTTTAATCTGGGTTGTGTTTGGCAGGAGCCACTCCTGGCAGGGCCAGCAGAGAGGGGTGGGGGTGGAAATGAGGATCCAGAGCAGTGGGGCACAAGATGAGGCTGCTTCAGCTGCAGTCCCCACTCCCAGAAAAGGGATTTATGGGATCCTCGTGGAAGCTGGAGATCCAATTAAAGGTGCAGCTCCTCCTGAGCTGCTGGAAATCTGCTCTGCTGGCAAAAGGTCTCCAGCTGCACAAGTGGGTGGTGACACAGGGGACACAGGCAGGAGAGGGGAGAGTGGGGCCATCCCTGCTGGCCACAGCAGGAGTCTGGATTGTTTTAGGAAAGGAATAGTTCTGCTCTCAGAAGCCTTCAAAGCTCTAATTGGGAAAAGATGGGAAGGGAAACCACAGGACATAGACCTGTCATTAACTAAAGAACACTGGGATGTGTGAAGCCCACGGTTGTAAGAGCTGGAAGGGGCCAGGAGACGTTGGTGAGTCATTCCAGGGACCCACAGGGAATGAGAAATCCAGACGACCAATGTGTCTGCTTGGGTGTGACTCCAGCAAAACTCTGGAGCCAGTTCAGTAGCTCTGCCTGGGATCCTGCTGCTGTGACTGCAGTTATGGGCTTGGGAGCAGTGCACTTGGATTTCAGGAGCCACTTGGGATAGTGCCATGCAGGGATGTAAGAAAAAAAAAAATCTATTGCTTCCCATGGAAGTGAAAATATCGTGGTTTAGGATCCAGTTTTCCAGCAGGGAGTGGCTGTTGAGAGGAAGAAAATCCTTAGTCTGGGTTTCAGAGGAGGTATGGTGTGGAATCATGGAATATCCTGAGAGAGAAGGATCATCCAGTCCAGCCCTTGGCCCTGCACAGACCCCCAGCAATCCCACTCTCTGCATCCCTGGGAGTGGTGTCCAAAGGCTCCTGGAGCTCTGGCAGCCTCAGGGCTGTGCCCATTCCCTGGGGAGCCTGGGCAGTGCCCAGCACCCTCTGGGAGAAGCCTTTCCCTGAAATCCAGCCTCAAATTCCATGGCCCAGCTGCAGCCTTTGCTCAGGCCCTGTCCCTGAGCACAGAGGGCAGAGGTCGGAGCTGTCCCTCAGCAGGAAGCTCCAGGCTGGGATGAGTCTCCCCTCAGTCTCCTCCAGCTGAACAAACCAAGTGACCTCAAATGCTCCACATGGGTCCCTTCCAGACCCTTCCTCATCCCTGTGCCCCTCCTTTGGACACTGACAGGCCTAAACCCCCCTTGGGCTGTGCAGGTAACCAAGGTGGTTCTTCCACCTTGAGATGGAGCCAAGGGCTGGAGGGGCTGTGCAGTGACCCCTGGTCCTGTCCATGCCATGGTCACACCTTAAATCTCATTTTGGGACGTGAGCAGGTGCAGTTCACCCTCAGCTCACCCACAGGGAGCTGAGCCTGGCTGCACACCGTGCCCAGAGAGGCTTTTCCCTGTGGGAGAGGGCAGGAACCTGCAGTGAGCTGCTGAGGGACGCGAAGTGGCCGTGTGGAGCAAAGCAGAGCACTTCCCCTGGCAGGCTGAGATCAGATGGCCTCATGTGGCACTGAGATCACTGGAGCCTGCTGCCTGGCTCTTGTTGTCCCTGCTGCAGGCTCCCAGCCCTGCTGAGGGCCTGCCATGGCTGAGCCCTGCCGGGGTTTCCAGGCAGGTTTCCTGTCCCGCTGCCAGCCGGCTGCGTAAGCTGATTAGCTCTAAGGAGATCAGGGCTTGACAAGGGCTGCATTGCAGGTAAACACTGGAGCTTTTCCTCCAGCTGAGAGCTGTGAAATATGGCTCAGGAGTGAGGCACGGCGCTGGAAGAACCCTCAGGAAAAATACCAAGGAGCGCATGAAATGATAAGCAGAGCTGATAAGGTGCCTGGTGAGAGACTGAGAGGAGCAGCAAGCACAGATATGATCAGAGCCTATAAATACTGTCAACATGACAGCAGAGATGAGCAGGAGAAAGAGTCCTCGTTATCTGATGGAGAGCAAGCTCTGGGAGGAGCAGCCATGGCAGCAGGAGGTGTGGAGGGGATCCCCAGGAGGAGCAAACCCTCAGCTGTCCCTCCTTCCCAAGGGCTGTCCTGGTGCCCATCAGTGTGGTCAGCACTACAACTCCTGGCACAGAATCACCCTTGGCACCTGTGATCCTGCCAGGAACTTCCTTAAATTCCCATTTTCCAGGTGCCAGTGAGGCGTCCTGGCTGCCTGATCCCAACAGGTGCTGCTTGTCCACATCCCTCCTCCCCCCTTCCCTGGGGGTTTGTGTGAGGAAATGAAGGAAGTCTGGGCAGAGGATGGGTCTGGGATGGTTCCAGGGATCCCCAGGACATCCTGCTGGAATAAATCTGGAGGCTGTGTGTCACACAGCTTGGGAAGGTGCTCCTGGAGTGGGATTTTAGTCTGAAACTCTGATTTATTGATTCCTGATTCATTGTTGTGTCTGGTGCCACTGGGACCAGCCTGCTCTTCCCCACAGGGAATGGACTGCCAGAGGCCTGTGGTCCCCAGGGTTAACTGGGTTACCTGGGGCCAGTCTGGGAATTCCAGCTGGAACCCAGGAGATGCTGGAGCCCAAGAGGTGCTCAGCAGGTTCTGCACCCACCACTTGGCCTTGCTGTGCTCGGCCGGGCTGATGGGGGATCCTTTCCAGACCTGGTGTTTGCAGGGCTCTCCAGGTGTTCCTGGGATCCATCTGGGTGTTCCTGGGACCCATCCTGTGTTCCTGGAGTCCATCTGGGTGTTTCTGGGACCCATCCAGTGTTCCTGGGATCCATCCAGGTGTTCCTGGGTTCCATCCAGTGTTCCTGGGATCCATCCAGTGTTCCTGGGATCCATCTGGGTGTTCCTGGGATCCATCTGGGTGTTCCTGGGTTCCATCCAGTGTTCCTGGGATCCATCCAGTGTTCCTGGGATCCATCTGGGTGTTCCTGGGACCCATCCAGTGTTCCTGGGATCCATTCAGTGTTTCTGGGATCCATCCAGGTGTTCCTGGGTTCCATTCAGTGTTCCTGGGTTCCATCTGGGTGTTCCTGGGTTCCATTCAGTGTTCCTGGGATCCATCCTGTGTTCCTGGGTTCCATCTGGGTGTTCCTGGGTTCCATTCAGTGTTTCTGGATCCACCCAGGTGTTCCTGGGTTCCATCCAGTGTTCCTGGGACCCCATCCAGTGTTCCTGGGATCCATTCAGTGTTCCTGGGTTCCATTCAGTGTTCTGGGATCCATCCAGGTGTTCCTGGGATCCATCTGGTGTTCCTGGGGTCCATCTGGGTGTTCCTGGGTTCCATCTGGGTGTTCCTGGGTTCCATTCAGTGTTCCTGGGACCCATCCAGTGTTCCTGGGTCCATCTGGGTGTTCCTGGGTTCCATTCAGTGTTTTGGGTTCCATCCAGGTGTTCCTGGGATCCATCCTGTGTTCCTGGGATCCATCCTGTGTTCCTGAGCCCATCCAGTGTTCCTGGGTCCTGCAGGAGCAGCAGCACAACAGTTACACTGCACATTCCGGGACAGGGCTCTTGGGAAAGCCGCCCTTCCCAGAGAGCTGTCCTGGAAGGAGAGCTCACATCAAGGAGCCCAGGAACAGATAGGGATCAAATAATTGCTGCCTCTCCCCTTCCTTCTGACTGCTGTCACTCGGTCTGGGATTGTTATCTCTGGGGCTTGGGCAGCAGCAGTCCTGACTGCAGGGTCTGTGTCACCCAGATCAGGTGGCATGTGGGGACTTTTCCAGCCGGGATAGCTGTTGGGGTAAAATGAAATGGCATTTCATGATCCTGCTGGGACAGGAGTGTCCTGCAGCCCCAGCCTGCAGTGGGAGGTGTTTCCCTTAGGAATGTGCTCAGGGGAAGGGAATGGGACCTGGCTGGGGCAGCTTAGCCTGTCCCCTCTGCTGGATGAAGCTGGATGGTCACAGAATCCAAAACTAGTTTGGATTGGAAGGGACCTTAAAGCTCATCCCATGGGCAGGGACACCTTCCATCCAGTCCCAGCCCCATCCAACCTGGCCTTGGATGCTTCCAGGGATCCAGGGGCAGCCACAGCTTCTCTGGGCACCCCGTGCCAGCCCCTCCCCACCCTCCCAGGGAAGAATTCTTTCCTAAAAACCCAGAAACTGGAGCTGAGGGCTGGCCCTCCTGCGCTCACCTGCCCTGCCCTCGGGTGCCTCGTGATTCTCCAGCGCTTTGGGGGCCCAAACCAGCGTGGGGAGGGAACGTTCCTGAGCAGCTCTGGCATCAGGAATTCACAGGAAACAACACAACAGCTGCTGCCTGGGGTTGCTCCAGCTGGATTTGGCTGATCCCTGACAGTGCTCCTGTCTCCCCACAGAATGCCATGAACCTGCCTCCCGACAAAGCGCGGCTCCTGCGGCAGTACGACAACGAGAAGAAGTGGGAGCTCATCTGTGACCAGGTGAGAGCCTCTGCAGAGCCTTTGGGAGGTGCCTCTTTCCAGCTGACCCATCCACAGCCCCTGGGCTGAGCAGGGCCTTGCAGGGCACCTGTTCCCAGGAGTTCCAGCCACTCCTTGCTTTTGCTCCCTCACTGGTAACCCCTCCTGGAGGCCTTGCAGGCTGTGATGGTTTTAAGTTCATAACGAGGTGGGAACACTCATTTATGTAAATGGTTTTGTTTGTTAAATTTGGTGTAGTGGTTTGAGTGTCTGCTAGAACTTTGCTGCCAGGAGAAGAGTAAAGTGGGTGTAAACTTAAAGGGTGTAAAGATAGATTTATTAACACACGCTAAAAGAAAAGAAGTAAGAATCAAAATGAAACTTTTAAAACACTTCTCCTTTTTTTGGGGAAAAAATTCCCAATATTCTCCTGATTTTTAAGCTTATATAACTCAAAAGTATGTGCCTATATTTAATTAACTGATCTAACTATCAATCTCAAAGCTAGCCACCAATGATTTTACTGTCCATACTAAACTGACACACAGGGGTGACTGCAGCCACCCCAGTCCATGCTGGGATTCTGCCATTCCCTGATTTGTGTCCCAGATGTTTCTCAGAGTGTCCCAGAGGGCTGGGAGCTCTGTGCTGGAGGCTGTGCTGGCAGCAGCTCAGGCAGAAACTGTTTGATCCCAGCCTGGCTGTGCAACTCCCACCTCACTGAGGGGCATCCCTTCCCCTACACACCCATCCCAGAGGAGGATGAGTCCCTTTCTCTGATGTTTCCACCCCAAATTCCCCCTGGCTGCTGAAGGCTGCTGGTTGTGCCCTGCACAGGCTCAGCCTGACCTCAGCCTTGCCCCGTGTGTCCTGAACAAATGATCTCAGTCCAGGGAGTGTCTGGCTGCCCACGTCAGTCTGTGGAGCTGTCACCTCCAGGGACTGAACTCCTGTTCACCTCCAGAGGCCAGGAACAGCCTGGGATCAGGCAGTGCCAGCTGCTGAGCAAAATTTTACAGGCTGCCTCTGAAATAGATGTTGGAAAATTCAGGATGTGATAGTTTTCCTTCTCCTAAAAACAGATTGAATTCTGCACTGGACTTTCTGGTCACATGAAAATAATAGACCCTGATAGATCTTATCACTTCTTTGCAAAGATAAAATACCTAAACCTTCCAACAACATCAATAATTTCTCTTTGTCCTGTTTTCCTCTAATAAAGGTGCAGGGATACCTGCACCTTTTTTTCCATATAATTTATAGAAAAATTATATTCCATATAATTTATAGAGAAAAGGAAAACAGTCTTTATATCAGAAAATCTGATGCATAAACAGCATCCTGAGTCAGCTTTTGCTGAGCTGTGCAGCAATTAACAGGATGTGATGGATAAACAAGAACAGCATTTTAGGGGGGAAATGAAATGTGCCAAAGGTGGGCTTTGGATGTGGGGGCCAGCAGCAAAATTGGGATCTGCCACCAAGTTCAGCAGGGATGGCTAAAGAAAATAATTGATCCGGTGCTGGAATGTTCCCTTGGGAAGTAAACTCAGCAAAACCAGGGTGAGAGTTTGGCAGGAGGTCAGGGATGTTGGGATAAATACCTTGATGGGACATTTCCTATTCAGCTGTTACAGTGGTGGGGGGTCTGATACAATCATGGAATTCCAGACTGGTTTGGGTCAAGAGGGACCTTAAAGCCCATCCTGTTCCAACCCCAGGGACACCTCCCACTATCCCAGGTTGCTCCAAGCCCTGTTCAGCCTGGTCATGGACACTTCCAGGGATCCTGGGGCAGCCACAGCTTCTCTGGGCACCCTGTGCCAGAGCCTCCCCACCCTCCCAGGGAACAATTCCTTTCTAATATCCCATCTAATCCTGCCCTCTGGCAGTTTAAATTCGTTGCACAGGTACCTTCAAGGAAAGCTTAATAAAGAATTGCCTTTATTCCCACGAGTTTCCTGTGCAGAGAATGTAAAGCTCAACTATTTAAAGATTCAGTTTACTGAGACATTGAAAAACTGCAGGAGCTGCTGAGAGTGATTGCAGATTCCTCATCCCTGGCAGTGTCCCAGGCCAGGTTGGGCAGGGTTTGGAGCAGCCTGGGGCAGTGGAAGGTGTCCCTGCCATGGCAGGGGTGGCACTGGTTGGGTTTTAAGGTCCCTCCCCTCCCAAACCAGTCTGTGACTCCATGATCTGTGTCACGGGTGTTCCTGCAGAGGTGTGAGCTCCGTGCTGAACCCCTGCTGGCAGCGGGACAGGCAGGAGGAGCCCTTTGATCCCAGCCTGGATGTGCAAATTCCCACCTCGGAGCTGATCCACCCTTTGCAGCTGCTGCTGATTCACTGCCCAGCTCTGGGCTCAGATAGCAGGGCTGAGCAGATGGGAAGGAAATCTGCAATCTGGAGTAATCGCTGCTCCTAACAGCTCCTTGCACAACCCGAGTCCACCCCCGGGCTGAGATGAGTCCCTTTTCTGGGATGAGGCCCTTCCCACCCTTTGGAAGGCAGGGAAGCAGCAGCACAGGGCTGATGTAACCAGCAGTGGAGCCAGCAGTGCCAGCAGCAGGAGGAGGTGACCAAGAGCCCCTTTTCCCTTGTCCATCCATCCAGGGAGGACAGGCTGGGGTCTGCCACAGCTCCCCGATGTCCCCTGGGGGTGCTGCCACCCCCCTCAATCAGAGCAGTGGGAGCAGGTGCCACTAAAAGCACCAAAAGGCAGCATATGGGGTGTGAAATATTTATATCTGTCCCTGGAATCGCAGGGGTGAGGGCACTGCCAGGAGCAGGGGTTGTGGTGCAGGATGTTTTTATTCTAAATGCAAATTCTGACTCCTGTTTTCTTTTGGTTTTTCACCCACTATGCCATTTTCACCTGGTTTTGCTTGTAAGTCAATGAGGAAATGAACCCTTTCTCTCCTGTGCTGGTTTTCAACTTAGCTCTGAAAGGAAAAAGTGCCCAGAAATGGTATTTCCTGAACAATCTGTGCAGCAGGTCCTGAATATTGATCTGTGGAATATATGGAGAATATTAGGAGCTGATCCCCAAAAAGGAACTCTCACTTCTGCAAAAATGAGGTTAACAAAAGTGAGGAACCAGTTCCATGATGATGATGATAATAATAATAATTTCAATAATAATAATTAACATTAATCTGCCGTGAATAGGATTGTGTGCATTGTTTGAATCAAAGGCTGCTGGGCTGGTTGTGGAGGACTCATCCCATGTGGAATTTTCTCCTCCTTTGTTTATAAACCTTCCAAACCATCTCAGCTCTGTCCTCAGAGCTTGCTCCGACCTCTCTGGACGAGGTACAAGAAGGAGGAGAAGAGGAAAGCCAGGAAATCTGTTGTCCACTCTGGAAAGGGTCAGGATGTCCATCTGAGGGGTTTGGCATTGGCAGTGGTCCAGGCAGGGACAAGGATGCCACTTCCTGGCCTGGAAATGCAGGAAATGGGATCCTCCAAGGCTTTTCTGGTCTCCTGGAGGCCTCTGTCCAGCTGGGTGGCAGGAGGTGCTGCAGAGGGAGGTGGATGTGGAGGGCAGGGCTTGGGGACATCCTGCAAAGTTCTTCATTGCCCTCTAATGGCAAATGGTGGCAGGGGAGTCACCAGGGCCTGCCCTGGACACAGGGGAGGTGTGGGAATGGGGGATGAAGAGATCCACAGGTAAACTGTGAGGTCTGAACCCCACATCTCCTGCTGAGGTGTTTGTAGAACTCCTCCTTTCCTCAAGAAGCTCCAGGAGAAGGCAGGTGCTGGGTGTTTTTGGGGGCTGGTGGCCAGCGTGGAGCTCTTGGGGTGGCGTTGGTGATTGGGGTCCTGGGCCACCCCTCAGCTTTGCTCAGCTGCCCACAGGATCCATGGATGGCTGATGGAGAGGGCCCTGAGCGAGGAGCAGGGTATTGTGGGGCTGCTGTGCCATTTTCTGTCACAAATCCCTCAGTGGAGCCCAGACTTCTCCTCAGGAATGTGCTGAGGAGACCAGGAGCCCTTATGGTGCCATTGACCCTTTCCCAACAGAGATCCAGGGGGTTTTGCCAGTGTCCAACCAAGGATTTTCCATCACTTTTTATGGGCTGCAGAAGCCATTTACAGCTCTGGTTTGAGAGCTTTTCCTTAAAAAACATTGTGTATTCCAGGGAATCTGCAGAGGGTGGAAAACCCCGTGGTTCACTGAATTCAGGAGAAGTTGGACTTTGGGACACTCGTGGCTTCATTCATCTGACTGGGTCTCCCTGGGAGAGGAGGCTCAGGGAAGATCAGACAAGGAGGGATGGAGAGGTTGGAGATAAAGACATGAGGAGGCCCAGGCTCAGTGATTTGGGATTGGGAATTTGGGATTGGATCTGGGGTCGGAGGGAGCAGCAGCTGGGTCCAGCAGCAACCAGTGACCTGCTTTGGCAGGACATTCATCCTGGGGGCCTGGATCATTCTGCCTCCTCATTAGGGCAGGGATGAGCAGCTGCTGTCCCCTCATTCCATGGGGACACTTCCAGGTGACACGTCGTCCTGCTGGTGGGAATGGCTGGATTGCTGGGACGGGACCGAGCCACCCTCCAGACCTGTGGGAGATGGGGAATTCTGCACCAGGCTCAAGATGTGTTTGAGACACTGCTCCCCATCTCCTCATCCATCTCCTGCCCCACTGACCCCAGCCCATGGGTTTTATGCACAGCCTGTGGGATTCTGATCCCAACTCGGATGCACCCGGTGCTTCCCCAGCAACTGTGAATCCCAAGAACCAAACAGCTTAGGGAGGACAATGAGGATAATGAGAATAATGAGAATAATGAGAATAACATTTGTGCTGATGTAGAAAAATGCCCTGGATGGTTTGGGGAGCCAAGGGTTGTCGGAAAAGCCACAATTTCCTGGTTCCGGAATGAATACGTTTTCCAGAGCTGGGTGATCAGGAGCTGTGTCAGGTTCCTTGTGGGATCACGTGGAGGAGGAAGTGCAGGAGCCCAGCAGTTCCTCTTGGCTGCTGAAGTAGAGCCCCCCCAGCCTCCCTTTTTTTCTGTATCTGTCGGAAAAGAAAGTGCTGGTTCTGGGTGAAAGGCACAGGAGAGGTGGTGTGCTCCTGCATCCAGGCTTTTCCCCTGAGTTATGGAATCATGGGGTGGGCTGGGTTGAAAAGGACTTTAGAGCCATTCAGTCCCACCCTGCCACGGGCAGGGACCCCTCCCACTGTCCCAGGTTATTCCCACCTGGTCCAGCTTCCAGGGCTCCAGGGGCAGCCACAGCTTCTCTGGGAATTCCAGCCCAGCCAGGAATTCCCAATTCCCAATCTCCCAGCCAGCCCTGCCCTCTGGCAGTGGGAGCCATTCCCTGTGTCCTGTCTCTCCATCCCAAATCCCTCTCAGGACTTAATCCCAGTGAATTCTCCCCGTTTATTCCCCCAAAGGGAAGTGCTGGGCCCAGCTCATCGCTCTCCGGTGCTGCTGTCCTTGCATTCCCTGTGCTGTTCCATCCTGGCTTTCAGCACCACTCCTGAGGGATTTTCCAAGTCAGAAAGGGCCTTTGTCCTTGGGAATTAAGCTGGTTTGCTTTGGAGGTGGCTGACAAAGGCAGTGTGGAGTCACTGCTGCTCCCTGCCCGTGTCCTTTCAGGCTGCAGATAATGCTGGGGCTCACAGCAGTCACGTAGTGCAGATAAAAAGGGTTTCACCAGGATTTAGGAACTTTGTTGTGTCTGAATGGCTCAATCCAGGGAAGCCACCACAGTCCCAGTCGTGATGTCACCCCGCAGTATTTGCTGAGCAAAGTTTGGCCGCTCCAATCCGGATTTTGGGCTTTTTTTGTGTGTGTGGTAAAAATCCCCCGACCTCCTCGTCATGCAGACGGTGTTAAATCCTGGGTTTGGGAGCAGAGCTGGCCAGGGAGTGGGTGGGAATTGCCAGAAGTGGAGGGGAGGAGCTGACAGGAAAAAAAAAAGCGGGGATTTTTAACTCTTTAATTATGGTTTTTCTAAGGCAGAGCAGTGCCTGGGGAGGTGTGGGTGTTGGGATGCTCCCAAGGAGGACCAGGAGAGGATCCCAGTGCGTCCCAGGAAGAGCAGCCTGCACCCAGCTCCATTCCCAACCCCTGGGAGCTCCCAGTCAGATTTTTGGGAAGAGGGTGGCTGTGACCAGCCATCCAGGGTGACTTGGAGGCCTCATTGCACAGCCCCAGCCCTGGCCCTTGCAGCTTCTTAATCAGCCTCTAATATAAAACACTCCGAGCTGGATAAAGCAGACAGGAACCATCGCCAGGAAAGGGCAATTTTAAAGGCTAATCCCTCATGGCTGTCCAAACCAGCAAAAAAGAAACACTTGAAGGGGCTGTAAAAATGTTTCCAGGCCTAGGAGATGTTTACCACAAGTGGTTTTTGGTCACTGCTCAGGTAAGAGCACTGCTGGGGTTTGCTGTTCATGGATAACATGGTCATGTTGGAAGTCCTTTAACCCAAATAATTCCGCTCCACAGGAATGTGCAGCATCTTTGTTTAAACAGAGTTGCTGCAGAGATTATTACATAAATACATAATTACAGCCAGGTTTGAAGAAAACAAACAAAAACATCCAGTAGCTGCATCCCAGACTGTTAAATGTGCTCCTTGAGTCTCTTGAAACGTTTCATTTGGAAGATTCCAGGCAATTAAAAGTGGTGGTTGGGAAAAGCTCCTGTCACTTCAGCAGATGAGGGTTGATTACTTGGGAAGAGAAATTAATCCATGAGAGCAAAAGAGATTCTCTGGGGGATTGGACTGAACACAGCTCTGTCAGCAGCAGAGAACTCCCAAAAGGGGGGGATAAATGGGAGAGGGAACGTGGAGCGTTGCTGGGATGGGACACTGCTGCCAGCAGGAGGTGGCAGGGGTTGGGATTGGAGGGTCCTTAAGGGCTCTTCCAACCCAAACCACTCTGGGATTGCAGGAAATCTCTGTCTGCCCCATGGGAGCCACTGAGGTGGGCCTGGCTCCAAGAACCCCTGAGGGAGAGCCAAGAAGAATCCAGGATGGTGGATGTGGTGCTGGAGCAGGACAGACCCTGCTGCTGTCACTTCGTCCAGGGAAGAGCCCTCAGTGAAGAACTTTGCTTTTTTCTGAGCTGTTTTTTAGATAAAATAGGAAATGCCAATTGCAGAGCTGTGTGGAGGTGCATGGAAAAAGAATCCAGTTGTAAAAGAGGAAAGCCATGAGTGCTCTGTGACTTGCAGAGCTCCCAGCAGGGCTGGTGGAGCTCAGGGAAGAGTTTTTCCTTCATTGTTTCCTGCTGGTCATGATGGGTTACTTCTTTTCCAGCAGGCAGCAAGATAATAACAGGAAGAACTTGTGGTGTTCAGACAGTTCTGGTAACTGGGCAGCAGTGTCCTGTTCATTCTGGAATAACTTTGGGATAAGGCAGTCAGAATTGCATCCTGACCTCATAAAGGGAGGTTTCAGATAACAGTTATAAAATGGGAAATTTCAGGAGATTGGGATGAGATCTTTCCTCCAGGGAAAGGGGCAGAAGAGCTTGAAGTTCTTCCAAGATACAAACAGGATCAGAATTTTTGGGAATGCTGTGAGGAGGTCTGGACACAGCACACCACCCATGGAACAGCTCGTGTTTCACAGCAGCTTTGGTGGGATAAACTCCCAGCTGGACACTGGGGAAGCAGGCAAAAATCAGGGAGCCCTCAGAAGACAGAGCTGGTGTTTGTCACCAAAATCTGTCACCTGGGGCTGAGGGGGGATTGGGGATGGAGTGATCCCTGCACGAGGTGCTGGGACCTTGAGGAATGGCTTCCCACTGCCAGAGGGCAGGGATGGATGGGAGATTGGGAAAGAATTTCTGGCTGGGAGGGTGGGCAGGAGCTGGAATGGATTGCCCAGAGAAGCTGTGGCTGCCCCTGGATCCCTGGCAGTGCCCAAGGCCAGGCTGGACAGGGCTTGGAGCACCCTGGGATGGGGAAGGTTTTTTTCAAGTGATTCAAAAGGATTTTGTGTTGGTGCATGCATCTGCTCTTCTGACCCTTCTCCTTCCTCTCCATGCTCCTGCTGAGCAGAAACCCTGGACCTTGAGATGGATGTGCAACTAAAATTCAAAATTCCCACTGAATGTTTAAGGTGTCTTTTTATGCCATATTATTTATATTTATGATATAAATACCAAGATCCATTTCAATCTATTTTATTTGCATGCACAGATTATCCACTTAGGAATGGGATGCATTATAAATATATATTGTTTAATATGTATGTGGGGCATGAGTTTTCTGGAGAAATACAGGCAAATGGCTGATGTTTATTCCTGTCTCTTTTCCAGGAAAGATTCCAAGTGAAGAATCCTCCACACACTTACATCCAGAAGCTGAAGGGATATCTGGACCCAGCAGTGACCAGGAAGGTGAGGAGCATCCTGTTTCCTCCTGCCTGTCCCTCATTCCTCAGCCAGGATGGTCCCGGGGTCCAGGTTCCTTCCTGCCTTTGTGCAAATTCCCTGAAAACTTTCAGGGAGAAGCAAAGAGAAATTGGGAATTTGCTGCAGTTTTCCAGCTTGGGAAGCAGAGCAGATGTTGGGGAGCCAAAGACCATCTGACACGGAGCACAGCTTGTTTTAATAACATCAGTTTCAAGAAATAATCTGACAAATTGTCTCTGAGCTGGGCTCTAGGCCTGGCTTTGGCTGAGCCCCTGTCTGATGGCCCTTCAGTCAGCCCTGGCAAGGGGTGTCCAAGTTTGGAGTCCTTTTCTCTGGGAATTTGCCTGGAAGAGGCTCAGTGCAGCTGAGTGTACTCTTCATGGTGATCAGCTCCATCCATGGGGATCAGCTCCATCCATAGGGATCAGCTCCATCCATGGGGATCAGCTCCATCCATGGGGATCAGCTTCATCCATGGGGATCAGCTCCATCCATGGGGATCAGCTCCATCCATAGGGATCAGCTCCATCCATGCTGACATCTCCATCCATGGTGACATTTCCATCTGTGGCCACCCACAGGGATCACCTCCCATCCCCAGGGACCAGCTCCATCCACAGTGACAGCCACAAGAGCCTCTGAAACCCACCCAAAAACTCAGCGGAGCCCAGCAGGTCCTGCCCTGGCCTGGCTCCCTCCCCACCAGTCCCATCCGAGGTCGGTTCCCTGTGGAAGGCTCGGATCCTGCCCCCTCACTCCCCGTGCTCCCATCCTGGGGCACAGGGAGCCCTGGGACAGCTCTGCTCTTGTTGGAGCCTCCAGGCAGGAGCAGGAACATTTCCTAGGAAACCTTGACCTTTCCCTGCAGGGATTTTTTCCCAGCCCGGTGAACGGGGTCTTTGTGTTTTCTCCTCCCGAGGGTTTTGGAGGTTGTTCCGTGTTTGGCTTCGCTCCGTGGGCTCACATTGGAGCCTTTCTTATCCAGGGCTCCCGTGACAAATGACAAACCCAAAGGGGCTAAAAATAACTGCCCTGAGTTCCTGGCTGGGCCCGGGTTATTCCGGATCACCCGCAGCCTTTCCTCAGCCCCGGCTGGCAGGAAAGGGACAGGAGAGCTCATCCCATGGGATTTCCACACAGACAGGAGAGCTCATCCCATGGGATTTCCACAGGGACAGGAGAGCTCATCCCATGGGATTTCCACAGGGACAGGAGGGCACATCCCATGGGATTTCCACAGGGACAGGAGAGCTCATCCCATGGGATTTCCACAGGGATGGGAGAGCCCATCCCATGGGATTTCCACAGGGACAGGAGAGCACATCCAACCAAGATTTCCACAGGGATGGGAGATCCCATCCCACTGGGATTCTTGCTGGGACTGGGGTGGTGTCACTGGTTTTGCTCCACCTGGCCTCCAGCCCGTGCCACTCTCACATCCAGGAATTCCTCCCCAATGTCCCACCTAAGCCTGCCCTTATCCTTCTTCACCCATTCAGCTCTCATTGACCTCGCTCAGAAATGAGAATGTGCCAACAAGCAGCTGCTCCAGAGGGATTTCTCCAGCTGTTTTAGCACTTTTCCGTGGGCAGGGAGAAGAGGATGCTCCAATCCTGCTCCAATGGCATTGAGGTGCCCCCCCCGGCTCTGTCACCTCGTTTTCTAAAGCAGAGGAGCTCTGCAACCTTCAAGAGAAAGTTTGGTGTTAAACCCAAGCTTGGTTTCTAAAGAAATGTTTATTTATCTCCAGGCTTTTAATTTCCTTAATCCTGGAAGCTCCTGGGAACAGAAGGGGTTTCTCCACACGTGTTTTTGTTGACTGCTGGGCTGTTGTTGCTGCATTCCTGGGGATTTAGAGGAGTTCTCAGTTACCCCCTTGTTTTCTCCGTTCCCTCTGTGCTGGGTGAGATGTTGATATTTTTTTAATTGAGCCTCATTGTTTTTTTTGCTGCTCATTCCCTTGCAGAAATTCAGGAGACGAGTCCAGGAGTCGACTCAGGTGCTCCGAGAACTGGAAATTTCCTTGAGGACAAACCACATTGGGTGAGAACTTTTGATGCCTCTGGTTCCATTTAATTTTTATATTTTTTAAATTATTTTTATTATTTTTGGTATTTTTATTACATTTATTATTATTTTTATTTTTATTTATTTTATTATTTATTATCATTAATTTTATTATTTTTGTTATTTTTATTACATTTATTTATTATCATTATTAATTTTGTTATATATTATTATATATTTTATATTATTATTTATTATTTATTATTTCTATTATTATATTATTTATTATATTTATATAGTAAATTATTAAATATATTAAATATATTGAATATATTATTTATATTATTATATTATTATTATTTTAAATTTTAAAATCTAAATTTTATTTTATTTATCAATTTATTTTAAAATTATTTAACAATTTATTTTGCATTTCTAAAGGTGCCTGTCTTTGAGAAAACACCCCTTTGCACGCCAATAAGTGATGCCACTTGATTGATAATTAAAGTCTGATGGGCTTAGTTAAAGGGGAGCTGGGCATCTCAGGAGGATAATTCAGCTTTAATCCTTTCCTGATGGATTCATCCACATTTTTATGTGGATGAGGAAAGGCTGGAGTCAGCTCCTGCTCAGTCAGAGCACAGGGAGTGAGGCTGTGTCCAGAATAAAATAAAGAAATTTAGAAATTTCTGCATCACCCCTCCCTGCTGCCTTACAGCTTTAACACTTTTCCAACACAAAGGATTCCCCACCAGAGGCTTGAGGCATCTGAAGATGTTCTTGGATTTAGGGTGAGCAGGAGGAACCTCAGTTCAGGAGGGGACAGCAGCAGTGTTCATCTCCTTGGTGTCCCTGGCTGAAGGGTTTGTTCCAAAACACATTTTATAAAACACCAGGCTGGTTATTTTCTCAGGGAAATGACCGAAAATGTCCATCCTGAAGATCAGAGTAAGTCAGAGGGGAGGAATTCCCTCTCCAGGAGCCTGGAGCTCCACTTCCCTCCCTGGATTCCCTCATCCCAGGGGCACCCAGCCACTCCCAGGGGCTTTGCAGCCCCAGCTGGCGTTCAGAGAAGAGCTGGGGCTGTGCTGAGCTTCCTTTTCCCCCAGCTTTGCCCCTAAATGGATGGATTTTCAAATTTTTCCTTGGCATTTTCAAAGCTTTGGTTCATAACAGACTTTCCTGAATTATTTTGCAAAACCCAGGGGACAGAATTCACTGTTAGAGGTGAACACCTTTTGAAAAAAGAGGCAAAATTGCTGTTAAATGTACACCAGGATATCCATCAGAGATTCTTCTCCTGCTTTTACAGCCTGCTGGAGATCAGGATGAGAGAAAATCTGAGCCAGGTCCCTGTGATAGGAGTTGACCTTCACAGTGCTGCAAAAAAGGAATATTGGTACATTTGGGAAGGCATCTAAAGGACTCTAAATCATTTTGGAAAACCTCTTTTTTTTCCCTGACTGAGAGTCAAAGTGCTGCAGGGGCTCTGCCTCCAGTTTTTCTGAGAATTCCAGGGAATTCCAAAGCCCCAGGAAGGCTCTGATGTCTGAATTTCTCTCACAGATGGGTCAGGGAGTTCCTGAACGAGGAGAACAAAGGCCTGGATGTCCTGGTGGAATACCTGTCCTTTGCCCAGTATGCAGTCACGTAAGTGAGACATTCCTGGGCTTTCCTGCCAGGAACTGCAGGGAAATCAGGGAATATTCCTTCATTCCAAAGGGTGCAGCACTGAACAGCCTGCCCAGGGCAGTGGGGCAGTCACAATCCCTGGAATTGGTCAACAAGTGGTTTGGTGGGCATGGAAGTGTTTGGTGGTTCTGGTCTTTTCCAGCCTCAACAATTCCATGATTCTGTGGGCATGAGAGCAGAGGAGATCTTGGTGTGAGTGTGGAATTATTTCATCACAGCAGACCAAAAAAACCCCAAAAAAACCCTGAATTTCAACCTTGAGATTATTCATCTCTCTTCATATTTTTTATCTTTGAACATCTCAGGGGTGGAAAGCCCATCCCACAGTGTGTGGAAAGGTGCAGGATTCCTTGAAAACGGGTTTGCACTGTCTGAACCCAGGGCTTTGTACTCCTGCTGTGTTCAGAGGGACTCCCACCCTCCAGGCACTGCCCCCAGCTCCTGGCAGGCAGGGGACACAACCCAGGAGCAATTCCAGGGGTGTTTTGGAAGCTGGGAAGACTGGAAACCAAGGGGTTTTTAACATCTGGGACGTTGGGATCAGATTTAGTTGTTTGGGTCATAAATCATGACATGGGCTCTGAAAAAACAGTGGGGAAAATCAGCTGAGACTTTGTTTTATTATCATGGAATCAGCCCAGACTGGTTTGGATTGGGAGGGACCTCAGAGCCCATCCCTGCCATGGACAGGGAGCCTTCCACTACCCCAGGGTGCTCCAAACCCCATCCAACCTGGCTGTAATTCCAGGCATGGGGAATTAATCCACATTCATCCAGGATATCATAGCAGATTTTTTTTTTTAATATTAAAAAAAAAAAAAAGAATAAGCCTTAGGGTAAAGATAATTTTGGAGTAGAAACTCAAGCTGGGGAGAGCTGATAATTTATTTTTAGCCAGGCTGCCATCAGATTTACGTCCGTCACTGCCCAGAAAAGAGATTTGTGGTGGGGTTGCAGGAGAATTTATGAGGGAAAATCCTATGGTTTCAAATGTTACCCACTGGAAAAAACCGTGCACAGCAAAAAGAAATGTTTGTACAAAGCCTTTCTTCCTAAATTTATACAAATGTGCCTGAGGAACTCGCTGGGTTTTTTCCCCTCTCGCATGGGGAACATGAGTAATAACCTCAGGAGCTGGAAGGGGAACAAGCAATTCCTGCTTGGAATAGCAGGACAACGGGCAAGGAGTCAGAAATCAGGGACCTGGGATGATTGTGGTGATCTTTGAATGTGCTGGGAGGTTTGTGGGGCCAAACTGGCATGGAGGAAAGCAAAGTGGGACTTGCACAGCTGATTTCTGGAGATTGACTGGAGACAGCTCCCAGCATCCCCACTTTCTCCTTGCAGGCAGGGATATTCCTCAGCAAGCAGGCAGTGCTGGGTTTATTTTCTGTTGGAGAAGCTGTTTGATGTTGTTTGGACGTGTCCCAGAGGGATTCAAAGCCCTGTGGATGTGGCACTTGGGGACAAGGGCCACTGGTGGCCTTGGCAAGGCTGGGAATGGTTGGATTCCGTGGTCTTGGAGGGCTTTCCCAACCTGAATGAACCTGTGGCTCTGGAATTTCCTTTCCCGTGTGAAGCTCATCCTGCTTCCCTGGGCTTTTCCATGACCCTCCAGCACCGCAACTCTCCTTTTCCAGCATCATTCCACATCACAGGGATGGTTTGGGTGGGAAGGGACCTTCCCAGGGCTGGGGGATCAGTTGGGTTTGATGGTCTTGGAGAGCTTTTCCTTTGCTTCTGTCCCGTTTGGCTTTGCCCAACGATTCTGAGATTGCACCAAAACCCGCGGCGGGGAGGAAACCTCCGTGCACATCCCCGCCTAACCCGGCCTTGGAATTGCCATTTCCTTGCAGGTTTGACTTTGAGAGCCTGGAGAACAGCGTGGAGAGCTCCATGGACAAGTCCAAGCCCTGGAGCCGATCCATCGAGGACCTGCACAGGGGCAGCAATCTGCCCTCCCCCGTGGGGAACAGCATCTCCCGCTCCGGCAGGCACTCCACGCTCCGGTACGGCATCCTGGGAACTGGGGGGCAGCTGGGACAGCCTCACCTGGCCCCTGCTCCCAGCACAGCGGGGCACAGCAAGGAGCTGGTGCCTTCAGGTGGAGAGAACCTCTGAGGGGCAGTGGCTGGGGCAGGGATCACTTCCCAGGGCAGGAATCACTTCCCGGGGCAGGAATCACTTCCTGGGGCAGGATGGGCTGAGGATGCCTTTCCTTCTGCACAGGAATCACTTCCCAGGGCAGGAATCTCTTCCCAGGGCAGGAATCACTTCCCAGAGCAGGAATCACTTCCCAGGGGTGGAGGAGCTGGGGATGCCTTTCCTTGTGCACAGGAATCACTTCCCAGGGCAGGAGGAGCTGGGGATGTGTTTCCTTGTGCACAGGAATCACTTCGCAGGGCAGGATGAGCTGAGGATGTGTTTCCTTGAGCATAGGAATCTCTTCCCAGGGCAGGAATCTCTTCCCAGGGCAGAAATCTCTTCCCAGGCAGGATGAGCTGGTGATGCCTTCCCTTGTGCACAGGAATCACTTCCCAGGGCAGGATGAGCTGGGGATGCCTTTCCTTGTGCACAGGAATCACTTCCCAGGGCAGGATGAGCTGAGGATGCCTTTCCTTGTGCACAGGAAGCCATTCCTCCTCTCCAGAATGCAGCTCAGCATTTCCATGGACCCATCCAGGCTGGGGTTCCCATCCTGTGTCTCTTCCAGCAGCACATTCCTTCTGTGCTGCCATGAGCAGGATCTTGGATCCTTTGGAAAGGCCCCTTCCCTCCCCCAGACCTGCTGCCACCCTCTCACCATTCCACGCTTGACTACCAAGTCTCTCTTTCCCAATATTCCTTTTTTTTGTTTGTTTTGTTTATGGACAAGGCAGGGTCACTTCCCAGGACAGGCTGACCTCTCTTCCATTCCTTGGCTGCCCCACTGCAACCACCACCCTCAGCTCCCCGTGCTGTAGCTCAGGGTGCAGCTCAAGGCACTGGATCCTTGGGGATGTTTTTTGGCTTTAATGGAGTTTTGCTCCATAACCCTGTGAGCGTAGCAGAGTCCAGACCTGGAGGCAGTGACTTCCAGCCTGTCCCTTCCAGCAGGGGTGGCTTTGCTTTGCCAGGCACTGACCTTGGCCCTGGGCTCCATGCTGGGAGCCTCCAAACCTTGTACCTGGGAGATTTAATTCCCAGCCCTCAGGCAGAGGAGAGGGGGAGAGCTCTGGGAGAGAAATCCAGCTGTGGAGTGCAGCAGGATGGCTTGGCCAGTCAATTTAGGGGTTTTTTAGTGGTTTTGGTGCTCTCTGCTCCTTAATTGCTCTGCCACAAGTGCCAGAGCTGGCAGGAGGTGCTGGTTCTGCCCTGGAGGAGTGCCTGGGATTAGGAATGCCTAAATCAGGAATACCTCACATGTCTCTTACACTGTTTCTCTCCATTTCCCTCCACCCTTTACCCCTTCCCACATCTCCCTGTGCTCCTCACCCGCCTCCCTCTCCCTTCCAACGCCTCCATTCCCTTTCCCCACTGGCACACTCCCTCCTGTCCCCTCCCTCCCATCCTCCCCCGTGCTCTCTCTCCTCTCACCCCCCCTCAAGCCTGGTTTCTCTGCCCGACCACCTCGAGCTCCAACGCTGCCACAGCTGCCTGGCAGCCACCTGCCTGTGGAGCAGCTCCCCTTGGCGCTGCGCCGCCCGGAAAACCCCGTAAGTGCCAGTGCCAGGTGTGCCCAGCCAGCCCGGGGCCAGCACTGCTCCCATGCCAGGGACACTGGGACAGAGCCCCAGCACAGCCCCACAGGCTCCAGCAGGTGTGGTTTGCACAGCAGAACCCCCCAGAGCCCTTGGCTTCAGGGAGGCAGCTGGCATGGAAGCAAGAGCTGAGTCCTCCTGAGCTGAGTTCTCCCGAGCTGAGTCCTCCTGAGCTGAGTTCTCCCGAGCTGAGTTCCCCTGGTCGTGGTGCAAGTAGTTGTGTTTGATAGCTCAGCTTAGAGCTTTTAGTCCTTGTGCCTCTGATTTCCCCTTTCTGTTGTAAATAGGGGCTTTGACTCATACCCCCAGCTGACCTGGCAGAGTTTTCCAGCCAAAATTTTCCTCCCGAGCTATCTCAGCACTGGGGCAGCGTTTTTGGGTTGGGTTTTGGAGGGTATGTTTTTTTTTTTTCTCCTTAAATCCGTGTTTTAAAACCTGTGGTTTTACTATTCTTTTAAATAGAATAGTATTTAAAAAATGTGTATTTAAAAAAATATGCATTTTTTAAAAAATGTGCCTTTTTTCAAAGGTCTTTTTAAAAGTGTGTTTTTTTCAATAGCTGGGGATTATGTGTGCTTAAAAAAAAAACAAACCCTGAAAGCTAAAGGTAGGTGAGAGATTTTTAAGAAGGAAGGGGTTTTTTATCATTATAATTTTTATAATTATTACATATTACTGAACTGAAGGAGAATCTTCTCCTCAGAACAAGGCAGGTGCTCAGCTGAGGAGGGGGTGCAGGGTGATCTTTTTGGGCAAAACCTGGAGGTGGTAAATGAGATTTTTGGGATGTGTGGACAGCCAGGCTGTGTGGAAATCCCTGTGCAGTGGGGGGAAGGAACCCCAGAATCCCAGGCTGGTTTGGGTTGGAAGGGTTTGACACCTCCTGCTCCCCCTGGCTGCTCCCAGCCCCATCCAAGCTGGGCTGAAAGATTTGCTCCTCCCTCTTGGAGGAAAAAAAAGAGGAGAAGGGTGAGGAGATCTGGCCAGGATAATGCAAAATTCAGGAGCTGGCCTGGGATGGGCAGAGCTCTGTCCCTGCTCCAGGACCATCCCTCTCCAATTCCAGCTCCTTTTAGCAGTGCTGAGGCTGCCAATTCCCTGCTCCCTGCGTTTCCCTGGCAACTGAGAGGGGTTTTTGTTGTTTTTTTTTCCTTAAGAGGAGGCTCAGGGATTTGGGAAACCGACACCAAAATGAGGGCAGGAGGATGAAAAAGGGGGAAGAACCTTTGGGGGTTTCACTGCTGCTTTTTTGGGAGAAGGAGCTTTACTGAGAGCCAGACTCTGCTGTCAGATAAATATTAATGCAGGCTTTGCAGTGTCCCAGCCCATTAGAAATTCCCTTTCTTCTGAGGAAGATATTGGAGTTTTCATGTGGATTGAACTGAGGAACTTCAGTTCTTCCTCCAGAATCTGTCGAGTCTGTGAGGAGAGAATGATCCAGGCAAACCCATAAATGGCCTTTGAGTGTGTTCAGTGATTGGGTTTAAACCTGACACGGTTTGGGGAGCTGCAGTCACTGAATTTGGGCTTTGCCAGTGACACCTGCACTGCTCAGGGCCTGGGGAAGCTTTCATTTTGTCAGAGACTTCCTCATTTACCAGCACATCTTTGTGAGCAGCCCCAGGAGGTCACAGAAACCCCAAACTGCTGGGATGAGCCAAAACCTTCCCTTCTGAAGGAATTCTTTTTTGCTGTCAGTTAATACAAACCCCAGAGTTTCCAGCAGGGATGGAACCCAAAACCCACCCAGCCCTGATGAGTTTCAGCTCCTCCTCCCTGGGAGACCCCCCTGGGCTGCTCCACTGGGAGCCAGGGGAGCACAGGATGGTTTGTAGCAGCTCCAAAGGTGAAAATGATGGGAGAAATCAAATCAGCTGTGATTTGTATTGAATTGGGCCATTCAAAGGCTGCACCACTGGACTGGGCACGGCCTGGAATTGCAGAAGGGTTTGGGATCTAATTCCAACCTTCCTTCCACCATCCCAGGCTGCTCCAGCCTGGCCTTGGGCACTGCCAGGGATCCACAGCTGCTCTGGGAATTCCAACCCAGCCAGGAATTCCCACTTCCCAATCTCCCACCCAAATCTCCTCTTTCCCAGTGGGAGCCATTCCCTGTGTCCTGTCCCTCCAGCCCTTGTCCCCAGTCCCTCTCCAGCTCCCCTGGAGCCCCTTCAGGCCCTGCCAGGGGCTCTGAGCTCTCCCTGGAGCCTTCCCTTCTCCAGGGGAACATTCCCAGCTCTCCCTGGATCCTTCCCTTCTCCAGGGAAACATTCCCAGCTCTCCCTGGATCCTTCCCTTCTCCAGGGGAACATTCCCAGCTCTCCTGGAGCCTTCCCTTCTCCAGGGGAACATTCCCAGCTCTCCCTGGGGCCTTCCCTTCTCCAGGGGAACATTCCCAGCTCTCCCTGGATCCTTCCCTTCTCCAGGGGAACATTCCCAGCTCTCCCTGGAACCTTCCCTTCTCCAGGGGAACATTCCCAGCTCTCCCTGGATCCTTCCCTTCTCCAGGGGAACATTCCCAGCTCTCCCTGGATCCTTCCCTTCTCCAGGGGAACATTCCCAGCTCCCCCAGCCTGGCTCCAGAGGGGCTCCAGCCCTGGAAGCAGCTCCATGATCCTGAAGTATAAAAAAAGCTGGAATTATTCTTTAACAGAAACGTTTTTCTGTCACATCTGAGTGAGAAGAAGAACCTCAAACTCTGTGTTCTAGCTCAGGATCAGCCTTGGCTTTGCTGGTTGGAATCCTGCTCTCTTCCTCATCCTCCTCATCCCAAACCCCTGGATCAGCTCCCTCCCCACAGGAGGAGGAACCCCCTCCCCTCTGCAGGATCCCTCAGCCCTTTCAGTTCCTTCTCTGAGCAGGGGAAAGGTTTTGTAGTTCCCCTTCCAAGGAGGGGCGGTGGAAATGAAAGAGGAACCATCTGACTCCAATTAGCAGCGTAAATATCCTGGGGGTGACATCATCCGGGACCCGCAGCAGACAGGAAATCCAACCCAACCAGTCCTGCAGCTGCCGGCCCAGCCCGGGGAACCGGGGCTGAAGGAAAAGCAGGAGCAGCTCACCCACCCTGCCCCGGGCTCAGGGAGGTGTCCGAGCTGCCTGCCCCGCTCTGGGGGAGGAACCAGAACCTCCGAGGGAGCCTTGGGATGGCTGCAGGAGCAGGGAAAAGCATCCCGAGCCTGAATTCTGTGGGCAGGGCCACGTTCAGGGCGTCCTGCACCAAAACTCCTCGGAAACTCGTGGTTTGGGTGGCTCTGTGAAGGAATCACATCTCCTGAGGGGAGGGGGGAATCCAGGGCAGAATTCCCTCTGTGATCAGGGCCTGGCTCAGCACAGGAGCTCATTCCATGGCCAGGTCACACCTTCCAGGGCAGAATTCCCTCTGTGCTCAGGGCTGGCTCAGCACAGGAGCTCATTCCATGTCCAGGTCTCACCTTCCAGGGCAGAATTCCCTCTGTGCTCAGGCCTGGCTCAGCACAGGAGCTCTCCAGGTACATTCCATGGCCAGGTCTCACCTGGAGCACGGGGGGAAGCTCAGGGAGCTGGGAGCCATCAGCTGGGTGATGCCAAGGAGTGGGACAAGAGGCAGGAGCTGATCCCAGGGAATTCCACCTGGACAGGGGGCAGAACTTCCCTGGGCAGTGCCCAAGCCCAGAGTGGAGTCTCCTCCCTGGGAGATTCCAGAATCACCTGGGATGAGCCCTGGGCAGGGACACCTCCCACCATCCCAGGCTGCTCCAAGCCCCAGCCTGGCCTGGGGCACTGCCAGGGCTCCAGGGGCAGCCACAGCTGCTCTGGGAATTCCAGCCCAGCCAGGAATTCCCAATTCCCAACCTCCCAGGCAGCCCTGCCCTCTGGCAGTGGGAGCCATTCCCTGTGTCCTGTCCCTCCAGCCCTTGTCCCCAGTCCCTCCCCAGCTCTCCTGGAGCCCCTTCAGGCCCTGCCAGGGGCTCTGAGCTCTCCCTGGAGCCTTCCCTTCTCCAGGGGAACATTCCCAGCTCTCCCTGGATCCTTCCCTTCTCCAGGGGAACATTCCCAGCTCTCCCTGGAGCCTTCCCTTCTCCAGGGAACATTCCCAGCTCTCCCTGGAGCCTTCCCTTCTCCAGGGGAACATTCCCAGCTCTCCCTGGAGCCTTCCCTTCTCCAGGGGAACATTCCCAGCTCTCCCTGGATCCTTCCCTTCTCCAGGGGAACATTCCCAGCTCTCCCAGTTCTCCCCACCACCCAGGCATGGAGAAGTTCAGGAGGGATCATCTCAGCATGGGAAGATCCCATCCAAGTGGTTGGATCCAAGCTGAAATTCCAGGCAGATCAGACCCAGTACTGGACCTGCTGGAGCATCCTTGCTCCCCAATTCTGTCTCTCCAAGCACCTGGAAACACCCAAATCTGGATTTATGGTCATTTTTATGCTTTCAGGAGACTTTTCCCATTTCTTGGAGCCAACAGCACTGGTGGATGCTTCAGTTCTGAAATTTAGGGATTCACCAAGCACCGAGGAAATTATTTTTCTTCCAACAGTGGCTTGATAAAAATCTCATTAATCTGATATAAAATGTATGGAAAATCATTCTGCAGCCCTACATAATTTAAATCTGAGATAAACCAGTGGAGGAACCATCTCTGTGGGACTAAAAATACTTCAAAAATTCATATTTTTTGCTGTGTTTCTCATATCTGGTGGGAGGAATGTGTGGAATTGGCAGCACTGGAGGTGCTTCCACACTTCCCAGTTCAGATTCCCAGTTTGAGGTCACTCAGCTCCTTCTGTGACTGGGGAGGGGACATTTGGGACAGGAAGGAGCCCTGAGCTCACAGAGCTGCTCCAGGGGAGGGGTGTGGGACAGCCCTGGCAGCCCCATTCCCACCAGGAGCATCCCAAACACCCAGCACAGCCTCCTGTGCTGCTGATCCCAAACTGGGTCACGTTTCCCAAAATCCTGCAGTGCCCTGAGCTGATGGATTCATTCATATTTATGGGTGGAAAAAAAAAGAAAAAATCAAAAAATCCTTCCTTTGACAGAATGCTGCTTTGAATTTGGGGATTCCTTTCATCTCAGCACAGCTGGGAAGGAAAAGCCCAGGGCAGGGATTGTGGAGAGCTGGGAATTGTGGGCACAGGGAAAACAGCCAGCCCTGGTGTGGGACCCTGTTCCTCTTGCTCTGTGCATTTAAAAAGGGAGAATTTGCAGGGGTGGGTCAGGGAGTCACAAAAAACCAGGGTGATATTCCCAGTTCCTGCTTTTATAGTGAATTTAAACAGGAATTTGCAGGGATGAGCCATGGAGTTACAAAAAACCAGCGTGGTATTCCATGTCCTTGCCTTTTTTGTGGATTTAAACAGAGGGAATTTTCAGGGATGGGCTAAGGAGTCACAATAAACCAGTGTACCTGCTTTTATAGTGAATTTAAATAGGTGGAATTGGCAGGGATGAGCCAGGGAGTCACAAAAAAACTGCTGTGGTATTCCCTGTTCCTGCTTTTATAGTGGATTTAAATGGGAATTTGCAGGGATGAGCCATGGAGTTACAAAAAACCAGCGTGGTATTCCATGTCCTTGCCTTTTTTTTTGTGAATTTAAACAGAGGGAATTTGCAGGGATGGGCTAAGGAGTCACAATAAACCAGGGTGGTATTCCATGTCCTTGCCTTTTTTGTGGACTTAAACAGGGAATTTGCAGGGATGAGCTAGGGAGTCCCAAAAATCAGTGTGGTATTCCCTGTCCCTGCCTTTATCATGGATTTAAACAGGGAATTTTCAGGGATGAACCAGGGAGTCACAATAAACCAGTGTACCTGCTTTTGTAGTGAATTTAAATAGGTGGAATTGGCAGGGATGAGCCAGGGAGTCACAAAAACTGCTATGGTATTCCCTGTTCCTGCTTTTATAGTGGATTTAAATGGGAATTTGCAGGGATGAGCCAGGAAGTCACAAAAAACCAGTGTGGTATTCCCTGTCCTTGCCTTTTTTGTGGATTTAAACAGAGGGAATTTTCAGGGATGAGCCAGGGAGTCACAATAAACCAGTGTGGTATTCCATGTCCTTGACTTTTTTGTGGATTTAAGCAGGGAATTTGCAGGGATGAGCCAGGGAGTCCCAAAAATCAGTGTGGTATTCCCTGTCCCTGCCTTTATCATGGATTTAAACAGGGAATTTTCAGGGATGAATCAGGGAGTCACAATAAACAAGCGTGGTATTCCATGTCCTTGCCTTTTTTTTGTGGATTTAAGCAGGGAATTTGCAGGGATGGGCTAAGGAGTCACAATAAACCAGGGTGCTATTCCCTGTTTTTCTGGGAATATCCCCTGTCACCTGTGCTGGCAGGAAGGGCTGAGGTGCAGCTGCTGCTGGAGCCAAACTTCCAGATTTGTCTCCCTGCCAGGACCTTTTCCTCCTTTATTTCCACCAATATTTTCTGCTTCTCCTCTGGAAAACCCCTGCATCCTCACCCAGCGGAGGGATATTCCACTTCCTTTCTTTCCACTCCCTGGGATTGATGAGAAATGGGGTTTTTTTGGGATTTTTTTTGCAGGTACAACACCTTGCCAAGCCGAAGAACCCTGAAGAATTCCCGCCTAGTGAGCAAGAAGGATGATGTCCACGTGTGCATCATGTGCTTAAGGGCCATCATGAACTACCAGGTGACTCCCTGGGATTTTCTGGCTGTTGGGAAGTGGGGAAGGGAAGGTGGGTGGGGGATTTTCTTTAAGGTAAAATCGATGGAAATGTTGAAATTCTCAGGTAATGGGAAGGAATGAGATGCAATCCTGGGATTTAGAGATTTAGGGAAAGGGGCAGTAAGAGCCTGGGCCAGCTCCTGTTCATTAGACATGCAGCTAATTAGGTTCTAATTAGTCTGGAGTTTAGTAGCAACACTCCCAAACAGGAGATTTTTTTTAGAGAAGATGGAAAATCCAGGTTTTCCCTTGCCTGTGCTTATGGCAAAGCACTTGGGATAACTGGGAATAAGCCACTAGAGCAAGCTCATCCTGTTTTCCTGAGCTTTTTCTCTCTCTCCTGTGGCTGTAGGATCATGCAGCATGCCCTGGGGGCACCAGGAATTTGGGATTTTCTCCTAAAACCAGGAAAAGCCATGCTGAACATGGCTTGATGCCTTGGGAGCACCAGGAATTTGGGATTTTCTGCTAAAATCAGGAAAAATCGTGTTGAACACCTTGATGAGGAGTTGGGAGGGATTGGTGGGAGCTCTGCCTTAGGGGTTGACAGGAAGGAACAACCCAACAAGCAACAGAGAATATTCCAAAGGAATTCTGTTTGGGGTTTGGAGAGCAGAGCCAGCTGTGCTCGTGCAGGGACTGCAGGAGAGCAGGGTTTGGCAGCTGAGCTGCAAATTCCAACTTAGACAATAAATGAGGCACAATTAAACAGGGACTGGGGGAGGAGGGAACCAGCAGAAGGGTTGGGAGTGGTGTAGGAGCAGCCCTTGGAGCCTTTTTGTTGCTGAAATGGCCAAACCCAGCACTCCCAACACTGCTCGTGGCAGGGAACTGCAAAATCATGGAACTCCCAGAGCTGGGAGTTGTGATGGACAGTGGGAGAATGAAACATTCTGGGTTTAAATTCCACCAGGTTTTGTTTGGCTTAAAGCACTGGGAGAAGCTGCCATGAGATCTGGGATTCTGGTGGGGTTTTGGTGGGATTCTGGTGGGGTTTTGGTGGGATTCTGATGGGGTTTTGGTGGGATTCTGGTGGGGTTTTGGTGGGATTCTGATGGGGTTTTGGTGGGATTCTGGTGGGGTTTTGGTGGGATTCTGGTGAGGTTTTGGTGCCAGATTGAGGCAGGATTGTCCCTTCTCTTCCCAGTATGGATTCAACATGGTGATGTCCCACCCTCACGCCGTGAATGAGATTGCACTGAGTCTGAACAACAAGAACCCCAGGTAGGCTCCTCCTGCTTGCAGGGTTTAACAAGCAGGTGAGTACAGAGGGCTTGGAAAGGCCTTCCAGAGGGGGATTTGTAGGAAAAAAAAAAATCAGGCTTTGCTCTGGATCAGCTGGGATCTGGAATGGTGCAGATCAGGGAGCCGTGGGTGGCTGATTCCAGCACTTCCAGAAGCTGCTGCTTCTCCAGCTTTGATTGTGGCTTCAGGCTGCAGGAGGATGGGTTTGGGTGGGATGTTGGGAAGGAATTCCTGCCTGGAAGGGTGGGAAGGCCCTGGCACTGGGTGCCCAGAGAAGCTGTGGCTGCTCCTGGATCCCTGGGAGTGTCCAAGTTGGATCACCCTGGGATAGGGGGAGATGCCCCTGCCCATGGCAGGGGTGGCACTGCATCATCTTTAAGCTCCTTCCCACCCAAACCATTCTGGAATTTGGGGATTCAGCTGAAATTTGGCTGCTGGAGCCCTCCTGCAGTGCAGGGAAACCCCACTGGCAATCATTGTGGCATTTTCCTGAGGAGAGGGGAAATCTCCTTTAGGAAACATTATCCAAGATCCTCAGCTTGGGATTCTCTGGGAGAGGTTTCATTTCTGCTCTGGCTCAGGTGGCAGCCACAGCCATGGTGCTGGAACTCCTCTGCTGGTGATTCCATGGCCCTCCTGTCCCACACATCCCTGTGATCCCACCTGCAGCAGATCCCAGAGTTCTGAGCCTGGGCAGGTCTGACCAGGCACAGAGATGTGTCCAAGGAAAGGTCAGACAGGGGCTGAGCTGATAACCAGCACTGCAGGTCCTGTCCTGAGGGAAGCAGCTTCTTCCTTCTTTCTTTTATTCAGCCCCAGGTCAGCAAGCCAAGAATGAATGGGAAGTTCATTGTTTTTTATGATTTTTAAGTCATTTTTTAGCATCATTTTTATCATTTTCCAGTGCCTGGAAATCAGGGAAGAAGCCAAGTTTTCACTCTTGGAAGAAGCGGGTTGTTTTGATTTTGGTGGATAAAAAAACTGCTTTAAAGTGTGACTGGAATAATCTGAGGGCTCAGCCCTGCCCAGACCCCAAACTGGGTTTGTTTCAGCCCCAGGGGAGCTGTTGGAGAGCCCTGAGGTTTGGGAGCTCAGGCTTGGCTGGGATGTGCCAAGGGGAAGCAGCAGCTCCAGGGAATTCTGCTGATCCCAGAGGTATGGGCAGCACTGGAGACTCCAATCCCAGGGATCTCCAATCCCAGGGAATATCACAGCAAATCCCCACGACAGCTCCTCCATCCTCAAAAACCCTGGAAGTTCTTCTTGTGGCAGGAGGAAAAAAAAAAACAAAACAAAACAAACCAACAAACCCTTGAGGAGGCAGAATTGAACATTCCATTTAAAATTTCCTAGGGAAGTGACCATTTTTTCTGGTTTCCAAAGATAACCTTGACCCTTTGAGAGCCCACAAGGTATTTCTTGTTCTGTAACATCTGCTTTGAGTCGCTGCTTGAGCATGGGACTAATTTTTTCTTTTTTCTGTGTGTGCATGGTTTGCCTCTGCTCAGAGCTCAGCTGCCCAGAAAGTCTTTTGTTTTCCAGGAATCCTGGAAGGAAATTCTGTGGATTGTTTCCATCAGGGTTACACCGAGTTTGCTGCATGTTTTTTCCCTCAGTGATCTCGTTTTCACTGCTGAAAATCAGCTCAAGTGCCTGATTTTTAAGGAGAAGGATGTGCTCCAACAGCCTGTGTCCCTGCAGTGAATTGTGTGTTGGTTTGGGGGGGGAGCTAGAAACACAAATTACCACGGAGAATAATTCAGAGCTGTGTCAGGGAAACTGCAGATTGGAATTTCCAGCTCTTCCATGAAAAACTGGGCTCCAGGGAAGGTGGTTGGGGGTGCCAGGCTGCTCCTCCAGGTGTGTGCAGGGAGCTCCCTGGGAGCAGCAGCTCTCAAACACTGCCAGAGTCCTGCCAGTGCCTTTTTGCTTGAATTTCCAACCTGGGATTTCAATCCCTGCATGGTTTGAGAAGCTTTAAAACGGGGGGGGGGGGAAACTGCATGGTCCCAGCAGAGGTGAAATCCCCCGGATCAGCACTGTGCACCTCGCAGGGAAACTCATTCCAAGGGCTTCGGAACACACGGGATGAGCTGCAGCTCCCGCATTTCCCCTCAGGCAGGGAGCAGATGGGTCAGGGGCTGGCCCTGAGTGCCTCCCTTTGTTTTCTCCACAGGACAAAGGCCCTGGTGCTGGAGCTCCTGGCAGCCGTCTGCCTGGTCCGAGGGGGCCACGAGATCATTTTGTCTGCCTTTGATAACTTCAAGGAGGTTGGTGGAGCTGCTTGAGCAGAATTTGGGTCTCCTTGCTTCTTTTAGGATTGATTGGAGCCTCCTCATCCAGCTCAGTTCCCTCCAGGAAGGATTGGCCATAAGCTGCAGGTTTCCCTTTGGTGTTGATGCAAGAAGAGCTGTGATCCCAACAATTCCAGCACCTCTTCTTCCCAGCTCCTCCCAGGGCAGGAAAACTGCTGGGATGGGATCTCCCAGCCAGGAGCTCCCTCAGCAGCATTCCCAGCCCTTTGTCCTGCTTCCCATGGATTCGGGAAAAGCAGCTCCGTGGTTTTATCCTGCAATTCTGAGGAGCAGAATTCCAGGAGAGCAGAGGGAGCTGTGGGATGCTCCAGGTGCTGGGAGCTCCACTGGGACGTGAATAATCCTGGCTGTGGTGCAGGGAACACTTCCCAACACTGGCTCTCACCCAGCAAAGCTGCTGTGTTGTTTTATACAAAAATATTCCAGAATAATCGAGTTTGGGAGGGGAGGCTGTGCTGGTGGCACCTCTGGGTGGGAAATGGTTGGAACTTTGGATACTGAGAGCATTTGGAATCACTGAATCATTTGGAACTTTGCAAATAAACCCAGGATTCAGGTGCTTTGGGAATAAACCCAGAACTGAGGAGCTTTTCTGAAGGTGATCCATAACCTTGAAGACTCCAACGTGCTTTGCTCCAAGGCAAGAAGAAATGCCAAGAAAATCAATTGGAATTCAGCTAATCCACACAACTTTTGGGAAGGTCACTCTGGAATTCTGACCAGCTGATGGTTGCACTGATTTATTTTCACTCCTCCTTTAGCCAGGGATAATTTTCTCTTTTTTTTTTCCCCTTCCCTGTCATTTGGGTTTCTCCCTAATTACAGAGAAAAGTCAGCTCTGAGCTGTGGCACGGCCTGGTGCAACTCCTCTCCCTCCACTCGTGGATGAGATCCAATTTTTAAGGAGAAAAGAGATAAAAAGAGTTCTTTTGTAATTACAAACGTGCAGGAATTGTACCTGAGGCTCCTCAGCCTCCCACTGCAGGTGCCCACGTGGAATTATTTGTGCTGAGGGATGTTTTAACCAGGCTGGAGAGGGTCTGAAGCAGCAGGTCAGGTGTGTTTGGAATTCTGTGTGGGGCTGAGGCCAGGTGTGGTGCTTGTTTGCAGGTGTGTGGGGAGAAGCAGCGCTTCGAGAAGCTCATGGAGCATTTCAGGAATGAAGACAACAACATTGACTTCATGGTGAGTGGTGTTTTCCAGAAACTCCCTGGTTCTCCATCCTTTTCCTTCCCTGGGCCTGGCCCTGCTGTCTCAGGCAGAGCTCAGGCAGGGAGGGTGTTGGAGGGGTGTTGGTCCTGGGGCTGGTGGCAGAAATCTCCCAAATCTGGGGGTTTAAGGTCTGTGCTGGAGTGTGAGAAACAGAAATCCTGCTTTTAATCAGGAAAAATTTCCTTTGAGTTCCTGCTCAGTGCTTGGATCCGATGTGGGTCTGTTCTGAGCAGGATTTCCCACCCCAGCACTGGAATTCTGAGGCCTCTGTTGCACTTTGTATCCATTTAGTGCTGAGCTTTGTGTAAATGGCCTTTTTCTGCCAAAAATCAGGTGTTAAAGCACCAGTGGGGTGATTCCTGCAGGCTTTGGGTGCCCCAGGAATGTTTCCAGGACAGGATCACAGCCTGGAGGGACAATGAGCTGGTGTGAGGGAGACAGGCTGGCAGAATCCCTCGGATTTAAAAAGAAAAAAAGAGGAAATTCCATGATCCTTGCATTTTCACTCCAGGCACCCAGCCTGGAGTCTCAGGTTTATCCCATCAGCTTTTCCTGTGGGCCCTGGAACAGCTCCCAGGGAAGTGGCCAAACCCCAGTGCCAAACTGGTGATGCAGGGGTGCCTTCAGTTCCCTCTTCCCACTGAATGACCCGGGGATGTGGAGTCTCCTGGAGCTTTTCCTGGGGGTAAAATCCCATTGCTTCAACCCTCAGGTCACTCCTTGAAAGCTGGGAAGGGTCCCAGTGGATTTTGGGAAGCTGCTGTTGCACTCTTGCTCACAGGATGGGGTTTTATCCAGGAGAAACCCAGCAGGGATGAGGGAAATTCCTGCCTGGAGCAGCTCCAGGGGTGACAGATGGGATTCTGAGAGGCCTGGGGGTTCCTGGCAAGGGAAGGACAAATTTTGGGGATTCCTACCCCAATTCCTGCCATTCCACGGGAGATTTCCCCACATCCCAGCCCCTGGAGAGCCTTTGCCTTCCCCTGGCTCGGTTGGGATGTGTGTGGATGCCAATCCCTGGGATCTGCTCCTTGTTCAGCCTGGGAAATGTGCTTGGACAACCAGCAAAGGTTCTTTTGTGCAAGTTCCCTTCCCTGAACTGGGGCTTCCAGGCCCAGATGAATCTCACTTTTACAGGCCCAGAGTAATCTCCCTTTCCCAGCTGTTTAAAACCAGGCCTGGATTAATCTCCCTTCTCCAGGCTGTTTAAACCCAAACCCAGATGGATCTCTCTTTACCAGGGTGTTTAAAACCAGGTGCAGTTTAATCTCCTTTTTCCAGGCTATTTAAACCCAAACCCAGTTTAATCTCCCTTTTCCAGGCTGTTTAAAACCAGGTCCAGATAAATCTCACTTTTATAGGCCCAGGTGAATCTCCTTTTTCCAGGCTGTTTAAAGCCAGGATTGGTTTAATCTCCCTTCTCCAGGCAGTTTAAACCCAGGCCCAGTTTAATCTCCCTTCTCCAGGCAGTTTAAAGCCAGGATTGGTTTAATCTCCCTTCTCCAGGCTGTTTAAACCCAAACCCAGATGAATCTCCCTTCTCCAGGCAGTTTAACCCAGGATTGGTTCAATCTCCCTTCTCCAGGCAGTTTAACCCAGGATTGGTTCAATCTCCCTTCTCCAGGCAGTTTAACCCAGGATTGGTTCAATCTCCCTTCTCCAGGCAGTTTAACCCAGGATTGGTTTAATCTCCCTTCTCCAGGCAGTTTAACCCAGGATTGGTTCAATCTCCCTTCTCCAGGCAGTTTAACCCAGGATTGGTTCAATCTCCCTTCTCCAGGCAGTTTAACCCAGGATTGGTTCAATCTCCCTTCTCCAGGCAGTTTAACCCAGGATTGGTTCAATCTCCCTTCTCCAGGCAGTTTAACCCAGGATTGGTTCAATCTCCCTTCTCCAGGCAGTTTAACCCAGGATTGGTTTAATCTCCCTTCTCCAGGCAGTTTAAAGCCAGGATTGGTTTAATCTCCCTTCTCCAGGCAGTTTAACCCAGGATTGGTTCAATCTCCCTTCTCCAGGCAGTTTAAACCCAGGCCCAGTTCAATCTCCCTTCTCCAGGCAGTTTAACCCAGGGTTGGTTTTTCAGAGCTGGTGCCTGCCCTGGCCCGGGCAGCATTCCCGCTCTGGGAAGGTGACTCTGCAGACATGACTTCATTCCTGGAATGCTCAGTGCCCTTTATCCCAGCAGACAAACGTTCCCTGAGCCCAAACCCAGGCCTGGCCTGGCAATAGAACAGTTCAGGACAGCAGCTCCTGCTTTTCCCTTGGGGGAACCACAAGGAGATGTTCTTGTGGCTGTGTCCAGCCCGGAGAGCGTGTCCAGATCTGCTCCTGGGGATCCTGCTCCCATCCCAGCTGCTCCTGGGGGTCCCTGGCCTCACCTGGGGCTGTCCTTGCAGGTGGCCTGCATGCAGTTCATCAACATCGTGGTGCACTCCGTGGAGGACATGAACTTCCGAGTGCACCTGCAGTACGAGTTCACCAAGCTGGGCCTGGACGAGTACCTGGATGTGAGTCTGGAGCTGCTCCCATTCCCAATCCCCCCTTCCCCAGCTCCCCAGAGCCCTCACCCCACAGCTCCTGGGCTGTGCCCTGGCTGGAGGGGCAGTGGCCAGCAGGGAATGGCTACAGCCAGCTGGAATTACAGCCTGGAGCTAAATCTGGAGCCTGATAACAAAGGGAGGATGAACCACAGCCATCCTCGCCCTGCCACGTCCCCCAGCTCCTTCTCCAGGCTGGAAAAGTCTCCTTTGGGGTTCTCTGACAGCCAGGAGTCCTCTGGTGTCTGTCAGAGGGAAGCTGCTTCTTTCTTTCCTTCCCCTTTTCTATTTCCCATGGGATCCCAGAATGGCTTGGGTTGGAAGGGACCTTCAGGAGTCCCTCAATCCACCCCAGCCATGGCAGGGACACCTCCACTGTCCCAGGCTGCTCTAAACCCTGTCCAACCTGGCCTGGGACACTGCCAAGGACTGGGGCAGCCCCAACCCCTCCAGGCAGCATTTTTGTCCCTTTCCTTGGGAGCACATCCCTGGAAACACTGCTGCTGTTGGTGTGGGAGTGACTTGTCCCTGCTGATCCCTGCTCAGGGTCCACCAGGAGAGGGATTTGGGGTCTGTGGGATCTGTTTGGGGTCTGGGGGTGGCTCTGGGGACTCCATGGGCACCAGGCAGAGCCTTTCCCAGCAAACAGAGGAAATCATGGAATGGTTTGGGCCCTAAAGCTCTCACTCCAAGCCCTTCCACGGGCAGGGAAGCTGAGATGTCCCCTGGAGCAGCAGAGGGTGAGACCCTGCTTAACCAAACCGGGGCTGTTTGGTGTCCAGAGGGTTTCCCTGGGTGGTGGAGGTGCCCTGAGCTCCCCCAGTGCTGGTGTCACCTGTGTCCCCTGTGTCCCTGGGCTCTGCAGAAGCTGAAGCACACGGAGAGTGACAAGCTGCAGGTGCAGATCCAGGCCTACCTGGACAACGTGTTCGACGTGGGGGCCCTGCTGGAGGACGCAGAGACCAAGAACGCAGCCCTGGAAAGGGTGGAAGAACTGGAAGAGAACCTTTCCCACGTGAGTGGCCCAGGGTGCCACCTGCATCCTGCTGCTCTGGGGGGAGGTGCACTGGGAAAAAGCCTCGGGATTGCTGGGCCTCTGAACTGGGAAAAAATCAGACACTGGTGGTGCTTCCAGGAGGATTCACAGGGAGCTCTGCACAGGTGTAGGGGCTGGGAGGGCTGATTGACATGGAAAATTCCAGCTCCTCAGGGGAAAAAACATCCTGGCTGTGCTTTAAACAGGGGCTCAGGAGGGAGGAGGCTGGAAAATCCTCTTGTGTAGGTGCTCAGGGTTTGCCATCCCAAACCTCGGTGTCAGTTCCTTTAGGGTGGAAGACATGGCCTGGCTTTGGGAAAAGAATTAAAAAAAAAGAAAAAAAAGGGGGCTTTTCCATACTTTAAAACTGAGAAATGCTTTTCCTTCTCTCACCAGCCCTGTATTCCCATCACTTGGAAAAAATAATGTCCTTAACTCGCTGTGCAGTGTTTGCCCCTCTGAGGTGTTGTCGGAGTCAGGGGATGGTTTGGGTTGGAAGGGACATTAAAGCCCTCCCAGTTCCATGGGCAGGAACACCTTCCACTCTCCCAGGCTGCTCCAAGCCCTTTCCAGCTTGGTGTCTCCCATCTCAGGCAGGAATCTGTTCTCTTTCCAAGGCAAGGCTTCTGGGCTTCCTGGAATATCAATAATGGATCAGTTTATCCAAGAAGTGAGCTCTTGTTTTGATGGATAACCCCCCCAGTTTTCCAGTTATTGAGTCCATTTCTCTTTTGCTGGACAGTTATCTGAAAAACTCCAGGATACGGAGAACGAAGCCATGGCCAAGATTGTGGAACTGGAAAAGCAACTTATGCAAAGGAACAAAGAACTGGACGTGATCCGGGTGAGTGGGGTGAGGAGGCCCTGGGTGGATTTGGGATGCAGGGAGTGGAGATCATGGATCTGGGGCAGGGGAATTCTCTTGGGCCCCCCAGTATTGAACCTTCAGGTGGAATTATCTGTGTGTGCACTCCAAGGATGGACAGAAGTCCCTTTGGATGGGCCAGGAATCACTGAGTGAGATGGACACATCTCATTGCCCAGATCTGGAGGACTTCAGGTGGGAGTTCAGGAGCTGTGGAGGTCCCAAAGGGTGGGAGAATCCAGAATTTCTCAGGGTGGTGCAATGCAGTCTCCTCTCTGGATCAGGCTGTTCTGATCCTGCCCTTGGAACTCTGGATGCACGTTCCCTGTCCCTGTCCCATTCCAGGAGATCTACAAGGATGCAAACAGCCAGGTTCACACCCTGAGGAAGATGGTGAAGGAGAAGGAGGAAGCCATCCAGCGCCAATCCACGCTGGAGAAGAAGATCCACGAGCTGGAGAAGCAGGGAACCATCAAGATCCAGAAGAAGGGGGACGGGGACATCTCCATCCTCCCGGTGGCGCTGGGCTCCGGGGCGGTGCCGGCGGGAGCGGAGGCGGTGCCGGGGCCCGGGGCCGCCCCCGGCGCTGCCCCCTCGGTGCCGCTGCCGCCGCCGCCGCCGCCCCTGCCCGCCCTGCCCGGCTCACCCGAGGCTGGTGAGGATGGAGGGAGAGCCCGGCTGGGGGGGCACGGGGTGGGGGCTCCAAACCTCCCCGGGCAGTTCCAGCACCTGGCCACCCTTGCAATGGGGAAATTTCCATCCTTTCCATGGGGAAATTTCCACCCTGTGGGGACATTTCCACCCTTTCCATGGGGACATTTCCACCCTTTCCACGGGGACATTTCCACCATTTCTACGGGGATGTTTCCACCCTTTCCACAGGGAAATTTCCACCCTTTCCACGGGGATGTTCCCACCCTTTCCACGGGGACGTTTCCACCCTTTCCACGGGGAAATTTCCACCCTTTCCATGGGGACACTTCCACCCTTTCCACAGGGGAATTTCCACCTTTTCCATGGGGAAATTTCCACCCTTTCCATGGGGACATTTCCACCCTTTCCACAGGGACATTTCCACCTTTTCCACGGGGACATTTCCACCCTTTCCACAGGGACATTTCCACCTTTTCCATGGGGACATTTCCACCCTTTCCACAGGGACATTTCCACCTTTTCCACGGGGACATTTCCACCCTTTCCATGGGGACATTTCCACCTTTTCCACGGGGACATTTCCACCTTTTCCACTGGGACATTTCCACCCTTTCCACGGGGGAATTTCCACCCTTTCCACGGGGAAATTTCCACACCTTCCACGGGGACATTTCCACCATTTCTACGGGGACATTTCCGCCCTTTCCACTGGGACATTTCCACCCTTTCCACTGGGACATTTCCACCCTTTCCACGGGGACATTTCCACCCTTTCCACGGGGACGTTTCCACCCTTTCCACGGGGACATTTCCACCCTTTCCACAGGGACATTTCCACCCTTTCCGTGGGGAAATTAGAGTGTCACCCCCACTCGGCTGCCTCCTCCAAGCAGAAATTCCCTTCTTCCCTGAGGGCCCTTCCAGGTGCTGAGGGCCTTTGGTGGCTCGGGGACATCGGGGCGATGCTGTGGCTCTTTCTTTGTGCCCCTTCACCCCCTGCTAACTCCATTTTTCCCTCCATCCCACAGTGCCCAACGGCCCCGTGGCGGTGCCTGTGCCACCTCCACCACCTCCTCCACCTCCTCCTCCTCCTCCTCCTCCTCTGCCGGGCCCGGCTCCGGACGCGGCTCCGGCGGCTCCGCTACCGCCTCCGCCCCCGCCCTCGGCTCCCCCCCTGCCCGGCACCGCCTCGCCCACCGTGGTCTTCAACTCCGGCCTGGCAGGTAAAGCTCCCTCAGGTAAAGCTCCCTCAGGGCAGGGCAGGGCTGGCCCTGAGCAAACCCAGTCCTTCCTCACCGAGGCTGGAATGAGGAGCTGGTGCACGGAAGGAGCGTTCCGGGGGCTCCCAGAGAAGCTGTGGCCACATCCCCGGAGGTGTCCGAGGTCAGCTTGGAGCAGGCTGGGATAAGGGAGCTGGATAACCCTCCCTGTCCCTGCCAGCCCAAAGCAGCCTGAGGTTCTGGGGTTCCTTAACCCAACGGTGTGGGTGTGGTCTGGAAGAGTTGGATTCTCCAGTGGAACACAACTCACACCAAAAGTGTTTTATAAACAGGGCCACTTTGGACTTTGACAGAATTTCGGGTTGATGCCTTCTGAGGAGAAATATCTGTGCAGAATTTGGGAGGTTTTGGTGGAAATTTGGGCAGCAAAGGCAAAATTTGAGTTTTTGGAAGGAAGAACAATCTGCTGCCCATCCTTACCCATGTTTTAGTCACTGCCTCCTGCCAGCTGTCTCAGGGAGAGAGTGAGGGCTCAGAGGTGTCCCCAGAAATCTCCAGAGCTCGTTACCAGTCCAAAGCAAGAAACTCTCATTAAGAGCTTTGTTAAAGACAAAAAAAATCTAATTAAATATTCCAGCCTTTGAAGGTTCCTTGGAAGACAAACAGCATCCTGGATCCAGAGGGTCCCAGGGTGTTTTGTAGGAAGAGAAAGCCCCAAAGGGAGGGCTGATCCCTCAGGATGTGCCTGTGGAGGTGCCTGGGGGCTGCTGGGCTGCAGATCCCATTTCTCAGTGGGAATTCCGAGGGAGTGGGGCTGGAAGTGCCTTTTGTGGATGCAGTGGCTCCACAGGAAGGAGCATTCCCAGGGCAGGAAGGCTGTGGGGCCAAGGGGAGTTGGGAAATAACAAATGCTGCTTTTCTGACCTTTCCTAACACTTTTTTCTCTGTTCCTTCTGCTTCCTGCTAAGATGGGCCCATCAAGCTCTTCTGTAGGTTCCTTCCTGCTAAGTATTCCTTATCCTGGCATTCCCTGTGTCCTGGGGGAATCCAGGGGCACCTGGGGGGTATCCAGGGGATGGGCAGGGGGAGGTCGGAGCCAACCCTCGGGATTTGGGCACCCAGAGCTCGGGAAGGGAGGAGGAGGAGGAGGAGGAAGAAGGGAAATCTGGAGGGATTCTGAGCTCCATTATCTTTCCCAGGAGGCATTCCTGCCTTCCCTGTCCTGGAATAACCCGGGAGCAGTTAATTATCCATTCCAATGTGGGCACAAGCAGAAAATTCCTTTTTCCATGGGTGTTCAAAGCTATTCCTTTATTTTAGGAATTATTTTTAGTAACCCCATCAATTAAGCAGAGAGCAAAACCCTGTTTAGTGTAGATGGATAAATACAATTCCCAAAATACCCACTGGAATATTCAGTGTATTCCCTGTTATCCACTTGGCATCCAGCACTGCAGGACTGGGGTTTCTGTTCCGTGTTTGCCAGATTTTTTGGGAAGTAATTCAGGAGCAAAATGTTGATTGATGGACTTGAATTACATCGATTTTGTAGCAAGGAACAAATTTGTGTTCTCATGTAAGGAGAAAGAAATTGGAACTGGACTATGGAAATTATTCATGTGGCTTCCAGATTGAATGGGACAGGGATAGGGATTGGGAGAGGGATAGGATGGAAACGGGAATAGGAACAGGAACAAGAATAGGAATAGGAATAGGAATAGGAATAGGAATAGGAATAGGAATAGGAATAGGGTTGTTCCCTTGTTAAATCAGGCCTCATTTCCAGGTTTCATTTTCACAGCTCCTCTGTTTAAATTCCTGAATTATTCCAAAGTTCCCAAATGACTGGGATTTGCTGGATTTTCTCAGCAAGGAATTAAAACCTGGTTTTAAAGCCCTGTTAAAGCCCAGCTTTGCTGCAGCTCAACCCCTTTGACCTTGAAACTCAAACCTGCTGAGAAGGTGCCCCACTGCAAGTGCCCCAAATCCCATTTCCCAAAACCTTGGGGCTTTTTTCCCTTCTTGTCACCTATTTGTGACACTCTCCCCCTTTTCCATGGAATTTGGGCAGAGCCTGGGAGTTCAAACCAATCCCAGATTTCCCTGTGGGAAGTTGGCAGAGCCCTGGGGGGTTGGTGCTGTCCTGCTGGGGGCTGGGATTCCTCTCAGGGGAATCAGGAGGCGGCGACACCTTTCCAGGATTGCAGTGGGATAATTCGGTTTGCCCAGCTCTTCTCCAAGTGCTGAACCCCTCCCTGAGGGGAGAGCTGCCCTGTGGTGTTCCCAGGCAGCTTGTCAGGGATTCCTCTCCGTGTCCTGTCCCCCAGCTGTGAAGATCAAGAAGCCCATCAAGACCAAGTTCCGCATGCCCGTCTTCAACTGGGTGGCCCTGAAGCCCAACCAGATCAACGGCACCGTCTTCAACGAGATCGACGACGAGCGCATCCTCGAGGTACCCCTGCCCCCAGCCCTGCCCCCAGCCCTGCTGCCCAGGAAAACACAGAATCCTGGCTTGGAAAAGCCTCTCAGACTGCCCAGTCCAGCCCTGCCCCCAGCACTGCCCCGTGTCCCTAAGTGCCACATCCACGGGAGGTTAAATCCCTCCAGGAATGGGGGGCTCAGCCCCTTCCAGTGCCTGACCGTGCTTGCCAGGAGGAAATATTCCCAGTATCCAACCAAACCTCTGCTGGAGCAACCTGAGTCCATTTCCTGTCCTCCTGTCCCTGTTCCCTGGGAGCAGAGCTGGCTGCCCGTCCTGTCAGGGAATTGTGGGGACTGGGAAGATCTCCACAGGGATAGGGCCCAGCAGTGACCTTGGGAAAGGGCTCATTCCAGGTCCTGGAGTCCTATCTCCATGGCTGGATAAAGCAGCAGTGCTCACAAATGTTTGCCTGAATTTCTGAACGTGTGCAGAGCTGCTTGGGGCTGCATTTCTAGGATCTGGTCAGATTTCCTCATCCCAGCTCAGGAATGTGTTCCTTGCATCCCTCAGCCTCTGACAGGACTCTCTGGATTCCAAAGCCAGGCTGGACAGGGTTGGAAAAACCTGGGCAAGACGAAGGGGGTGGAATTGGGATGAGCTCTAAGATTCCAACCCAAACCATTCCATGATTCCATGATCCAGTCTCAGCCACCACAACATTTTTACTGCAGCTCTAGATGAGGATTTGTTGTTCCCTGCAGGATAAATCCTTTCATTTCCTTCCCAGGATCTAAACGTGGATGAATTTGAGGAAATCTTCAAAACGAAAGCCCAGGGCCCAGCCATGGATCTGACTTCCAGCAAGCAGAAGATCCCTCAGAAAGGATCCAACAAAGTCACGCTGCTGGATGCCAACAGAGCCAAGAATTTGGCCATCACCCTGCGGAAAGCCGGGAAAACGGCGGATGAGATCTGCAAAGCCATCCACGTGTGAGTGCAGCCCCTGGGGGCAGAGCAATCCTGCCAGAGGCACTGCAATTCCAGAAGAGTTTGGGATCTAATTCCAACCTTCCTTCCACCATCCCAGGCTGCTCCAACCTGGCCTTGGGCACTGCCAGGGCTCCAGGGGCAGCCACAGCTGCTCTGGGAATTCCAGCCCAGCCAGGAATTCCCAATTCCCAATCTCCCAGCCAGCCCTGCCCTCTGGCACTGGGAGCCATTCCCTGTGTCCTGTCCCTCCAGCCCTTGTCCCCAGTCCCTCTCCAGCTCTCCTGGAGCCCCTCCAGGCCCTGCCAGGGGCTCTGAGCTCTCCCTGGAGCCTTCCCTTCTCCAGGGGAACATTCCCAGCTCTCCCTGGAGCCTTCCCTTCTCCAGGGGAACATTCCCAGCTCTCCCTGGAGCCTTCCCTTCTCCAGGGGAACATTCCCAGCTCTCCCAGGCTGCCTCCAGAGCAGAGGGACACCCGTGGCCTGGCCACTCCCCTGCTGAGCTCTGTCCCACACCCTTTTCCCGGGGTTTCCCCGCAGGTTTGACCTGAAGACGCTGCCGGTGGATTTCGTGGAGTGCCTGATGCGCTTCCTGCCCACGGAGAACGAGGTGAAGGTGCTGAGGCTCTACGAGAGGGAGAGGAAGCCCCTGGAGAACCTGTCAGATGAGGACAGGTTCATGATGCAGTTCAGCAAGATCGAGAGGCTGATGCAGAAGATGACCATCATGGCCTTCATCGGCAACTTCGCCGAGAGCATCCAGATGCTGACCCCGGTGAGCGGGGCAGGGGATCTGCAGGGCTGGAGGGACCCAGGGATCAGGGGTCCAACCCCTGGCCCTGCACCAGGACACAGCCCCTGGGCAGCCAGGCAGGGTCAGGACTTGGCTGCAAATGTTTGCTGATTCAAAGAGCCACCTGAACTGCATCTTTCCCAGGAGTTAAATCCTTTTTAACGCTTCTGGGGCTGCAGAACTGGAAGTTTCCCCCACATTTTTCACCTGTGGAAAAGAAAATAATTTAACACTTCAGGAGCTTCACAGACTCCATTTCCTTGCACAGAACCCAAAGAAAAAGTCTTTCCCAGCTGCTCCTGGAAGTTTTCCACAGGAGTTTTCCTGCAGAAGGGCAGGAGAGCTGTTTGACCCCTCACTAAGCAAAGCGAGGGAAATTTTGCCCACCTGGATGAAGTGTGTGAAGCTTTCCCAACTCCTTTTAACCTTGATTGATGGCCCTGAGATAACATTGCTGTGCACCCCTGGGAGCCTTGGGAATGTGCCCATTCCCTGGGGAGCCCCAGCACCCTCAAAGGAATATTGCTGGGAAGTTACCCTTGGTGCTGGTCCATGGGCCCTTGAAATTGGCACAGCTGTAGGGGTTGGAGTGTAAATCCTCATTTACATCTGAGGGGTCAGTGTGGTGGCAAATGAAAGGTTTGGGATCCTGGAGTGTCAGGGCAGGGGAACGTTCACAGAATCCCAGATGGGGTTGGGTGGGAAGGGAGGATAAGGAATGTCTCATTCCAACCCCTGCCAGGAGCAGAGACACCTTCCACCACCCCAGGCTGCTCCAGCCTGGCCTTGGGCACTGCCAGGGCTCCAGGGGCAGCCACAGCTGCTCTGGGAATTCCAGCCCAGCCAGGAATTCCCAATTCCCAATCTCCCACCCATCCCTGCCCTCTGGCACTGGGAGCCATTCCCTGTGTCCTGTCCCTCCAGCCCTTGTCCCCAGTCCCTCTCCAGCTCTCCTGGAGCCCCTTCAGGCCCTGCCAGGGGCTCTGAGCTCTCCCTGGATCCTTCCCTTCTCCAGGGGAACATTCCCAGCTCTCCCTGGAGCCTTCCCTTCCCCAGGGGAACATTCCCAGCTCTCCCTGGAGCCTTCCCTTCTCCAGGGGAACATTCCCAGCTCTCCCTGGAGCCTTCCCTTCTCCAGGGGAACATTCCCAGCTCTCCCAGCCTGGCTCCATGGCAGAGGGACATCCATGCTCTGTCCCACGGTGGGGATGAAAACCAGGAATGTTTTTTTCAGGATGTGAGTGTCTGGATGGTAATTTCCCTCCTGGCTGGATGTGCATTAACCAAAGCTCTCCCTGTGTTTCCCTGCAGCAACTCCACGCCATCATCGCTGCCTCTGTCTCCATAAAGTCATCCCAAAAACTCAAGAAAATCCTGGAGGTAGGTCTGATCCCAGCTCTCCTTCCAGGGGTGTCTGAAACTCCAGGAATGTGTCCTGAGGATTCATGCTCTGCTCTGTTTCATCCTGGCAGATCATCCTGGCTCTTGGGAATTACATGAACAGCAGCAAAAGAGGGGCTGTCTATGGATTTAAGCTGCAGAGTTTGGACCTGGTAAGAAGAGCAGGGATGTGTTGTGGGCACCAGCTGGGAATTAGAGCTGTGGTGTTCCTGAGGTTGGAAAAACCTTCCAAGATCATGGAGGCCAACCACTCCCAGCACTGCCAAGGCCTCCACTTATGGATATGGCCCTGTGTCCCCAGTGTCACATCCACAGGGCTGTGAGATCCCTGCAGGGATGGGGACTCCACCTCTGCCAAGGCCTGAGCCCCCTTTCCATGGGGAAATTCCAACCTGGACTCCCCTGGCCCAGCCTGAGGCCGTTCCCTCTCCTCCTGTCCCTGTGCCCTGGGAGCAGAGCCCAAATCCCCCCCGGCTGTGCCCTCCTGGCAGGGAATTCCAGAGAGGGAAAAGATCCCTCTGGATCCTCCTTTTCTCCAGGCTGAGCCCCTTCCCAGCTCCCTCAGGAATTCTCCAGCCCCTTCCCAGCTCTCTCAGGAATTCTCCAGCCCCTTTCCCAGCTCCCTCAGGAATTCTCCAGCCCCTTCCCAGCTTCCTCAGGAATTCTCCAGCCCCTTCCCAGCTCCCTCAGGAATTCTCCAGCCCCTTCCCAGCTCCCTCAGGAATTCTCCAGCCCCTTCCCAGCTCCCTCAGGGATTCTCCAGCCCCTTCCCAGCTCCCTCAGGAATTCTCCAGCCCCTTCCCAGCTCCCTCAGGAATTCTCCAGCCCCTTCCCAGCTCCCTTCCCTTCCCTGGCTCCAGCCCCTCAGTGTCCCCCTTGTCCCCGAGCTGTCCCCAGCCCTGGAGGTGCCCCAGCAGTGCCAGCACAGGGACGGGCACTCCCCAGGGGCCTCTTGCCCACCTGGGCACCCCTGGGCTCGTGTTCATCCCCCCCTGGATCCTTTCCCAGTTTTCCAGCCTCTCTATCCCAACCCTGTGACCCTTTAGGGTCAGTGGCTGCTGGGGGACTCTGTTGGTGCTTCCCAGCACGGAAAACACCCTGGAGTCCCTGTGCTTGGAGCTCCTTGGCTTGGAGCCCCTTTCCCTGGAGCCCCTTTCCCTGGAGCCCCTCTGCCCCCAGCTCCCCACCCCTCTGTTCCTGCCCCTCGCAGCTGCTGGAGACGAAGTCGACGGACCGGAAGCAGACGCTGCTGCACTACATCTCCAACGTGGTGAAGGAGAAGTACCAGCACGTGGCCCTGTTCTACAACGAGCTGCACTACGTGGAGAAGGCAGCAGCAGGTACAGCCCCTGCCCTGCCCTGCCCTGCCCTGCCCTGCCCTGCCAGGGCACTCCTGGCAGGCCCAGCAGGCTCAGCCTCCCCGTGTCCCCTCGCAGTGTCCCTGGAGAACGTCCTGCTGGACGTGAAGGAGCTGCAGCGGGGCCTGGAGCTGACCAAGCGCGAGTACACCATGCACGACCACAACACCATGCTCAAGGACTTCATCCAGAGCAACGAGGGCAAGCTGAAGAAGCTTCAGGACGATGCCAAAATAGCCCAGGTACTGCTGTGCTCCCGGGATCCACGGGGAGGGCGGGTGGCACCCAGGGGTGGGCTGTGTTCCCGTGGGATGCTGGGGATGGGGGATGCCTGGGAGGGCGTGCAGGGCACTGAGGCTGGGCCTGTTGCAGGATGCCTTTGATGATGCTGTGAAGTATTTCGGGGAGAATCCCAAGACAACCCCACCCTCGGTCTTCTTCCCGGTGTTTGTCCGCTTTGTGAAGGCCTACAAGGTAAACCAGAGCTTCCTCCTCCTCCTCCTCTTCCTCCTCTTTCTTTTTCTTTTCCTCCTCATCCTCTTCTTCGTCCTCCCCGCACTTCTCCTCCTATACTCTTCTCCTCTTTCTTTTCTCTTTTCTTTTCTTTTCTTTTCTTTTCTTTTCTTTTCTTTTCTTTTCTTTTCTTTTCTTTTCTTTTCTTTTCTTTTTTCTTTTTTCTTTTCTTTTCTTTCCTTTCCTTTCCTTTCCTTTCCTTTCCTTTCCTTTCCTTTCCTTTCCTTTCCTTTCCTTCTTTTCTTTTCTCTTCTCTTTTCTTCTCTTTTCTCTTTTCTTTTCTTTTCTTTTCTTTTCTTTTCTTTTCTTTTCTTTTCTTTTCTTTTCTTTTCTTTTCTTTTCTTTTCTTTTCTCTTTTCTTTTCTTTTCTTTTCTTTTCTTTTCTTTCTTTTCTTTTTTCATCCTCCTCCTTCTCCTCTTTTTTCTCCTCCTCTTTTCCTCCTTCTCCTTTCTCCTTCTCCTTATTCTTTCTTTTTCTTTCTTCCTTCCATCCTTCTCCTTCTCCTTCTCCTTCTCCTTCTCCTCCTTTCTCCTTCCTCCTCCTCTCCCTTCCTCAGAAAGCCCCACAGTGGCACAGTTCCCATCCCCCCCGGCTGCCCTGGAATCTCTAACCCCTGGATTTTCTCACAAACAGCAAGCAGAGGAAGAAAACGAGCTGAGGAAAAAGCAGGAGCAGGCCTTAATGGAAAAACTCATGGAGCAAGAAGCGTTGATGGAGCAACAGGACCAAAAGGTATGGGACAAATGCAGCTTCCAGCTGGGATCATGGTCCCCATATTCAGAAACCTCAGCTCCGAGTGTGGGATTGCAGTTGCCTAGAAAGAGTCTGGAACTTTTTATGGAGGGAACTGGGATAGGCTGGAAAAGCTCCAGTGTGTGTTCTGCTGCTTTGGAAGTCTGCAGAATTAAGGAAAACTAAATAGGTGGAAAGTTGTCTTGTCAGTATTTCCACGAGCTAAACTTCATCCTTCCCTGACTTCTGTTCCCACCCCTGGGAATGGGCTGGCAGGGGCAGTTCCTGTGGGAATTGCAGGGCTGCGTGGGTGTGTGAGGTTCAGGAGGAAGCCCAGCAGAGCTGGAGCTCCGTGCTGACCATCCCCGTGCGTGTTCCCAGTCCCCTTCCCACAAGAGCAAGCGGCAGCAGCAGGAGCTGATCGCCGAGCTGCGGCGCCGGCAGGTCAAGGACAACCGGCACGTCTACGAGGGCAAGGACGGCGCCATCGAGGACATCATCACAGGTACTGCCCTGCCAGCCTGCTGGGGGCCTGCCAGCCTGCTGGGGGCCTGCCTGGGGGCACTGGGGGATCTGCCAGCCTCGGGGGCACTGGGGGATCTGCCAGCCTGCTGGGGATTCCAGCCTCGGGGACACCAGGGGGATCTGCCAGCCTGCTGGGGATCCAGCCCTCAGGGACCCCAGGGGGATCTGCCAGCCTCAGGGGCACTGGGGTATCTGCCAGCCTCGGGGGCACTGGGGGATCCAACCCTCAGGGACACCAGGGGGATCTGCCAGCCTGCTGGGAACCCAGCCCTCAGGGGCACTGGGGGATCTGCCAGCCTGCTGGGGATCCAACCCTGAGGGACACTGGGGGATCTGCCAGCCTGCTGGGGATCCAACCCTCAGGGACCCCAAGGGGATCTGCCAGCCTGCTGGGGATCCAGCCCTCAGGGACCCTAGGGGGATCTGCCAGCCTGCTGGGGATCCAACCCTCAGGGGCACTAAAAAATCTGCCAGCCTGCTGGGGATCCCAGCCTCAGGGACACTGGGGGATCTGCCAGCCTGCTGGGGATCCAACCCTCAGGGACCCCAGGGGGATCTGCCAGCCTGCTGGGGATCCAACCCTCAGGGGCACTGGGGGATCTGCCAGCCTGCTGGGGATCCAACCCTCAGGGACCCCAAGGGGATCTGCCAGCCTGCTGGGGATCCAACCCTCAGGGACACTGGGGGATCTGCCAGCCTGCTGGGGATCCAACCCTCAGGGGCACTGGGGGATCTGCCAGCCTGCTGGGGATCCAACCCTCAGGGGCACTGGGGGATCTGCCAGCCTGCTGGGGACCCAACCCTCAGCAGCACCAGGGGGATCTGATCTGCCGAGTCGCTGCTCCAGGGCTTTGTCCCCTCCTGAGGCTGTTGCTTGTGTGGTGTGGAGCAAGCCCAGAAGGTTCTGCTCCTTCTCTTCCAGCTTGTGGGGACATTCCCAGGGTTTTAGAGCAGATCCCAGCAGCTGCTCCAGCTGTGCCGTGTGGATCTGCCCCAGGTCCCTTTTTCCTGCCCACAAATGGGATCAGTGGCAGGATGAGGAGCCTCTGTTTTCACTGAGATTGATCCCAGAAATCCTTCAGTCAATGCCCAGTGAGCCCAGACTGCTCCAGGTTTTCCTGCTGATCCCACAGGGAAGGGACACAGCCCCTGGTGCAGCCAGGCAGAGGTCAGGACTTGGCTGCAAATACTTGCTGATTCAAAGAGCCACCTGAACTGCATCTTTCCCAGGAATTAAATCCTTTTTAACACCTCCGGCTTCTGGGATTGCAGAACTGGAAGTTTTCCACACGTTTTTCACCTGTGGTGTGGAAGGAAAGTGATTTAACACTTTAGGAGCTTCACAGACTCCATCTCCTTGCACAGAAGCCCCAAAAAAGTCTTTGCCAACTGCTCCAGGAGGTTTTCCTGCAGAAGGGCAGGAGAGCTGTTTGACCCCTCACTAAGCAAAGCCAGGGAAATTTTACCCACCTGGATGAAGTGTGTGAAGCTTTCCCAACTCCTTTTAACCTTGATTAATGGCCCTGAGATAACATTCCTCATTTAAAGGGCAGAGTGGCAATAATATCCAACCTGGCATTGCTTCCACAACTCCTCCAGACTCCTGGGACTTTAATTGGAAAAATGCTTCTCCTGCTCTGTGGGAGGAACAGATTGCATGGCAGACACCCACCCCTATGGAAAAAACCATCCAGGGGAGAGAGTGCCAGGCTCCAATTAAACATTGCCTGTGCTCTTCTGCCTGGCTTTGCCCATTTTGGGGCCTCAAGCCACGGAGGGGGGAAAGGTCAGGCATGGAAGGTCAGGTAGGACCAAGGTCAGCTCCCCATCCCTGGGGATCTCCCAGTACATCCTGCACCTCCCCATCCCTGGGAGTGCTCCAGGCCAGGTTGGACGGGGCTTGGAGCAGCTTGGGATAGGGAAAGGTGTCCCTGCCCATGGCAGGGGTGGCACTGGATGGGATTGAAGGTCCCTCCCAACCCAAACCAGGCTGGGATTCCTGCGAGCGGATGAAATCTCTCCTGCAGCCTGGCAAGCAGCTTGTCCAAAGGCCGGTGAGGAGCAGGCTGGAGCGTGTCCCGTGTCCCCTGTGGGAGCACCGGGCTGTCCCCTGGCCTGGGGCAGTGCTGACCTTGGTTTGTGTGTGGCTGTTGTTGTTCCCATGCAGTGCTGAAGACGGTGCCCTTCACCGCCCGAAGCGCCAAGCGCGGCTCTCGCTTCTTCTGCGACCCCGTTGTCCCCGAGGAATTCCATTACTAAACTCTCCCTCTTTCACACCTGACGCTCTTAGAAACCAGGAAGGTCGCTGTAGACTTTTTTGCCACTTTGTTTGTGTGGCTCTCAGCCAGGAATCTGTGCCTGTTGAGTGTGTAGTGGTGTCCAGCGTCCTCCTGATGTAGTGGTGTCCCCTCTGTTGCACGTCCTCTTCATCCCATCCCATCCCATCCCATCGGGCTGTCCCTGTGCCCCAAGGTGGCAGTCACTGGGATGAGTCTCCTGCAGTGCAAGGACTGAGGAGCCCAGGCAGTGACAGCTCACTTGGCTCGTCTGTCACCTCGGGGTGCCGTGCATGTGGCACCTCAGAGTGGAATCCCGGCCTGCATGGACCTTGGGAATGGCCTTGGGGGTGGCTCCTGGCTCGGGAATGACACCCCTGGGGTGGTTTAGGATTCCTAACAGCACCTGCATGTTCAGCTGCACTGGGGTGGAACAGCGCGGTAAAACCTCTCCGTGCTCGGTCACGTCCATCTTTAACTCTTTTGTTCCACCTCAGTTCCATGCCAGCTTTGTTTCATGGGATCAGGAATTCTCACTGAGCCTGGACTCAGTGCATGGAACAGGGGGATGGGGAGCAGGGCTGGGAATCGTGGGCACACAGGGCACAGCCACCGGAATGGTGCAAACCTGCCATGGAACTGAGCCATTCCCATCGTGGTGTCCCTTGTCCCAAGGGTGTCCCTAACCCAGCCTGGCCCTGGACACTGTTGTCCTCGTTAAGGACTCAGCTTAAGAAGCCAGCAGTGCTCCTTCCACCCTTCCCTGTGTAATTCCATCAGTGCTGCCAATAAATCCACAAACTAACCCACTCCACGGTTCTTTGCTCTTCGGGTTCTCTCTGTCTTCTCTTGCTGGAGCCAACCTTCAAAGCAGCTTGGGCCTGGGGCAGGGAGCGGCCTCCTGTCCCTCCTGCCCTGCCTAACCCCTCTTGCTCCGTGGTTTCTGCCTGGGAGGTTTGAACACTGACTTGACTTGCTCTTCATTCTCCATCCCATTTTTTTACTTAACCATCATTTTTTTGTGTTCTGTTTTTTTTTGTTTGTTGTTTGTTTTTTTTTTTGTCTGTTTAGCCCTAAAGAAGAATAATATCACTAAATTTCCCAATGTTCACTCGAGGGTAAGGATTTCTTCTAGCACAGCCGTGGTGGAGGATTCCCAGAGTTGGCAAGCATCACTTTTTACTTGGCTTCCTCCTCTCTCTCTGTGCCAGGCAGCTGGTGGTAGATGTGGCTGAGCTAATACTGGTGAGACCCTCGAGGCCAGTTGAGACCCAGATCCCTGATTTCCACCTCTGGAGGTGCAGGGATCCACAGGATGTTGGCTGCTGACCATCATCACACTGTTTTGGCCACTTGTCCTCAAGCTGAGCCCAAAACAGTCTTGTCCCCAAGTGCTCTTGGTTGGTGACCATCTTCACTCTCCATTTTGGCCATTTGAATTCAAGTTGAGCCCAAAATAATCTTGTCCCCAGGTGGTGTTGGTTGGTGACCACCATCACACTCTGCTTCGGCCATTTCTCTTCAAGTCCAGCCCAAAATAGTTTTGTCCCCAGGTGTGGCAGCCCCACAGTTGGGTTCTGCATGAGGTGGACAATCTCCAGTCTCCTGTGGAGAGCTGAGAAGTTTGGGAGTTCTGTGTAACCCCCAACAGAGGTTATCCAGGAAATCTGAGGGATTTGCCGAGTCCACCACAAGTTTTTTGGCCAAGAGACCAATCTTTGAACTGGAGTTGTCTTCAGTGCTTGTTCTGTTGTGGGTGCACAGGTGACAGCACATGTGACACCTCCAATGGGCTTCCACCATCACATCCATCAACTTTCTCCCTCTTCATCCGTCCATCCATCCATCCATCCCATCCCATGCTCAGTGTTCCCTCCTTTGGCTGATGAAGCATCACTCCAGCCATGGAAAGCAGCTGGAGAATCCCAACCCAGTGCCAGCTGCTTTTCCCAGGGCACCTCTTTTAGATCTTGGAGGTCCTTGCCAACCTGAACGATTCCATGAATCCACGCTAAACGGAACGTGAGGATCCTAAATCCATCCCGGTGTGGCTGATCCCGTGGGTCACACGCCTGCCGTGAGGAACACCCTGCAGCTCCGGCCTTTGAGGGCGTGTGGGCACAGGCAGGGAGCACCCCAAACCACCTTCCTGGGGTCGCTGTGGCCTCGGTGACACCTGCGAGGGGACATTCCCCCCGATCCCACCAGTATTAACCGGCCGCGGGGGGCGCGTAGTCCGGGCACCTCCGTCCTTCCCCCCGCTCCCCGCCCTCCGCAAAGCTGCTTTGATTGGCTTCCAGCGGGCCTTGCCTTTCCCTGTCTGTCTGTCTGTCCGGCCGTCCTCGCCGCGCCCTGCGTGTCCGTGTGTCCGTCCGGCGCCGGGCGCTGCTGACGGCCGGCTGCTCCCCCGCAGATCTCCGGAACCAGCCGTACCGCCGGGCCGACGCGCTGAGGAGGAGCGTGCGCCGCCGCTTCGACGAGCACGGGGGGCTGCGCTCCAACGGCGCCGAGCTGGGCGTCTGAGCTCCTGCCCGCCTCCCGCAGCCTCTCCCGGGGGGAAAACCGGACCTTTCCGAGGGCTCCCGGCCCGGCACCGGGCTCTCTCTCTCTCTCCACGCCAAGTGCCTGAAATGGAAGTTTTCCTGCGCCGCCGCATCCGAGCAGTAGGGTTGGGGGTTGGTTGGGTTTCTCTGGACGCCAAGAGTCTGCAGGATTTGTAACCAAAATGTAAAATAAGGGGTTGGTTTGAGGGGAGGGGGGGGGGTCGGGTTGGTGAGAGCGAGGGCTCCTCCTGTGGGCCTGACTGGTTGGAAACTGGGAGATACTGGGAATACTGGGATGTGCTTGGCTTTTAATGCTGGGCCGAGGGCCTTCAGCTGCACTTAACGGCTCTTAATTTTAATTAAAACGCCAAACAAAGGCATTTAAGGGCTTTCTGGGCACGGAATTAAAATAATCCCAAGGAACAACCCAGCCCTTTTCCCCAGTCCGTGCAGCCTCCAAATGGAAGGAGGGGCCACAGTCCCAGGGACAGGAATGGAGCAGGAGGTCCCCCCACACCAGGCCAGGGCTTTGGGATGTTCAGGGCTTTGGCTGGGGGGCCAAGGCAGGCAGCGTTGGGATAACAGCGTATTTATTAATTAGCACTAAGCAATTAACACCCAGTAATCAGTATTAGGCTCTGAGGACCACTGCAGTCCAGCTCCTGGCAGGGAGATTCCAACCCTGCTTCAGCTCCGAGACGTTCCCGCTCGGATCCCGGGCTGGGGCTCCTGTGGAAGGGAAGCCCAGCCCGAAATCCCCGGTAGGTTTGGGGTTGTCCGTGGCATTTTCCAAGCCTCAAAAGGGACAGGAGGCTGATTCAGGACCACAGTGCCCCTCCCTGTGCCCTGGAGCAGCGGGATGGATCCCACTCCGTGCTGGAGCTGGGAAGAGCTGGACTGAGGAGAAATCTGGTCCTTCCCAAATCCCATTTTGCTTCCAGCTTCCCTGCCTGGGCTCATCCATCTGTTCATTGTAAAATTTCTTGTATAGTATTTAACCACTGAATTTCTTTGCCCTTTTCCATTGTGCTCCCGTGAACCACTGGTGAAGGTCCCTGTTTTGTTTTGTTTTTTTTTTTTCCCCTTGGATAATGTGTAGTTATATGATAATCTGTTTTTAAATGTACAGATATTTTGCTACAAAATTGGTGCAGTTTTTTATGGTTTTTACACTTCCCCCCCCCCCCACCCCAACTTTAGCCTCTGGGTAATATTGTAAATATTGTTTAAAAGGAAATAAATGCATCAAGCCTGTGCTATACAATCTGAATGTTATTTTAACTTATAGTTTTTGTTTTTATATTTAACTAAAAAGGACAGTTTGGGACTCAGAGTTACCACATTGACCAATTTCCAGGAATTTTTTTTCCTTGAAAAACTGCCAAGTTTTGCATTTACAGCACTGTGTACTTGACCTGCTAAAGAGAACATGCCACTGTTGGAATGAGTCTTTGGATCAAAGCAAACTGGGTAATTTGAATTTCAAATCTCAGCACTTGTTGGGGTATACGCACTAAATCTCATTTTCTTCAGCTCAAAGATATTTTTTTAGTAAAAGCCCCAAATGAAAGGCAAGCTGGCATGTTCTCTTTAATATTTTTCTAGTCATAGATCTGCTTCTTTAGCAAGATTAGAAGTGTTTTCTAAAGCAGTTCACGTTCCTCTCCTGGTCTGTTCCTGCCATAAAATCAAATAAACTATTTACACTACTACACTGAAATCCAGAGGGGTTTTTTTGGGTCACTTTTTACCTGTTTTGCTCCCCCAAAAAAATGGTGGTATTTGATAGGTGAACACCTGGAGCTTGTGTGGATGAAGACTGAAAGAATTTGCAGCATCAGTTTATTCTTTGTTATTCTGGAAGAGGCTGAGGGAAGAAATTTGGGCTGTGGATGTTCCTGGGAGACACCTGGGCCAGCTCCAGGAGAGAAATAAATGGGGATTATTATTTGCCAGAAATATTATTAATTATATGAATAATATTATTAATATTGCACTCAAAACAACCCAAATATTTAAGTCCTAAACAACTTGAATTTTAGTACCAAATTTAATTTTTAAAAGGGTTTAATAGGATTATTCTGAGGGGGGGGCAGGATTAACCAGCACAGCCAAGGTTTCAACATTGATGGACACGGTGAAAAATCATCTAAAATAATTCAATAATTGATTTAAAAAAATCAGTTTGGCTAAAGTTCCTTCCAGTTTCCAGGTGGGAATGCAGAGGTTGAGCTGTTGGCTGTGCTGGGGCTGCCACAGGAAAAAACAATGTGGCTGGGAAATAGGAAAGAGGAGGAAAACACTAAAAAAAAACTGATGGAAAAATAAACCTGAACTGAATTCCCTGGAAAACAAACCTTGGTTCAAAAGCAGGCTCATCTTAAACTGAGTTTCTTCCAGCTGAAACTGAATTAAGATGTTAAGAAAACCCCCACCTTGGGATTATTGACATTCCCAGATTTTTATTTTTAATGGAAAAACAAAGGCAAACCTTTGAAGGGTGATATTCCCTTAGGAACAAGCATTTCCTTGAATTTGTGTGGATGCAAGGGAGTAAGAGCACAAACCCTTGGGACATGTCAGACTCCAAATCCTCTCCCAGCTCCATGCCAGATTCCAGGACCTGCTGCCCCTCCTGTTTCCCAAACTCTGCTGGGCTCTTCCCACCTGGAGCATTCCCACTTTGGGATACAAATGCAGGGCAGTGGGTGGCAGGTGAGCAAAGCAAACCTGGCTGATTTCTCAGCCCTGGAGCAGCAATTATCCCATCCTCCCTTGGGAGAAGCACTTGCTGCAGGGAAAAACCTGGAATATCCTCCCTGCCACTGCCTCCAAGCTGGATTTCCACACCAAACACCCCATGGATACCAGAAATCCCCACAAGGCTTGTCTGACCAAATCCAGGTGACCCTTCAAAGGGAAACAGCAGGATTGGGATGTGCTTTCCCAGCCCAAACCATCCCAAAAAATCCCAGGACAAAAATGGTTACAACCTCCTTATTTTATATTTCAAAGAACTCATTTCAATCTCTGGGTGCTCTTAAGGATTCTAAACCTTGTAACCACCCCAGCCAGGAAATTCCCTGGATAATTGGATCCTTTGGGTGTTTATGCACTGGTAAAAGTGGTCAAAACTGGGGAGAAATCCCTGAAAAGGAATAATCTGACCGGTCTTCAGGCAGGTTTTGTGAGCCACAGGGTCTCAGAGCTGTACAGAGTATTTCAGGAGAAATAAATACCAGTACATGCTAAAAGACAAGGTTTAATCATTGATAAAAATGTACAAAAATATTCCAAGGACAGCGGCTTCCCAATTTTCTCACCGAGCAGGGCTGGGGGCACCTTCCTGAACGTGCAGGGGCTGGAAAAACAGGGCTGGAGCTGCTTCCTTCCTCCCTCCTCTGGGCTGTGCAGGTACATTCTGCAGCAGGTTCTTAAGGCAACACATGGAATTGCGTTTAACATTGGATTTTTTTATTCCTAAACGTTCCGAAGGGGAAGAGGGAAGGTGGAGAGAGGAACGCTGGAGAAAGAGCCAGGGCTGGGCTGGGGTTTGGGGAATGCTGAGGTGGTGGTGTCCCCAAGGCTCCCTCTGCTGGCACAGCACGATTCCCAGCACCACATTCCCAGCCAAGGGGGATTGGTGGGAGTCGGGAACTGAACATCAATCAGTCTCAGACAAAAGCTCAAAAGCTCCAGTGCCAAAAAACCCCCAAATCCAGGGGTTTGCACAACACATCAGGACACGGATTCCTTACTCCTGCTGCCTTCCCCCCCCAAAAAATCCCACCCAAGCAAATCCACCAATGAATGAAAGCACAAGGAATTAAATTAGGAATTATTTTTTTTTTTTCCTGAAGCTGAGCTGGGCTCTGCCCAGGCAGCCCAGGGTTGTTCCCTGCCTTGGGAAGGACATGGGGAAAGTGCTTGGGGACACTGCTGCCACCTCTGTGTCCCCTCCAGGGGATCCCAGCCCCCATCCCGCCCCGCAGCTCCAGGCCAGGCACAGCTTTGCCCTCAGAATTCCATGGATTTTTCTACTTTTGACTGGATTGAAGTGGTAAAAAACTAAAAGCCACCGTTGTTGTGGCCATGGGCCACCGGCCACCGGCCCCAGGGCCTCGCCCACACAAGGCTTGGTTTTATTTTGCCACCTGTAAACATTTTTGGTATCAAGGATCTTCTCATTGATCTTCATCCAGCTGTTCCAAAAGAGTCCTCCTCTGTTTTTCCAGCTCCCCCTCGCTGAGCTCGCTGCCAGAGGTATCCCAGTTTCCCTGTGGAGAGAGGGGACAGTGCTCAGGATGGGATTTTCCAGGGAGGTTCCACACCGGGAGCCTCAGCAGGGACAGAGCCAGAGCTGGCTGCTCTGTATCACTCAGAAACCCCAAAATCCAAATTTGGGATTGGCAAAGACCTCCAGGATGATCCCAGTGCAACCTCTGCCCTCTCCCAGAGCACAGCTGTGGAGCTGCATGCAGCAGGTCCTGCTGCCAGAGCCCAGAGCAGCAGGGAGAAAAGGAAGCAGAGCTTACGGAATCTTTCCCAGGCCGTTTTTTAGTGGGAGATTTATGCTTGGACTCAGATCTCTGTCTGGCTCGCTCCTTCTCACTGTCCCTCTCTCTTTCTTTCTTGTCCTTCTCTCGCTCCACATCGGATTCTGGTGAATCCTGTGGGGAAAAAAAATATGGAATAGTGAATATTAGTGTTAAGTGTTTCAAAGTCCAACTTCCATTTAAAGATTGTAAAATCATGGAATGATTTCAGTTGGAAAGGACCTTAAACCTCATCCCATTCCACTGCTGCCATAGGGAACACTCTCCACTATCCCAGGTTGTCCATCCTGGACTTGGACACTTCCAGGGATGGAGCAGCCACAGTTTTCCTGGGAAACCTGTCCCAGGGAAGAAGTGAAGCTCTTTCTGCTTTTTAGGTCCTTTTGCTGCTTTTGTACAACTCTGAGCTTCCAACACAACCCTGATGCTCGGGCAGGCACAAGGAATGGCTGGGATCCTTCCCAGTTCCCCACAACAAAGGAGAACACCTGGACTTGCCAGGATAAACAGCAAATCCCAGGTTACTCCTGGAGTCCTCCACATGGAGTTAAACCCTCCAAATTCAGCACTTTGAAGTGGTTTAATATTAGGAATATGGAACACAAAGTTGTTGTTTTGGCAATACCCTCCCCTCCAGCTGGATCCCAGTGTTTCCCCAGGAAAACCCAGCTGGGATTGCTGACACCAGGTGCCAGGTTATCCAGAACCCAACCTCAAACTGAGCTCCACTTACAGACTTGTGCCTCCTCTTCTTGCTCTTCTTCTTGTGTTTTTTGGACTTCTTGTAACTCCTCTCTGCAGCCACAGGGAGAAACAAAAAAACCCAGGGATCAAAAGGGCTGAATCCCAAAGGATCAAAAGGGCTGAATCCCAAAGGACCAAGGCACAGCAGGCTCGAGGGCAGTCCCACCCCACCCCGTACCGGACTCGGCGCTGGAAGAACGCTCGGACACCGACCGCGACTCCGAGCGCTGCCGCTTCTTCTTGGAGTGGCTGTCGTCATCCTCGGACTCTGAGCCCTTCACACAGCCCAGGGGGAGAATTCCAGTTAGTCAGGGCAATTCCAGCAGGAGTTGGTGCAGCTGGGAATTGCAGAGGGAGGGTTTTGTCAGGGGTACTCACGGAGCGGGAACGGGAGCGCTTCCGGTGGTGTTTTTTGGATTTCTTCGAATGTTTCTTGGTCTTGGAGTGGTGGTGTTGACACTCGTGCTGTGGGCAAGGCAAGGAGGGGAGAGCTCGGAATTCCAGCAGGGATTGGGCTTGGAAAAGCCCTGAAATCCCAGCTTGTCCCACCATGGGTAAGGACAACTGCCCTGGAGCAGGGGGCTCCGAGCTGGCCTTGGACAATTCCAGGGATGGGGCAGGAAAACCTCATTGGCTCCTACAGGACATCCCCAAAAACTGATGAAACCTTTCTCCTTATCTACAGCACTGGGAAAGGTTAAAAATCCCACAAAATCAGCAGTTAATGGGAGAACGACCTCATCACTGCCTACAGCACATCCCAAAAAACTGATGGGATATTTCTCCTTATCTACAGCACTGGGAAAGGTTAAAAATTCCTCAAAATCAGCAGTTAATGGGAGAACCACCCCATCACTACCTACAGCACATCCCAAAAAACTGATGGGACCTTTCTTCTTATCTACAACACTGGGAAAGGTTAAAAATTCCTCAAAATCAACATTTAATGGGAGAACGACCTCATCAGCTCTTACAGGACATCCCAAAGAACTGATGGGATCTTCTTCCTCATCCACAAAAGCTGGGGAAGGTTAAAAACTCCATCAAATCACCACTTAATTGCACAAGCATCTCATCACTGCCCACAGGACATCCCAAATGTGGGATGGGATCTTTCTCCTCATCCCCAAAAGCTGGGAAAGGTTCAGAACTCCACAATCAGCGTTTAATGTCAAAATACCTAGAAATGGGCACTGCTGCCATGCTGGAGCTGCAATAAAGGCAGGAAAAACACCTGGATTCCCATTCCCACCTGGACCCAAGTTAAGCCTGGCCTAAACCCACCCCTTGCTCTGCCTGATTGGAAATTACAGAATTAAAAGTCAAAATTTCAGTTCAAATTCTTCCAAACTGCAGGAAATGGCACAAAACCCCCAAGAGCTGAAAAATCAAGTTCATCTCCTGTTATCACTTTATGGAAAAAATTCCATTAAATCTTTCCCCTTCCCACCCAATTGAGAAGGAATTTTTCTTTTCTGTTGCCCAATGATTTCAAAAATAAAGGAACAATTACCTCAAGTACATGAAGGAAATCCTTAAATATCCTTTTCCTTTCAGATTCCAGGGTGATGTCTTCAAATGCTGGCTCCTTCACAAATCTGTCCCTGATCTGTCAGGAAAATTAATTCTGTTAATGATATCCAAAGCAATTATAAATTTATTAAAATACTAGGATACAATAAATAGAATAAAAAAAATAGTAATGATAATGGCAATAAGAAATAATAAAACCAGTAAGGAATAAGAATAAAAAAGATAAAAAAGGTAAAAATAATAATGAATAATAAGAATAAAAAGGAATAACGAAAATAAGGCATAATAAAAGTAATAAGGCATAATAAAAGTAATAAGAAAAACAAAAATAAGAAAAAATAAGAAAAAAAACAAATAAAAAAAATAAGAAATAAGAAAAATAAGAAAACAAAAAACCTGAATAAAATAAGAAATAAGAAAAGTAAGAAAAAAACCTGAATGAAAATAAGAAATAAGAAAAACAGTAAGAAATAACAGAACTATGAAGAAATAATACAAATAAGAAAAATAAATAATAAAAATAAGGTAAGAAAAAAAGAGAAAAATAATAGGAAAAATGAAAAAAATAAATATAATGATTAATAATAATAATAAACCAACATATTTCTTTTCACCAGTTGAAAAAGCCCCTGAACTGGCACAAGGCTGAATTCTTTTCATCCCAGATTTCCAAGCAAACCCCAAATTTGCAGTGTTCAGGGAAGCTCTAACTCATGGAAACCTGGAGAATCCCATGGTTTTCCCTGCACACCATTTAAGCTTAAAAAATCCCCAAATACTCATTCAGATTCTCCTTGGAAAGGCAAGGTTTTCCAGGGTATTTTATCCAGGACAAAGTTTCTACTTTTCAATAATTTCAATTAACTCTGGGTGGGGTGGGATTTTTTGGTGAGGTCGTTTTTTTTTCCATTTCTTTTAGGATTTTTTTCATTTCAAAACTATCAGGATGAAGCTTTTTCCATCCAACTCCAAATTTTTCCTGGAGAAACCACAGGATTTGTTGGGATTTTCAAGTCCCAGCAGCAGAACCAGCCAGAGCCTGGCGAACACGGGGTTTTTTAGGGATTGGCAGGGGCTAAAATTTGGGAATTTTTTCCCAAGGAATTCTCATCCTTACATCCTCCCAGACAGCATCCAGCTCGATGGGAGGGGTGGCTTGTTTCAACATGCTCTTGAAGGCTGATTCCTTCCTCTTCATCTTCCGAGCCTCCTCCTTCTCCCGCTCCCGCTCCCGCGCTTCCGCCTTTTCCAGCAGCTGCGGGAGCAAAAAGGAAGGAAAAAAAATCATTCAGTTTGTTGGGATTTATGGACACTTCACCCTCAGGGTTGTGTCTGAGTCACTTGGAAACGACAAGGCAATGAAGTACTTAATTAAAAAAATCAAAATTATTACATTGTTTTATCAAAATTTAATTATTTCTTTTCCAAGCATGGAGTCGCTGGTGCTGAAAATCCGATGATGGAAAATGACAGAAGCACACAAACCAGGAGAAATCTCATGTGCAAACAGGAATGAATTCCTATCCCTCAATTCCTCAAGTTTGGGAATGTTGACTGCTTGGATTAAGGTTTATTTTCAGTTTTTTATTTTATTTTAGTTATTTTAGCAACTGAAGTCACTCTAAACAACAGAATATTCCTCAAATATTATGGAATTAGAACACAAACCCTAGTTATTGTTTGGAGAAGGGGTTTCCCATCCTGAATATCCAGATATCCCAATTAATTCATGAGTTTATTAATTAATGAAGTGACTAATTAATACTTACACTGTTGAAAGCCAGCTTGATATTCCCTGCATCCAGCGTGGTGGCTCTTTTAGTGGAGCTGATGACAGTGACAAAATCCTCAAAGGAAGTGTTCACTTCCACCACAAATCCTTTATCCTGGGAAAAAACACCTCCTTTGGCATGAGGGAAATCAGGAATTCCCTCAATTCCAAGGAAATCCCAGCTCCCTGGGATGGGAAATGTGGAATTGAAGGAGGAGCCAGGTAATCCTCACCTTTAAGATGTCTTTAATTATCTTCTTCTCGTCGTGGTAACGAGCTTTTAAATCCTCCACGTAAAACTTGAACAGGTCGAGCGCTGTTGATCCTGAGGGAGGGTTTAGTTAAGCCACAGGTCAGGTTTAACCCCAGGTGTTAAATAACAGGAACAATTGCTCTGGCCTGCCCCAAATGCCAGGATTTCCCCTCCTTACCAGGCTGGCCCAGCATGCTGGTGAACCTGATGTCGGAGCTGATGGCTGGGTACAATTCCATCCAGGAGGACATGGAATGTAACTGCCCGTGCTCGTGCAGCTCATCCAGGAACAGCTGCAAAAAACAAGGAAGTGGGAATTGGGAGCCATTCCTTGAAGTTCTCCTTGGTGCCAGCTGGGATGGATTGGCTTGGTAACTGGAATTGCATTTTTGTTCCAATAGGATTGAAAAATCTCTTTTTATGTTGTTCTTCCTGCTTTTCTCCACCATCTCCTTCCCATCCAGGCCTATTCCCTCTGATCTTCCCAACTTTCTGGTGTAACACAGCAGAGAAAATGCCCCAACCCAACACCTGAGGCTTTAAACACCCCCTGTAATCAACCCTCACAAATTAAAAAAAACCCCACATGGAATATCCCGTGATACCCCAGGACATTTTTAGGACAGAACCCCAAATTGCACCAACCTGGAAAGATTCCCTGTTTTTACGCTGCCTCCTCCTTTCCCTCAGCAAACTTTTCTGCTTCTCCTCCTCCTCCTCTTTTTCCAAGGCCCTGATGTGTTCCTCAAAACAGATCAGGGCATCCTCCTTATCCATGTCTAGCAAGGAAAGCAGGGAGAAGGCGTGAGGAAAAAAAAAATAAAAAAATCAGGTTATTCCTTCCACCTCAGAAAAATCCTCCTTCCCAAAGAATTCCAGAGCCCATGGACATACTCTGGAGCTCCTCATCCTCAGCAAAGGTGGGGTTGTCCATGAGGTACTGCTGGGCCTCTGACCAGGTGGTGCAGTAGGTGACGTTGGCCATGTTGTCCAGGATGTTCTTCAGAGCTTCCCAGTTCCTCTTCCGCAGCTGCTTGGCTTGTTCCTGAGGGGAAAAGTTTTTTTTGGGGGCTCAGTTTGAGGTGGTTTGGATAGAAATGTAAGGTATCTAGTGTGTTGTCCAAGAAAATAGGAAATTAATCTTTAATTTATGGAAAATCAATCTTTAATTTATGGAAAATGGTGGAATTCTAGAGCGGTTTGGATTGGAAGGGTCCTTAAAGCTCATCCCATTCCAACCTCTTGCCCTGGACAGGGATCAGGTTGCTCCAAGCCCCATCCACCCTGGCCTTGGATACAAAACCCCACAATTTTTCCATCTTATTATTATTATTTCACTGATTTAAAACAAAACCCATCATGTGATTGATTAAAATCCCCCGAAAATTCAACAGATGGTAAAATCAGGGGGAATAAATCCAAATAAACCCAAAACCCTTCCCTAAAAGCTGCTGCTTATCCTCCATAAAACCTCAACCACAGGTTTCAAGTGTTTTAGGAGCTGTTGGATAGATCTGAAGGGAATTTACCTTCTCCTTCTTGGACAGGAAAAACAGAACATCCTCATAAATCTCCAGCCGGTCCCGCTCGGATATGGCGTTCCACACCTCCATCTCCCCAAACATCTGTTCAGCTTTTCTGGGCAAAACAAATGAAAACCACACAGCTATTTATTAATTGATTGGGGACTAAATCATCCCTCAGTTCCCCACAATATCAGGGAGATCTCAGTTCCATGCAGGAATATTTTTATAGGAATTCTCCTTGATCTTCCTTCTTGGGAAGTTTTTTTTTGTGGGTTTTTTTTTTTTTTGGTGTTATCTTTTTTAATTTTTAAAAAGGAAAAAAGCTCAAAGTGGAAGCTGATGCCACTCCAAGCAGTGCATCCCATCAGGATTTTTTTTATCCCAGATTCCTGTCCTGAGTCTCTTACTTGTATCTGGTGGTGGATGTCATCTTCTCGTGGTTTTCCAGGAAACGTTGGAAGGATTCCTTGGCCTCCTTGTACTTGGATCTGGCTTCTTCCTTCTCCTCCTTCTCTGTCTGGACTTTGTAAGCATTAAAGGCTTGCTTCTTTTCACTCAGTTTTGCCAAAGCACTTCCCAGGAAACAAAAGGAAAGAAAGATGTGATTTGGAAATAAAAAAATAATTAAAAATAAAAAAAAAAAAACAGGAAGAGAAGACAAAGAAAACCAGAAAAATCAGAAAAAGAAAATCAGAAAAAAAGAGAATAAAGAAAATCAGAAAAAAACAAACATGCAAAAAAAAAAAAAAAAAGAAAATCAGAAAGGAAGAAAATCAGAAAAGAAAGAAAATCAGAAAAAAAAAGAAACTCAGAATAAAGAAAGAAAATAAGAAAAAAGAAAAAAAATCAGAAAAAAGGAGAAAAGAAAAAGAGAAAATTAAAAAAAAAAACCCAAACAAAACCCAATAAAAACCCAAAAAACAAAACCCAAAAAAAACCCCAAAACAGAACAAAAAACAACAAAACAAAACAACAAAAAAACCCCAAACAAACAAACAAAAAAAAACCACAAAGAAAAGAAAATCAGAACACCAGGAAAAAAAAGACCACCAGGAAAAAGAAAATAAGAAATATAAACAAGAAAATCCAAACCAGAAAGCAAAAGGCAACAGGTTTGAACAATCCAGATCTGAGATACAATTAATCTGAATATTTTAATCCCCAAATCAGCATAAATTACCAACTTCCAGACTTTTCCCCAAGGAAAATTAAGCTGTTGGAAGCATTTCCTTCTGGAGGAAAGGAAGAAAATTCCCTGCCAATGGCACAAGTGCAGGGATATCTGCTGCTGACAGCACTTTGGATTGTTGGGAAGTAAATTCCCTGAAAAAAAATTTTGTTTGGAATGAAAGAGAAGTCAGTACCTGTATCTGGGGTCGTTAATGATCATCTTCATGGCCTGCTCCCAGGAAGCATTGGATGGAACCCTCTGTGAAAACAGGAAATTGGGCATTAATCAGACCTGCAATTAACATCCAACGAGGAATAATTCCTTAAAAACAGCCATGGGGCAAAGGAAAAAAAAGAACATTTTATTTTTAAGCTCAAACAACACTTCACTGCAATGTTCTTTTCCTTCATTTCCTCAAGAGTGAGGAATTTTTCCCCAAAAATTCAAGTAAAACCTGGCCAATAAAACAGAAATAAAACCAGGTTTTGCACTTCAATGTAACATTAATAACTGGTCAATAAAATATTAATAATTGGCCCAAATACCTTTTCTTTTAACAGTTCTTTAAATGCTTGTTTGGCCTCTTCCTTTGTGTTCCACGTGTAGGTTTTTTTAACTGGTTGGGCATCCTCGTCCTCCTTCTTTGCAGCAGCACTAAAACAAAAAGAATTTTATTATGTCAGCATTTTTTTCTAAGTTAGAGGCACTGAAGAGTCAAAAACCACCACAAAACGAGTTTTTTAAACAGCAATTCAAAGTCAAAAAATAATTCTAATAATTCATACAAGGCTTTTCCTTATAGGCACCACAACTGATGAAAAAAAGATCAGAAAAAGTGAATTATTTAGGCAAAATATTTCTCTCCCACAATTGGCTGCCTGCTGAAGCTATCTAGAAATTAATCCTAAAAATATAATGTTGAAATTCAGCAGGAACATTAACATTTTATATAAAAATATAAAGTGAAGTGCCTAAAAATGGGCCTCTCCTCCTTAATTCCGTGCTGCTGTCTAAAATCCCCCACAGCATTTCTGGTTTTTTTCTGAATGATAAAAATCCTAAGTTATAATTTTCCACATAATAGATTTTTCATTATTTTAAAAAAAGAAATTATGGCTGGAACAGATGAAAATCCCTAGAGCATTCTATTTTCTTCCACTGATAACCAGTGGCACAGATCCATGGAAAAGGAGCATAAATAGGGAAGTGTTTAATATGGCACCCTGGGAAATTCCTACAGATACTGAAAAATTCATGGAATGTTCCTGTCACTGATGCTGCTGAGGAATGAAAAACTGCAGCAAAGCCAGGAGGCTCCATAAATTATCATGGAATCATGGAATGGGTTGGATGGGAAGGGACATTAAAGCCCACCTGGTTCCATGAGGGTGGTTCCACCACCCCAGGGTGCTCCAAGCCCTGTCCAACCTGGCCTGGGACAATTCCAGGGATCCAGGGGCAGCCACAGCTTCTCTGGGAAACCTGGGACAATTCCAGGGATCCAGGGGCAGCCCCAGCTTTCCTGGGAAACCTGGGACAATCCCAAGGATCCAGGGGCAGCCACAGCTTCTCTGGGAAACCTGGGACAATTCCAGGGATCCAGGGGCAGCCACAGCTTCTCTGGGAAACCTGGGACAATTCCAGGGATCCAGGAGCAGCCACAGCTTCTCTGGGAAACCTGTGCCACAGCCTCATCACCTTCCCAGGAAACAATTTCTTACCAATCCCTGATCCAAGCCTGCTTCCAGCCATCTTAAAGCCATTCCCCTCTTGTCTTATGGTAAATTATTAATTTCCTTGAAGAATTTGCTTTAAGTGTGCTACAGGTTTGTGGGAAGCTCTTGGTGTTTGGGATGAGAGCCATGGAATGGGGTGGGTGAGAAGGGACATTAAGGATCATCCCAATCTGAGTCTGAGTTGGAAGAGAACTTAAAGATCATTTAATTCCATCTCTCTGCCATGGGCAGGGACACCTCCCACTGTCCCAGGCTGCTCCAACCTGGCCCGGGACACTTCCAAAGACAAAGCAGCCACATTTTCTCTGGGAATTTCACCCCAGGGAACAACATCCCCCTAATATCCCACCCAAATCCACTTTTCCTGGAGCTGACACCCATCCCCTCGGCACTCACTCTCCCGAGGCCTCCTGCTTGGCCGCCTCATCCGTGGCGGTGGCGGCGGCGTCGGCGCTGCCGTCCTGCGCGCCGGGGGCGGCGCTGGGCTGGCCCTGCTCCTCGGCCGTGGCCGTGCCAGCGCCCTCCGTGTCCCCCGCGGCGGCGGCCGGAGCCGATTCCCCCTCAGCAGCTCCCGTGGCAGCAGCCGTGGCCGCGGCGCTCTCGGCGGCCGGGGCCGCGCCGGCGCTCCCGGCATCGGCGGCCGGAGCTGAGGCGGCGGCGGCCGCGTCCTCCGGCTTCGTGCTGGGGATAAAGAAACAGCAATGGTTACCTGGAGGAGGGGAGTTTAGAGATTTGGGGCAAAGGGGAAGCTGGAAGAAGGGATTGGAGTGGGGAGTGAGGGGGTTAGGGTGAGGGAAAGACTGGGAAAAGGTGCATAGGCCCTCAGAAAAAAGGGTTGGAAGGCCCTCAGGAAAAAAGGGTTTCAAGGATCCTAGGACAGGTTCAAACACCCTCAGGAAAAAAAAGGGTCCAAAAGCCCTCAGGAAAAAGGGTTTGTAAAACCCTCAGGAAAAAGGGTTGGAAGGCCCTCAGGAAAAAAGGGTTTGAAGGATCCTAGGAAAGGTTCAAAAGCTCTCAGGAAAGAAGGGTTTGTAAAACCCTCAGAAAAAAGGGTTTCAAGGATCCTAGAAAAGGTTCAAACACCCTCAGGAAAAAGGGTTGAAGACTCCCAGGAAAGGTTTAAAGGCCCTCAGGAAAAAAGGGTTTGAAGGATCCCAAGAAAGGTTCAAACACCCTCAGGAAAAAAGGGCTTGTAAGACCCTGAGGAAAAAAGGGTTTGAAGGATCCTAGGAAAGGTTCAAAGGCTCTCAGGAAAAAAGGTTTGTAAGAACCTCAGGAAAAAGGGTTGAAGACTCCCAGGAAAGGTCCTCAGGAAAAAAGGGTTTCAAGGATCCTAGGAAAGGTTCAAACACCCTCGGGGAAAAAAAGGGTTTCAAGAATCCTAGGAAAGGTTCAAACACCCTCAGGAAAAAAGGGTTTGTAAAACCCTCAGAAAAAAAGGTTTGAAGGAACCTAGGAAAGGTTTAAAGGCCTTCAGGAAAAAAAGGTTCAAAGGTCCTCAGGAAAAAGGGTTTGTAAGACCCTCAGGAAAAAGGGTTGAAAGGCCCCCAGGAAAAAAAGGGTTTGAAGGATCCCAGGAAAGGTTCGAAGACTCTCAGGAAAAAGGGTTTGTAAGAACCTCAGAAGAAAGAGTTTGTAAGACCCTCAGGAAAAAGGGTTAAAGACTCCCAGGAAAGGTTTAAAGGCCCTCAGGAAAAAGGATTTGTAGAGCCTCAGGAAAAAGGGTTTGAAGGTTCCTTGGAAAAGGTGGAAGACCTCTAGGAAAAAAAGGACTGAAGATCCCCACAAAAAAAAAAAAGGGTTTGAAGAGCCTCAGGAAAAAGGTTTAAACTTCCTCAGGAAAGGTTTAAAGATCCCCAGGAAAGGCTTAAAGGCCCTCAGGAAAAAATTAGCATAATATTAAAAATGTACCTGTTTTCTTCAGCTTTAATCATTGCTAGAGAAAAAAAGGAGAAAAACAATTAAAATATAGCTTTAAAATAGTTCACATACACAGGGAGTTCTGGTAATTCTGATTTAATAAAAGCAAAGTTTTAAATATTTTTGTTACCATGAAGAATTTTAGTGTTTGTGCCCTCCAAAGACTGAAATCAATCGAGATTAAAGTTTAAAATGCCACTACAGAAAGATTGAAGAATAAAAAAAATTACTTTTTGCTTTAAAATAATTCTTTCAATTTGTAAAAAAAAAAAAGCTCAAAGACCCAGAAAGAAGGTTAGCATTATCAAACAGAATTTTATGAACTATTAAAATTACTGCTGCATTCTCTTTTTTTTTAATACTTATTCTTTTCCCCCAGCTGATTTTGTTGCTATTTAAAGAAATACTGTAATTAATTAAAAGATATTGATAAAATTACAAGTCCAGCACCCTTTTACCTTCAAGATCCTCCAGCTCTTTGGGTTTTGCCCAGCGGGATTCCTTGGTTTGGGAATTATAATAATAAGGCTTCCCAGAATCTGATTTATACTCCTTCCAGGGACACTTGGATAACAATTGCTGATGGAGAGAAAACCAAGATTTTTTTTTTTCATGGAAAAATCTCCTTTAGTAATTCCTTAAATAAGGATTCCTGCTCCTTAAATAAGCAATTAGGAACATCATTAGGTGAGATAATTAAGTGGCACAAGGCTGTGGGTGTATTAAAGTTGCATTCCTGGAGCACTTCCCTCTTGAAATTCCTTCCAATTATGGAAAAAAAAAATCAACAAAATTCCAAGTTTTCCCTTTTTTTTCCTTGTGGATTTAGCTTTGTTTAAGGTTTATTTTCAGTTCTCAGCTAGGTACTTCAAATATTCCTCAAGAAAACAGAAAAATTGGTTGAAAAGTGAAAATAAATCACATCAGATCAATTTGATTTGATATTATCCAACAGGAATAAACTAGGAAATTCTCAGGAATTTGTTGTGTATTTTAAGAGCATTAATTAGTAATTTTCACAGATTTTTTTCTTCTCTAAGTACTTCTCTAAATTATTTCTCTATTACTTCTCTAAATAAGAAGAAAAGGACATTTTTATTAAAAGAACCATATAAAAATGAGAAAAATGGAGGAATTTTGGCCACTTTGCACCCTCAAGTTCTCCCAGCATAAGGAGAACAATTTTACATTTCTTATGGAAGAGTTTGCTCCCATTGCTTCCAGCAGAATTCCTTGGAAATCCTGATGTTCCCACACTATCCCAGAACGAATTTGGGATTTGGTTACCTCAGCAGGGGTTTTGAGGTCATCTGGCTTCTCCCACGTGGACTGCTTGGTCTCGGTGTTGTAGTAATAAGTTCTTCCATCCGGGGATTTGTGCTCCGTCCACGTGGATTTCTGGGAAAATTCCCCAGCCAAATTAATAATAAAGATTTAAAAAAAAAATAAAATTAAAATGGGATCAAACCCCACAGTTTGAAGAGTGGGATACAAACCTGCTTGGAGTGGTCCTCGCTGGCAGAGCTGGTGGTGGTGGAGCTTGGCTGGACTGTGGAGACCACGGGGTGCGTTGTCTGCGGAGGAGACAAAACAGAGCTGGGGAAAATCCTCAGGAATTCACCCAAATATCCTGAATTTTCCAAGTGGTTCAGCAGCACAGGAAAGGCAGGGAGCCCAAAATCACACCTTAAGTCAGTGTTTTTCCCAAAAAACTCCTTCTTTGGGAGTGGAGCTGCCCAATTCCACATTCCAAAGGGTCTAATTCCCACCAGAGAGTGGAAGTGAAGGGGTCAGACTACAACAACTCCAAACCAAAATTCCAGCAGCATTCCCTGTTCCCAAAAGTTGAGGAAAATTTGCTTCAAGATGCTGGCTTCACTCACACCACACTTCCTGCAGCTTTCCATGGCTGTTTTTCCTATGAATTCACTGGCATCAGGATCAGTGATTGGATATGGGCAAGGAAAACTGGATTTCCTGACAGCCCAATGGCACAGGATGGAAATCTCATGGAAATAATGTGGCTATCATCTATATTTAATAATTAAGTTGGGATAAGACCCACAGATTTCAAGGAACAACCAAAAAACTTGGAAAAAAAGCAGAGGAAAAAAAGAGGGGAAGAAAAAACAGGATTAAGGTTTTCATTTAAATCCCTAAAACCAAGTTTGCCCCACACCACACTGGAATTCCAACCTGCTGGAACTGTGCTTTCCACATACCTGAGTTCCAGGAGGGGTCACACCTGCAAAATAAATCATTAAAAATTAATAAAAGGTTTGGTTGCTTCATTTTTCTACAAATTCCTCAATGTGTGTGAGGAAAAAAAGTGTCCTGGGCACCAATGGACATTTCAGGAATGAAATGCTGCATTCCATTTTAGGCAAAAGTGGAATTTTTAAATGTTTCAGCTGATTTTGGTTAAATATTTGGAAATTATATCAAGTTGTTTACTCACCTACTTGTGCATCCATGCTGTTCACTCCTGGCTGTAAAAAAAATTAAAACAATTAAACATTTAAATAATTACATTTAAATAATTAATTACGGAGGAATTAAATCCTAAAAAAAATCCAATATTCATTGTCCAAACAAGGCCCTTCTGCCACAAAAGGTTCTAATTCCTTAAATAAGGATTCCTGCTTCCCTCTTCATTATTCCTGCTCCTTAAATAAGCAATTAGGAACATCATTAGGTGAGATAATTAAGTGGCACAAGGCTGTGGGTGTATTAAAGTTGCATTCCTGGAGCACTTCCCTCTTGAAATTCCTTCCAATTAAGGAAAAAAAATCAACAAAATTCCAAGTTTTCCCATTTTTTTCCTTGTGGGTTTAGCTTTGTTTAAGGTTTATTTTCAGTTCTCAGCTAGGTACTTCAAATATTCCTCAAGAAAACAGAAAAATTGGCTGAAAAGTGAAAATAAATCACACTGGATCAATTTGATTTGATATTATCCAACAGGAATAAACCAGGAAATTCTCAGGAATTTGTTGTGTATTTTAAGAGCATTAATTTGACCAAAACAGTAATTTTTAGGATTTTTTTTATGTATTTTAAGAGCATTTATCTGACTAAAAGTCTGATTTTGAGGAATTTCACTGCTTCTAATCAGCACAGCAAAGCTTTGTGCTCAGCACTACAGGAAATTCCAGAGGAATTTAGGGATTTAAATCTGCATGGGAAAAAAAAATTATTTCTAAATTGAAATGGCTGGAACTGGTTTTAAGTGAATCTCTTAGGCTTGGACTAAATTTATTTCTTAAGAACAGGATTTAATTGAGATTTTTTCCCCTCAGAGGTTTTGCCTGTATTTTAACTTTTCCCTCTCCATTTCCACCCAAAGAATTCCTCATTCCTTGAGGCATTCCAGCAATTTTTATACTCAATTGAATTTCAGATACTTTTAATTAAAAAATCTCTTCCTAATAGATTCAAATCTCTTTAATATTGAATTAAAACCTCTTTAAACAATTACAATTTAAGAGAGAAGAATCTCCTGGTCAGATAATTTAACTCCAAGGTCACAGTGATTCCTGCCAAACTCCAGGAAGCGAAGGATCAGGAATGAAAGGAAAACTAAAAGGAGTTTAAAGACTGATGAAAATCACAAAAATCTTATTTTTATAATCATTCAGGAGCCACATAAAACCCCATCAGAATGAAAAATACATTTAAAATTTCAATTCTTATTTTCTAGTTAAAGAAAGCAAAGAGTGAACAACAGCAACTAATAGAAAGAGCTTTTAAAAACTATAAAAAAAATAAAAATTGAACTCACAGGAACCGTGGGCTGCATGGCAGCCTGGGACATGTGGGACATCATCATTCCTGGCATCACTGACTGCATCATTCCAGGCATCTGGAATTCAAGAGTATTTTCCACAGATTTTTATCAGATTCTCAACACAAAATACAGTATTTTTATTGAAAAGCCATTATCTGGTACTTCTTTTTAATTTAAAATAAAAAACCAAACATCCCTCTTAGGTAACGAAAAATAAAACAGATTTGTGGGATTGTGATTCCCCCCACCACATTCCCACTAAATTGGGATATTCCCATTAGGAAAGTTGGATGGGAAATAACAAGAAAAACCATTTTAATTCCAAAGGAACAATATGAAATGATGTGGGATCTGATTCCATTGCTGCAATGCTGAGTGGAAGCAGGAAAAGCAAAGGTTGGGAAAGATTCCTGCAGAATTCCAAGGCTCCAGGGAATAAATGCACAAAGGAAAGGTGAACCCCCAGACACGACATTTACCTTCAGCTTTTTGCTCTCCATCTACCAAAAAGTCCTGAGTTAGCTGCTCCCTCAAATATGAAATATTGAAATATTCCCTGGCTAAGAGTGGGAACTGTGGAAAAGGAATTACAACAAAGCAGAGAAATAAACCAGGATTTCTCCTTCACTTCCCAATGAACACACACAGTGCTAAGGAGTCAAATCCTCCTCATTTTTTTAAAAAATTGCTTGATTTTTGCCCCAGAAGTGCAAATCCCCAGTGTAAAAAAAAAAATTCTACCAAAAATTCACACCTTTATTTAAGGAAAATACGGATGCTGTGTCCAAGGAATTGCAAAGGCAGAGGAGTTGTCACCATGGGCTGTTCCCAAAGTTTAATCCTTCCCTGCCTCTCCTCCATAATCCATCACCACAAGGAGCATCCCGAGGATATTTAGCATTCCTGGGATATTTAGCATACCCACAAGGAGAATTATTTCTTTTAAGAGCTGAGGATTTAATCACAAACCTCACAGGAAATGTGATAATTGAGAAGAAAAGCTGCCACGCTCGTGGCTGTGTCACCTGCCAGGTGTTTTTCCAACCCCGTGGCAGCAGCAACAACGGGATACAGGGATTAGAAACCAATCCCCAGGATTCCAGCAGGAATTCTGCAAAAAATTCCTGATTTCTTGATTTCTTCTCTTGCTGTAACGTTCATGTGCGTGGATGTAGGAAGTGACCAAGAATTAAAAAAACACAAAGTCCCAAGACGAACTTATTCCTTCAAAATCCACAGGAAACTTCCAAAAAACCTTAATAAACCCCAAATTATGGATTTATAATTAAAGGTGCATTAATTACCTGTTCTCACACCAATTGCTAATTAAAGTCACAGAGGTGCATCAATTCCCTGCTCCCCGTGAGAAAAGCTTTAACCTAGACAGGATAAAATCCCCTGAACTATTGACCAGGGAGAGTTCCCCACCTCAGGGATCCCCTGGCATCATCCAAATTATGGATTTACAATTAAATTATAAATTATACCTGTTCTCACACCAATTTCTAATTAAAGTTACAGCAGTGCATCAATTCCCTGCTCCCCACGAGAAAGAAGAATTTTAACCTGGACAGGATAAAATCCCCTGAATTACTGACCAGGGAGATTTCCCCACCTCATCCAAATTATGGATTTACAATTAAAGGTGCATTAATTACCTGTTCTCACACCAATTGCTAATTAAAGTCACAGAGGTGCATCAATTCCCAGCTCCCCATGAGAAAAGCTTTAACCTGGACAGGATAAAATCCCCTGAATTCCTGCCCAGGGAGCTCTCCCCACCTCAGGGATCCCCTGGCATCATCTAAATTATGGATTTATAATTAAAGGTGCATTAATTACCTGTCCTCACACCAATTTAAAGTCACAGAGGTGCATCAATTCCCTGCTCCCCATGAGAAGAGCTTTAACCTGGACAGGTGTTATGAGTTAACACAGTTTAGATTTTGTTAGAAAAAGGCAGTCCAATCAAAAGTCAGTTATTTAATTGGCAGGTAGTTTGATTACTGAAAAGTAGAATACAACTTTTGAGTAATACACATAAGAGCTGAGAAGGAGTAAGATATTTTCTTTTTTTTTTGGGCTGAGTTACTAGATAACATTTATTGTTCTTTCTTTCCTTTTTTTCCCCCTATTTTTACCTTTTCAGTGTGTATAAATAAACTACCTTTGTAATTTAAAAATAAGCCTGTTTTGCTCTTTATCTTCTCCCAGTCACATGAAATATAATAAGTGATGAAACCATCACATTAGGATAAAATCCCCTGAATTATTGACCAGGGAGATCTCCCCACCTCATCCAAATTATGGATTTATAATTAAAGGTGCATTCATTACCTGTTCTCACACCAATTGCTAATTAAAGTCACAGAGGTGCATCAATTCCCTGCTGCCCATGAGAAAAGCTTTAACCTGGACAGGATAAAATCCCCTGAATTCCTGCCCAGGGAGCTCTCCCCACCCCAGGGATCCCCTGGCATCATCCAAATTATGGATTTATAATTAAATTATAAATTACACCTGTTCTCACACCCATTGCTAATTAAAGTCACAGAGGTGCATCAATTCCCTGCTGCCCATCAGAAAAGCTTTAACCTGGACAGGATAAAATCCCCTGAATTCCTGCCCAGGGAGCTCTCCCCACCCCAGGGATCCCCTGGCACCCTGATGGGAACCCTGCAGGGAATGCAGAGCTGCTGGAATTGCCTTACCTGCCCCATGGGGGGTCCTCCCATGGGGGGCATCATCTGAGGCATCATCCCGTGGGGCACTGGGGGCATGTTGGGGGGTCTCTGGCCCATGGGGTGCATCCCCATGGGGGGGTAGTGGGGCATTCCTGGGTGTCCCATCTGGAAAACACCAACAAAAGAGGGGAAAATCAGCACCAAGGCAACCACCCCAGACACACTCACCAAAGGGAGGAAGGAAGATCCCTTTCATGGTTTTGTTTTTTAATTATTCAAACACTTGATGAAGTTTCTGTTCTGGAGAGATGCAACAGTCTTGAGAGTATTAAGGTAAAGCCTGGGTAGAATTTCCCTTTGGAAAATATATTTAGCAGGAGACAAAAAAAAATCAAATTATTGATCACAGAATCCCAGAATAGTTTGGGTAGGAGGGACCTCTAAGTTCCTTCAGTTCCACCCTCTGGGATACCTTCCAGGGTGCTCCAACCTGACTTTGGATACTTCCAGTGATGGGGCAGCCTGGAATTCCATCCCAGGGCCTCCCCACCCTCACAGGGAAGGATTTCTCCCTCATTGCCCTGACCTCTACTGCCTGTCAGTCCAAAACCAGTTTTTCAATGGTTTTTCTTATCCCAGAAGACTCCCTGGGGCTGGGAGTCACACAAAGAAACCACAATTAACTGAAGAGGTTTGAGAATTCTGCACAGAACACCTGACTGATCTCAGTCACGTCCTCTCACAGCACATGCAGTGACAGCTCCTGTTTCCCCAGTCCCAGGTAATTCCAGGTGGAACAGTGTTTCCTACAAGTCTCCCCCTGAGCCTTTCTGGAGTGTTTTCTTTCTTTTCAGAGGGACCTGCCATCCTGGTGCTGTCACCAGTTGTGGAGAGGGAGAAGATCCCCCTTCCCAAGCCTCCTTTTCTCCAGGCTGAGCCTCCTTCCCAGCTCCCTCCTGGTGCTCCAGCCCCTTCCCAGCTCTGGATACAGGCAGCTCTGTGACCCAGTGTGTCCTGGGGGGCATCAGGAAGAGCATTCCCAGCACAGGTCAGTGATCCTGCCCCTCTGCCCAGCCCTGGGGGCACCTCTGGGCTGCTGTGTCCAGCTCTGGATCCTCAGCACAGCAGGGACAGCAGCTCCTGGAGCTGAGGAAGGGCCTGGAACATCACGGTGCCCGGGAAAGGCTGAGGGAGCTGGGGCTGCTCAGCCTGGAGAGGAGCCCCAGCCGAGAGGGACCCTCAGCCCTGGGTGTCCCTGTGTGCAGGGAGGGTCGGCAATGCCACCAGAGGAACGGGCAGGGACTGATGCCCATCAAGTCCCAGCTGTACCTAAGCAAAAACTCCTTCCTTGTGCGGATGACAGGTGCCCAGAGAGAGTCTGGCGTTTCCCTCAGCGGGCACACCCAGACCCGCGCCACGGGACGCCCATCCCACCCAACCCTCGGGTGACCCCGGAGCAGGTAGGCGGGACCAGCTTCCGCACGCCATGCCCCCCCAGCCCGCACTCACCATGAGAGAGCCGCGGTCGACGCCGCCGGGCCGCATGGCGGGGCTGAGCAGGGAGCTCCCGCAGCGGCCCAGGAGGCGCCCGCGCAGCGGCGGCCGCGGCGCCGCGGGCCCGAAGGGCAGCAGCGGCTCGGGCTCCCCGCGGGGCGGGAGCAGCGGCGCCAGCAGGCTGACGGGCTTCCCCGCCGGCCAATCGGGGCGCGCCGCCAGCCGCGCGCTCTTCGGCGATTGGTCGGCGCCCGAGCCCACCGGCCGCACGGCGTCGCCCGGCGTCAGCTGCATGAGGGGCGGCGGCTTCGGCAGCGAGAAGGGCAGCGGCTGCGGGGAGGCGGCGGCGGCCGCGGCCGTGGAGTCCCCGCCGGACATGGCGGCGGCGGGCGGCCCGGCCCCGCCGCGCGGGGGGGCTGGCTCGGGCGGTTCCCGGGAGCGCGGGGCGCGGAGCGAAGCGGCGGCTGCGGCGGCCGAGCGCGGGGCACGCCGGGAAACCGCTCACGTGGGGCCGGGGGCGGTGCGCGATGGGCCGGGCGGTACCAACAGCGCCGGAAGGAGGGGGGACTTCCCTCCTCCACCGTTTCAGCTCGGCGTTCAAGCCCACCGGGAGGTGGCGGTAGATCTCCCCTCAGCCGTGCTGCGGGTGGTACGCGCCGGGTTCGTGCGCCCCCCCCGCCGTGGCGGTGCGGGTGGTACGGGCCGAGCGCGGCCGGGAGGCGCCCGCCCCCCCCCCCTAGCGCGCCGTGGTTGGTGCCGCTGAGGGGGAGCGGCCGCCATGGCGGGCGGGGAGAGCCTGAGGAGAGCCGGGTGGGACCGGGGAATATCCCGCTGGGACTCGGGAATATCCCGCTGGGACGGCACCCACAGGGATCAGCCCGTCCCACTCCTGCACCTGCACAGCCCGACAGTCCCGCCCTGTGCCTCAGAGCCCCGTCCAAGCGCTCCGGGAGCTCTGCAGCCCTCAGGCCGTGGCACGCACAGGGATCCAGGGGCAGCCTCAGCTTCTCCGGGAATTCCAACACAGAGCTTCCCCACCCTCCCAGCCAGGAATTCCTTCCCAATATCCCAATATTCCATCCATCCCTGCCCTCCGGCCGTGGGGAGCCATTCCCTATGTCCTGTCCCTCCAGGGCCTTGGAAAAAAGGCCAGAAAAGGAGAACTGAAAACAAATAATGTTAAAGCTCAGTGTAACTTCAGCTGGAATTGTCTAAAATGCAACTCCTGGTTTTCAAGGCAAGGTTAAAATCCCGGTGTTTTCCTTGCACCAAGCCTTCCTGCCGAGGTTTTGGTGTGGAGGGGGGAGTTAATTGATTAAATCAAGGTAAAAATTGTGTATGACCTAAAATTACTGCCCACCAATCAAATCGCTGGGAGAGATGCATTTGAGATATTCGATAATCTCGGTTTAATATCAAAAATCCACCGGAATAAAGCAGGAGAAGGGCTGGGAAAATCGGGGGGAAAAAAAATCCCAGTAATTCATAATTTCACACCAAGTTTAGCTGGGATGGAATCTATCCCACCCAGCAGAGCGGGAGAGGGCTGGGAATTCTCAGATAAACTGGAATTAAGTGGGAACTCCAAAGGGGAACGACTTGGGAGATGCAGGGAATGATCTTTGCCCCCTGGGTGTGTTTATTTAATAAACACATTTATTTATGTGTTTCTCTTCCTGGAATTGCACAACTTGCAATATTTTCCTGTCCCCAGCATTGCAGGTCCCACCTCTCGTTGTTGAGGGGACCCTCAGGGGTGTGGGGTTTGATTTCTCTGTGATATTCCTGGATTTCCACACGTCTCTGTTATTATTAAACATTTCATTTTGCACTCTGGGGGTGCAGATACTTAATAAATCCCCTGGCTGCAGTGAGGCAGGAGCTGGTCTGGCTCAGCTCATGGAAATGTGGAAAGGTTGGGATAAAAGGGACAAAAATTCCTGCAATTCCCCCTTCCAGGGACACCTCCCCCTATCCCAGGGTTTTCCAGCCTGGCCTTGGACACTTGGAATAAACACCCACCCTGACCCCTCTGAGTGAGCCCAAAGAATTCTCTAAATCCACACAAAAATCCCTCAATTCATCAGATTTTTCTGCCATGAGCAAGCACTGAAATTCAAATTTAAGTTGATTTTTAAATAAAACTTGAAATCTTTCAATCTCTCCTGGTGTGCAGTGAGCAGAGCTCCAATGGGGCACAGGTGCTTTTGTCAGCCTGAGGTGTAACTTGAGTACTCTGAGCATTTTAATTTATTTTATTTTCATTTATTTTTAAGTACAGCTGCCTAAAATCAATCTAAAGTTAAATTTATTTAAATTTTTCTGATTTTTTTAAACTGTTTTTGTGGTTTTGCAGAAATTGTGATGGAGCATCCAGTCCTTCACTCTTCCTCCTGATCCCGGAGGAAACTCCTGGTTTTCAGTCTGGATTTTCAAACGGGATTTGTAGGAAATACGGAATTCCCAAATTAAAAAAATTGAAATACAAATTCTGGAATAGAGGGGTCTGAAACACAAATTCTGAGCTGAAAATTCTGAAATGAAAATTCTGAGCTGCAAATTCCAAATTAGAGAATTCTGAAATATAAATTCAGAGATGCAAACCCTGAAATAAAAACCCCTGAGACACAAATTCTGAAATAAAAATTCAGGGATACAAATTCTGCAATAAAACCCCCGAAATAATAATAAAAAAAATCTGAAACGCAAATTCCAAAATAAAAACTTGGAAATATAAATTCTGTGATGCAAATTCTGAAATATGGAATTCTGGAATACGAGATATTAGGGACAATGAGCCCTGGAATTCCTTTTCCATGGGATTTTCCCTGGTAGCTGGAATATATTTAACCCGTGATCTCTTCTTCTTTTTTTTTTTTTCTCCTAGAAAAACCCTTTTATTTCCTATAAACTCAATATAAATAAATATTTTTTAAAATATTTATATTTCAATATATTAAATATGTTTTATCTAATATATATTATTAATATATATTATTATATTATATTATATTATATTATATCATAGTATAGTATATATATTATTATATATATTATTATATAGTATTACTTTTAAAAATATTTATATTTTAATATATTTAATATATTTTATTAATATATATTATTATATTATATTATATTATATTATATTATATTATATTATATTATATTGTATTATACTATTATATATTATTATTAAATGTATTATTATATATTAAATATTATTATGTTATTATACATTATTATATTATTATACATTTAATATAATATAATATAATATAATATAATATAATATAATATAATATAATATATCAATAAAATATATTAAATAAAATATATGTAATATATTGAAATATAAATATTTTTAAAATAATAATATATAATAATATATAATAATATATATACTGTACTATACTATACTATACTATGATATAATATAATATAATATAATATAATATAATAATATAATATAATATAATATAATATAATATAATATAATATAATATAATATAATATAATATAATATAATATAATATAATATAATATAATAATTTTTTAAATATTTATATTTATATTTATATTTATATTTATATTTATATTTATTTAAATATTTTTTTAAAAACCCTGACTATCAAATCGCTCTCAGGTGTTTCCCTAGGCACCGAGGGCTGGATTTCCTTTGGAAACAAAATTCCAAGAGAATTCCTGGAGCGGCCAGCAGGGAGAAGGCTTGCACACGGAATCCTTCGGGCAGGGACGCTCGCAGCCTGTCCCGGGATTCCCGAATCAACAGGAGCTGGGGACGGACAAACACAAAGAGATTTTTCATCTCCAATCCAGCTGGAATTCTGTGATTCCCGGGAAAAACCACTTTGCTTCCTTGGGAGTTGAATGGGCAGAATCTCCTTGGCAACCACATCCCGTTCCCGGGGAAAGCGGAGCTGCTGATCCACCCCGGGCAGGTAAAACCTCACTCGGGGCATTCCCAATCCCAAAAAATGGGATTGGATCCCGCGGGATCCAGCTGGGGCTGCCTCCCCTTGGATGGTTTTTCCCGGCAGCTCCACCTCCAGATTTAGCTCTTTGTTATTGGTTTGGGGTTTGTTTTTTTTCCATTAGAGCTCATAAGTTATTTAAGAATCGCAGCGAATGGAGTTGCTAAAGTGGTTCTGTGGGGAGGGTGGGGCTCTGCTTTCCTTCCAAGGAGTGGCAGGATGTCTGGATCCATGGATTCAGCACATCACCCTTTGGAAAACAGCTGCAGGGAGCTTCTCCCTGGATTCCTCATGTATTTTTTGCTGTTATTTCTTCCTCTGATAAGGAAACCCACGAAAATCAGATTTTTCAGCAGTGAATTTTCCTTATAAATCTGAATTTTCCTTATAAATGTGAATTTTCCTTATAAATTTCCTGTGGGGTTGGGTTTTTTTGAATGCTGCAGGACCCTCTTTAGCCCATGAAAATAAAATTTTCCAGCAGTGATTTTTCTTTATAAATCTGAATTTTCCTTACAAATTTCCTGTGGGATTGGTTTTTCTGGATGCTGCATTATTCCCCATGGGAATGTGTTACCCCAAGCGTGTTCTGCTCCCACTTTTCATCCCAAAAAACCTCAGGCCACAGCTGGATTGTCACCAGCCCAATGAAGGGAAAAGTAAAAAGATGAAAGATGAAAAAAAGATGAATTCCAACTGAATCTGAGGATTAATGATTCCTAGGGAATGTTCCATGTGATGGAAACAGCAGGAATTCCTCTGGAAATGAGGTGTCACCTCTGGAATGTCCCTGAAGCAGCTTGAGCATGGAGGTGTCCGTTCCAGGAGATCCATCGGAGGGAATTTGGGAGCCTGGAAAACTCAGGATCCGGGGAATTCCTGTTTTTTAACAGCTCAGGAAGGTGAGAATTTGAGGAGGAGCAGCACATCCCAAATCCAGCGCCAGGGGAAGGATGGGAGGCAGCTGGAGGGCAAAACGCAAAGGAAAAGATGTGAGAATTCCAAAACTAAATTGACATTTCCCCCGGATATCTCCTGCCTTAGAGGAATTGTCCTTCCAAAAGGGAGAATTTGGGCTTTGCCTAATAAATGTCGGACTTTTCCCACCTGATTTGCCCTCCGGGAGAATCCCGGTTAAACCCCGTAGCACCTCACGTGCCTAATCCCGGATTTCGGTGGTTAACAAGGGATTTGCTCCTAAAGAATTGCAGCTCCCACCTTATTGTTTCCATCTGCTTGCTGTTTCCCATAAAAATCACGGCCCGGAGCAGGGATCAGTCATATTTCTGCCTTGATCCCGCTGCTGCCTAGCTGATGAATTCATGGATTTAGGAGAAATAATCCCGATTTCATTACCAGCAAAGTGCCAGAAATAAAAACGGGCTCCGGACCATTGGCGGAAAAAAAAAAAAAAAAACAAATCCCGGAGTCGTAAGAGAGGATTAAAATTGGAAAGATAAAAAATCTCTCCAGAGAAATGTTGAAAAGCCGGGAGAGTGGTGACAGCTGCTTCCCAGAATCCAGCTCTGCAGCGGCGCTGGGGAGCCTTGGGATACGGGGAATAAAAGTGGGGAAGGAATCCCGTGTGGGGAAATCCCCATCCAACGGCTCTGGAGGAGCTGGGATTGTTGTTTTCCCACTTTGGAGCTGCCTGGGATGTGCCCTGAGGAGCCAGGCTGAAGATAAAAGTGTGGGGATAAAGCTTAAAGGGAGCCAGGACTCGGTTAATTCCCAAGCCCTGGGAAGAGGAGTGGGATAACGGCCATTCCCTGCTCCTGGGCATGGGATCATCCCCAGGAAAAACAAAAGTGGCTTTTCCAGGGAATATCAGGAGTGGGATAATGGCCATTCCCTGCTCCTGGGCATGGGATCATCCCCAGCAGCAAGGAAAAACAAAAGTGGCTTTTCCAGGGAATATCAGGACTGGGATAATGGCCATTCCCTGCTCCTGGGCATGGGATCACCCCCAGCAGCAAGGAAAAACTAAAATGGCTTTTCCAGGGAGTATCAGGAGTGGGATAATGGCCATTCCCTGCTCCTGGGCATGGGATCATCCCCAGGAAAACCAAAAGTGGCTTTTCCAGGGAATATCAGGAGTGGGATAATGGCCATTCCCTGCTCCTGGGCACGGGATCATCCCCAGCAGCAAGGAAAAACAAAAATGGCTTTTCCAGGGAATATCAGGAGTGGGATAATGGCCATTCCCTGCTCCTGGGGATGGATGGCTCCCAGCAGGAGGAGCAAACACGGGCAGCCTCTCCAGGGAATGTCAAGTGGGATCCAAGAGTTGGGATGAACACCTGAGGGGGATGTTTGGGAATAGCTGTGGGCATCAGCTGCTCCGGATCCGGGTGTGGCCTCTCCCTCAGGAAGGCAAATTCTTAGTGAATAATCCCCTGGAATGTTTTTCCCCCTTATTTCTTCTTTTGTTCTCTTCTACTTCTCCCTCTTTTACCAAACCTTATTCCACTCCCGAGTTCATTCCATAGAATCCCAGACTCTTTTGGGCTGGATGAGACCTTCAATCCCATCCCAATCCAGCCCTGCCATGGGCAGGGACACCTCCCACCATCCCAGGCTGCTCCAGCCTGGCCTGGGGCACTGCCAGGGCTCCAGGGGGCAGCCACAGCTGCTCTGGGAATTCCAGCCCAGCCAGGAATTCCCAATTCCCAATCTCCCAGCCAGCCCTGCCCTCTGGCAGTGGGAGCCATTCCCTGTGTCCTGTCCCTCCAGCCCTTGTCCAAAGTCAGCTCACGGGCACAGGCACTGCCAGGATGGAAACACAACCTGCTGTAATTGCATTTTGCATCCAAATTAAAAAATCCAATTATATCCAATGCCTTTAAACACGGTTAATGAATAGAAAACTTCCTCAGGAACTCAGCCTGGGGGAGAGGAGCTTGGAGGTGACCTAAATGTGACCTTGCAGGGCCTGAGGGGGCTCCAGGAGAGCTGGAGAGGGACTGGGGACAAGGGCTGGAGGGACAGGACACAGGGAATGGCTCCCACTGCCAGAGGGCAGGGCTGGCTGGGAGATTGGGAATTGGGAATTCCTGGCTGGGCTGGAATTCCCAGAGCAGCTGTGGCTGCCCCTGGAGCCCTGGCAGTGCCCAAGGCCAGGCTGGAGCAGCCTGGGATGGTGGGAGGTGTCTTTGCACAGAACTGGAATATTTCTCTTCCACGCAACAATATTCCAAACCCCTGGGATATTTTCTGATGTTCTCGATATCATTTTCATGCTGGTTTGCTGAACCAGACAGGGAAAAGCAGACAAAACCAATTTACAATTAAAATGTGATGAAATCCAGTAATTTTTCCTCACTTCTCCTTCTGTTTAACTTGCACCTGATACAAATCAGCAATTTTGGGTTCCTACATTCCAATCCTTGGGCTCACTGATGTTTGTGCAGCAGTTTTATTTTCTAACCCTATGGGGACTGAGTTATTTAAGAATTTTTATTGGATTCAGTGAAAACAGGATTGCTCTTCTATCTGATTCTAGGAGTTTCTCTTCCCTATGGTTTTTATAAATCCTGGAGTCATAATTCCATGCCAGACATTTGCAGGCAGGAGTAAATTCCAAAATTAATTGCACCAAGAATACAAAAGGGTTTGGACAGACAGACGAAGGCTACAATTGCTGCTGTGTTATTGTACATTTAAGGTTTATATATTTTAGCATTGTTTAGAATTTAGCTGCAGATTTAATGTCTAAATAATTGCAGGAGGAGTTATTAGGGGAGGTTTTGTCTTCACAAATGCTACAAACCCACTTTTTCCTGCAGTATTTTTTTCCCAGGAAAATCAAGCCTCTAGTCGTGTGTGAAATTGCGTTTGTCTCACTTAATTTCCTTCCCATAAATCATGAGGGGAAAAATGTGGCTTGGAGAAATATAAACCAGTTGTGTGTCGGGATTAAACTGTGGAGGAGCTCTGGCTGTAAGAAATGCAGGATTTGAAGGAATTATTTATCCAGGGAAGCCTGGGCATGAGCCATTCTCTTAGAAACCCCAGTGGCAGCAGGTGTCTGTGTGACTGACAGCCCCCATTAAAAATGTATAAAAATACATTTGGATTGGTCTAAAAATGCTCTTTATTCAAGCAGGTGCTGGCTGTGGGAGAGCTCAGCAGCTTCTGTGCTCGCTGCACTCAAACCAGGCCTGTCCCCTTCCTCCTCCAGCTGTTGGGGTCAAAACAGCAGGAAAACAAATTCCTGCTCTCCTTTCCGGTCTCCTCACCATCAAATTTCAAATAAATCCATGTGAAAGTCAAGGTGAGTCTGCAGAGCCTGGTTTGGTTGTTGAAACAATTCAATAAAATGGGGTTTGCAGCTCAGCTGTTGCCACCCAGAGGGGCAGGGCAGAGCTGAGGGGAGTGAGGATGAAGCTGGAATTTCTCCAGCTGGGATGGAGCTGGAATTTCCCCCTGTGTGCCAGGGGTGGGAGGGGATTTCCAGCTCTGCATGGCATCTTTCCATCTGCATGTCTGGAAGTGCAAAGGTTGGAGCTTTCCAACAGAGAATCCCAGGATCTCTGAGGTTGGAAAAGCATTCCAAGGTCACGGAGTCCAACTTGTACACACCTTGTCCCTAGCACTGAGTGCCACCTTCAGGAATTCCTGGGACACCTCCAGGGATGGGCACTCCAAACCTCCCTGGGCACTGCCAATCCCTGAGCCCCCTTTCCATGGGGAAATTCCACCCTGAGCTCCCCTGGCCCAGCCTGAGGCCGTTCCCTCTCCTCCTGTCCCTGTGCCCTGGGAGCAGAGCCCAAATCCCCCCCGGCTGTGCCCTCCTGGCAGGGAATTCCAGAGAGGGAAAAGATCCCTCTGGATCCTCCTTTTCTCCAGGCTCAGCCCCTTCCCAGCTCCCTCAGGAATTCTCCAGCCCCTTCCCAGCTCCCTCAGGAATTCTCCAGCCCCTTCCCAGCTCCCTTCCCTTCCCTGGCCACGCTCCAGCCCCTCAGGGTCTCCCTTGCCGGGAGGGGAAAATCAAAAAATGGGAGAAAACGTGAGGGGAAAAAAAAGTGAGGGGAGTCTGAGGAAGGCTCTGCTGCAGAGCTTTTCCCTCCTGGATCCTCCTTTTCTCCAGGCTGAGCCCCTTCCCAGCTCCCTCAGGAATTCTCCAGCCCCTTCCCAGCTCCATTCCCTTCCCTGGCCACGCTCCAGCCCCTCAGGGTCCCTCTTGTCCTGAAGGTGCCAGCCCTGGAGAAGCCTCCTGAGGAACAGATCCTGGCCTGTGCTTGCTGCACAAACCCATCCCTGCCCCAGGCTTCCACCTTTTCCACCAGCAGGATCAGATTTTCCCGAGAGCTTTCCGATTTCTCTCACCACTGGCTGGTGAAGCACAGGGCAAGGGCAGTGGCTCGGATCCAATTCCATGTCACTGAGGGAGTGTTGAGAGCTGCCACACTTGTGCTGGGGTGGCCTCATCCCTTCTCCTTCCTTTTTTCTCCTGTGTGGATTGAAACCTGACCTTCCAGCCCTCATCATTCCCTGCAGCTTCATCCCCTGGATGGCTCCCAAAACTCTTCACCCTGTGGAGCTGATTCACAATTTCTTTATTCCAGTGTGTGAGCACACCCAGCGTTCTCAGGGGATTTTTTTTTTTTTTTGAAAGTTTATTTTTAGCTTTCCCAAATAATTCCCAGATTTGGATTAAATTTCCCTCGGTGGAGCAATTTCAGGCCGTGGGTTTGTGCTCAACGTCTGTCGCTGGTGACCTACAAAAGCCGGGTGATGATATCCCAAGGATGAATTATTCAGCTGCTCTCACACTCTGGAGATCCAGGAGAGGCTCTGGAAATCCACCCTGAGCCTTTGATCCCGTCCTTCCTCCCCTTCTGGCACTTGGCCTCAGCTGCCTTTGGGGAAAGGGCTGCTGGAGGGGGGTGAAGCTGTGGGGAAGGAGGTGGGCAGGGGACAGAGAGGTGAGATGGTGATGAGAGGGGCGATGCTCAAGGAAAACATCCTGGAATGGTTCAGCTGGGAAAGTCCTCTGAGATCATCGAGTCCAAGCATTGCCAGCACTGCCCCGTGTCCCCAGTGTCACCTCCACGGGGCTGGGGACTCCACCTGAGCACCTTTTCCATGGTGGAATTGTCCCAATGTCCACCCTGAACTCCCCTGGGCCAGCCTGAGGCCGTTCCCTCTCCTCCTGTCCCTGTGCCCTGGGAGCAGAGCCCAAATCCCCCCCGGCTGGGCCCTCCTGGCAGGGAATTCCAGAGAGGGAAAAGATCCCTCTGGATCCTCCTTTTCTCCAGGCTCAGCCCCTTCCCAGCTCCCTCAGGAATTCTCCAGCCCCTTCCCAGCTCCCTCAGGGATTCTCCAGCCCCTTCCCAGCTCCCTCAGGGATTCTCCAGCCCCTTCCCAGCTCCCTCAGGAATTCTCCAGCCCCTTCCCAGCTTCCTCAGGAATTCTCCAGCCCCTTCCCAGCTCCCTTCCCTTCCCTGGCCACGCTCCAGCCCCTCAGGGTCTCCCTTGCTGGGAGGGGAAAATCAAAAAGTGGAGAAAACGTGAGGGGAGAAAAAACTGAGGGAAGTTTGGGGAGGGCTCTGCTGCAGAGCTTTTCTCTCCTGGATCCTCCTTTTCTCCAGGCTGAGCCCCTTCCCAGCTCCCTCAGGAATTCTCCAGCCCTTTCCCAGCTCCCTCAGGAATTCTCCAGCCCCTTCCCAGCTCCCTCAGGAATTCTCCAGCCCTTTCCCAGCTCCCTGAGGAATTCTCCAGCCCTTTCCCAGCTCCTTTGCTGCACACAGAGTTTCTGCTCGCTCTCTGGATTATAATGGATCTCGGAAAGAAGGGATTTGGGGAAGGAATAAAAGAAGAACAATGGGAAAAGGGAAAACAGCAGCACCATTGATAACTGCAGGTGTCCATAGAAGCTAAATTCCATAAAAACTGCTGCCATAAATCCATGGACTGGGATCAAACTTGACACCTCGTTGTCAGTCACTGGTGGACCCTGTGGACAGAACCAAGTGCGGGAGCAGAACAAAGGATTTTCCAGGAAAATATTCCTCTTACACTGCTCTCTGCAAGGTACAATCCCTTTAGGTTTTGTAGGATTCCTAAAATTCACCTGGGTTTGTATTTTTTCCTCTTGGATACAGAACCCCTGGCCTGTTTTAATTCCCTTTTTTTTTTGGGGGGGGGGGGGTTAGTTTCTGAGAACAAACAAATTGTCCTGGAAAGCTGCAATTTAAGCAAAGTGCTATTTTAGTTAATTTATTCATCAACACAATCCTGCAAACGAGCTGAGAATTCCGTGTTCCTTCAGCTTTTCCAAGGGTTGGCCCCCGTTCCCACTGTCAGCCCTGAGCTGTTGTGGGGGTTTATTTAGAGGCATTCACTGACTCGTTTTTCAGGCAATAAAGGGAATGCCAGGCAATTCCAATGCAAAATCCTGAGTAAAAGCAGGAAATTGGGAAAGGCAGTGCTGGAGGAGAGAAGGAAATCTTCTCCTTCTCCCAACAGGTGGATACAGGTGCCCAGCAGCAGGAAAACCTTTGGCTTTGGGGAGAAAATAAATGGAATTGATGTTGTTGGTGCAATGATCCGAAGGGTGGAGCCGGGCTGGGGGAGCTGGGAATGTTCCCCTGGAGAAGGGAAGGCTCCAGGGAGAGCTGGGAATGTTCCCCTGGAGAAGGGAAGGCTCCAGGGAGAGCTGGGAATGTTCCCCTGGAGAAGGGAAGGATCCAGGAAGAGCTGGGAATGTTCCCCTGGAGAAGGGAAGGCTCCAGGGAGAGCTGGGAATGTTCCCCTGGAGAAGGGAAGGATCCAGGGAGAGCTGGGAATGTTCCCCTGGAGAAGGGAAGGCTCCAGGGAGAGCTCAGAGCCCCTGGCAGGGCCTGGAGGGGCTCCAGGAGAGCTGGAGAGGGACTGGGGACAAGGGCTGGAGGGACAGGACACAGGGAATGGCTCCCAGTGCCAGAGGGCAGGGCTGGCTGGGAGATTGGGAATTGGGAATTCCTGGCTGGGCTGGAATTGCCAGAGCAGCTGTGGCTGCCCCTGGAGCCCTGGCAGTGCCCAAGGCCAGGCTGGAGCAGCCTGGGATGGTGGGAGGTGTTGGGGGCAGACATGGATGAGCTTTAAGGTCCCTTCCCACCCCAAACCCCGGGATTCTGGGATGATTCAAGGAACTAATGAGCAAAAAGCAGCTAAAAACTCCATTAAAAATCCTTCTTTTTTATCTCTTCAATGCCAGCTCAGCCCGAGTCCCATTGTGAGGCTGAAATGACTGAAAACTCCTTTTCCTCACCGGTTAAAACGCAATTTGCTGAGTCTTTTGTGCTTTTGGTCTAAATAAATAGAAACTTCTCTTGTTCTGGCCTTTCATCTGCATAAATTACCATAATTAACGTGCAAAGTGATTCATCCGGGCCACAGGCATTTCATCAATCCCGGTGCTGGTGTTTTACACCAACGTTGTTTTGTGCTGGAATTGTTTGGAGGGGATGAAGGATGTCCTGAGAGCTGCTCCTCACACGGGAACATCTCCCTGGGAATGAGGTGGAATTCATGGCAACAGCAGGAGCTGCTGCTCCTGGGGGGTCTGGTGGGTTGGGAAAAGCCTGGATGGAAGAGAAAAAATCATGGGATGGTGTTTCCAGCGTTTCTTGGGAAATAACAAAGGGAAATGTTTGGGTTTGTTTCTCTTTGGTCCTCACTGGTGTCGCACAAAAATCCCTTTCTTTGCCCAGTGGGATCCACAGCCTGCAGGGAGAACAGGGAGAGTTATCCCTCACACTCTGCTCCTGGAAAAACATCCCAGCCAATATCCCAGCCCTCCTCTCCTGCAAGATCCATGTTCACAGGACTGGATGGAACTGGCAGAGGAGCTCTCCAAAAACCTGGGATCTTGGGATTGGCAGCCTGGAGAAGAGAAAATTTAGGGGGACTGAACTGTGAACTCCTCATTCCCTGGGAATGGGGTGGAATTCTTGGGAACTGCAGGAGCTGCTGCTCCTGGGGGGTCTGGTGGGTTGGGAAAAGCCTGGATGGAAGAGAAAAAAATCAAGGGATGGTGTTTCCAACGTTTCTTGGGAAGTAACAAAGGGAAATGTTCGGGTTTGTTTCTCTTTGGTCCTCGCTGCTGCCACACAAAAATCCCTTTCTTTGCCAAGTGCATCCATAGGTTCAGGATTTGCCTTTTTCCAGCCAGGAGAGCTCCCTGCCCTGGGCCACGGGCAGAGGATGGAGCTGCTCCCTTGGAATCCAGGCAGGGATGCAGGGTCAGGCTGAGCTGGGGCTTCCAGAGGCTGATTCCAAAATGAGGAGGTGCCACTGAGGCAGGAAAGTCAACGGCTCCTCTGCTCCCACAGCACCACACAGGACATGAGAATCATGAATCCTTAAATATTTCCATGGTTTGCAGTGCCTGGAACTTCTCAAAGATCACTGAAGCACAAAACCATAAAATCACGGGATGGTTTGGGTGGGAAGGGACCTTGGAGATTTCCTAACCCCCCCTGCCATGTCAGGGAGACCTCCCAGGGTCCCAGGCTGCTCCAGCCCCATCCAGCCTGGCCTGGGACACTCCAGGGATCCAGGGGCAGCCACAGCTGCTCTGGGAATTCCATCCCAACCCCTCCCCACCCTCCCAGCCAGGAATTCCTATCCAATATCCCACCTAACCCTGCTTTAGCACAGCATGAGCTCCTCTGAGCTCGGATTTACAAAGCCCAGCTCACACTTTCCACCCTGCAGCTCTGCTGGTGCCCAACATCTCTGATTGATCAGGAAAAGCCTGGCCAAGCACAGTTGGAGGCTCCCTGGATGCCTCATTTCCATCAGGAGTTATCCCTGCAGCTAATTGAGGGATCATCATTCCAGAGCTTGATTGCTCTCTGCAGGGAGGAGCAGCCCTGAGGATGCACGTCCATCACCGTGATGAATCCAGGGCCTGCAGGGAGCACGGGGAGAGTTATTCCTCACACTCTGCTCCTGGAAAAACATCCCAGCCAATATCCCAGCCCTCCTCTCCTGCAAGATTCATGTTCACAGGACTGGATGGAATTGGCAGAGGAGCTCTGCAAAAACCTGGGATTTTGGGATTGGCAGCCTGGAGAAGAGAGAATTCAGGGGAACTGAATTGTGACCTTCCAGGACCTGGGGGGAGCCTGCAGGAAAGATGGAGAGAGACTTTGGGACAAGGGCTGGAGGGACAGGACACAGGGAATGGCTCCCACTGCCAGAGGGCAGGGCTGGCTGGGAGATTGGGAATTGGGAATTCCTGGCTGGGCTGGAATTCCCAGAGCAGCTGTGGCTGCCCCTGGAGCCCTGGCAGTGCCCAAGGCCAGGCTGGAGCAGCCTGGGATGGTGGGAGGTGTTGGGGGCAGACATGGATGAGCTTTAAAATCAAAACTAAAATTAAAATTAACATGAAAATAAAAATAAGAAATTGAAATTAAAATTAAAACTGAAACTAAAATGGAAATAAAATTAAAAATTTAAATTAAAATTAAATTTAAATTAAGTTTGAAATTGAAATTGAAATTGAAATTGAAATTGAAATTGAAATTGAAATCCATTGGACAGGAGTAGCCTGGGATAGTGGAAAGTGTCCCTTGGTTGGAACGGGATGGATTTTAAGGTCCCTTCCAACCCAAACCAGCCTGAAATTCCAGGAGAAAAGCCCCAGAATTGAATTCTCCTGGAAGCTTCATGTACTTTTGGCAGACCTCACCCCATCACTCTCCTTCCTTTTCCTGGAGAGATTTCCTCCCCTCTTCCCTCACACACATTTCCCATCTTCTCCCAAGCCCTGGGGAAGGCTGAGAGGGTGGCAGAGGTGTCAGGGGAGCATCCCACCCTCAGAATTCCAAGGACTCGGCGCTCCCAGCGCCGGGATTGAGGCGGAGCTGCCAATGGAGCAGGGACGAACGCGGGGATAATCCCGGCGCTGATGAATATCCATCAATATCCCTCCCAAAGTGGTTTAGCCACAAATTAGGAGCCTCTGCTACCAAGTGAGAGCACTCCCGGCCAAATCTGGGCTTTATTGGAAGATTATCCAAAGAATCAGCGGGATTCTCCCTGGCCTGTGGTTAACAGTTCATGTCTGGAGCAGCGGGGCCGCCCGGAGAGCGGGGCCGGGACGGAGCGTCCCTTTGCCGGCGTCATTTCTGTGGGGCAGCCCCAGCAAATCCCCGATTCCAGCCAGGAACAGCCATTCCCAACCACCTCAAGGGCAGTGGCAGCCTTTGGGATGGGTTTCCTGCCAGGCAGCAGCTCAGGCAGCAGAACATCTGCGGCTCCTCTGTCCCTGCTGCTCCTTCAGCGCCGCTTGTCACCCTTCTGGAACGTTCTGAGCCGTTTTCCAAGCTTTGCTCTGGAGCCCTGCTTGGTGCTGTGATGTTTGGGTTTCTCTGAAACTCTTTTCCCAGAGAGTTTTCTGTCAACAACAGACACGTTTTCCTGACTGTGACCTTTGTTTGCATTCCTTTCCCTAGGAGGGACTTCTCCTTGCTGTCCCTCTGACTTGCCCAATGTAGTTGAAGAAGTTTGTCTTTGTTTCACCCATTGGGTTGTTCTCTGTAGAACAGCATAAAAGGGAAGAAATTCTTGAAAATAAAAGGAGTCATTGTCACCTTCTGAGTCGGAATCTGTGTGTTGTGATCTTTAACAGCATCACACACTCCTCAGTTCCACACTGGATATTCACTCCCAGTGTGAGACCAGAGCACTGAGGACGTTTCTGTAGCCCTGGTTGGTGCTGTGATGTTTTGGGTTCTCTGAAACTCTTTCCCAGGCACTGTTCTGCCAACAAGAGACACGTTTTCCTAACCATAACCCATGTTTGCATTCCTTTCCCTAGGAGGGACCTTTTCCTGATGTCCCTCTGCTCTGACCAATGTGATTGAAGAAGTTTGTCTGTCTTCCACCCCTTGGGTGGTTCTTTGTAAAACAGTATGAAGGGAAGAAATTCCTGGATAATAAAGATTGGAGTCATTTCAGCCTTCTGACCTCGGAGTCCGTGTTGTTGTCATCTTGAACAGCGTCATTTCTCCACTCCAGGAGCAGGGAATTCATGAAAATCCTGGCAGGTGCCAACTTAATTGGAGGATTTGTGCATCTCAGGGAGGTGAAGGTTTGGAGAACGAACCCTGAGCTCTCCACAGCCCTGGGGTCTCCATGCTGGAACCTGGGATTGGTGGGGATGAGCCCACAGCTGCTCCTCTCCTGCTGCTCCATCCCCAGGGAATTCTAAAGGGATCTAAAGCATTGGATTTATGGGGGAGCTTTTGATTCCAGTGGCAGAGAAGGAGAAACCCAGCAGGGAAGTGACCTCTGGTGATCCCTGGCTCTTCCACATTGAGTCTGAACCCTTCACTGATGGGAAATTCTCGGAATTACATCCACAAAGTGCAATCTGGCTGGAGGCCACACCGCTGAACTCCAAGGATTTTGGTTAATGGGGTGTGGATGCTCTAAGCAAGCTTTTAAGGAATGTTTGTGGGCACTTCCAGGTTCTCCTGTTGTACAATTCCAGCCTGGTCTGAGGTTTTTAGGCTCAAATATTCCCAGATGGACATCGGGAAAACTGATGGGTTACACAGGGCTCCAGTCCCAAGGTGGGAATTGCTCATCCTGGGATGGAGTTTTGCTTCCAGACATGGTGGTGGGAATGGCTGTTTGTCCATCACTGCTGAGGAGACCACGGAGCCAGGGAATTGTTTAGGTTGGAAAAGACCTTTAAGATCATCCAGTCCAACCCAGCACTGCCGTGGTCACCACTGCCCCTTGTCCCCAAGTGCCACATCCACAGGTTTGGAACAATTCCAGGGATGGGGGTTCCACCACTGCCCCCAGCAGCTGTGCCAGGGCTGGACAACCCTTTCCATGCTGGAATTGTCCCAATGTCCACCCTGAGCTCCCCTGGCCCAGCCTGAGGCCGTTCCCTCTCCTCCTGTCCCTGTGCCCTGGGAGCAGAGCCCAAATCCCCCCCGGCTGTGCCCTCCTGGCAGGGAATTCCAGAATGAGAAGTTCCCTCCTGTCCCCCTTTTTTTCTAGGATAGTCTCCCTAGTTCCCTGAGGAAAGATCAAAGAGTGTGGCCGGATCCCAGGCACGGAGCAGGCTGTGCTCCCATTCCCAAAATTCCCTGGAATTCGCACCGTGCCCGCGCCAGCCCCCAGGAGCTGTTTCCCAAACCAGGGTCTGGCTGCTGTTCCCGCTGTTCCCTTCGGGCACCCTCGCTCCCCATCCTTCTCCGGGCCGGATTTCCCCGCTCCCGCCCATCCCGGGCTCCCCACGTGCGTGTCCCGGGGTGACAGAACAAATCGTGCCCAGATGTGCAGCCTCCTGGGCCGCGCGGAGATTTCGGCTCCTGCCAGATGTTGCCGCACATCCCAGGGAGGCAGAGGCGGCGCCGGCAGCTCCCTCCCCTGGGATGAGCCCAGGATCGAGGTCAGGGAGCTGCTCCCGGCAGGAAAAGGGGGCTTGGGGCTCTCACAGCTCCCACTGTCCCTGGGAAGTTGTGCCTGAATCTGTAATGGGGGCACAGGTGGGATCATGCCCCATTAACGGGATCATCCTCCATGGGTGGGATCATTCCCACAATGGGGTGGGATCATTCCCCATGGATGGGATCATCTCCAATGGATGGGATCATTTCCCATGGATGGGATCATTCCCCATGGATGGGATCATTCCCACAATGGGGTGGGATCATTCCCCATGGGTGGGATCATCTCCAATGGATGGGATCATTTCCCATGGATGGGATCATTTCCCATGGATGGGATCATTCCCCATGGGTGGTATCATTCCCTCAATGGGGTGGGATCATTCCCCATGGGTGGGATCATTCCCTCAATGGGGTGGGATCATTCCCCATAGGTGGGATCGTTCCCCATGGATGGGATCGTTCCCCATGGGTGGGATCATTCCCTCAATGGGGTGGGATCATTCCCCATGGATGGGATCATTCCCCATAGATGGGATCATTCCCTCAATGGGGTGGGATCATTCCCCATGGATGGGATCATCCCGTATGGATGGGATCATCCCCTCAATGGGGTGGGATCATTCCCATGGGTGGGATCATCCTCTGTGGATGGGATCATTCCCTCAATGGGGTGGGATCATTCCCTCAATGGGGTGGGATCATTCCCCATGGATGGGATCATTCCCTCAATGGGGTGGGATCATTCCCCATGGATGGGATCATTCCCTCAATGGGGTGGGATCATCCCCCATTGATGGGACCATTCCCCATGGATGGGATCATTCCCCATGGATTGGATCATCCCCCATGGGTGGGATCATTCCCCATGGATGGGATCGTTCCCCATGGATGGGATCATTCCCCATGGATGGGATCATTCCCTCAATGGGGTGGGATCATTCCCCATGGATGGGATCATTCCCCATGGGATCCCTGTGGGAAGGGAATCTTTGCTTTGCTCTCAGCAGCTCGTGCAAACACAGCCAGGGAAGGATTTCCTGAACTCCGTGGAATTACGTAAGGATATCCTTGATCCCAGAAAGGATCTTTGTGCTCGGATCGGCTTAGGACGACTTTATTTTCCATCTGTGGCCTTTTTCACTGCTGGGTTTAACGAGCTATTAGGGCTGCCCTTCATTCTGCCTCCTTCCAGGCCGCCTCAGAGAGCTGGGGCTGTCCTGGGAGCAGCACAGAGAGCTGCTGGGGTTCATTCCTCATGGAAACCTCGGGATCTGCCACCTCCTTGGAGCTTCTCCCACCTCTGATCCCTGAGGAACGTTCCCCTGGGCTGTGGGCCATTGCTGGCCTTGATCAAAGTCCAGACCAGCTCTGAATGAATTACTGAGGCCTTGGGAGTGCTCTGTGTCCTTTGGAGACTCTGAGAGCTTGGAATTTAAGGCAAAACTTCACCAAATCAGCTCCAGGGCCTCCAAGGACTGGAATGAGTCTGGAGGGGCCCCAGAGCTTCTCCAAGGGCTGGAGCCAGGCTGGGAGAGCTGGGAATGTTCCCCTGGAGAAGGGAAGGCTCCAGGGAGAGCTGGGAATGTTCCCCTGGAGAAGGGAAGGCTCCAGGGAGAGCTGGGAATGTTCCCCTGGAGAAGGGAAGGCTCCAGGGAGAGCTCAGAGCCCCTGGCAGGGCCTGAAGGGGCTCCAGGAGAGCTGAGAGAGAAATGGAGCTGGAAACAAGTTTCAAACCGTGGCCTTGCAAACAGAGCAGATAATTTTGAGTATTGGAACTGAGGAAGATTCATTGCAGCGAGACCACGTGGGGTAAAATAACAAATGATGGGTGTTCGAGGTGTTGGCAGCGTTGTGTGGCTGAAAAGCCTTTATAAAGTGTGGTAACAAAGAAAGACTTTGGCTTCTGACAGACTGGTGTGGAGTTTTCCATCTCTTGGATCCCACCCTTCTAGAGACTGATGAATGAAAGCTTTAAAAACGCCTCTCAGCTCTCCTGTCCCTGCAGAGTTGGGTTTTCCTGACACGGCCCCAAGTTGGTTTGGGGGCTTTGCTTTGATCTTGCAGGACCTGCCACAGGGAGGGCGGGAGCTGCAGCTGCCCCACCTGGAAACGTCCCACAAATCCTCTCGGAACAGCCACATTTAACAGGATCTTCACAGCTTTTTGTCCTTCTAGAGATGGCATTTTTTATTTTATTTTTATTTATTTTATTTATTTTATTTTACTGTCATATGGGAATCCAGGTTTTTTTGGGATTTTGGGAGAAAAATCCTCATTCCTGTGGGAAAAAGTTGACTGAATAATTGGAAGTCTTGACCAATCCTATGGGGGCTCTGTTGTTCTGTTATTTCCCTTCCTGGTTTCCAGTGGCCGTTTCAGGAATTAGTTTGGTGGTGGAATGTTAAAAAGGAAATAAAAATATGAAAATACACCTGTGCTGTGTCAATTTCTATTATATATTGGTATTAATTTATTATTAAATATGAGAATATTACTGTCTATATAATATATATAAAATAGTATGTATTTATTTATCATAAATAATTGTATTTATTAATTTAATGCATTTGTTCTATTTTAATTATTTCTATTATTTTGTTTGTATTATTTTTATTATCTCAATTTTCCTATTTTATTATTTTTATATTTATTATATTTGTTCTATTTATTTTAATTAATTTTATTATTTTACTATTTTAATTATATTTCAACTATTTTACTATTTTTATATTGTTATATTTATTGTATTTGTTCTATTTTAATTATTTCTATTATTTTTTTATTGTTTTATTTTTATTATCTTGTTTTTGCTATTTTATTATTTTTATATTTTTATGTTTATTAGATTTTGCTATTTATTTTAATTCATTCGGTTATTTTATTATTTTTATTATATTTTTACTATTTTGTCATTTTTATATCATTATATTTATTACATTTGTTCTATTTTAATTGGTTTTATTTTTAAATTATTTTTATTTTTATTATCTTGTTCTTACTATTTTATTATTTTTATATTTGTTATATTTTTTATTTAATTTAATTAATTCGATTATGTTATTTTTTATTATATTTTTACTATTTTGTTATTTTTATATAGTTATATTTATTATATTTGTTCTATTTTAATTGTTTTTATTTTTGTTTTTATTTTATTATCTTGTTCTTACTATTTTATTCTTTTTATATTTATTATATTTTTCTATTTATTTTAATTCATTCGATTATTTCATTTTTTATTATATTTTTACTATTTTGTTATTTTTATCTCATTATATTTATTATATTTGTTCTATTTTAATTGTTTTTAATTTCGAATTGTTCTTATTTTTGAATTGTTTTTATTTTTATCATCTCGTTCTTACTATTTTATTACTTCTATATTTATTGTATTTTTCTATTTATTTTAACTAATTCGATTATTTAATTTTTTTATTAAATTTTTACTATTTTGGTATTTTTATATCGTTATATTTATTATCTTTGTTCTATTTTAATTGCATTTATTTTTAAATTGCTTTTATTTTTTAATTGTTTTTAATTTTAAATTGCTTTTTTAAAATCATTTTTAATTTTTATTTGTTTTTATTTTTATTATCCCGTTCTTACTATTTTATTATTTTTATGTTTATCATATTTAGCTATTTATTTTAAAGATTTCTGTATTTATTTTTATAAAATCTCCATTCCCCGGCCGTGTTTGCCCACGGCAAACATCGACGCTCCATCCCCCAGCGGCGGCAGCTTTGATCTTGGGCTCTTTCATCAGCCCTTAATGAACAGCGGCTGCTAATGAGCAATCAGGGCTGGAACAGCAGCGGCTCGGGGCTCCCGGGGTTTGGGGTTTTTGTGCTTTGGGATGGGGGATGGATCAAACCGGGACGGTGCTTTGGGTTTCCCTGGCTGAGGGAGGGGAGGGCAGATCCGGGGAAAGGGAATTTTTTTGGAATTTGGTGAACACAGGCGCCGTTCCCATAAAATCCCAAATTATTTGGGGGATGGATTTTAAATCCCATCCCATCCCGACACCTCCCACTGCCCCAGGCTGCTCCAGCCCGGCCTTGGACATTCCAGGGATCCACAGCTGCTCTGGGAATTCCAGCCCAGAGCCTCCCCACCCTCATTTTGGGAATTCCTTCCCCAAATCCTCCTCCCAGGTGCAGCTTTTTAGGGAAAGGTTTGGGGGGTGAGCAGCTCCACCTGGTAGTAACTCCCAGGATATAAATGAGGCTGGAGGGGGGATTATGGCCCTGTGGGAGGTGGAGAGGAGAGGTTGGGGTGTTCCTGTGGCCTTCAAGACCAGCAAAGGTGAAGGTTTGGCTCTGCTTTGGGGTGTGGTGATGTTATTGGACATTAATTGGATGTTTATTGGATATTAATTGGATGTTTATTGATATTTATGGACATTAATCAGAAAATTATCACTTTGGAGCACACAGTGGGTTGGAAATGAGACATGAGGAAAGCAGGAGGGGAAGAAGCCACCAAGAGGGTTTTGTGTTTTGGGGTTTTTGTGGGGTAAATGTGTTTTAGCACCCAAATCTTTGGGGTGTGCCCAGTTCAGCTCCTCTTTTCCCAAGAAATTCTATCCTGGGTCTCCCTTTTTTTGTGTTGCTGAGTTTAACTCTGCCCATCGAGCTCTGGGAGCAGCTCTGAATTCCCTGCTGGGGATGGGAATTAAAATTTGAGGCTGCTCTTGCCCTTTTTATCCATTCAGTCAGAATGTGGTGACTTACTCTGCCTTTGGAGGTCTGGAATTGATGATATTTATTGGATATTTATGGATATCAATTGGAAATTTATCCATTTGGAGCCTGCACTGGATGGGAGGTGAGGTGTGAGGAAAGCAGGGTGGGCAGAAACCACCCAGAGGGGTTTGGTTTTGGGGTTTTTGTGGGATAAATGTCTGTTAGCACCCAAATCTTTGGGGTTTGCTCAGGTTATTCCACAGCGATCCCAGGAATTCTGAGCCCATGGCCTGGGCTGGGTTTTTAGAGGTCTCCCATGGCACTGATGAGGTGGAGCTTCCATGGAGGGTTTTTTTTTTTTTTCCCATTCCCTGCTGTACTTTAAAGATTGATGCCTGGTAATTAATGAGGCAGGATTAATTGGGAGTGCAGATGGAACCCATTAGGGATGGATCTCTCCATGCTGGGTTTCTGCTGTTACCACACAACAAAATTCCCTTTTTGTCTCCCCTCACAAACTGTCCCCTTGCAGAGGTGGAAGGCGAGGTTTGGTGCTCCAAAAGATAAATCTGGGATTAATTCCACACTGCTCCAGACTGGGGTGTCCTCATGGAGGAGTTCACTGGGAACTGTGGAATTATCCTTGGGAAAATCATGAAGTTGTCACGGGAAATTGGGGATTTATATCTGAGAGTGCTGCCAGTGTACAGAAATGCTGTGTAAACAAGGATGTGGACAAATCACTGGGATTTCCCAGGGTTTATTGGTGCTAATTGAACTAATCCTGATTCCATGAGTACCCTGGATTTACCCTGTTGGACCAGTCCAGGATTTGGTGGAATTCCAGACTGGTTTGGGCTGGAAGGGATTTTAAATCCCATTCCATCCTCAGGGCCACCTTCCCTATCCCAGGCTGCTCCAGCCTGGCCTTGGGCACTTCCAGGGATCCACAGCTGCTCTGGGAATTCCAGCCCAGCCAGGAATTCCCAATTCCCAATCTCCCAGCCAGCCCTGCCCTCTGGCAGTGGGAGCCATTCCCTGTGTCCTGTCCCTCCATTCCTTGTCCCCAGTCCCTCTCCAGCTCTCCTGGAGCCCCTTCAGGCCCTGCCAGGGGCTCTGAGCTCTCCCTGGAGCCTTCCCCAAACGTTTTCTTGCATTCCTGAAAATATCCCTGCCTGTTTTTGTTTTTTTTTTTCCATTATCTCCCAGAACAATGAATCCCTGGCATTTCTCCTTCCTCTGCTGGAGCACAAAGCTTCAAAAACCAAGGATGGAAGAGAGGGGATGTGAGCAGGAGGAGGTGGGAAACGCTCTCTGGGTGGGTTGTGCTCACAGGGAAAGGTAAAATACGCATTTGGCTGAAGGTCAGGGAGGAGGTTTCAGTGATTTCAGTGACTTCCTGGATTTAAAATTGTATTTTTTTCCATGTGGGAATGAAAAAGGATGGAGATGATGAAACTTGGGATGGTTTGGTATTGGTATTTACAGGGATTGCCTCAGTAAAGGGGGAGAGGGGGCACAAAAGGCACAATCCATGAGGGGAATGCTGGGCCCAGGACAAGGGAGGAGAGCTGGGAACGGGGTTATTCCTGAATCTCCTCTCCAAATGTCCGTGGCAGTCCCAAGGGAAGCAGGGGGGAGGTGTGGGAGGTTTTGTTTGGTCACAAAACACAGCAAAAAAAAGAGATGGAATTGTGCAAAATCAAAGGGAGTTTAAAAATATCCATCCCTGAGGGTGAGTCCTTTTCCCTCAAACCTGTATATGTCAAATCCCTAAAAATTCCAGGCTCCCTGAGCTGTCCCGAGGTGTCATTTCTCTCCCTGGTGCCTCTGCCTTCACCTGCTCTGATTTCCAGCCTTATCTCCCACCTGCTGGCAGCTGAATTGTTGGGAGGTTTGGATTCCAAAGGTTCAGCTCGGCTGACTCCCATCTGTGCTGCCACTCACACCCTTAATTAGCTCCCAATTAAAATCTCTCCGAGTTTTCAGGGTCCAGAGCCCTTTCCTGTGTGAATTCTGAGCCTGAACGGCTCAGCTGAGAGGTGGGGTTGGATTTGGGCATCCTGGGGCTCTTTTCCACCTTTGAGCCCACGAAAATGAAGGATTTGGGATTCCTTTTCACCACCGGGCTCTGTTTGGAGTGCCAGAGTTGGAGTGGATGCTTTTCCTTCTGTCTGGCAAGGAAAACTGCGATCCCAGGAGCCCAGAGAGGGAAAAGGAGGCTCTGGAGTTATCCCAGAAAAACTCAGCCAAGTCCTTAACCCTGCCCACTGGGAACGGGGTTATTTAGGCAGGAACAGCCAGAATATTCCAGGATCCAGGTGCAAGCAGAAGGATTTGACTGCTTTGAGCCTCGGGTCAATTAAAAGGATGTTTTTCACCTCTGCTGCATCCTGCAGGAGCCAGGAGCTGGAAAAACTGGAGGAATTTAGGCAAGAAAATTGTCTTCTCCTCCTCAAAATTCGCTTCCAGAGGGAAATGTCCAAACGTTCTCAACACCAGGACTGGGCAGAGACACAGAGCTGTCCTGGCTGGGGTGAAATTCATTCGGGATTTGCTGGAGTGGCCGAGCAGTGCCGGCTCCTCTGCTCTGCCCACAACATCCCGAGCCCCCTTCCCTGTGCTGTGGGATATCCCGGGGGGAAAACGCTTTAATGGGAAGAGCAGGAATGGTTTTGTTATCCCGCAGATCCCTCCCAGCCTCTGCTCTCGGCAGGGGTTGCTGCTGTTAAATAAAAGATGCTCGATGGGCCGGAGGGGGTGGAGGAGCCACTCGTTTTCCTTGGGAAAGATGGATGGGAGGTTTTAAAGGAGCTGTGCCTGCATCCTGGGATATTTGCAGCTGCCGCAATGATTCCTGCGAGGTGATGAGGGAAGTGACAGCAGGGCTGGGGTTTGGCTTGGGAGGAAGCCAAAAAAAAAGGAGAAAATTGGGCTTCAGGCATCAAATCCATCACTGGGGATGGAGGGGAGGCAGCGCAGCTCGGAGCTCTGCTCCACGGAGCAGCAGGAGGAATCCTTGCTCCCACAAAGAGAGGGGGAATCGATCCTGGGCTGGTCACAGCCTCTAAAATCCCTGTCTGGAATGTCACATTCCTGTCAAAGCCTGTTCCAGCAAATCCCATCCTTTTTCCAGGCTGTTTTCCCCCGAATCCCGGAGCAGCTGATCCCTGGTTTGGGGTGAAGTGAAGGGAGGGATTTTCCAGCTCCTTGGGCCACATTCCCATTCCTCCCATTCCATGGGTGCCCCTCACTCAGCACAAAGCCCAAAGACCTCTCCCACTCCTGAAGAACAGAACTGACATTTTATTTTCCCCACCTGGAAGAAGTTGGAGTGGAAGAAATGGAGCGTAAAATGTCCCTCAGCAGGTGGCGAGGGTGAAATGAGACAAAACACAAAATAACCACGGAGCTGCTGCTTCTTTTCCTTTTTTTTTTCCTTCTTTTTCTTTAGCAGAAGGGGGAAATGATTCAGGAGGTAATTTGGGATTGGAGCCTCGGTGGTGTCAATTTTCCAGGACTGAGGGATGTGGATCTGAATCCACCCCCTCAGTGGGGAGCCAGCAGCTCTTAGGCTGAGATTTTTTATTTTAATGAGCACAAGGCAGACAGCCCAGACGAGCTGGAATCGGGAGATTCCCAGAAGATTCTCTCTCTAAACCCTCCTCAGAAGCTGGAAAAATCTGGGTGAATCAGGGAATTCCTGCTCAGAACTTGGGAACAGGGTGGGAAAGCAGCAGTGGGAGCTGTTGGGTATTGATAATTCAATCAATCTTGGAATTTTTTAGTGGTCAGTGTCCTTTTCCCAATATTCCTGCTGGCTGTTCCCCTCTGGGATTTGTTTTCCCCTTTCCTTTAGGAGCCCTGGGAAGCAGGTGAGGAAATGAGATTTCCTCCCCTCCCAACAAAAACTCCCAGGACGGAGTAAAAATGTTGGGAATGGAGTTGATCCCTGCACGAATTAATCCCAAAGATTTCAGGCTCTGCCTGGTGTCCTTTGGATTTGAGGCTGAATTTTGTGGGCCAACAGAACCCTGATGGATTTTTTCCTGCTGGATTTCCAGGAATGTTTGGACAACAGGATGGGATTGTTGGGGTATCTTGTGCAGGGCCAGCAGTTGGAAAGTGATCCTGTGGGACCCTTCCAGCTCAGGATGTTCCATCATCTTGAAATTTGGGGAATTTGGGATGATTTCTTTAGGGTTTCTCTGGAATCCTGGAATTAAAGTCTGTAAGGAAGTTGCTATTGGTGAGAAGTTGTTGTTTTTATCCTCCTGGTGCTGCACAAAACCTGGATAATTAAAGAAATTGGGAATAATTTGTCTCTATTAAACCATCCTTGGTGTCTGCAGGAACTTTTTCACCTGGGAATTCCCAGGGATAAATGGAAACAAAGGATTGTTCCCAGGTTTCCTACAATTCCCTCTGCCTGCTCCTGCTCCAAGCTGCTCCTGCAGCTTCCCAGGAATCCTTTTGGCACTTTTTTGGGAGCAATAAACCAGGATTTGAATCCAAGGAAAGATAAACAGGGAGAGGAGCAGCCTGTTGGGAGGGAGGGCAGAGCTGCTGGAGGAATTCTGGCTGGGATGGGCTTTCCCTGGGATTTTTATTTCAGATAAAAAGATGAGGCAGGAAGGTCCCTGCTGGGCAATCCCACCTGGATGTGAGTGTGGCCAGGGAGCAGAGAAAGCACTCTGGAAAATTCCACGAACCAGGTGATGGATTTTGTGCTCCATGCACTCAGAGTAGCTCCAGCTTCATTTATTCCCATTTTTCACTTCCATCATCCTCCAGTGACAGGAAGTTGCCCAAGTTAATTGGATTCTTCAGCAGGGTTTTTTTGGGTATTTTTTTTCCCCAGGAAAAAAAGAAAAAAAAAGGCAAATTGATCTCCCCCCGTTGCCCTGAAGATGCAAAAGCTTTGAGATGAATCCGAGCTGGAATTTATTTTATGACAAAACAGGAGATGAAAAACAAATAGCAGGAATAAGCCATGAATTTTTCATTGGGAGTGGGAGAGCAGTGGAATATTCTGGAAAATCCCCTAGCACCTGGAGCAGCTCTGTGTGGGGGGCTGGAATATTCCCAATTCCCAGGGATTGGTGCTGCTTGCTGGGAGCCAGAGGGTCCTGCAGGGATTCTGTGTCCTAAATGAAAATAAGTTAAAATGAATGTTGGGGGTGAGCCCCAGCCCTCAGAATTCCACATTTAATCCAGGTTGTTGTGCCCTCCAGGTTGGGGCTTGGAGCAGCCTGGGACAGTGGAAGGTGTCCCATGGCAGGGGTGGAATTTTGAGCTTTAATGTCCCAACCATTCCATAATTCCATGATCAATAACTCCCCCATCCTCTCTAATTAAAAGGAATCCCAAATAAAACACTGGGAATGCTGGTAGGTTTATACATCTTTAATTCTCTAATTAAAAGTCTGTTTGGTTGAGATAGCTGTAATTAATCCAATTAATATTCTGGAATAGAATCTTTTCAGAGATAAGAAAATTTAAATGTAAGAAAAGGTTTGGTTTTTTTTCCACTGAGGGAGGAGAGGCCCTGGAATGGAATTCCCAGAGAAGCTGTGGCCTCTCCTGGATCCTTGGAAGTGTCCGAGGCCAGGCTGGAGCACTGGGATAGTGGAAGGGGGTGGAATTAATGACCAGAACCATTTCACCCCCGTTTTTCTGCTCCCAATCCCAGGTTTTTATCCCCAGGTGTCTGAGGACACGAAGGGAGGGACGGGGCAGCTTCCTGGGATGAGCTGTCCCAGCTGTACCTGAGCTCTGGGGCTGTTCATCCTGAGCAAACTCAGCCTCCTCTTCCCCTGGAGAGCCTGCTGGCTCTGATCCCTCTGAATCCCCTGGAAACAAAATGAAATATTTGGGCTTGGCTGGAGCAGGGAGTGCTGGGCTCCCGGTGCTGGGTGTGGAGGGGGATTTGGGACCCCCCAAAATCTGCTCAGGGACAGCATTTCTGCCTTTCCCCGAATGTTTAAAGCTGTCCTGGCTGGCAGCAGCTCTGCCAGGAACCACAGGAGGTGTCTCCCAAAGGTGAGGGATGAAGGGAAGGGTGCCAGGGAGAGGTTTAAAAACTCAGGAATGGCAGGAAAGCAGGGAACAGCTGAAGGCCCAGCCCCTCCTGCCAGCCCCCAGCCAGGCTCTCAAATCAGCATTTGCCAGCTCCAATTTGTGTCCAAAAGGCATAGATGCTCCCTCCTGGAATTATTATCCCGGAATAAAGCTGCCCCCTCAGCTCCTGGGGTTTGTGGAGTGTCTGAGTGCTCAGCAGGAGGCTCCACAGGAATTCCTGGGCTCTGGATGTGGGGCTGGGGATGGATCCCGGCCTCAATCCCTCCTTCCTTCCTTCCCTCCCTCCCACCCGGGAATGCTGTGCTGCCTTGGGAGGGCTGAGCTGGAGCAGAGACTGGGCAGAGCTGGAGAATAAAGCAGAGATTTATTGAAAGGGCTTTAGGGTGCACCTTGGGCAGGACAGGGCCTGGGCAGGCCTACACCCAAGGTGGAACCAAAATGGTCACAAAATGGACACAAAATGAACACAAAATGGACACAAAATGGACCCCAAATGGACACAAAATGGTCACAAAATGGATCCCCGGTCCCGAGGTCTCACCCTTTGCTCAGTTCTGGCCCATTTGCACATTGGGGTTTCATTGCCCAGTCCCAGCCCCAGGTGATGCAGTCCCACCCTTCTTGTTTTCTCCCTCCAGCCCCCGCTGTTTGTGCTTTGGGGCTGAACACTTGTCCCAGCTGTGCTTGGGGTGCAGCAGGAACAGGATTTGTTTTGTGTCCCTGCTCTGTGCAGAGCTGAGTGACGCTGAGTGTGAGGCTGAGAGCTGCACCCTGGGCAGCACAGAGCCTGGAACACGTGGAGAGAAAACTGAAGGCATCAGTTTCATTCCCAAAAACGTCCTCCAGCCCTGGCACAGGGTGGAATTTCCATCCCTGGAGGGATTTCCAAGCTGTGGTAATGTAGCCCTGGGGCATGTGGGGCAGCTCCACCTTGGAGCCAGCCTTGATGATTTTACATTTGATTCCATGGCTGCCATGGAGATTTATTCCTTGTCCCTGAATGGTTTTCAATCCCTTTTCCCTGTTTACTCCACCTTGGTTGGGGTTTCTCCTGGCCCAGGTTTCTCCTGGAACAGCTCTGAGGCAAACCCACTTCCCTGAGCTGTCAACGTCAAATAATTGGTGTGAAATATTCCCTGAGCCAATGCTGAGTGGCTTGGAAAGGCTGAGGAAGTTTTGACGAGGGAGGAAAAACCCCTGAAGGGTGTGGGATGGAGATTTCTGGCTTGGAAGGTGTCTGAGGAGTCAAACCAGGCTTGAATTCGGGTTTAGATACGTTTGGCTGCCCATAATTGCTGAAAATCTGAATGAGTGCTCAGCAGAAGCACAAGGAGGATTTTTGTGACATTTCACTGCCGGCTCTGCTGTTTTGTGGTGATTTGTAGGATTTGAAGAGCTCAAGGATCACCTCACCACTTCAACAGGACAGGGTGAGCATTCCATGAGGGGAATGTTTGGGAATGCCATGAAAATGGAGGGGAGAAAGGAAGGGAAACCCTTCCAGGAAGGGAAAGGTTCCAAGGTGCACCGAGTGATTTGAAATAAATCCATTTTTTTAGCAAGAAAATGTCAAATTATAATCCAGAAAACAAACCCCGCTCCTGTTTATTCCCTCCCAAAGCAATAAAGCAGTCAGGATGAAAAGCTGCTTTATCACAGCACTTCCAAAACTGCCTCTTCTGCCCCCAGATAGAAATCCTGGAGTGACAGGAATAAATCTCCATCTCCTGGCCTCTCCCAGCGGGGCAATTCCAGAGGAACTGCAGCTCTCACAGCACATTTGGGGTTGTTGCTGCTCAGTGCAATATTAACTTGCATTTCCACATTTTCCTGTATTTTCTCAGCAATGGAAGTGCTAAAGCTCCACAATAAATCAAATCCTGGGAGTGCAGTGAGAGCTGCCTGTTCTGCTGTTGGTTTTATCCCCAGGTTCCTATTCCAGGGCATGTGGAGAAAAATTCATTTCAAATCCAAGCTGTGCTTGCTGTGCCTCAGCCTCGTTTTAGAGAGCTGGGAAGGGAACGTGGATTTATCCAAAATAAATCTCTTTTTGTGTTCTGCAGGACTCCTGGGAAATGCTCCTGGCTTGACTGTGGGTTTGGTTCTGCTGGAAGTGGGAATTCAAATTCAGGGCAGAAATTCAGCTCTCAGGTGGAGAAAGAGGAGGGATGGGGAACCTCTGGCCTCAGAGCAACACCAAAAATCATTTAGGTTTGGGTAAAAGGCCAGTTCAGGCCATGAGCTGGACTGGTCAGACTGGTGGGATCTGGTCTGGATGGACATGGAGCTTTTGTAAACCCCAGAATCCCAGGAAACTGAAATCCCATCCAGAGGCACCCCTGCCATGAGGTGAAAGTTGGGAATGTGGGCAGTGCTTGTGTGCAAGGAATGGAGAGAGGCTCTTCCTGCCCTGGGGCTGGGTTTTCCTGGGCCACAAACCCACAGGGAGAGAGAAAAATGTGAGTTTGGACTTGATGGAATCCCAGGAGAGCTGGGGTTGGAAGAGGCTTTAAGGATTATCCCATTCCAGCCTGCCATGGGCAGGGGCACCTCCTGCTCTCCCAGGCTGCTCCAACCTGGCCTTGGACACTTCCAGAGATCCAGGGGCAGCCACAGCTGCTCTGGGACAACATTTTGTGCCCTCCCCTGAATATTTAGGCTGTAACAATTCCCTTGGTCTGACTTTTCCTGGCTGGAACACGTGGAAAAGTCTGTTCAAGGAGAAGCTGATGTTTCAAAGCTCTCCTGCCCTCGAGGTGTCATTTCCTCTTTAGCAGAGACAGCTTCAATAAAGCAAATTTTTCTTGTTATCATCTCCTGCTCCTTCCTCTGTCTGCCCTTTGTGCCTCGGCTGACAATTTTTCAAGGATTTATTCCAACCTCTGGGAATGCTGCCAGGTCTGAGCATCTTTTTGTGGGCAGATGCTTCACCTGTCTATGTGTTTGGGCAACCTCCTGCTGCTGATCCCAGATTTTCCCTGGACTGTAGAATTCGAGTGGGAGGGAAGATCTTTGAAGTGTTTTTTTAAAGCACAGCCCAATCCTTTCTCCACACAAACCTGAGGCTGCTGTGCTTCCGATTTTAGTCCTGGTTTAATGCCCTTCCTCCTCATAAAGCCAGGGCTGGATCTTATCCCTGAAATCTGATTTGTGCCGTGGGCTGGAAGGCAGGAAAAGCATTTTCCAGAGCTGATTGTGTTTTATGAGGCTGTGGGGTTGTGTAACCCTCAGTCCAATAAAGCTGTGGATGAGAGATGGACACAAACCGCTTTTCCATATAGAAATGAAGCAGAAATGGGGGGGAAATCTGGGATTGAATCACATTCCAACACCTTTGGGGCTCCACAGTTTCCCAAATTCAGTGTAATTTGGGGCTTTTAGGTGCTATTGCCCCATTCCAGCTCGGCATTGAGCATGGAAAAGGAATTAAGGCTCATCCCAAAAGAGCCTGAGGGCTGCAGCTGCAGGGGGATGTTGGAGTTTTGGCAAATTTGCCACCCGAGGAAATGAAAGTTGGGAATGCGGGCAGTGTTCGTGTGCAAGGAGTGGAGAGAGGCTCTTCCTGCTCTGGATTTTCCTGGGCCACAAACCCACAGGGAGAGAGAGAAGTGTGGGTTTGGACTTGATGGAATCCCAGGAGAGCTGGGGTTGGAAAAGATGTTAAGGATTGTCCTGAGGGACACCTTCCACTATCCCAGGCTGCTCCAACCTGGCCTGGGGCACTGCCAGGGATCCAGGGGCAGCCACAGCTACTCTGAGAATTCCAGCCCAGCCCCTCCCCATCTTCATTCCATCTCAAATCCCATTTCCCCTTTCCCATTCCCTGTGTCCTGTCCCTCCAGCCCTTGTCCCCAGTCCCTCTCCAGCTCTCCTGGAGCCCCTTCAGGCCCTGCCAGGGGCTCTGAGCTCTCCCTGGAGCCTTCCCTTCCCCAGGGGAACATTCCCAGCTCTCCCTGGAGCCTTCCCTTCTCCAGGGGAACATTCCCAGCTCTCCCTGAGCCTTCCCTTCTCCAGGGGAACATTCCCAGCTCTCCCACCCTGGCTCCAGCCCTTGGATTTAAAAGGTTGTGAGGGTTTTTTTTCCAAAGGAGGTGAATCCCTCCTGGTGGGATATGGATCCAGGTCTTGATGCCTTGGGAAGGCTGAGCTGGAGCAGAGGCTGGGCAGAGGCAGAGAATAAAGCAGAGATTTATTGAAAGGGATTTAGGGTGCACCTTGGGCAGGACAGGGCCTGGGCAGGGCTGCACCCAAGGTGGACTAAGAATGGTCACAAAAATGGCTGATTGCTCACAAGATCTTATATTTTAATAAGTTCTGGTCCATTTGCACATTGGGGTTTCATTGCTCAGTCCCAGCCCCAGGTGATGCAGTCCCACCCTTCTTGTTTTCTCCCTCCAGCCCCCGCTGTTTGTGCTTTGGGGCTGAACACTTGTCCCAGCTGTGCTTGGGGTGCAGCAGGAACAGGATTTGTTTTGTGTCCCTGCTCTCTGTGCAGAGCTGAGTGACCCTGAGTGTGAGGCTGAGAGCTGCACCCTGGGCAGCACAGAACCTGGAACACGTGGAGATAAAACTGAAGGCATCAGTCTGGCTGCAAATCCCAAACCTGTTTATTCCCATTTTCCTGGGTTTAGAGCTCCTCCCTGGTCAAACCCACTGGTGGCTGCTCCCGAAAAATCTGTCGGTCACCCTTTGTGCCAGAATCCTCCTTTCCCAAAAACGTTCTGTGCCACATCAGGTGCTTTGATCAAGAGCTTGAACAACTGGGATTGTTTTTAGGGAAACATCCACTTCCTCCTGGAGAAACGCATCCAATTCCCCCCTGGAATTTTGGCTTCCATTGCCCAGAGAATTTTGATTTTTAATCAAAATGAATCCAAAATAGAATTGAAGCTGTTCCCTTTATTCCAACAAGTACTGGGATGATTTAAAGGAGAACAGAAGGATTTTGGAAGGCTTGTGCTACGGAAAAATGTTGGCCAGATAAACAGGAGCAATTAGTGCTTAATGAGGACACCGAGTCCCAACAGTTTAAGTCTAAGCTCCCACATTTATTTTTCCAACAAAATGCAGCCAGATCAAACAAAAAAGATCCCAAAAATTCACCTCTGCAGGGATTTTTTTTTCACTCCTAAACCAAGGGAATAATTTGCATTTAAATACAGCACTTCCATGCTTTCTTTTGTTCCCAATTAACTGAAATATTAATTATCCCTCTAATATCTTGCGAGTTTTATTATTGAAGTTTTCTAGAGGTGGTTGCTGTTGTTTTTGGTGGTGTTGGGCAAGTGGGAACTGAGGCACTGAGATAAAATCAGAGATTTCTGGCTGTTCCCAGCAGTTTTTGGTGTGGGATCCTCCCACAGCTTGGATGTGCAGTTCCAGGTTGGATGTGGCTGCTTGTTATGACAATTGAAATGAAAGCCTTCAAAATAAATTGGCAGGAATTAGATTAAAAATTGGGAAAGTCATCCAAATATTTCTCCAAGTATGATAAGAATTTGGCTTTATTATAAAATGAAATTAGGCTTGCACTGCAGCACAAAAGCTGAGCTTAAAATAACCCCATTTGTTTTCTCCAGCTGCTAAACTGCTGCTTAGGCCCAAATTATTTCCATTAAAGAAATATTCATGGAACCATGTTGTGCTGTAAATAGGAATTTTCCTTGAGGAGAAATTCCAGTAAAATGAGAAAACACTGATGGGGAAAAAGGGGAAAATGTGGGGAGTGAAAAATCTGTGAACAGTGGGAATGTTAAGAGTGCAAATAATGAATTTCCCCCATATCCAACAGCTGGGGGACTTGGGGTTTGCATGGATAAACCTGTCCCAAATTCCAAATGGAACAAGTGGAGCCAAGGTTAAATCCTGGGTTATTTCTGGGAATGTTGGAGCTGGGAGCAGCCACTCCAGGAGCTCCTTCAGCAGTGACTTTATTGTTGCTCTGTGTAAAAGGAAACTTTGTAAAAATACAGTTTATTCTGGAGGTGCTGGAGTTGGCTTAAATGTCAGGAAAACAGGGTGGGAAGGGGCTGGAAGAGGGAAAATTTTATGGAATTTTGGGAATTTTTGTTCCATGGGGGATGCAGCACCTGGCTGGGGTGGGCCTGGAGCCCTCGGCCTGCTTTTGCTCTGGGAGAAGTGAAAATAATTCAATATCAATTTAACTTTCCCCAAGGTTTCTGTCACTGTTTTTCTGTCCTGCTGCAGTCCTGGGGTTTGTGTGGAGATAAATCAGTGGGAATTTAGCTCATTCCAGGGTTCCTGGTGCTGTTTTTTGCTGGTTTTGCAGAGCGTGAGGCCCTGACATTTCAGCGAGACCAGAGGGGTGTCACAGGCAGCTGCAATTCCCAGGTTTTAATGGGAAAAGTGCAGATTTTACAGCTGCTGGGTATTAAAATGGTTTTTTTCACCTCATTTTTCTCTCAGATCAGGAGCAGGCAAAGACCTTGGCCCACCTTGGTGGCATTTTTTTTATTCCTTTTAGAACAAAACTCCAGCAGTGCCGACAAAGCCTTTCCAGGGAATCGATTGGTTTTTCCTACAACGTGAAAATTCCTGAATTCAGAGTCTTCTTTTAAATTATATTTTCTGTTTTTCTTTCAGTCAGCTGTGCTTGTTATTGATTTTATTTGCTGACTTCTTTTTTTTTTCTTTTTTTTTTTTTTTTTGGTAGGGTTGGACTTTCCAATTCCAAACCTGTCAAGGCATGAATCCATCCTGGGGAAGTCGGCTTGGGAGCAGCAGAGGGATGAATCCCACTGGGCAAAAAAGGGTGGAATGACTGAAAAGATGGAAAAAACAAGCCCAAGGCAGGTTGTGGATGAGTCTGTTCTGCTTTTCCCTGCCAGGCTGGGGCCTCTTTCCATGAATCTCAAACGCTACTAAAGGAGTAACTCAGGAGCAAGAGAGCCAGAGGCGCTCTCAGACCCTTCAAAAACGCCTTGAAATTTGTTGGATTTCAGGCCAGGAATGTTTTGTTTTCTCACAATTCCTAGTTTGGGGGTCCAAGGAATGCCTAAATCCACGGGAAGGTGATGATGGCCGAGAGCTGGAGCATTTCCCACCCAAGTCTGGGTGATTTCCGTGGAGTTTGGTCACCTTTGGGTTTTCCCATTGGGGTGCTGGAGTGGCTCTGAAATCCTAAATAAGCTCCAACATTTTTCCTTAAGGAAGGAGACTTGGATGTGAGAAAAGGGTGGTGGTGGGCTTCCAAATTCCGGCTGGATTTGGGATCTAAGGTGAGGAATTGTGTTTTCCTCATGCTGATTCCCATCTCCAGCACCAAATGGGAGTGGGAAAGGAACGTGGTGCAGGAACTGGAGGGGTTGGGTGAGATGAGACTTCACAGGAGAAGGATAAAGGCAATTTAAAGTAAACCCTGACTGCTTAAAATTAAAATAAATTTAAGGGATTATTGATAATTCCAAGAGGAATTTCCTTCTCAAACCCAAATTCTGGAGGCAGCCGAGGAAAGGACAAAATTCCCAGCCCTGAGAGAGCTCAGGAGCAGAATTTTCTTGCAGTCTCTGTGGGTTTTTTGGGATAAAAAGGGGTGGGTGGAGGGTAATTCAGTTTTTTACAATAAAAGCGGGCACTGAGCAAGAGAGGCAAGGATGTGACGGGAGAGTGGCCTGGAAAAAAGAGCTGCCCTGGGGCAATATTGGAAGCGGATGGATTTTTGGTCTGTAACTCCAAGGCAGCAGGGGAGGAAAATCAGCTGCAATCCCTGGGCTCAGCCGTGTCCCGCTGCTCCCACGGGGAGACTCCAAAATTCCACAAAATATTCCAGGAGAAAGCACATTTTTCATGTCTCTTCAGCCAAAATCGGGGTGTGAGAGCAGGGAAATGCCTGTGTGATGCCCCGCTGGCTGCTGCAGTTGCATAACCCCGGGTTCCCTCCCGCTCCAAAATCAATTGTCCTGGGAAGCGGCGATCCATGGGGACACAGGGCAGCGCTGTGTCACAAGGCATCAGGCCACGCCTGGCTGAGTTCCCAGTGACACATCCCCTGGGATCCGTCCATTCTGACCCATCCCCTGGGATCCATCCCCTGGGATCCATCCCCTGGGATCTGTCCCTTCCAATCCATGCCCTGGGATCCATCCCCTGGGATCCATCCCTTCCAATCCATCCCCTGGGATCCATCCCCTGCGATCCGTCCCTGGGATCCGTCCCTGGGATCTGTCCCTTCCAATCCATCCCATGGGATCCATTCATTCCAATCCATCCCCTGGGATCAGTCCCTGGGATCCATCCCTTCCAATCCATCCCCTGGGATCCGTCCCTTCCAATCCATCCCCTCGGATCCATTCCCTGGGATCCATCCCCTCAGACCTGTCCATCCCAATCCATTCCCCCTGGGATCCATTTCTTCCAGTCCACCCCCTGGGATCCATCCCCTGGGATCTATCCCTTTGAATCCATTCCCTCTGGGATCCATTCCCTCTGGGATCTACCCCTTGGGATCCATCCCCTCAGATCTGTCCCTTCCAATGCATCCCCTGGGATCCATTCCCTCTGGGATCCATCCCCTCTGGGATCCACCCCTTCGGATCCATTCCCCCTGGCTATCCCAGGCTGCTCCAGCCTGGCTTTGGGCACTGCCAGGGCTCCAGGGGCAGCCACAGCTGCTCTGGGAATTCCAGCCCCTCCCCACCCTCATTCCATCTCCAATCCCATTTTTATTTCCCCTTTCCCAGTGGGAGCCATTCCCTGTGTCCTGTCCCTCTGTCCCTTGTCCCCAACCCCTCTCCTGGAGCCCCTCCAGGCCCTGCCAGGGGCTCTGAGCTCTCCCTGGATAGATTTGATCATTCCCAAAATTCTGAGCACAGCTCCCATGAATTAAAACGAGACCTCCCCCCGTTTTCCTAGGATCCAAAAATCCAAGCAAGCCCCTGTTCTGTCGTGCCTGATCCAAGGGTATACAGGAGAATTTCCCCAAAAAAGGGTCATGGAAGCCCTTCCCACCCTGGGAACAGCTCCCAGAAATCTGCCTTCCCTGGGAATGCTGCACAGCCACTTCCTGCCCCCTCCTCCTGGAGGGTCCCTTTTCCTTTTGCACCAGAATTGTTCCAAATCCGTAAAAAAAAAAATAAATTTAAATATGCAAATCAATCGCTGAGAGGTAAATATTCCCTGAGCTGTTATTCCCTGTGTGGCAGGAACGGGATATTTTTAAATTGAAGGAAATATGGCTGGGAAAAGCTCCATATGTTAATGAGAGCTGATTGGTTCCCAACTTAATTAGGGATGGGAGCAGGGGAGCCTGAGTGGCATCTGTTACTTCCTTCCGTAGCTCTCAATATTTTCCATGGATGTCACTCCAGGAGAAGCTCATTCCTGCCCAGAGAAATGTTTGGATGGCTTAAAAATTAATAACAGGACTGGCTCTGGTGGGAAATGGAGCCAGCATTGGGATATTTGGGATTTTGCTGGGTTTATGTTCGGGGTGCCCGTCCAGGTTTGTTTAAATGGAGTGTCCCAGGAGGAGAAATGTAATCCCAAAAATTGGATTTAATCCCAGGGTCTGTTCTGCTGCAGGGGTTTAACCTTCCTCAAGCAGGTTGGACAACACGCACTGAGATTCCATGGAATTATGGGATGGTTTGGGGTGGGAAGGACCTTAAACCCCATTTATTTCCCTCCCTGCCATGGGCTGGGACACCTCTCACTGTCCCAGGCTGCTCCAGCCTGGCCTGGGGCACTGCCAGGGCTCCAAGGGCAGCCACAGCTGCTCTGGGAATTCCATTCCAGCCAGGAATTCCCAATTCCCAATCCCCCAGCCAGCCCTGCCCTCTGGCACTGGGAGCCATTCCCTGTGTCCTCTCCCTTATCCTGAAGGATTTTTCCAGAGCCTGGGAAAAGCTGATCCGAGGGATTTAGGGCTGAGGAGCCTTTGCAGAGCTGATCCCAGATCACCTCAGGCCTGGGATGTGGTTTGAGCTCTTGGGAATTGCAGCAGGAGAGATCTCAGGGATTCCCATGCTGGGGTTGTGCTGCAGGGACCAGGGATGCTCCTGGAAATTCCTTTTTGGTGGGAAGGAGGCCGGGGCCACCTGGGATGTCCCAGCCCTGGTGTGACAGAGCCCTGGGCATCCCTGTGCCAGGGGAGGGGCAGCTGGGGAAAATCCTGGGGAAATTCCTGCCTGGAAAAGGTGGAATTCCCATTCCTGCAGGGATTTGAAGCTCTGTGGGTGTGGCACTCGGGGACGTGGGGCAGTGCTGCCCTTGGCAGATCAAGGATCGGCTCTGACAACATCAGAAACCTTTCCCAAGTTTTCAAACTCAGGGAAAAGAGGGAATAAGGGGCAGCAGGCAGGTCAGGAACTGCTGCTTCCCACTGTGTCCAAATTCCAGCAGGAGCTGAATCCCCAAATGTGGAAATGACACCTGAGGGGAAAAAATATTTGGATTTATTTTCTCCATTTTCTGTGGGGATTTTTCTTTGTGTTTGTTCTTTTTGTTTTTTCTTTTTCTCTTTTTCTTTTTCTTTTTCTTTTTCTTTTTTTCTTTTTTTCTTTCTTTTTTCTTTTTCTTTTTCTCCTGTGGTTTTATCAGTTTGGCTCTATCAGAAGCAGCTCACTCAGGCAGAGGGAAGGGAATCCAAACCCTTCCCCTGGTTACAATCGCCAAGGAAACCACTCCGGTGGTATCCAGGGCTGGAATTTCAGTTTTCCAGTTGTGTGGTTCTTGGAGAACTGATTGGAGAGAAGGAAAAACTCCTCCAGGCTTCATGCATGGCTCAAAGCCCTGATCATTTTATATCCCTTAATCCCAGAGTTTCTCCCATCCCTCCTCGGAGCTTTTCCTCTCTCAAAACGCAGCCAAAATTAAAAATATGGGATGGACACAATGGAAAAGCAGGAATTAAGGAATTCTCACTCTCCCAAATGTTTTCCAGCCATCCCAGATCTTTCCTATGAGAGTCCTTTATTTAAAGGTTTTCTTGGAACCTTTATTTCAAAGAATTTCCAGAGCTTGAAAGGTTTTCCCAAATCAAGCAGACCGTGGACAGTAATTGGAATCTATGGGAAAATCAGTGGTCTTTTTGTGGAAAAGCAGATTTCTGAGCCAGGGAAAAATGTTGGAATGGTGGTGCAAAACTACAAGCAGCAGCTTTCCAGTTGTCCCAGGAAACTTTGGGATGCCTGACTTTTACTGGATCTCTGTCGTTTGTGGCAGCCCTTCATTTTCCCAAATGTATTTCTTGAGGAAATCTTTCAGACCCCAAATCTTAGGAAAACGGAGGAAATATTGATACAAGCACTTTTTAGAGCCAGGAAACGAGGAGGAGAATTAGAGAATTGAAGAATCATGGAATGGTTTGGGTTGGGAAAACCCTCTGAGGTCACTGGATCCAAAAATTCCCAGCACTTCCAAGGCCACAGCCCAATCTGTGTCCCCAGGTGCCACATCCACATGGATTTGAAATCTCTCCAGGAATGGGAGGGACTGGGGCAGTTGGATCCTTTATTCCCCTTTATTCCCCTTTATTCCCCAAATTCCCCTTTATTCCCCCTTTATCCCCATGAATTCCCCTGAATTCCCCTGAATTCCCCTGAATTCCCCCTTTACCCCCCCTTTATTTCCCTTTATTCCCCTGAATTCCCCTTTATTCCCCTGAATTCCCCCCTTTTCCCTTTTTTTCCCTTTTTTTCCCTTTATTGCCTCTTTATTCCCCCTTTATTCCCCTTTATTCCCCTGAATTCCCTCTGAATTCCCTTTTATTCCCCTTTTTTTCTCCTTTATTCCCCTTTATTCCCCTTTATTCCCCTGAATTCCCCTTTATTCCCCTTTATCCCCCCTTTATTTCCTTTTATTCCCCTGAATTCCCCCCTTTTCCCTTTTTTTCCCTTTTTTCCCCTTTTTTTCCCTTTTTTTCCCTTTAATGCCCCTTTATTCCCCTGAATTCCCTCTGAATTCCCTTTTATTCCCGTTTTTTTCTCCTTTATTCTCCTGAATTCCCCCTGAATTCCCCCCGAATTGCCCCAAATCCCCCTTTATTCCCCCGAATGGAGCCTCAGGGAATGTTTTTCCTGCTCCTTTGGTCCGTGTCCAGAGCTGGGATTGCACTGGAGTGGAGATCCCAGTTCTCCAGGCTGGGGACAGGAACTGCGAATCCCATGGGATTGCACCAGGAGAGGATTTGCTCCTTTGGCAGGAAAGCAAGCAGAGATCAGGAAAAGGACTCAGGAAACCCCTGGAAGCTGAATTCCAGCTGGGGCTTCAGGAGAAACAGGGAACTCCAGCTTGGATGGGAATTCAGAACCTCTGAGGAGGCTCCTGGAGTTAAACCCGAGCTTGGAGTTAACCCCGGCTGCAGGCATCCCTCTGCTCCCCAAAAAACTGGATTTGGGATGGGTTTCCTGGGAATTTCAGGTGAGTTTCCCACCAGATTGCAAAGTGGAGCCCTGATCCAAGAGGAAGCAATCCCAAAATCCCAGAGGAGGCCGGGGCAGAGCTGGGGGAGCTCAGGGACAGCAGGAATTTGGATTTGGAGGCTCCTTTGCCATCCCCGTGTGCTGGGGAGCTGTGGATCTGTGTCCAGGGTTTCCAATGGCCTTTCAGTGGAGGAGATAACTCGGGATAATTATCCCGGGGAAGTTTGCAGTGCTGGAGGCCACGATCCCATCTCCATCTCCTGCCTTTCCCGGAGCCTTTCCTGAGCACACCGAGTTTTTTTTTTCCGGCACAAACGCTTCATCCCGGCTTATCAGACAGAAAATGCTGCAGAAATCACATTACACCCAGCAAAAAGCCTGGACTGGCCCTGCTCTCCCTGCCTATTGTGCATTTTTCTCCTGTCATAAAATCTTCCATCCTTTATTTTCTCTTTATGCCCCGGACAGCTCCTAATCCTCTGCTGAAGCCGGGGTGACAGGAGGTGATTTTCCAGTTTAAAATGAGATGGAAGTAAAGCCTCCGGCTCTGCAGACCTCCTGCTTTTCCTTTATTTCCATTTATTTCCCTCCATTTATGCTGCAAACCTCCTTGTTTCCCTTTCATCCCTTTATTTCAGGTGCAAACCTCCCAGATTTCTTTTATTTTCCTTTATTTATGGGGAAAATCTCCTGGCTTTCCATTTGTTCCCTTTATTTCTCCTTGTTTTTTCTTTTTTCCCTTTTTTTTTTTTTTTTTTCCCCACTACAAACCTCCTCGCTTTCTTCTGTTTTCCTTTATTTTTGGTGCAAATCTCCTGGTTCCCCTTTATTCCCCTGAATTCCCCTTTATTCCAGATTCCTGGTGGTTTTTGCTGCTGTTCCTCTCCCTTCCCAGGTCATTGGTGATGTCCCGGTGGGATTTCAAACTTCCATTATCCAGGACTACAAATCCCTGATTTATTTCATTCACAAACACAGCCCCAAGCAAACCTGAGAATTCCTGTGTGAGGCTTTAATCCACATTTACGTCGTTCCCGCTGTAAAATCGTCCCACAGTTCCTCTTTGGTTCCATATCCATGGGTGAATCCTCTTGTTCCTCACTTCAGCTGCTTGGAGATGGCTGGAGACAGGGAAAAGTCCCCACTCCACTTACTTCATCCTGATTCCATCTCCTCCATCCCCACTCCATCTCTTCCATCCCTCCTCCATCTCCTTAATTTCCATCTCCTCCATCCCTGCTTCATCTCCTCTATCCCCGCTCCATCTCCTCCATCTCCATTTCCAGCTCTTCCATCTCCTCTATTTCCATCTCCTCCATCCCCACTTCGTCTCCTTCATCCCAACTCCACTTATTTAATCCTGATTCCATTTCCTCCATCCCTGCTCCATCTCCTCCAACCCCATCTTCTCCATCCCTGCTTCATCTCCTCCATCCCTGCTCCATCTCCTCCATCTCCATCTCTTCCCACTCCATCTCCATCTCTTCCCACTCCATCTCCTTCATCCCGACTCCATTTATTTAATCCTGATTCCATCTCCTTTATCCCGGCTCCATCTCCTCCATCCCCATCTCCTCCATCCTCTCTGCATCTCCTCTATTTCCATCTCCTCCATCCTCTTTCCATCTCCTCTATTTCCATCTACTCCATCCTCTCTCCATCTCCTCTATCCTTGCTCCATCTCCTCCATCCTCTTTCCATCTCCTCTATTTCCATCTACTCCATCCTCTCTCCATCTCCTCTATCCTTGCTCCATCTCCTCCATCCTCTTTCCATCTCCTCTATTTCCATCTACTCCATCCCCTCTCCATCTCCTCTATCCTTGCTCCATCTCCTCCATCCCTGCTCCATCTCCTCTATTTCCATCTCCTCCATCCCCACTCCATCTCCTTCATCCCAACTCCATTTATTTAATCCTGATTCCATCTCCTTTATCCCAGCTCCATCTCCTCCATCCCCATCTCCTCCATCCTCTCTCCATCTCCTTCATTTTCATCTCCTCCATCTCCTACATCCCCATCTCCTCCATCCCTGCTTATCTCCTCCATCCCCTCTCCATCTCCTCCATCCCCACTCCATCTCCTCTATTTCCATCTCCTCCATCCCTGCTCCATTTCCTTCATCCCAACTCCATTTATTTAATTCTGATTCCATTTCCTCCATCCCTGCTCCATCTCCTCCATCCCCTCTCTATCTCCTTCATTTCCATCTCCTCCATCTCCTACATCCCCATCTCCTCCATCCCTGCTTCATCTCCTCCATCCTCTCTCCATCTCCTCCATTTCCATCTCCTCCATCCCCACTCCATCTCCTTCATCCCAACTCCATCTCCTCCATCCCCTCTCCATCTCCTCTATTTCCATCTCCTCCATCCCTGCTCCAGCTCCTTCATCCCAATTCCATTTAATTCTGATTCCATTTCCTCCATCCCCTCTCCATCTCCTCCATCCCAACTCCATTTATTCAATTCTGATTCCATTTCCTCCATCCCCTCTCCATCTCCTCCATCCCAACTCCATTTATTCAATTCTGATTCCGTTTCCTCCATCCCCTCTCCATTTCCTCCATCCCCATCTCCTCCATCCTCTCTGCATCTCCTCTATCCTTGCTCCATTTCCTCCATCCCCACTCCATCTCCTTCATCCCAACTCCATTTATTCAATTCTGATTCCATCCCCTCCATCCCCTCTCCATCTCCTCTATTTCCATCTCCTCCATCCCTGCTCCAGCTCCTTCATTCCAACTCCATTTATTTAATTCTGATTCCATTTCCTCCATCCCCTCTCCATCTCCTCTATTTCCATCTCCTCCATCCCTGCTCCAGCTCCTTCATCCCAATTCCATTTAATTCTGATTCCATTTCCTCCATCCCCTCTCCATCTCCTCCATCCCCATCTCCTCCATCCTCTCTGCATCTCCTCTATCCTTGCTCCATTTCCTCCATCCCCACTCCATCTCCTTCATCCCAACTCCATTTATTCAATTCTGATCCCATTTCCTCCATCCCCACTCCATCTCCTTCATCCCAACTCCATTTATTCAATTCTGATTCCATTTCCTCCATCCCCACTCCATCTCCTTCATCCCAACTCCATTTATTCAATCCTGATCCCATCTCCTCCATCCCCTCTCCATCTCCTCCCTGGTTGCTCCCCCCAGGCTCCCTGGAGACGCTTCCCCAGGAGCAGCCAGGAGTGGGGGAATGAGGAGCTGCAGGTTGTGATGGAATCACGGCCGGGCAGTGATGGATGGCTCCGTGTGTTTGTCAGATCAGGTGCTCCTGGCACTGTTTTTCCAGGGGCTAAAAATACATCCCAGACCCGTGGGATGGCTCCCAAGCCACCCGTGGCTGCGTTGATGGATCTGCTCAGGCCGGGAAAGCTCCGACTTCCTTCGCTTTCCATCCTCAGAGGGAGTGGCTGGGCCCCAGCAATAAAAAAGATCGGATTCTTGGCATGGAATAATAAAGGTGTCCATAAAAAAACCAAACAGATCCCTATAAATGCATCAGTGATCGTTGGATAAATCACGGAATTATGGGATGGTTTGGGATGGAAAGGGCATTAAATCCCATCCCAATCCATCCAGGGACCCCTCCCACCATCCCAGGCTGCTCCAGCCTGGCCTTGGGCACTGCCAGGGCTCCAGGGGCAGCCACAGCTGCTCTGGGAATTCCAGCCCAGCCAGGAATTCCCAATTCCCAATCTCCCAGCCAGCCCTGCCCTCTGGCAGTGGGAGCCATTCCCTGTGTCCTGTCCCTCCAGCCCTTGTCCCCAGTCCCTCTCCAGCTCTCCTGGAGCCCCTCCAGGCCCTGCCAGGGGCTCTGAGCTCTCCCTGGATCCTTCCCTTCTCCAGGGGAACATTCCCAGCTCTCCCTGGAGCCTTCCCTTCTCCAGGGGAACATTCCCAGCTCTCCCTGGAGCCTTCCCTTCTCCAGGGGAACATTCCCAGCTCTCCCTGGAGCCTTCCCTTCTCCAGGGGAACATTCCCAGCTCTCCCTGGAGCCTTCCCTTCTCCAGGGGAACATTCCCAGCTCTCCCAGGCTGGCTCCATATTCCAGAGGGAATAAATTCTACATCCACCAACACTCCTTGGCCAGGAGTTCAGTTCAGTGAAGGGAGAAGATGCTGTGGTTGAAATTTCACCTCGGAGGACTCAGGGAATTTTGGGACGAGAAAACCCAACCCTTAATTCCAACAGGAGCCTGAACCCTTCAAAAGAATTCCTGCAACAACCCTTTGACTCCAGAGTTTGGGAATGACACTGCCAGGCTCGGGGAATTGGCTGGGGAAATTCGGCTGCCAGCAACAGCTCCAAAAAATCCGATTTTGGGGCCAGCAGCTCCAGAAATCCGATTTTGGGGCCAGCAGCTCCACGGCTTCGTTCTGGAGCTGGCACCGCTGGGTTCTCTTCCAGCGGCGCTGGGGGAGCCGCTGTTCCCGCTGGGATCAATGGGATCCGATCCATTCACGGCCACAAACAGCCCTGGGAGGAGGGGCAGCTCCGCTAATGAGCCGCTCGTTAATGAGCATTAACCGGCTCCCGTTAATTGAGGGGGCCCGGCTGAATGTTGGGATTTTTAGAGCGGGTTCCCAGCTAAATATTGAAATTTTTAGAGGGGTTCCCAGCTAAATACTGGGATATTTAGAGAGGCTCCCATCTGAATATTGGGATATTTAGAGGGATTCCCAGCTGCATATTGGGATTTTAGAGGCGATCCCAGGTGAATATTGGGATATTTAGAGAGGATCACATCTGAATATTGGGATTTTTAAAGGAGATTCCATCTGGATATTGGGATATTTAGAGAGGATCACAGCTGAATATTGGGATATTTAGAGGGATTCCCAGCTAAATATTGGGATATTTAGAGGAGATCCCAGCTGAATATTGAGATATTTAGAGGAGGATCACAGCTGAATATTGGGATATTTAGAGGAGGATCACAGCTGAATATTGGGATTTTTAGAGGAGGATCACAGCTGAATATTGGGATTTTTAAAGGGATTCCCATCTGAACATTGGGATATTTAGACTGGATTCCATCTGGATATTGGGATATTTAGAGGGGATCCCATCTGAATACTGGGATATTTAGACTGGATTTCAGCTGAATATTGGGATATTTAGAGAGGATCACAGCTGAATATTGGGATTTTAGAGGAGATCCCAGATGAATATTGGGATATTTAGAGGGGATTCCATCTGGGTATTGGGATGTTTAGAGGGATTGCCAGCTGAATATTGGGATTTTTAAAGGGATTCCCATCTGAATATTGGGATATTTAGACTGGATTCCAGCTGAATATTGGGATAGTTAAAGGAGATTCCATCTGAATATTGGGATATTTAGACTGGATTCCATCTGGATGTTGGGATGTTTAGAGGACATCCCATCTGAATATTGGGATTTTTAGAGAGGATCCCAGCTGAATATTGGGATTTTTAAAGGGATTCCCAGCTGAATATTGGGATTTTTAGGGAACATCCTTTCACTAAGAGTTTCCAGCCCTGCAACTGCAGGATCCAGGAGCGGATCCCACTCGGAATAACAAATATCCAGGCAAAGCCGGGAGCTGGAGCTGCTCTGCCCCTACAAACGTTTCACCTTTTAGCTCCGAATGAACTCCGCCTGCGGATTTTCCTCACTGGAGCCGAGCTGCTTTAAAAAAAAAAAAAAATCAATGGGAATTTGGCCCGAGCGTGGAATGGGAATTAACCCCTTCACCCCCGGCGTGGCTGAGCTGCCAAAGCGCTGGGCCGGGGCTGGAGGATGATTCCCGAAAAGGAGTGGGAAGCGGACGATTCAAACCATCGCTCCCGGGGTTATCCCGAGGCGCTGGAAGCATTTTTAAGGAATTTCTCCCGGCTGAGAGACCGACCCGAGCTCTCCAGAAGAGCTCCGGGAGCGCCCCAGGGTTTGTTTGGGTGAAATCCGCGATTGCTCTTCCCAGCCCGCGCTCCTGGAGGGAAACACCCGCTGGTGGATCCAGGAGGGGGGATGATTTGGGGTGGGTTTATTCCCAGAAAATGTTTTGTTTTTTTTTTTTTTCCCGGGATTTTCCAGCTGGGAGCTGAGCGCTGAGGGGTGTATGGCCTCAAGCTCTGAGCCATAAAAATGATGTCATGCCCGTGGGGACAGGAATTAGGGATTCAGGAGGCCTGAGGTGAGATAACTCCCAGGCTGACTCCAGGAGAGTCACAGCGGAGTTTTGTGTCGCTGCACTCCGGGAGAATCCCAAATATTCCATCAGGGACCTGCTCTGCTTGGGGCTGCAGGGGAGTTTTGAGTGTTGTTCCCTCCTAAACAGCCCTAAAAAACCCCAAACTTCTCAATCCCACAGATCCTTCCTGCAGCTTTCCATAAAAAAATGATGGGAGCAGCTGGAAAATCTCTGTTCCCCGTGCAGCTCCTCCATCACCCCAAAAATGCGGGATTGAGGTGATCCCAGAGTCTGAGGGGCCCTTCCTGCCCTTCCCCCTCCCTGCCCACGGACAGGTTATAAATATCCCGAATGTTCTCCTGCCAATCCCAAATCCCCACGGGACAGAGGGAGAGGGGCCCAAATCCCAGGGATGCACTGGATGTGTCCCAACATCTCCCGGCAGGAAAAACCCTTTTCCCACCATTTCCCTGCCTCAAACGAGGGATGTTTTTGGGGATTAGAGCCGCAGGCACTGGATTAGAACCAGGCAAGGAAGGATTTTGGGTTGAGGCTGAAAATTCCACAATTTTAGGTCAGAACCAGGAGTTTGCCTTGGCTCGGAGTTGCAGCGTTGGGAAAAGCTGTGGCTCCTGGCAAAGGCTGATTAAAACGTGCCCCACTCTAAGCATTCCCTGGAATTCATAAAGGATTCCCGATGAATTAACTCCCCAAATGTGCCCAAGCATTCCAGGATTCAGGAATGCTGGTGTTCTCCACAAAAGTATTCCAGTGAAACAGCTGGAAATGCTTTGGAATGACCAAAACCTCTCCGTGATTCCTCCCTCTCACTGCCTTACCCTAAAACTCCTCTTTTCCTCTGGCACTAAAGGGTGGAAAAAGGGGAAATTCGGGATGAATTTCTCCAGCCGGTTGAGGCGGGGTGCCTGGGGAACGTTCCCGTTCCGCTTCCCGACGCAGGGCGTGTTTGTTCCCGGGAGAACAGGCAGATCTGTTCTTTGTCCTTCCCTGAAGGCGGCTGGGAAGGAGGGATCGCTGCCGACATTCCTGCCGGGCCCGGGGCGTTGATTCCCGCGGGGATGCTCCGCTCCGGCTCCAGCTTTTCCCAGCCCCTTCCAGCCCGGCTGGAAAGGGATTTCACCTTTTCCATCCCCGGTTTAAATTCCTGATAACCTCTCCTAAGGGGTGCCCGTAAAATTTCGGGATAACCCGGGAAGCTCCAAGAAGCTCCCAGCAGGAAAAGCGCGGCCAATCGCGATTTCCCAGCAGGAATTTGGGTGTCGGGGCAGCGATTTCCCCGCAGGCTGCCGGAGCCTCTCGGTCCCCATCCCGCTGCTGGGATTCCCGCTCCTCCCGCAGCCGGTGCGGGCGCACGGATTTACCCCCGGGAAGCTCGCAGGGAAGATCCCTACGGAGAGAACGATCCCAAATCCCGTGGGAGCAGCGGCTTCTCCCTCCCTGGAAGGAGCCCGGAGTCACCTGTTGGTCCGGCTGGGATAACAAATTTTGTGCTTTCCCAGAGGCAAAATTCCCGCTGTGCTCCCGGCCAGCGGCATCCAGCCGGGCCGGGCCGGGTGATTTCCCCGCCATCCAGGGGCAGCGAGGGCGGTTCCCGCATCTCCCCGGGGCCCGCGTTCGGAACGGCACCGGGAAAGCGCCGGGAAAAGGGGAGGTTTGGCCCGGCTGGAGGGGAAATCCAGCGGGGGGACAGGGAAAGCTTCGTCCCGGCCGCTCCCCGCTCCCTCCGCCGCATCCCGGGACGGACGGGAGGGAAGGGGGAGGAGAAGGGGAAGGGGAAGGGGAAGGAGAAGGAGAAGGAGAAGGAGAAGGAGAAGGAGAAGGAGAAGGAGAAGGAGAAGGAGAAGGAGAAGGAGAAGGAGAAGGAGAAGGAGAAGGAGAAGGAGAAGGAGGAGGAGAAGGAGAAGGAGAAGAAGGAGAAGGAGAAGGGGAAGGGATGGAGGCGGGCGGAATAAGCAGCCCAGACCTGTTGCCATCACAGCACGCTTTACTTCGGCAGCCGCGGGCGGCGGGACGGGACCGAGCCGGGCCGGGATGGGCCGGGCCGGGCCGGGCTGGGCGGCTCCGGCCACCCCGAGCATCTCCCGACCTCCGGCCTCCCGGCATCCACTGGCCCGACGTTTTTTTCGGGAGGAAAAGCTCCAAGCGTCCGCGGGAGGGCTGCGGGCGGTCAGCGCTGCGGTCAGTACGGCCCCACCACCACCGCCTCCACCTCCTTGGACGGGCGGCGGTCCTTGACCAGAAAATTGATCATGCCCTCGGACTTGATGAGCAGGTTGCAGCCGAGGAAGAAGATGCCGAACACCACGGTGAGGGCCAGCACGCACATGACGGCGATCTGCACCACGCGCATGATGTACAGGCTGCGCTCGTCCGCCGCCGCGCCGCTGCCGTCGGTCACCACGGAGGCGGCGGTGCAGCAGCGCAGCGCCCGCTCCAGCTCCAGCGCCGCGCCCCCGGCGCCCGCCAGCAGCCCCGCCGCCGCCGCCGAGGAGCCGTTCGGAGCCGCCGATATTCCCAGCGAGCCGTTCATCCCTCCCGGGATACCCAGCGAGCCGTTCATCCCTCCCGGGAGCCCCGCCGGGAGCCCCGCCGAGGAGCCGTTCATCCCTCCCGGCTGCTCCGCCGCCGCCGCCGCCGCATGCAGGCGGCCCGAGCCGGGCCGGGCCGAGCCGTTCCGAGCCCAGGCGAGGCCAGGCGGGCCGGGCCGAGCCGTGCCGAGCCCAGGCGAGCCCAGCCTGGCCGCTCCGCGCTGCCCCGCCCGGCACCGCCCGGCACGGCCGCGCTCCGCCCCGCGGGGCAGCCGGGGAGGGACCGGGCTGGGCTGGGAGAGAGGGAGGGGAGAGGGGCCGGGGGGACGGGGAGGGCGAGGAGGGAGGGTTCGGGTGGGGAGGGAGGGGGAAAAGGGAGCGGAGAAGGTTTGGGGAGGGAGGGAGGGAGGGGAAAGGGTTTGGGGTGCGAGGGGGAAAAGGGAGGGGAGAGGGGTTGGAGGGGTGGAAAAGGGGCAGGGGGAGAAGGGAAGGAGGGATGGGGAGGGGTCTGGGGGGACACGGGAGGGGGCGGGAAGGGTTTGAGGGGGATCTTTGGGAATCGGGATGGGGGTTCAGGAAAAGGGGGAGGGCGGCGGTTTTGGGGTGGCTTTGGGAAGAGGGTCGGGAAGGGGAGCGGGTTTGGGGAGGAGGGAGGGGGCGCGGGGAAGGGCTGGGGGCACAGCGGGGCTGGGAGGGGCTCTGGGTGCGGCGAGGGGAGGATTTGGGGATCAGGAGAACGGGATTGGGGCCTCGGAGAGCTGGGATGGGGCGAGGGGGATGCGAGGGGATGGATTTAATGGGAGAATTTTGGAGGGGGATGAGGAGGGGGGTTCGGGGCAGGATTTTTGCCCGCGGGGTTTGTGCTGGGTTTGGGCAGACGGATTCCAGGGATGGATTTCCTAAGGGAGGGGACTTTGGGAAGTGAGGGGACGGGGGTTGGGAGCGCTTTTAGGGGAACCGGCAGAGATCAGATCCTGTGGGATTTCCCGCGTGGGTTTCAGCGGGAGCGAGCTCTGGGCTGTGCATTCCCAGGAGTGTGGGGTGCTTTTTTTGGGGGAAAACACGTTTTTTAGGAGGTTTCTGTGGCGAGGGGGTGCAGGGCCAGCCCCGGGCTCTGCGGGAAGAGCCAGAGCAGCCCTTTGGGGCCCTGTGGGTTCGAACCCCCCGTTCCCAAAGCTCCCCCAGCTCGGTTTCCATGGAAGATCCAGCTCCGAGCGTTTTGGAGGTGCCAAAGGGGAGGTGACAGCCGGCTGTGACACCGGGGACTGCGCCCCCCCGCACCCCCCGCCCATCCCCCCGAGCCCCCCGGGCATCCAAACCCTGCCCCGGTGCCTGGGAATTGTTGGGAATTCTTGTCCCGCTCGGCTCAGCCTGGGGCTGCTCCCGGGATGGGTTTCCCGTGGATGATTTTGGAGGTTTGGGAGTAGCTGGAGGGTGGCAGCAGCTCCCGGCAGCCCGAGCCGCGGGTTGGGTGTGAGTCCCGAAATTCCAGCTCCGGGCAGTGCCAGGGATGGGCAGCACAGCCAGTCCCGAGCGGAGCCACGGCTTGGGAGGTGTCCTGGAGGAGAATGTGGATGCAGAGCTGGGAGCTGAGCCCGGCTTAACCCTGCGCTGTCCTTCCCGAGCGGGGGTGGGGTCATCCCAAACAGCCCTGGGGGATCCATATGGGATCATCCCAAACATCCCCAGGGGATCATCCCAAACAGCCCCGGGGATCATCCCAAACAGCCCTGGGGATCCCTGTGGGATCATCCCAAACATCCCCAGGGATCCATGTGGGATCATCCCAAACAGCCCCGGGGATCCGTGTGGGATCATCCCAAACAGCCCCGGGGATCCGTGTGGGATCATCCCAAACATCCCCAGGGGATCATCCCAAACAGCCCCGGGGATCATCCCAAACATCCCCAGGGATCTGTGTGGGGTCATCCCAAACAGCCCCGGGGATCCGTGTGGGATCATCCCAAACATCCCCATGGATCTATGTGGGATCATCCCAAACATCCCCGGGGGTCCGTGTGTGATCATCCCAAACAGCCCCGGGGATCTGTGTGGGATCATCCCAAACAGCCCCAGGGATCCGTGTGGGATCATCCCAAACAGCCCCGGGGATCATCCCAAACAGCCCCGGGGATCTGTGTGGGATCATCCCAAACATCCCCAGGGATCCATATGGGATCATCCCAAGCAGCCCCAGGGATCTGTGTGGGATCCATGTGGGGTCAGTTTGGGGTCAGTTTGGGGTCAGTTTGGGGTCAGTTTGGGGCTGGGACAATCCCTGCCCATGGGGGATCTGGTGGCCCTGGGGCACCTGGGGATGTCCTGGGATGCTCCTCATGGGAACGACCCTGGAGAGGCCAAAGCCTGGAGAAAGGATGTTCTCCAAACCCCTTCCAGCTGATTCGTCCTGGTGTGCTGGCTCGGGGTGGCACTCGGGGTGGCACTCGGGGTGGCACTGGGGGTGGCACTCGGGGTGGCACTCGGGGTGGCACTTTGGACTCGGTGCTGGGGGAATTTTGGACTCGATGACCTTGGGAGGCTTTTCCAACTGATCCATTCCATGATTCCATGATGAACTGGATTGTGGATGTCACCTGTGGCCACGTCCTGTCCCCACCCCCCCCGGGTCACCTTTAGGGGTGACAATTCCCCCCCAGAGCCTCTGGCCAGCGGGGCCGTGCTGGCCCTGCCTCGCTCCCTCATCCCCGGGAACATTTTGTGTTTCCTGCTGGAGGAAAAGGATGGGATTGATCCCAGGGAGCCAAGGCAGTGCTGGCAGCTCCTGCAGCCAGAGGAGAAGCTGGAAGAGCTCTTGGAAGTCCCCAGGGTTCCCGTTTGGAGCGTGGCTCTCTCCCTTCTCAGCAGGCACGTGGGGCGAGCTCTGTCCTTGAGCTCGTCACCTCCCCGCTCCTGGCAGCTCGGTGGGAAAATCATGGCAGGAACAATCCCATCCCTAAATCATGGCAGGAACAATCCCATCCCTAAATCATGGCAGGGACAATCCCATCCCTCAGTTTGGGCAGGAACAATCCCATCCCTCAGTTAGGACAGGAACAATCCCATCTCCAAATTAGGACAGGGACAATCCCATCCCTCAATTTGGACAGGAGAAGTCCCATCCCTAAATCGTGAGAGGAACAGGAAGGCTCCTGTTCCCTCCTCCTGTGTCCCACACATCCCAATCCCATTCCCCCATCCCTGTCCCACACATCCCGATCCCATCCCTGTCCCACACATCCCGGTCCCATCCCTGCCCCACACATCCCGGCCCTGTTTCCCGATTCCCGGTGTCCCTCTCGGCCCCGTAGCCCGGGATGCGGAGCGGGGCCGGGATTGCCGGGAGAGCAGTGACACCTAGTGACACTCGGGACAGCGGGATACAGCACCGGGATACAGCACCGGGATACAGGGATACAGCACCGGGATACAGCACCGGGATACAGGGACACCGGGATACAGCACCGGGATACAGGGATACAGCACCGGGATACAGCACCGGGATACAGGGACACCGGGATACAGGGACACCGGGATACAGCACCGGGGTACAGGGACACCGGGATACAGGGACAGCGGGATATAGGGACACTGGGATATAGGGACACCGGGATACAGGGACACCGGGACACCGGGACACAGGGACACTGGGATACAGCACCGGGACACGGGGAGGAGCCCGGGAACCGGGACGGACACAGCCACGGGCTCCGGGCAGCCCCTTTCCCATCGCTTCCCTTTTCCAAGGGCACAAATCCCATTCCTGAAACCCCGGGAGCACCGGCCTGACTGACTCGCTGTGACTGCAGAGCTCCACCCTCCCCCTTGAGTTGCAGATCCCCGGGAATTCCTGGCTGGAATCACAGAGCATGGGGTGCTTTGGGATTGGGAGGGACTTTAAATCCCGTCCCATTCCACCCTTTCCATGGGCAGGGATACAGGCAGGATGGATTTTTTAAGCTTCCCAAAAGTTTGGGATGGTGGGATAAGGCAGGAAACCCCGGTCACATTCCCAGAGCAGCAGTGACAGAGCTTTATATACAGAACAATTAAAATTCCAATGAAATTCCAATGAAACGACAATTGAAGTGAATCTGCCAGTGACATCCCATCCTTTTCCTGGAGAACAGAAGAGTTTTCCTAGGGAATGGATCAGTTTTCCTAGGCATGGATCAGTTTTCCTAGGGAATGGATCAGTTTTCCTAGGGATGGATCAGTTTTCCTAGGCATGGATCAGTTTTCCTAGGGAATGGATCAGTTTTCCTAGGCATGGATCAGTTTTCCTAGGGAATGCAACAGTTTTCCTAGGGAATGGATCAGTTTTCCTAGGGAATGGAACAGTTTTCCTAGGGAATGGATCAGTTTTCCTAGGGATGGATCAGTTTTCCTAGGGAATGGAAGAGTTTGCCAAGGAATGGATCAGTTTTCCTAGGGAATGGAATTGTTTTCCTAGGGAATGGTGCTCATCCACACTTGCCATGGATAAGGAATGAGGGAGTGGCTTTATTTGAATATTTTATGAGGGTGGAGTGGTCTCTTTCTTTGGGATTTGGGAAGGAAATCCCAAATCCAGGTGCAGGGATCAGCCCTTCCCACCCCCCGGATATCAGATCCAGGTGTCCTGGGTTGGGAAGGGCCTTGGGAAAAGGAGCCTGGCTGAGATAAACCAGAGCTCCGAGTCAGGCCTGGCTTTGCTGCCTGGCCCAGGAGATCCTGGAGCTGAATTCCTCCTCCTGGGAGTGCAACGGGAAAGGAAAGGTGGGATCCATGGATTTGGGATTGGGATTGCTGGGATCCATGAATTTGGGATTGGTGGGATCCATGAATTTGGGATTGGGATTGCTGGGATCCATGGATTTGGGATTGGTGGGATCCATGAATTTGGGATTGGGATTGGTGGGACCCATGAATTTGGGATTGCTGGGATCCATGAATTTGGGATTGGGATTGCTGGGATCCATGAATTTGGGATTGCTGGGATCCATGGATTTGGGATTGGGATTGCTGGGATCCATGGATTTGGGATTGGGATTGCTGGGATCCATGGATTTGTCCTCAATTGAACGTTGGGATGGGATGGGAGAGGCTCCCTGGGCTCTCAGGAGGAGCTCCAGGACCTGATCCAGGCTCTTTTCCAGGAGGGAACCAGGACCAGCCCAAGGAGCTGCTGCTGCTTCCCAAATCCAGCCAAACCTCCTGGGTTTTTTTTTTTGGGAACAGTTGGATTTTCAGCTCTTTGAGCAGGGAATTCCAGAAACCCTCTGGAGCACTGCTCCACTCTGGGGATTTTCCCCCAATCTCCTGCCTTTATTCCCAGAGTTTCTTCCATTTCTTGGACACTTGGGGAAAGGGGATAAGGGCGAAACGGGGAAATCAGGGAATGCAGGAACCTCCTCAGGTGCAAACCTGGCCCTGTCCCACCCGTTTGCCACACACTTGGAGCATTTAAATGAGAGTTAAACGTGCAAAGAACATTTCTCTGTATCCTTGTTTCTTTCCCCCATATCCTTGTTTCCTTTCCCTATATCCTTGTTTCTTTCCCTATATCCTTGTTTCTTTTCCCCATATCCTTATTTCTTTCCCCTAGATCCTTGTTTCTTTCCCTACATCCTTGTTTCTTTTCCCCATATCCTTGTTTCTTTTCCCCATATCCTTGTTTCTTTCCCCTATATCCTTGTTTCCTTTCCCCTCTATCCTTGTTTCTTTCCCTCTATCCTTGTTCCTTTCCCCTATATCCTTGTTTCCTTTCCCCTCTATCCTTGTTCCTTTCCCTCTATCCTTGTTCCTTTCCCTCTATCCTTGTTTCCTTTCCCTCTATCCTTGTTTCCTTTCCCTCTATCCTTGTTTCCTTTCCCTCTATCCTTGTTTCCTTTCCCTATATCCTTGTTCCTTTCCCTATATCCTTGTTTCTTTCCCTATATCCTTGTTTCCTTTCCCCTCTATCCTTGTTTCCTTCCCCTCTATCCTTGTTTCTTTCCCCCATATCCTTGTTTCTTTCCCTATATCCTTGTTTCCTTTCCCCATATCCTTGTTTCTTTCCCCATATCCTTGTTTCTTTCCCTAGATCCTTGTTTCTTTCCCCATATCCTTGTTTCTTTCCCTCTATCCTTGTTTCTTTCCCTATATCCTTGTTCCTTTCCCCTATATCCTTGTTCCTTTCCCCTATATCCTTGTTTCTTTTCCCTCTATCCTTGTTTCTTTTCCCTCTATCCTTGTTTCCTTTCCCTCTATCCTTGTTTCCTTTCCCTCTATCCTTGTTTCCTTTCCCTCTATCCTTGTTTCCTTTCCCTCTATCCTTGTTTCCTTTCCCTCTATCCTTGTTTCCTTTCCCTCTATCCTTGTTTCCTTTCCCTATATCCTTGTTCCTTTCCCTATATCCTTGTTCCTTTCCCTATATCCTTGTTCCTTTCCCTATATCCTTGTTTCCCCTATATCTTTATTTTCCCTATATTTCCCCCCCTTTTTAAACTTCAAATTTTTTTTTGATTTTCTGTATTTTCATTTTTTTTAAATTTTTCAAATCTCCAGCCGGGATGGGAAGCTCTCTTCGGGAGAGAGGAGGAAAAAAAAATCCCAAGGGAATATGAGGGAAAGAAAATTCCAGAAAATCCCTCTCCCAATTCTCTCCTGGTTTCCTTTGTTGTGCAAAAACGAATGAATCCTAAATCCTGGAATTACGTTGGAGCCTGGCACGTGGGAATCTGGAATTAGAGGGAATGTTCTGGGCCTGCCAGGCTTTTAAAATTGAGCATTTTTAATTAGCACATCCCAGCTAATTTCGGAGTTTGTTGTTCTTTCCTCGCTGTTTCCAAGGGCTCCATGGAATTTTCTTGCACACAATTCAAAGGGAACTTTTCTGGGAACATTTATTTCTTTTCCCCAGAAGTTTTTAATTCCAGCAATATCTGGATTTTTGCTTTCTGTACAAAATCCATTCCCCATCTCCACTCCTCCAAAGCTTTTTTATTTTTTTTTTTTAGGTGGGAATTTCTTTTTCCCAACTAAAACTTTTTCTTTCCCAGGAATTTAAAGATCTTTTTCCAGACCAGTCCTGGCATCCCCAAATCCCGGAATGCTTTGGAAGGGCCCACTCCAGGATTTTTCCATGAGGGAAACAGGAGGATTTTCCTGCTGCTCTTCCAAAGGGGTGGGATTGGGATGAAACTCACAATTCCAGGGTGGAAACTCACAATTCCAGGGTGGATTTTTGCTGCTTTGCCCTGGATTTGATGGTTTGAATGGTGCTGCACTCCACGGGCTGGGAATTCCTTGGATTTTTCCTTCATAAAATAAGGAATAAATCCTTCTTTTCTTCATAAAATAAGGCATAAAAGGATTTTTCCCTTTATAAAATCAGCAATAAAAGCATTTTTTTCACTAATTAAAACACTTAATCAATTATTATTGGGGTTGGGGCAGAGCCCTTCCTGTCAGGATTGATGTGGGGAGGGATTTCCCAGGAATTCTCCTTCCCTGCATTCCCAGGAAGGGATTTCCCAGGAATTCTCCATCCCTGCATTCCCAGGAAGGGCTGGGAGAGAAGGGATTTCCCAGGAATTCTCCATCCCTGCATTCCCAGGAAGGGATTTCCCAGGAATTCTCCATCCCTGCATTCCCAGGAAGGGCTGAATGGGCAGGGCCAGAGCTGCAATGCAGAGGAATTCCTGGCTCATCCTCAGGGAATGCTGGAATCCTCAGGAATCCTTTCACCTTTCCCTCCACGGAGCTCCCGGAAAAACTCCCAGGAATTTTTTCAGGATGTGCTGGGAAGGGCAAGAGGCCCCAAAATAATTATATTAAGTGTTTTAATTAGCCAAAAAATGGCTTTATTGCTTATTTTATACAGGGAAAAAATGCTTTTATTGCTGATTCTGTAAAGGGAAAAATCCTTTTATGCCTTATTTTATGAAGAAAAGAAGGATTTATTCCTTATTTTATAAAAGAAAAATTATTTTATTGCTGATTTTATAAAAGGAAAAATCCTTTTATTACTTATTTTTTATGGAAAAAAATGCTTTAATTGCTCGTTTTATACAAGAAAAATGCTTTTATTGCTGATTTTATAAAGGGAAAAACGCTTTTATTCCTTATTTTGTAAAGAAAAAATGTTTTTATTGCTGATTTTATACAGGGAAAATGCTTTTACTGCTGATTTTATAAAGGGAAAAATTGCTTTTATTCCTTATTTTATAAAGGAAAAAATGCTTTTATTGCTGATTTTATAAGGAAGAAAAGGTTTTTACGGCTTAATCTTTAAGGGAAAAAATGTTTTCATTGGTTATTTTTAGGGGGAACTGTTTTAATTAATACTTTTTTAAGGAGAAAAAAAGGTTTTTATCACTTCTATTTTTGGGTGAGGGCCGAAATCTGAAGTGCTGGGAGGTTTCTTGTGTCGAAGCGTTTCCGTTTGTGCCTTTGGTGCTCATTAAAAATAAATCCATTTATTGCTGAACCAGCAACCAAATGTGGGGAGCCCGGAGTTTCTGGCACTGCCAGACAGACAGGAGAGGTGCAGGGATCCCTGGATCCAGGGAAAACCTCTCTGGAGCCGGGCTGGGAATGTTCCCCTGGAGAAGGGAAGGCTCCAGGGAGAGCTGGGAATGTTCCCCTGGAGAAGGGAAGGATCCAGGGAGAGCTGGGAATGTTCCCCTGGAGAAGGGAAGGCTCCAGGGAGAGCTGGGAATGTTCCCCTGGAGAAGGGAAGGCTCCAGGGAGAGCTGGGAATGTTCCCCTGGAGAAGGGAAGGCTCCAGGGAGAGCTCAGAGCCCCTGGCAGGGCCTGGAGGGGCTCCAGGAGAGCTGGAGAGGGACTGGGGACAAGGGCTGGAGGGACAGGACACAGGGAATGGCTCCCACTGCCAGAGGGCAGGGCTGGCTGGGAGATTGGGAATTGGGAATTCCTGGCTGGGCTGGAATTCCCAGAGCAGCTGTGGCTGCCCCTGGAGCCCTGGCAGTGCCCCAGGCCAGGCTGGAGCAGCCTGGGATGGTGGGAGGTGTCCCTGGGTGAAATGGGATGGGATTTAATGCCCTTTCCATCCCAAAGCATTCCAGGATTCTGGGGTTTATCCATGAATCCCTGACAGACGCTCCTCTCTGGGCAGTCTTCTCCTTGCTCCTCCTGCACAGAGGGATGAGCAGCTTTTACCTTTTGATTTTCTTCCCCAGAGAGCGAATTTCCCTCAAAAAAAAGTCATGGAATTCCACCCAAACGCGGGCAGGAGAGGTGGGGAGTGAGGGCTGTGAATCCGGAGCGGCCCTTGGGATGGGGAACCTGCTCTGCTGTGGGTCTGGAATCAGAGATTTGCCTCAGTGCCCGTGCCTGCTTTCCCTGCTCCCCTCGGCATTCCCTGCGCTTCCCTCATTCCCCACATTTCCCCATCCCCTCACCGTCCCAGCCTCCCTCCGCTCCTCTCAGCCCCATCCCGACCCCCGATCCCCTCAGCATTCCAGCCTTTCTCCGCCTCCCCTCAGCCCCATCCCGATCCACTCAGCATCCCCGCCTTCCCCTGCTCCCCTCAGCCCCATCCCGACCCCCGATCCCCTCAGCATTCCAGCCTTTCTCCGCCTCCCCTCAGCCCCATCCCGATCCACTCAGCCCCATCCCGATCCCCTCAGCATCCCAGCCTCCCTCAGCCCCATCCCGATCCCCGACCCCCTCTCCACGCCCGCTGCCCCCGCTCCCCATCCCCGCCTCTCCCTCCCGCGCCGCCTCCGCCCCTTCCCTCCCTGCGCGATTGGCGAGGCCGGAGCCGCCCCCGGCACCTGCCCGGCCCTTCCTCCCTCTCCCCTCAGCCCTCCCTCCCTCTCCCGCCGCTCTCCCGTCGCTCCCCGCTGTCCCCGGGCCGAGCCGCAGCATCGCGGGAGCCGCGGCCATTGCGGCCGAGGCGGGGCTGAGGCGGGGCCGCTGCCGGGGCCGCTCCCGCCGCTCTGCGCGCTCAGCCCCGGCCATGAGGAGGAGGAGGAGGGCGGCGGCTCCGCGCCGAGCCCCCGCTAGCGGCTGAGACCCCCCCGGTCACTGCTGAGACCTCTCCGGACACTGCTGAGACCTCTCCGGACACTGCTGAGACCCCCCTGGATGCTGCTGACACCCCCGGACTGACGGGGCTGAACCCCCGCTGGTGCTGAGCCTCCCTGGACACTGCTGAGCCCTCGGACTGGAGGTGCTGGATCCTCCAGGACCCTGCTGAACCCTTGGACTGACGGGGCTTGAGCGCCCAGCAGACACTGCTGAAGCTCCGGACTGACGGTGCTGAACGCCCCCGGACCCTGCTGAGCCCCGCGGAGTGACGGGGCTGAACCACGGGGTGATGCTGAACCCTCCAGGACCCTGCTGAGCCCCCCTGGACCCTGCTGAGCCTCCGGGCTGGAGGTGCTGGACCCTCCTGGACCCTGCTGACACCCCCGGAGCAGAGGTGCTGAACCCCCGGGTGATGCTGAGCCCCCCGGGCCGGTTCTGATCTCGGAGCTCCGCCGCAGGTGAGGCCGGGGGGGGCCGTGCCGGGCTCCCCCCGCTCCTTCAGCCCCGGCTCCGGTATCCCGAGGGATCCCCCGGCTCCGGTATCCCGAGGGATCCCCCGGCTCCCGGCTGCGCTCCCCCCGCTCTCCCTGATCCCGCCTTTCCAGGGAGATTTGCTTAATCCGGGCTCAGCCGGGCTGGGCCAGCGAGGTGTGAGCGGCCCTGACCCAATCCCGGCCCCGGGAGCTGCTCGGGAGCTCCCCCGGGGAAGCACCGCCGGCCCCGCTGGATATCCCTGGAAAACCGAGGCTGCTTATGGTAGGGACGGAGCGGCGTTTTCTCCATTTCGTCCCCAGGTTTTCCTTGGAACAGCGCGTCTGGGCTCTCAGGATTCCCTGGAATAACGTCTTGGGTTGTGGATTCCGCCCGCAGGTTTCCCCGGAAAAAAAAAAAGCGTTTTGAGCTGTCAGGATTCCCTGGAATAGCGCTCAGGGCTGTGCATTTCAGCCCTGGGATTCCCTGCGATAACGTTTCGGAGCTGTGGATTCCAGCCGCAGCTTTCCCTGGAATTCTGAGCTGCCAGGATTCCCTGGAATAGCTCCTAGGTCTTTCGGGATTCCCTGGAATCGCGTCCGGGGCTATTCCAGCCGCAGGATTCCCTGGAATGATGCTCGGGGCTCTCATTCCCAGCCGCAGCTTTCCCTGGAATCGCCGCTTCCCGTTTTTCCCGGTGGTTTTTTTTTCCCAGAGTTGGGACGCGCTGAATTTATTTTTTTTTTTTTCCGATTTAAATTCCCTTGAAATTCCACTTCAATTCCTCCCGCGTGGAAATCAGGATCGGCCTGCTGGAAATGGGATTTTTGGCACGGCTGTTAAAAGCTGGGCTTTTCCTAGAAAATCCTCAAGTTGGGATGCCGGCTGCTTTCCCAGGAATCGGGGGGAAAAAAAAAATAAAAATCGAGTCGATTTTCCATTTCTCCCTCAGAAATCGAATCAATCCGAATGAATAGAGAGAAAATAAAAAGCATCAAAAGCCGATTTTTTTTTTGCCGGCAAATAGCGGCTGGAATTTCTTTGGAGGCTGGGGATAGCGGGAGGAAAGATTAACGGGAGATTAAGGCACGCCGGGAATGATGGAGGCAAAGATTATTTTAACTCTTGGTGCCTGCTGGGCTGTGAAGGGGAGATCAGGCCTTGAAACCTGACGGGTTTAGGGGTTTTTTTTTAGGTATTTTTAGGTGTTTTTAGATCATATTTAGATTTTTGGAGTTTTTTAAAAGGTGTTTTTAGGTTGTATTTAGGTGGTTTATTGGTATTTTTAAAATTTTCCTCTCGTGCTGCACACTTGGTGTTTTGTGTTCTCGATGAAACCACGCTTTAGGAAAACACCAGGGTAAAAAAATCTAATTTTCTTGTGTAAAAACCTCGTTTTCTTGAGTAAAAACCTCATTTTGGGGGGTAAAAACCTGCTTTTCTTGGGTAAAAACCACATTTTTTTGAGTAAATACCTCCTGTTACTGTGTAAAAATCTGCTTTGCTTGTGCAAAAGTGATTTTCTTGCCTAAAAATCTGCTTTTCTGGGTAAAAATCTGCTTTTCTTGGGTAAAACCCTCATTTTTGGAGTAAAAACCTCCTTTTATTGTGGAAAAATCTGCTTTGCTTGTGCAAAAGTGATTTTCTTGTCTAAAAATCTGCGTTTCTGCTTTAAAAAAGTGATTTTTTTTCCTAAAAAATCTGCTTTTTTTGGGTAAAAATCTGCTTTTCTTGGGTAAAACCCTCATTTTTGGAGTAAAAACCTCCTTTTATTGTGTAAAAATCTGCTTTGCTTGTGCAAAAGTGATTTTCTTGCCTAAAAATCTGCGTTTCTGCTTAAAAAAAGTGATTTTTTTTGCCTAAAAATCTGCTTTTTTTGGTAAAAAAATCTGCTTTTCACGTGCAAAAAGCTGCTTTTTAAATGGAAAAATCTGCTTTTTTTTTTCCCCCAAATCAAGCCTGGAAGGCGGGGGACACCATCCCACACGCTTCTGGGGTTTTCTGTCTGTTCCCACCTTCTTCCCACCTGCTCCAGAAACAGCTCCTGGGGTTTTTTTTGGGGGGGAATGGGAGGTGCCAGAGCTCTTCCCACCCTCTGCACCCCCAGAACCCCATTCCACAGGAAAATCTGGGAATGTGGGGAGTGGGATGGAGTTGCTTTCTCCCGAGGTTTAATGGGATTTTGGGGTTTGGAAAATGGAAAATGGGAATCCAACCCCACGGGTGGCTGACAGGAAAATCGTGGCTGATGAGGGAAATCAGAATTGCCTGGAAATAAGGGATTGGGAATCTCTCCTTTATTTTATTTTATTTTATTTTTTTATGTCAGAAAATTCCAGAGGGTGAATCCAAGGAAAACTTTGCCTGGAGCTGTGGGAGGATTGAGCTCCACGTGGCTGCACTCTCATGGAGACAGGAAAATAAATAGGTTTGGGGGAATTTTTTTTAATGTTTTATTTTGAAATCCCACGCAGGGAGAGCTGATCAATCCCAACAAAAAACCAGGAGAGGAGGCAGGAATAAACCAGGGATGGACAGAGGAGATTCCAGTCCCTTTGTGAGGAGGAGTTTGGTGCTGGAATGAGCCGGATTTAAACAATTTCTGGGTTGAAATTTGGGTTCTTTCCTGGTTTGTTGGATGGGAAAAGTGAGGGAATTCTGCTTGGGGCCATCCCCTGCTCCATGGGTTGCAGGGATCCCAGACTCCTGGAATGTCCCAGCTGGAAGGGATCCCCAGGATCACTGATCCAACCCTTGGCCAAGCACCCCAACAATCCCACCCTGGCCCTGACGTTCCTGGAGCTCCAGCAGCCCTGGGAATGTGACCATTCCCTGATTTCCCTGTCGCTCTGGCTTTCTCCAGCATTTCCTTGTGCTGGAGGAGCTGGGAAACTCCTGCAGGGTGGACCTGCCCAGCTGCCAGTGCCACTCCAGGGCTCCTCATTTCCCTGGAATGTGGGAGAATTCCCAGCTCTGGAATGGGAATAAACAGTGATCAGCCTGGCTGAGGCTCTTCCAAGGGGAGAAATCCTGGGAAAGGTGGAGGTTTGGGAATGGGAGCTGGCTGGGAATGAGGAATTTGGGAAGTTGGTGAGCAAAGTCCTTTAATTTCTTTTTATAGGTGGGCTGTGCTTGAGGGAAAAACCTGGGAAAAGGAGTGGGAGGAGGATTTTGAGCTTCTAACTTCTAGGGAAAGGAGTTCTCTTCTGAGAGGTGGGGGTTAATTCCCCAAAATTTTGGTTGTTCCAGAGGATCTGTGGCTGCTCCATCCCTGGAAGTGTCCAAGGCTGGGTTGGGTGGGGCTGGGAGCCCCCTGGGATTGTGGAAGCTGCCCTTGGATCAATGTCCCTTCCCATCCAAACCATCCCGTGGTGCTGTGGGATTCCATGAAGATTTAGGGGTTTTTAAAACTCTTTATTTGAATTTCCTGCAGGTTTTCAGTGCTTTGCACCAGCACAGCTCCAGGATTTTAAAGCAGGGAATAAACCCACCAAACTCTTCCCATTTCCAGGCTGAGTGGCTCTGGAGCTGTTGGGAATGTGGTGCTGGCAGGATGGAACTGGGGAGCCTGGCATTCTGTGGGCAGAATTCCCCCCAAAGGCAGGGCAGCTTTTCCTCCCGAGATCTGGGGTGAGAGGAATTAATGAGGCTTTTCCACTCGAATTCCTGAGTCACAGGAATGAATTCCCAAGGGAGGAGTGGGGCTATTAATAAATATCAGCAGAGGAGAGAGGCAGGGAAATCTGAATTCTTGAAACACAAAACACTGCGTGCCTCTGACTAAAGGTACCTGATTCCTTTTTTTTTCCCCCTATTTTTATTCCTTACTAAATGTGCAAGAGCTTTCCTGGCTTGATCTTGGAGTCTGACAGTTCTGGCATTGAAAGTTCTTCCTTACCCATGAATTAATGAGCTGCTCATGGAATTAAAGGATGATTTTTGGGGGGTGGATTTTATGTTCAGATTCGCTTAGATCAGTGTGGCCCTAAAATTTTAAATTGGAAAGGAGGAGTTTCAAACCTTCCTGGCCAATTTTTTTAAAATTATTTTTATTATTATTACTATTTTTTTTTTTTTGTGGTGAATCCCACGACAGCTGTGAGAAATAATCCTTTAATTTATCAGAGGGAATTCTGCATGAGGATTCTGCCTTTCCTAGGTGGAAAAAATATATTTGTGACTGATTTAATTCCTGCTTGGGAATTTCTCCTGGCAAACTTCCCCAGCCCCGTGTGGCTCTGCCTGAGCAGGTGAGTCCTGGCAGCCTCAGACCCTTTGTGCTGTGGGGTTTTGGGGAGGTTTTGCCCCCCAAAATTTCCTAAAAATTCCATTAAAAATTCCAGTTCTGGTGCCACAGGCTGGGTGCTCATGAGCAGGAGCTTTAGGTTTGCCTGCAGGGATTTAACCCTGACCTGGGTTAGGTTCCTTTCCATAAAAAGGGGAAGATTTTGGTTGGGAACAAAGCTGCCCTGGTGATATTTTGGGTTTTGTGTCCTTCCTTATCCAAGCACTGGGATGTGGCTTGGTATTCCTGGGAGTTCAGGTGGCCAAGAAGAGTTGGAATCTTGCAGGTTGGTGAGGTCACACTGAGGTCAGAGTAATTCTGGCATTAATTAGGAAGATTTATTTAATCACATTCCCGGGGATGCAGCTGGACCCTGGAATTCCAACTTTGCTGAATCAGCCCAAGAGCTGGGTGAGAAGCTGGACAATCCCTCTGCTTTGCTTTGGGATTTTCCTTGGGAATTTCCACCCCCAGGTTATTCCTGTCCCTGATGAAGCTTAGGACACTTCCCTGGTGATGGGCCTGAGGAGTGACAGGGGATTAAGGAGCAGCTCAGGGCTCTGCTGAGCCGGATTTACAGCCAGTGCCCCTTTGGGAATGAAGGGCTTGGACCTCCTGGAATGAGGCCAGAGAGGCTGGGAGGGCTGGGAATGTTCCCCTGGGGAAGGGAAGGCTCCAGGGAGAGCTGGGAATGTTCCCCTGGAGAAGGGAAGGATCCAGGGAGAGCTGGGAATGTTCCCCTGGAGAAGGGAAGGCTCAGGGAGAGCTGGGAATGTTCCCCTGGAGAAGGGAAGGATCCAGGGAGAGCTGGGAATGTTCCCCTGGAGAAGGGAAGGATCCAGGGAGAGCTCAGAGCCCCTGGCAGGGCCTGGAGGGGCTCCAGGAGAGCTGCAGAGGGACTGGGGACAAGGGCTGGAGGGACAGGACACAGGGAATGGCTCCCACTGCCAGAGGGCAGGGCTGGCTGGGAGATTGGGAATTGGGAATTCCTGGCTGGGCTGGAATTCCCAGAGCAGCTGTGGATCCCTGGCAGTGCCCAAGGCCAGGCTGGAGCAGCCTGGGATGGTGGGAGGTGTCCCTGGGGGTGGAATGGGATAATCCTTAATGGCCCTTCCCACCCAAACCATCCGGAATTCTGTGATTCCTCAAAATTCTGCTGAGTTCCCTCTGAGCACGCTTTAATTCCCTACCTCACCCTGTGCTGCTTCAATTCCCACATTTTCAGTCTATAAAAGCCAGAAATCACCCCAAGTTTCACTAAAGAATCGAATTCCCAGCACTGATGGGAAAATACAGCTCAAGGATTGGGACTTCTGCTGTACCCATGCTTATTTTAATTTTCAGGGATATTGGGAACGGGAATGAAGAGGTTTGCAGGGAGCACTGAGGGATTTTGGGTCTTTGAGCCTCAAAAAATTCCCTCTTGGGAATTCTGGACTTGGCCTGGCTGTGGGGATAACCAGGGGCTGGGGAGATTGCAGGGAAAAAATCCCAAACAATTGGTTTATATCTGCAGAAAAGTGAGATTTTTTTTTTTTAATCCAGGGAAGAGGCAAATCAAGGATTGGAATTTTGAGTTGTCTTTCTCTTGGATTTGCAGCCTCCATAATTCCCCCCTCTCATTGTGTGGGGTCAGTTCTAGGGAATGCTGGCAGATCCCTCAGTTTGCCTCCTGTCCCCTATTCCCAAATCCTGCTTTTCCTGCCTTTCCTGCAGGGTTTGGGGCAGGGATTTCCCTCTGCTTTGCTGCGGGGTGAGGGGGTAAAATTTGGGTTCTTCCTGGAAGTGGGAGCTCAGAACCTCGGGATTTTTCCCTTCCTCCCCTTCCTGTGAACCTTTTTAGGCTGAATTTCAGTTAAATTGTTATTCCTTGTTAGGCTGAGTTTCAGTTAAATTGTTATTCCTTGTTAGGCTGAGTTTCAGTTAAAATCTTATTTTTTTGGGGAAAAGTTTCTTCCTTTTGGAGTTTTGGAGGAGGGGATTTTATGGAATTACAGAATCCTGGGGTGCTTTGGGGTGGAAAGGACCTTCAAGCTCATCCCATTCCATGGACAGGGAATCCTCCCCCTGTCCCAGATTGCTCCAAACCCTTCCAACCTTGGACACTTCCTGGGATGGAGCATCCACGGTTTTGCTGGGAAATTTGGGGTTTTTTCCTCTTTTTTTTTTTTCCCCTGTAATGAAAATATTCCCCGTGACCCCTGTGGGAATGGAATTGTTACCCTGGAACAGCAATTCCTGGGATTTGAAATCAGCTTCCTGGGAATCCCTCAGCAGCAGGAGGAGCCCATTGGTTGGTATTTAGGACAGATGGAAATTGTTATTAATGAGGAGCCAGTGCGGAAATGCTGCGAGAATAATTAAATAAATCATTTATTTGATTTGTTTAAGTCATTCCAGCTCTTCCATCCCTTTGGCTCAGATGGAGATGGATGAAAATGGGGTGGAAAAGGGAAAAATCCCACCTGGGAATGAGGAGCTGAGGGGGGCAGGATAAGGAAGTTAAAATGGGGGTAAAACTGAGGAGGGATTTTTAATTATAAGAAATCTCGTTATGTTTTAGGAAATATGGAAAAATCACGGGGTTTTCTCCTCTTTTTCTTTTCCAGGCACTTGGAAAATTATCCAGTGGTTCAGTGCTGAGGGGATTCTGTGGGAGCATGGCTGGAGCAGGACAGGGAGTCTGGGCACAGAATGCAGGCAGTGATGGTGAGTGGGGTCATTAATTCCAGACCTCTAATTACTGAGTGCAGCCAGTAATTCCAGGAGATCCTGGAATGCTTTGGGTGGGAAGGGACCTTAAATCCCATCCCAGGGACACCTCCCACCATCCCAGGCTGCTCCAGCCTGGCCTTGGGCACTGCCAGGGCTCCAGGGGCAGCCACAGCTGCTCTGGGAATTCCAGCCCAGCCAGGAATTCCCAATTCCCAATCTCCCACCCAGCCCTGCCCTCTGGCAGTGGGAGCCATTCCCTGTGTCCTGTCCCTCCAGCCCTTGTCCCCAGCCCCTCTCCAGCTCTCCTGGAGCCCCTCCAGGCCCTGCCAGGGGCTCTGAGCTCTCCCTGGATCTTTCCCTTCTCCAGGGGAACATTCCCAGCTCTCCCTGGAGCCTTCCCTTCTCCAGGGGAACATTCCCAGCTCTCCCTGGATCCTTCCCTTCTCCAGGGGAACATTCCCAGCTCTCCCAGGAGCCTTCCCTTCTCCAGGGGAACATTCCCAGCTCTCCCTGGAGCCTTCCCTTCTCCAGGGGAACATTCCCAGCTCTCCCTGGAGCCTTCCCTTCTCCAGGGGAACATTCCCAGCTCTCCCTGGAGCCTTCCCTTCTCCAGGGGAACATTCCCAGCTCTCCCTGGAGCCTTCCCTTCTCCAGGGGAACATTCCCAGCTCTCCCAGCCCGGCTCCACCCTCTGGAGAGCTGGATATGGAGGCCCCACCTTTACCTTTGTTTCCCAAACCCCCCGATTCCCAACCCCGTGGATCAGTGACCGCTCTGCCCTTTTCCAAAGGAATCTTTGGGGCTCACGAGGCGGAGCCCGAAATAATTTCGGCCGGAAATAAACACAAAAATAAAAACGCAATATTGAGAAATGTAACAGCTAAAAAAGGAGCATTTCAGCCTCAAGTAGCGCTTAACGAGAGGCCGAACATCCACGGGTCCGTGAAAAACCCCGGCTCTGTTTTCCCTCTGCCCGCAGCGGGACGCCGCTCGCCGCCCGCCCGGCTCCGCGCCCCGGGGCTGTGATCCCGCCCCGCCGCCGCTCTGCCGGGAGCCATGAGGAGGTTTGGCTACTGCCGGGTGGTGCTGGCCACCTCGCTGCTCTGGGTGCTGCTGGACGTCTTCCTGCTGCTCTACTTCAGCGAGTGCAACAAGTGCGAGGACAGCAAGGAGCGCTCGCTGCTGCCGGCGCTGCGCGGTGAGAGCCCGGCCCAGCCCCGCCCTGCCCCTCTTAGGGAATTCCTTTTCTGATTCATATTCCTTTTGAAGATTTTGAGTTCCATCCTCACGCTGGGCACCGTTAAATATTGCCTTTTTTAAAATTTTCTTTTCTGTTAGAATGCTCGAGAGGCGGGGGCTGTGAAAAACCACGTTTCACCTTTTAATATTAATGTATAAGTTTAATAGAAATGAAAAAAAAATAGAATAAAAGCAGACAATTAGGAGACAGGAGAAGGTAGCTACTCAGCTGAGGGTGTAAACCAACACACCCCCTATTCCAGATTTCTTGGTATTTAAAAGTCTTGGTGTTACGTAGTCAAAAAAAGACTAATATCAGTTTCAAGGGTCCCCAAGTATTGGATCTTCTTTATCTGTTCTTGGCCTCTGGGTGTCGAGGTAGATGCCAAAAATCTTTCTTGGCCATAAAGGTTCAATTGTTCTTTATCAGTCACAGGAATGTCAGGCTTCCCTTCTGTTTTCTATCTGGCTGAAATGATAAAAAATACAATCCCCACCCTTTTACTTTATTACAATTAGAAAATATACCTTCATTACATTTTTAAATTCCACAAATAAATGGAAATACAGCACAACCTCCTTACATGATATGTATTACATTCATGTCAGTATTTGCCAAAAGCCAACTCCAAAATGTGCATTTATAACAGGACTCAGATGTTTGTTAATTCTTTAGTGCAGTCTCACAGGCTGTGAGTTCCAGCTAACAAGGTAGAAAATGTCTCTCTACAAGGCCTTTTTAAGCACAAACTGTCCAATTAAGAAATGATTTTTAATTATTTTTACTTTTACCCCAATACCCAACCACCCCTGGCCCACAGTGAGGACTTTTCCCCCCAATCACAAAACACCCCCCAGCCCATGGAGAAGAAGGTGAAAAAGAAGGGCTCAGCCTCTGCCCTAAACCCCCCACCTTGCTTTCTATCCATCCCTGCATTCTAAACCCTGAAACTCTGAGTTTTGCCCCCTGTGCTGTCACACACTTCCATCCCAACCACAGCCCCACAGTCCCAGCGCTGTCACTCAATTTTGGGAGCCTTTTCCCCGGCCTCGGGTGGGATGCAGGGTTTGCTGGGGGGTCAGTGCCTGGTAGTACAGAAAGCCTGGAATTCTCTCAATCCCAACCCCTCTGAGACTGTCAGTTCCTGGTTTTGTAGAGTTTGGCCTCGTGTTTGTGTCTCAGAAGGGCTTTTCCCAGCAGAGAACATCCCGGGATCTGCTTTGGTGTTGTCCCAGTTTGTGTTTTGTGGAATGCTTGGGGTTAAAACAAACCTTAAATCCCATTCCATGGGCAGGGACAGCTCCCACCACCCCAGGCTGCTCCAAGCCCTGTCCAACCTTGGACATTTCCATGGATCCAGGGGCAGCTGCTCTGTGAGGGTGCCCAGAGCAGCTGTGGCTGCCCCTGGATCCCTGGAAGCATCCAAGGCCAGCTTGGAGCAGCCTGGGATGGTGGGAGGGAACAAATCCAGAGGGTTCAATCATGGAATAAAAGTGGATGTTCTTGGATCCAGAGATGGATAAACACTCCCAGTGCAGCAGGGGGGATGGGGGCTGGGTTTCCAGCATTCCCTGTGGGACACCCAAAGCTTCCTGAGGGATCAGTGCCATTCCCAGGCGCTGAGAGCAGCCCTGCTGTGTTCCAGCCGTGATCTCCCGGAGCCAGGAGGGCCCGGGGGAGATGGGCAGGGCCGTGCTCATCCCCAGGGAGGAGCAGGAGAAGATGAGGGAGCTGTTCAAGATCAACCAGTTCAACCTCCTGGCCAGCGACCGCATCGCCCTCAACCGCAGCCTGCCCGACGTGCGGCTGGACGGGTGAGAGCCCGGGCTGGGGTGGGGTGGGGGAATAAATCCCATCCTGGGATGGGCTGGGGGCTGGGATCACAGCCTGGGATGGGCTGGGGGCTGGAATCACATCCTGGGATGGGCTGGGGGCTGGAATCACATCCTGGGAGTGGGGATGGGGGCTGGAATCACAGCCTGGGATGGGCTGGGGGCTGGAATCACAGCCTGGGATGGGCTGGGGGCTGGAATCACAGCCTGGGATGGGCTGGGGGCTGGGATCACAGCCTGGGATGGGCTGGGGGCTGGAATCACATCCTGGGAGTGGGGATGGGGGCTGGAATCACATCCTGGGAGTGGGGATGGGGGCTGGAATCACAGCCTGGGAGTGGGGATGGGGGCTGGAATCACATCCTGGGGATGGGATGGGGGCTGGAATCACATCCTGGGGATGGGATGGGGGCTGGAATCACATCCTGGGATGGGATGGGGGCTGGAATCACATCCTGGGATGGGCTGGGGGCTGGAATCCCATCCTGGGATGGACTGGGGGCTGAAATCACATCCTGGGAATGCTGGGGGCTGAAATCCCATCCTGGGGATGCTGGGGATTGGGATGGGCTGGGAGCTTAAATCCCATCCTGGGAATGCTGGGGTTGGGATGGGCTGGGGGACAAAATCCCATCCTGGGGAATGCTGGGGGTTGGGGGCTGAAATCCCATCCTGGGGATTGGGGATGGGCTGGGAGTTTCAGTTCCATCCCATCCCAGCCCTGCCATCCCAGGGACACCTCCCACCATCCCAGGCTGCTCCAGCCTGGCCTTGGACACTGCCAGGGATCCACAGCTGCTCTGGGAATTCCAGCCCAGCCAGGAATTCCCAGTTCCCAATCTCCCAGCCAGCCCTGCCCTCTGGCACTGGGAGCCATTCCCTGTGTCCTGTCCCTCCAGCCCTTGTCCCCAGCCCCTCTCCAGCTCTCCTGGAGCCCCTTCAGGCCCTGCCAGGGGCTCTGAGCTCTCCCTGGAGCCTTCCCTTCTCCAGGGGAACATTCCCAGCTCTCCCTGGAGCCTTCCCTTCTCCAGGGGAACATTCCCAGCTCTCCCTGGAGCCTTCCCTTCTCCAGGGGAACATTCCCAGCTCTCCCTGGAGCCTTCCCTTCTCCAGGGGAACATTCCCAGCTCTCCCTGGAGCCTTCCCTTCTCCAGGGGAACATTCCCAGCTCTCCCTGGAGCCTTCCCTTCTCCAGGGGAACATTCCCAGCTCTCCCAGCCTGGCTCCAGAGTCAGTGGGATTCTGTGGGAATGGGATTCCTCATCAGAATCCCACAAATCCCCCATCCCTTTCCTGTCTCCAGGCAGGGCTGGCTCCCACTGCACCCCTGCCCTGGGGCTGCTGGTTTAATTCCAGCTGATCAGTGGGACCTCACACACACAGAGTTCCATTTGCTTCCCCTTCCATCCAGAGTTCTCTGTCAGGGAATGTCCCTGGATTTCCAGAATCCTGTTGTTAATCTCCAAGCTGGAGATGTTAATCAGAGCCAGCTCTAATTAGGAGCTATTGATTAAACCTTAAACCCAGCTTATCTCACCAGGGAAATGCCTCATTTCATTCCCAAGGATTTTCTCCAGCGAGGGAAGAAATCCATCCTCAATCTTTTCTGGATGAGTGAGGCTCCAAGTGCCGTTCCATGGCTTGCTGGAGCATCCTAATTGGATTTGCTCCTGGAGATTGCAGCTGGAATTGGCTCCTGGGGGCTGTTCCAGTGCTTGGGAACATCCAGGGCTGAGCAGAAACTTGGGGATTTCTGGAACAGCAGCCAGGGTTAAACACGGAGCTGGAGTTTTGGGGGGATTCTCCAAAGTAAAAAAAAAAAAAACCCAAAAAAACGTTTTGGGATGTGATCCTGGCTGGGGGAAAGGGCTTGGGAAGGAGGCAGTGGATGTGTGGGAAAACTCCCTCTAACTGGGGAAATCCTTCCCTCAGATCCACGTGTCAGGGCAGGAATTCTTGATTGGATCTTTAGGTGAGACTGAAATGTGTTATCCCTGAAATTCTGCCCTCAGGGGAGGGAAAAGGGGTTTGTTTTGGGACAGCCACACCTGATCCCTTGGTTCTGCACCAGGACCTGCTGGATTTGGGTTTTTTTTTTAATTTGTGATGGATAAAAAAATTCCTTCCTCAGAGGGCGGGGAGATCCTGGCACAGCTTTCCCAGGAAAGCTGAGGCTGCCCCTGGATCCCTGAAGTGTCCATGGCCAGGCTGGAGCAGCCTGGGACAGTGGGATGCATCTGGGCTGGGATTTACGGGATTTAAAGTCCCCAAAATCCCAAACCATCCTGGGATTCTCCAGTTCCGTGGGTGGCAGTGCCAGAATTCCTGTCACTCCACTTTACAGAATCTCTGTAAATCCTGGAATATTTCCCAAGGACATGGACACACTTGGGTGGTTGAAGTTCTCCTTTATTCCCAGAACATCCAAGATTTCCCTTCCAGAAGCACGATCCTTGTTCTCCCTTCCACGTTTTCCACGTGGGCTGCAGCTGCCTTTGGAGATATAATTGGAAAAGAGGAGCTGTCAGCTCCTTAATTAGTGTGAAAATCGTGGAAAAAACAGATTTTCCTGCCTGGCAGCCTCAGAGGGGCCCCCCCAGACATCCCTGGATGCAGGAGAAAAGTGATTTTATTTCAGGAAAATTGTTCCAAAGGGGGATTTTTTATTTCCTTTGCTCCTGGTTTTAAGGGGCTTGGAATTGCAGGAAATGCTGGAGCAGGTTGGGTAAAAGCCCAGATGAACTCAGGGTTGTTTTGCAGGAATTTTGTTTCCCAAGGATGGATTTCCAGGCTGCCTTGGAAGGGGCCCTCACCTCCTTCCCATGATATCTTCTCCCAGAGAATCTGCAGGAAATCTGGGATCCCACTTTCCCCCCAGGAAATGGGCATTGGGAGGGGGATTGGGAGGCTTTGATGTGCCTGGGTTAACTTGGGAAAAATCCGTGGCCATTTCCCGTTTTTAAAGGAGGTGCAGGTGCCCCACATTCCTGGTTTTCCACAGAAATACCCCAAACAATGGGATGTGCTTGGTCAAACTGGCAGGGTTCAGTCCTTGAGTGGGAGCTTGGGGAGAACAGGCAGGATTGAAACATTCCAGGTGGGTCAGCTCTGCTTTTCCTCAGCAGGAAATTCCGAGGAAATTCCAGGGCTGGATTAAGGTGCAAACTGGTGATCCAGTTTTCCAGTGGAAAAGCAGCCATGGCACTGCTCCAGGGGGGAGGTTCCACATCCAGGTGGTTCAACACCTTTTATTTATTACAGGAATAAATGAAGGAGGGCAAACTGAATTTGCTCCAGGCTCTCTGGAGCCAAATCCACCTGGGAATGGCTGTACCTGGAATTGCTGGTTCAACAGTGCAGGGCTCAGATCCATGGAGTTGAGCTGGGTCCTTGCTTGGAATGTCAGGAATGGGAGAGGGAGCTGAGCCCCTTCTCCAGGCTGTCCCAATCCCAGTCTCTGGATCTCCAGTTTGTTCCTTAATTCATCCCATCAGCTTGGAATGTGGCAGGTTCCCCTTGGAGCAGTGCCATGGCTGCTTCCAAGCCTGTTTTCCATCCTGCCTCATCCTCAGAGCCTTTGGAATTCCAGTCTCTGGATCTCCACTTTGTTCTTAAATCCATCCCCACCATCCCTGGCTGTGGCAGCAGTGCCGTGGCTGCTTCCAGGCCCTTTTTCCAGCCTGTCTCAACATCAGAGCCATTGAAATTCCCCTCTCTGGATCTCCAGTTTGCCTCTTTAATTTATTCCTGTGGTGTTGAACCACCTGGATGTGAAACTTTCCTCTTGGAGCAGCACTGTGGCTGCTTCCAGGCCCTTTTTCCAGGCTCAGAGCCACTGGAATTCCAGCCTCTGGATCTCCACTTTGTCCCTTAATCCATCCCCATGATCCTGAACTCCCTGGATGTGGAACCTCCTCCTTGGAGCAGCAGTGTGGCTGCTTCCAGGCCCCTTTTCCAGGCTGCCTTATCCTCAGAGCCATTGGAATTCCAGTCTTTGGATCTCCACTTTGGCTCCTTAATTTACCCTTATCATTTGAACCACCTGGATGTGGAACCTCCCCCTTGGAGCAGCACTGTGGCTGCTTCCAGGCCCTTTTTCCAGGCTCAGAGCCACTGGAATTCCCCTCTCTGGATCTCCACTTTGTTCTTTAATCCATCCCCATCATCCTGAACTCCCTGGATGTGGAATCTCCCCTTTGGAGCAGTGCCATGGCTGCTTTTCCAGCCTGTCATCAGAGCACTTGGAATTCCAGCCTCTGGATCTCCACTTTGGCTCCTTAATTTACCCTTATCATTTGAACCACCTGGATGTGGAACCTCCCCCTTGGAGCAGCAGTGTGGCTGCTTCCAGGCCCTTTTTCCAGCCTCAGAGCCACTGGAATTCCCCTCTCTGGATCTCCACTTTGTCCCTTAATCCCTCCCCACCCTCCCTGGCTGTGGCAGCAGTGCCGTGGCAGCTCCCAGGCCCCTTTTCCGTGGCGGAAGGGCACAGCTCCCCTTGGCTTCCCCTCGGCTCCGTGTCTCCAGCTCACCCCTTTCCCCCCTGCCCTCTCCCGTTGCCTGGCAGGTGCAAGAGCAAGGTGTACCCCGAGGAGCTGCCCAACACCAGCGTGGTGATCGTGTTCCACAACGAGGCCTGGAGCACGCTGCTGCGCACGCTGCACAGCGTCATCGCGCGCTCCCCGCCGCGCCTGCTGGCCGAGATCGTCCTGGTGGATGACGCCAGCGAGAGAGGTGGGGCAGTTCCCACCCCACATTCCCGTTTTCCTGCTTCCTGAGGGGGTCCTGCAGCTCGGGGAGGGGCTGGGAGTGGGGTTCTCAGCTGGGTCATCCCGGGTGTTGGGCAGAGGGGGGGAGGCTCTGAGGGTGTGGGAGGAATTCGTGGAGTGCCAGGGTGGTTTGGCTTGGAGGAGATCTTTAAAGGGTGGCTAATCCAGCCCCTCCCCATGGCAGGGACACCTTCCATCATCCCAGCCCCATCCAGCCTGGCCCTGGGCACTGCCAGGGATCCAGGGGCAGCCACAGCTGCTCTGGGAATTCCAGCCCAGCCAGGAATTGGGGCTGAAATCTCATCCTGGGAATGGGGATGGGCTGGGAGTTTCAATCCCGTCCCGTCCCATCCCATCCATTATCCCATCCCACCCCATTATCCCATCTCATCCCACCCCTGCCATGGCAGGGACACCTCCCACCATCCCAGGCTGCTCCAGCCTGGCCTTGGGCACTGCCAGGGCTCCAGGGGCAGCCACAGCTGCTCTGGGAATTCCAGCCCAGCCAGGAATTCCCAGTCTCCCACCCATCCCTTCCCTCTGGCAGTGGGAGCCATTCCCTGTGTCCTGTCCCTCCATTCCTTGTCCCCAGCCCCTCTCCAGCTCTCCTGGAGCCCCTCTAAGCCCTGGATCAGACCCAGCTCAGTTAATTTGATATTCCTGGAAAGGTCCATCCTTTCCTTCCTGCCTCTCCACCCTCCTCATTCCATGTCTCAGATTTTCCTGAATATCCCCACTAAGTCAGTTCCATGGAATCTCAGAGTGGTTTGGGTTGGGAGGGACCATCTCCTTCCAGCTCTGCCTTTATTGCTTCTCTTTGTGCTTGATTCCTTCACTTTTCATTTTTTTTTAATTTTTTGCCTTTTCATTTCTGTTTGAACCCCAGCCTTTAAAAAGCCAACTCTGCCCATGGAACTGGGACTCCTGGAAAAGGAATCCCATCAAGTTCCTTCAATGGCATCAATGGGATGAGAAAGGATCCTGGGGCAGCCCAATGGGCACTGGTGGCAAACTCAACCCTGCAGCCACTCCATCCTTCAGTCCTGCCCCATGGAGCATTAACTGAACCCTAATTACTCCCTGGATTTCCCTGCTCATTAATTAGCTTAATGATTCCCTGTGCCAGAGGGTGGGGCAGGATTTGAGCCAAGTCATTCCCATTTTTCCTGAAAGCATGCACAGAGCTCCAGTGGGGAAATTGGAGGGAATCCATCAAAATGGGGATTCCCATTGGGAATAGGGAAATCCATCAAAAAAAAAAAGCCTTTAAAAGCAAATAGCCCAAAGTGTCTTTGTTTTGTGGTTTATTCCAAGGAACTGACTGCGCTCTGTTTAAAATTCCTGTGACATTCCCCTGGAATAATCAGGGAAGGGTTTGGCTTGGAAGGGCCCTCAGAGCCCGGCTCACTCCCACCCCCCTGAGCCGCTCCAAGCCGGGAGCTCCCGTCCCCACCTCGGAACAAACCCTCCCTAACAGCCCCCCTTCCCTGCTGCTCCCCTGGCAGAGTTCCTGAAGGCCTCCCTGGAGGATTACGTGAGGAAGCTGGAGGTGCCCGTCAGGATCCTGCGGATGGAGCAGCGCTCGGGGCTGATCCGGGCGCGGCTCCGCGGGGCTGCAGCCTCCAGGGGCCAGGTCATCACCTTCCTGGATGCCCACTGCGAGTGCACCCTGGGCTGGCTGGAGCCCCTGCTGGCCAGGATCAAGGAGGACAGGTGAGGATCTCCCAGCTCCAGGGGCAGGGAGCTGCTCCAGGCCCTTCCCTGGCTACTCAAAAACAGGAATTTTTCTCCTTCGCTGAGCTGGAAGGAAAATAATTTCCAATCTTTCCTTAATTCGCTGCTGTTGGTATCAAAATCTCCTTCCTAAATAAACGTGGGAGCAGCTTTCCCGGGGTCTGGATCTCTCCTAGCCAGAGGAAGCTTTCTCCTTGTTTCTTACCAGGAACAACTCCTCTTTCTGACCTCCTGACCTCATGGAAATTTGCACCCTTTTTTGTCCTTTTCTTGTTTTCCCTTCTTTCACCCTTTTTCCCCATCTTTTTTTTTCTTCTTTCCTTCCCTTTTCCCTCCTTTTTTCCTTTTTCCCCTGCTTTTCCCCTCTTTTTTCCCTTCCTTCTTTCCCTCCATTTCCCTATTCTCCTTTCCCTCAGTTTTGAAGCTTTTCCCCCATTTTCCCCCTTTTCCTTTTTCCCCTTTCCTCCCTTTCTCTTCTTTTCCTTCTTCCTCCCCTTTCTTCCCTTTCCCCTTCTCTCTTTTCTTCCCTTTTTCCCCTTTTTTCCCCTTTCACTTACCTATACTCTTTTCCCTCTCCTTTCCCACCTTTTCTTTACCTTTCCCCCCTTTTCCCTTCTCTTTTCCCCCTCCTATTTTCCCTTTCTTCCCCCTCCTTCTTCCCCTCCTTTCCCCCTTCCCCACTCTTTCCCCCTTCTCCCTCATTTTAATTCCCCCCTTTTTCCTCCCCCTTTTCCCTTCCCTTTCCCCCCTTTTTTTCCTTTTTCTTCCCATTCCCTCTTTTTCCTCCTCTTTTTCCTCCTTTTTTCCTCTTTTTCCTCTTTCTCCCCTCCTCTTTCTCTTTCTCCCCTCCTCTATTTTCCCTCCTCTATTTCCCCTCCTCTTTTCTCCCTTCCTTCCCCCTCTTCCCTCCCCCTTTTCCCTTCCCTTTCCCCCTTCTTTTCCCTTTTCTCCCCTTTTCCCCTTTTCTTCCCATTCCCTCTTTTTCCTCCTCCTTTTCCTCCTCCTTTTCCTCCTCCTTTCCCTCCTTTCCCTCCTTTCCCTCCTTTCCCTCCTTTCCCTCCTTTCCCTCCTTTCCCTCCTTTCCCTCCTTTCCCTCCTTTCCCTCCTTTCCCTCCTTTCCCTCCTTTCCCTCCTTTCTCTCCTTTTCCTCCTTTTCCTCCTTTTCCTCCTTTTCCTCCTTTTCCTCCTTTTCCTCCTTTTCCTCCTTTTCCTCCTTTTCCTCCTTTTCCTCCTTTTCCTCCTTTTCCTCCTTTTCCTCCTTTTCCTCCTTTTCCTCTTTCTCTATTTTCCCTCCTCTATTTTCCCTCCTCTTTTCCCCCTTCCTTCCCCCTCTTCCCTCCCTCTTTTCCCCTTCCTCCTCACTATTCCCCCCTTTCCCCCTCCCTTTTCCCCCTCCCTTTCCCCCCTTTTTCCCCCCTTCCCCCCCACCTCCCACCATGCCCAAACTCCCCCCTAACCCCCAAATTCCCATTTTTTTCCCCCCAGGAAAACCGTGGTGTGCCCCATCATCGACGTGATCAGCGACGACACCTTCGAGTACATGGCGGGCTCGGACATGACCTACGGGGGCTTCAACTGGAAGCTGAATTTCCGCTGGTACCCCGTGCCCCAGAGGGAGATGGAGCGCAGGAAGGGGGACAGGACCCTGCCTGTCAGGTCAGTGCCCCTCTTCTCCCAAAAATCCCCCCCAATTCCCAACATTCCGCTGCGGGATCGGAGGCAGAACCGCAGGGAAAGCGAAATCCGAAATCCGGGCGCGTCCTTGCTGCTGCAAACCCCATCCCGTCCTCTTCCCAATGGGCAGGATTTCCAAAGAGTTCTGCTTGTTCAGGAATTCCAAGGGTTTCTGCCTCTTCAGCTCCCTCTGTTCATTTGCTGCAAATGGATTTTTATTCCCATTTTTTGGGGATTTAAGGCAGATATTCCAAAGGATTTCTGAGCTTTGAGCCCCAGTGATTTGCACTTAACCCCATCCCATCCTCTTCCCATCATTCAGGAATTCCAAGGGTTTCTGCCTCTTGATTTGTGCAAATGGATTTTCATTCCCATTTTTTTGGGGATTTAGGGCAGATATTCCAAAGGATTTCTGAGCTTTTTTGAGCTTTGAACCCCAGTGATTTGCACTTAACCCCATGCCATCCTCTTCCCAATGTTCAGGAATTCCAAGGGTTTCTGCCTGTTCAGCTCCAGTGTTCAGGAATTCCAAGGATTTCTGCTCCTTGATTTGCTGCAAATGGATTTTCATTCCCATTTTTTGGGGATTTAGGGCAAAAATTCCTGCTTTTTTGGCATTTATTCCAAAGGATTTCTGAGCATTTCTGGACTTTGAACCCCAGTGATTTGCACTTTACCCCATCCCATCCTCTTCCCAATGTTCAGGAATTCCAAAGAATTCTGCTTGTTCAGCTCCAGTGTTCAGGAATTCCAAGGATTTCTGCCTCTTGATTTGCTGCAAATGGATTTTTATTCCCATTTTTTCAGGATTTAAGGCAGATATTCCAAAGGATTTCTGAGCATTTTTGAGCTTTGAACCCCAGTGATTTGCACTTAACCCCATCCCATTCTCTTCCCAATGTTCAGGAATTCCAAGGGTTTCTGCCTGTTCAGCTCCAGTGTTCAGGAATTCCAAGGATTTCTGCTCCTTGATTTGCTGCAAATGGATTTTTATTCCCATTTTTTTGGGATTTAAGGCAGATATTCCAAAGGATTTCTGAGCATTTTTGAGCTTTGAACCCCAGTGATTTGCACTTAACCCCATCCCATCCTCTTCCCAACATTCAGGAATTCCAAGGGTTTCTGCTTGTTCAGGAATTCCAAGGGTTTCTGCCTGTTCAGCTCCAGTGTTCAGGAATTCCAAGGATTTCTGCCTCTTGATTTGCTGCAAATGGATTTTCATTCCCATTTTTGGGGGGATTTAGGGCAGATATTCCAAAGGATTTCTGAGCATTTCTGAGCATTGAACCCCAGTGATTTGCACTTAACCCCATGCCATCCTCTTCCCAATGTTCAGGAATTCCAAGGGTTTCTGCCTGTTCAGCTCCAGTGTTCAGGAATTCCAAGGATTTCTGCTCCTTGATTTGCTGCAAATGGATTTTTATTCCCATTTTTTCAGGATTTAAGGCAGATGTTCCAAAGGATTTCTGAGCATTTTTGAGCTCTGAACCCCAGTGATTTGCACTTTACCCCATCCCATCCTCTTCCCATCGTTCAGGAATTCCAAGGATTTCTGCCTGTTCAGCTCCCTCTGTTAATTTGCTGCAAACGGATTTTTATTCCCATTTTTTTGGGATTTAGGGCAAAATTTCCTGGGTTTTCAGGATTTATTCCAAAGGATTTCTGAGCATTTCTGGACTTTGAACCCCAGTGATTTGCACTTTACCCCATCCCATCCTCTTCCCAATGTTCAGGAATTCCAAGGGTTTCTGCCTGTTCAGCTCCAGTGTTCAGGAATTCCAAGGATTTCTGCTCCTTGATTTGCTGCAAATGGATTTTCATTCCCATTTTTTGGGGATTTAGGGCAAAAATTCCTGCTTTTTTGGCATTTATTCCAAAGGATTTCTGAGCATTTCTGGACTTTGAACCCCAGTGATTTGCACTTTACCCCATCCCATCCTCTTCCCAATGTTCAGGAATTCCAGAGTTCTGCTTGTTCAGCTCCAGTGTTCAGGAATTCCAAGGATTTCTGCCTCTTGATTTGCTGCAAATGGATTTTTATTCCCTTTTTTGGGGGGATTTAGGGCAAAAATTCCTGCTTTTTTGGCATTTATTCCAAAGGATTTCTGAGCATTTTTGAGCTTTGAAGCCCAGTGATTTGCACTTAAATTCCTGGTTTATTGCTTGGAAAATGGGATTGATGAGGGAGCACCCTGAGGGAAAAATGATCCAAGAGCACATCCTGACCTCTTCCATTTTATTGCTGGAATCACAGAGTGGAACAAAACCTCTTCCAAAAGCTGAAATGGAGCTGAAAAGGGAACAAATGGAATAAATTCCTGCCCGTGGGATGTTTGCTCAGCTGCTGGGGCTTCCTGCAAAACCCCAAAAAAGACCCAAAAAAGTTCCCTGAGTGGATGGAATGGGTTTAAATCCTGGGAAGTGGGAAAAATTCCAGTCCTGCAGGTGGAGGGAGGGGCAACTCAGGGATCAGCCCAGGCAAGGAAGGGCAGGAAAAACCTCCCAAAATCGCTCTCAAAATTCCCATTTCTGTCCCTGATCGTCCTGGAAAGGCTGGAATTGGGGGAAGGGCAGGTTTGGGTTTATTCCCAGGAAAAGCAAGCAGGGCCCTGGCTATCAGAGCAGGGAATTGTTTTCCTCCTGATCCAAAATCTCCTCCTTGGGCCAGCAGCTCCTGATGAAAGCTCAGGTGTGCGTGGAAATTGGGAAAATGAGTGATCCTGAGGAGCTGCAGGGCCTGGCTGAGCTCCAGCCATCCTGCCTCTCCTCAATCCCTTCCCAGGCACAGGGAATTTCCAATTTCCTGCAGTCCCAGGCCTCATTTCCTTGCCCTGAAATGGAGCAGGGCTCAAAATTAACCCTGCCTCGGACACTGAATTGAATCTTAAAATTCATAAAGCAAAAAAAAAAAAAAATTGGGTTTGTTTAATTCCTTTTATTTTTTTTTCCCCATCAGTTTTTTGCTGGAATTTTGGGGGATTCTCTGGGATAAAATGGGAGTTGGGAAGCAAAAGGGGCAGAGGGACAAATGTCACCTGGGCCACAGTTGTCACAAAGAGCTGAGGGTGAAGGGTTGGTGCTTTAGGCTGGGTTAAGTCCAAAATCTCAGGTTTAGTCAGAGAATCCCAGAATCATGGAATTCTTCAGGCTGTGCTGGGCATTTCCAGCCCGTTTTTATGGAATTTTTCCATGCTTTTCCCTCTGTTTTTGAGGCTGAAGGCACCCCAGGCTGGGATTAGAAATACTAAAAACAGAGATTGAGGTGCAGGAAATGTTTTGTATAAATTAGGGATTGAGAGGGAAAAGACAGCATCAAATCCTAGGAAAAATGCAAGGTCAAAAAATAGGAAAAACACGAGATTAAATATCAGGAATGTGCTAAATCATGGAATTTCCTGAGCTGGAAGGGACCATCAATCCAACCCCTGAAGGACATCCCAAAAATTCCCCCCGTGCCTGGGAACATTTTCCAAATGCTCCTGGAACTCTGGATATTATTATATTGCTGATTACCTTGATAATATCTTAATTATTAATAAGGAAACTTGGAGTTGATGGCAGTTAATGAGCCCTGCCTGGGTTGGTGCTAATCCTGGTGCCAATCCCTCATTCCCAGCTCTGCCTCTGCAGGAATTCTGCTGCTGGAAGCCTGGGATGGGATTCCTTGGGAAGAGCAGCAGGAGGTGGGAGCTCCAGGGCTGGAATCTCTGGATTTGCCATCCCTCTTCCTCTCTCCCATGAAATCCTGGGGTGGGTTTGGCTTTCCTGGGATGCAGCAAAGCTGGGAATGCTGGGCAGGGGTGGGAATGCTGCTGCTGGGAGCTGCAGGAATGGGGAGCAGCTGTTGCTTCCCAAAGAAAACAGGATCAGGTGGAGATGGGAGTCACTCACAGGTGATTCCACAGGGAAAAGATGCAGAAATGAGGAGCAAAAATGATTTTTCCAGCTTGAAAAGCGCTTCAAGCCCTTTTGTCTTCCCCAGATTTTGGCTGAGCTGGTTTTCCAGGGAAAGCCCTGCAGGTCTGGCTGTGTCCCATGAAATTCCCATCCCAGGGAACAGCCCTGCCTGCTGCATTCCCCTGATCCCAGGGGCTGGGCTGGGGATTGGGGCACGAGCTGGTGAATTTGCCAGTGTGGAACTCGGTTTGTTAGGGAGGGATTTGGGAAGTGTTTGGTTTTAGGAAGCAAAGGACATTGGGGCCCTTTGGAAAAATCCAGGTCTGTGTGTCCAGTTCAGTTTCATCCTTCAAAATCTGCTGAAAGCTCAGTCTTGGGAAAAACGGGGAATTTTGTATCAAGCAGAAAGTGTCTCCATGCAGGGGGAGGGAGGAGAAGGTTTGGGTTGGGAAGGACCTTAAATCCCATCCCAATCCATCCAGGGACACCTCCCACATCCCAGGCTGCTCCAGCCTGGCCTTGGGCACTGCCAGGGCTCCAGGGGCAGCCACAGCTGCTCTGGGAATCCCAGCCCAGCCAGGAATTCCCAATTCCCAATCTCCCAGCCAGCCCTGCCCTCTGGCAGTGGGAGCCATTCCCTGTGTCCTGTCCCTCCATCCCTTGTCCCCAGTCCCTCTCCAGCTCTCCTGGAGCCCCTCCAGGCCCTGCCAGGGGCTCTGAGCTCTCCCTGGAGCCTTCCCTTCTCCAGGGGAACATTCCCAGCTCTCCCTGGAGCCTTCCCTTCTCCAGGGGAACATTCCCAGCTCTCCCTGGAGCCTTCCCTTCTCCAGGGGAACATTCCCAGCTCTCCCTGGATCCTTCCCTTCTCCAGGGGAACATTCCCAGCTCTCCCTGGATCCTTCCCTTCTCCAGGGGAACATTCCCAGCTCTCCCTGGAGCCTTCCCTTCTCCAGGGGAACATTCCCAGCTCTCCCAGCCCGGCTCCAGAGGGGCTCCAGCCCTGCAGCAGCTCCAGAGCCTCCTCCTAAGGGTCACTCCAGGAAATTCCATGGATTTGGAGCTGCTGGGATGAGCTGAGCCCCCGACCCCTTTGGCTGTGCTGGGATATCTCAGAGGAGAGCTGGGATTTGGGATTGAGCTGTTCCCTCCCAGATAAATAAATCCCTGTGCTCCCCCAGCTGGGCTGGGCACTCCTGGGTCACTTGGGGCCCTTTGGGGCTCCCTGGGAGGCAAAGCCGAGCCATGGAACTCCTCCTGAGCATTCCCAATGGGATTGGAGCTGCTGCTCACTCAGGAGGCCCCAAATCCCAATTCTCCTGAAATAATCCATGGAAATCCCACCCACTTCACCCTCACAATTCTCCTGAAATAATCCAGGGAGCAACCCCGGAGTGTGGCTGGGCCAAAACTCTGTGGATTTTGGAAGAAGAGCAGCAAAAATCCAGTTAAAATTGTCTTTATTGCTCCTTGGAGTGAGGCTGGGCCTGAAGTCCATGGATTTTGGGGGAAGAGCAGGAAAAATCCAGTTAAAATTCTCTTTTATTTTTCCTTGGAGTGAGGCTGGGTTAAAACTCCGTGGATTTTGGGGAGCAGCAAGAAAAATCCAGTCAAAATTGTCTTTATTGCTCCTTGGAGTGAGGCTGGGCCTGAGATCCATGGATTTTGGGGAAGAGCAGAGAAAATCCAGTCAAAATTCTCTTTATTCTTCCTTGGAGTGAGGCTGGGCCCGAAGTCCATGGATTTTGGGGATGAGCAGGAAGATTCCAGTTAAAATTGTCTTTTATTTTTCCTTGGAGTGAGGCTGGGTTAAAACTCCGTGGATTTGGGAGTAAGAACAGGAAAAATCCAGTTAAAATTCTCTTTCCCTAGCTCCTCTCTGTTATCCATAGAATTCTGTGAAATGTGCTGTCGATTCCAGAGCCTCCTTTAAAAGGTCTTTTTTTCTTTTTTCTTTTTCCTTTTTTTTCTTTCCTTTCTCCCTTTTTTTTTCCTGTTTTCCTTTGTTTTTTGTGTTTTTTTTCCTGTTTGTTTTCCCCCCAGGACCCCAACTATGGCTGGTGGCCTGTTTTCTATTGACAGGAGCTACTTTGAAGAGATAGGAACTTACGATGCAGGAATGGATATCTGGGGTGGCGAGAATCTTGAAATGTCCTTTAGGGTAATTCCTCTTTTCCTTCCTTTGCTTTTCCCCTCCACCCCTAAAAAGATAAAAATTCCCCCCCCATTTGTGCTGTCGTTCCTTCAGGGAGCTCCTGCTTTAGCTGGCCTGCGAGGCGTGGGTTAAATGGGATTTTTAAAATTTGGGGGAAAGCCTCGTCGGGGTGTTTTGGGAATTTTTTATTATTTTTTTTTTTTTTTTGCATGGAATATTTTAATATTGAGGGGTTTTATCCCTGCCAAAATTCCGTATATTTCAGTCATTCCTTCATGGAAGAAACAAGGTGCCCGGTGGGAATTTGATATAAATTTATGTTAAAAAATAAAATTAAAAATAAGTTTTAGGAGGGGTTTTATCCCTCCCAAAATTCCACATAGTTCAGTCTTCATGGAAGAAACAAGGTGGAATTTGATATAAATTTATGTTAAATAATAAAATTAAAAATTAAGTTTTAGGAGGGATTTTATCCCTCGCAAAATTCCATATATTTCAGTCTTCATGGAAGAAACAAGGCGGAATTTGATATAAATTTATGTTAAATAATTAAAAGTAAGTTTTAGGAGGGGGTTTTATCCCTCCCAAAATTATGTTAAATAATAAAATTAAAAAGAAATTTTAGGAGGGGTTTTATCCCTCCCAAAATTCCGTATATTTCACTCATTCCTTCACGGAAGAAACGAGGTGGGATTTGATATAAATTTATGTTAAATAATGAAATTAAAAGTAAATTTTAGGAGGGGTTTTATCCCTCCCAAAATTCCATATTTCAGGAAGGAAATGAATGAATTTCATTTCAGGAATTCATTTCATTTCAGGAATGAATTTCAGTCATTACTTCACAGAAGCAGTGAGGTGCCCAGTGGGAATTTAATATAAATTTATGTTAAATAATGAAATTAAAAGTAAGTTTTAGGAGGGGTTTTATCCCTCCCAAAATTCCATATATTTCACTCATTCCTTCACAGAAGAAACAAGGTGAAATTTGATATAAATTTATGTTAAATAATAAAAATAAGTGTTAGGAGGGGTTTATCCCTCCCAAAATTCCATATATTTCAGTCTTCATGGAAGAAACGAGGTGGGATTTGATATAAATTTATGTTAAATAATGAAATTAAAAGTAAATTTTAGGAGGGGTTTTATCCCTCCCAAAATTCCATATTTCAGGAAGGAAATGAATGAATTTCATTTCAGGAATTCATTTCATTTCAGAAATGAATTTCAGTCATTACTTCACAGAAGCAGTGAGGTGCCCAGTGGGAATTTAATATAAATTTATGTTAAATAATGAAATTAAAAATAAGTTTTAGGAGGGGTTTTATCCCTCCCAAAATTCCATATATTTCACTCATTCCTTCACAGAAGAAACAAGGTGAAATTTGATATAAATTTATGTTGAATAATAAAAATAAGTGTTAGGAGGGGTTTATCCTTCCCAAAATTCCATATATTTCAGTCTTCATGGAAGAAACGAGGTGGGATTTGATATAAATTTATGTTAAATAATAAAATTAAGAATAAGTTTTAGGAGGGGTTTTATCCCTCCCAAAATTCCATATTTCAAGAAGGAAATGAATGAATTTCATTTCAGGAATTCATTTCATTTTAGGAATGAATTTCACTCTTTCCTTCACAGGAGAAATGAGGTGCCCAGTGGAAATTTGATATAAATTTATGTTAAAAAATAAAATTAAAAATAAGTTTTAGGAGGGGTTTTATCCCTCCCAAAATTCCACATAGTTCAGTCTTCATGGAAGAAACAAGGTGGAATTTGATATAAATTTATGTTAAATAATAAAATTAAAAATTAAGTTTTAGGAGGGATTTTATCCCTCACAAAATTCCATATATTTCAGTCTTCATGGAAGAAACAAGGTGGAATTTGATATAAATTTATGTTAAATAATTAAAAATAAGTTTTAGGAGGGGGTTTTATCCCTCCCAAAATTATGTTAAATAATAAAATTAAAAAGAAATTTTAGGAGGGGTTTTATCCCTCCCAAAATTCCATAGATTTCAGTCTTCATGGAAGAAACGAGGTGGGATTTGATATAAATTTATGTTAAATAATGAAATTAAAAATAAGTGTTAGGAGGGGTTTTGTCCCTCCCAAAATTCCATATTTCAGGAAGGAAATGAATGAATTTCATTTCAGGAATTCATTTCATTTTAGGAATGAATTTCACTCTTTCCTTCACAGGAGAAATGAGGTACCCAGGGGAAATTTGATATAAATTTATGTTAAATAATGAAATTAAAAGTAAGTTTTCGGAGGGGATTTTATCCCTGCCAAAATTCCATACATTTCAATCACTCCTTCATGGAAGAAACAAGGTGGAATTTGATCTAAATTTATGTTAAATAATAAAATTAAAAAGAAGTTTGAGGAGGGGTTTTATCCCTCCCAAAATTCCATATATTTCACTCATTCTTTCATGGAAGAAATGAAGTGCCTGGTGGGAATTTGATATGAATTTATGTTAAATAAGAAAATTAAAAATAAGTTTTAGGAGGGGTTTTATCCCTCCCAAAATTATGTTAAATAATCAAATTAAAAATAAAATTTTAGGACCTTTTGGGAATGGTGCCATCATGGCCTGGCAGGTTCTGGGTGCACAGAAAGGCAGAGTGGGGAGCTGAGTGGGATAAGGAATGGTTGGAAGGGATTTGGGGAATGGCTTTGAGCTCCTCTGGTGTCCCTGCACAATTTCTGGGGTTCTGGGTGGGAACAACCCCCAGCACATCCTGGGAATGCCCTTTCCCCTTTCCCTCCTGTGCCATTCACCCAGCACTGTTTTCCTGAAGTTTTGCCCCTGTTCCACTTCCCTTCCCTCTGGAGTTTTTCAGGGAACAGACTTTTTTTTCCAGCTGGGAATTTGGAAAGCTTTTCCAGGCCATTCCTCTGAACTTTGATTGTTCCCTTTGCAGGAAAATCAAAGACTTCAGTTCCCCTCCTGAGCCTGGGGGCTTCAAATGAGGAAATTCCCTTTTTTTTTTTTTTTGCTGTTTTAACCCCTAAAATTCCTCCCTGGATGTGCCAAGGAATTTTTTTCCTTGCTTTTCCATGTTTTTTCAGGAGATCCCTGGAGCAGGGAGTGTTAGAGCATCCCAAATGTGCCTTTCCCACCCCAAAGCAGTGCCTGGATGGGCTCAGGGGTGGGGATAAATTGGGATTTTGCTGTGGGAAGGCCAGGGAATCACCCGGTGCTGTTTGTTGGGATTTAGAGCCTCTGGAAGGAAACCCAGCTGCAAATCCAGGGGTATTCTATTTATCAGGGACTTTATCCAAGGGTTCAAATCCCAAATCCGTGGGAAATTGGGAGCTGAGGGATCAGGGAGGTTCCCTCATCCCGTGGGATTGGGAAAGTCTCCTGCCAGGAAAACCCTGGGAGCAAGGAAGATGAACTGGGGCTGGAGCAGGCACAGGGATGCTCCTGGAGCTGTTCTGGCATCCAGGATTTGATCTCCAAAGGGAGGGAGGAGATTTGGGATTGGATCAGAATAATAAAAATAAATCCCAAAAAATAACCCCAAAACATAAATCCCAAACAATAAATAAATCCCCCAAAAAATAAACCCAGCCCCCTCCCAAATCTTGTGAATTCCTGAATCCTCAGAAATGTAATCCAGTGCTTTTCCTTGCCCTGGATCACATCTCTCATCTGCATCCAGCTCCAGCATCATCCCAAAGAATAATTCAAAAATTCCCAGCTTTTTTTGCTCTCAGAGGCATTTCCAGGAGGAGCAGCCGTGGGGTATAATTTGATTATTTTGGGAAAATCCAGGTTTTTTCTTTTGGCTGCTTCTCGTTGCTGTTGGGTCTTCAGTGACTCCTTTTAGGAATGTCTTTTAATTAGGGAAAAATAATATTATATTTATATTTACATTTACATTTATATTATTATTATTATTCCTGGCAGGAATCTCTTAGGTCTCCAAGGGTTTGCTTTAGTCAAGGAAAAAAACCTGATTTATTCCTAAACTTTATTTTTATTGATGGAATTGCTGGCATTTTTAGTTTTCTGTTAAATTCTCCAGGTGGTTTATTTAAGCCCTGAGAACTTGATGCTCTTCAAGGAATTCCTATGGCTTTGGAAAGGGAATTAAAACCAACCTGTCCATGAGAAAAAGAAAAAAAAACCCTTTGAGATTATTCCTTAGGATAATCCAGGCAGGGCTGGGAAAGGGAATGTGAGCTCTGAGCGGGGTGGGATGGGATTTATTTGGGATTTATTTGGGATTTTTGGTGCTACTGGAAGTGCAGGAAGGACAGGGAAGAGGGGATTTCCCCAGGGATGTGAGAGTGGGGTTGTTCTGATCTCTGGAATCCCTGCTTTGGCTGTTGTGGGGATTGGGACACGGATGAGGAGCAGGAAAGGTTAATTCCTTCAGAATCCAGCTGGGAGAGAGCTGGGAATGTTCCCCTGGGGAAGGGAAGGCTCCAGGGAGAGCTGGGAATGTTCCCCTGGAGAAGGGAAGGCTCCAGGGAGAGCTGGGAATGTTCCCCTGGAGAAGGGAAGGCTCCAGGGAGAGCTGGGAATGTTCCCCTGGAGAAGGGAAGGCTCCAGGGAGAGCTGGGAATGTTCCCCTGGAGAAGGGAAGGCTCCAGGGAGAGCTCAGAGCCCCTGGCAGGGCCTGAAGGGGCTCCAGGAGAGCTGGAGAGGGACTGGGGACAAGGGCTGGAGGGACAGGACACAGGGAATGGCTCCCAGTGCCAGAGGGCAGGGCTGGCTGGGAGATTGGGAATTGGGAATTCCTGGCTGGGCTGGAATTCCCAGAGCAGCTGTGGCTGCCCCTGGAGCCCTGGCAGTGCCCAAGGCCAGGTTGGAGCAGCCTGGGATGGTGGGAGGTGTCCTGTATGGATTGGGATGGGATTGGATTTAATTTAATTTAATTTAATTTAATGCCCTTTCCGACCCAACCCATCCCATAGTTCCCAGGAGTTGCAGCAGTGAGGGGTGAGTGCATCCCAGAGTCTCTGTGGGGAACAGATCCCTGAAATCCCACAGTTCTTAGGCAGGATGGGAACTTTGGGAAATTCATTCCCAGGGAGCATCCCAGGAGGTTGATTGGTTTGGGATTTTTAAAAAATAATTAAAAATTCCTAAGGAGAGGGTGCAGGTTTCCCAGATCCAATCCCAGCTGGCACAGGGAGCAGGTTGCTCCAAGGAGAAGCAAAAATGGACACGTTTTCCAAAACTTCCCTGAATTTTCCCTTCGAATTCCTGATAAATTGGGTGGGGACACAACTCCCAACATCTCAGTCCCTCCTGGATTTGGGGCTGTTTTCCTGCACATTTTCCACATTCCCATTGCAGATCTGGCAGTGTGGGGGCTCCATCGTCACCTGCTCCCATGTAGGACACGTTTTCCAAAAATTCCCTGAATTTTCCCTTCAAATTCCCAATAAATTATGGGGGGAAAAGAACAGGGACGCAGCTCCCAGCATCTCAGTCCCTGCTGGGTTTGGGGCTGTTTTCCCTCCACGTTTTCCACATTCCCATTGCAGATCTGGCAGTCGCTGGAGATTGTCACCTGCTCCCACGTGGGACACATTTTCCAAAAATTCCCTGAATTTTCCCTTCAAATTCCCAATAAATTATGGGGGGAAAAGAACAGGGACGCAGCTCCCAGCATCTCAGTCCCTGCTGGATTTGGGGCTGTTTTCCTGCACATTTTCCACGTTCCCATTGCAGATCTGGCAGTCCCTGGAGATTGTCACCTGCTCCCACGTGGGACATGTCTTCCAAAAATTCCCTGAATTTTCCCTTCAAATTCACAATAAATTGGGTGGGGACACAGCTCCCAACATCTCAGTCCCTCCTGGATTTGGGGCTGTTTTCCTGCACGTTTTCCACGTTCCCATTGCAGATCTGGCAGTCCCTGGAGATTGTCACCTGCTCCCATGTGGGACACATTTTCCAAAAATTCCCTGAATTTTCCCTTCAAATTCCTGATAAATTGGGTGGAGACACTAAGAGGGACACAACTCCCAGCACATCAACCCCTGCTGGGTTTGGGGCTGTTTTCCCTCACGTTTTCCACGTTCCCGTTGCAGATCTGGCAGTGTGGGGGCTCCATCATCACCCACTCCCATGTAGGACACGTTTTCCAAAAATTCCCTGAATTTTCCCTTCGAATTCCTGATAAATTGGGTGGGGACACCAAAACATCTCAGTCCCTGCTGGGTTTGGGGCTGTTTTCCCCTCACGTTTTCCACGTTCCCATGGCAGATCTGGCAGTCCCTGGAGATTGTCACCTGCTCCCATGTGGGACTCATCTTCAAAATTTCCCTGAATTTTCCCTTCAAATTCCTGATAAATTGGGTGGGGACAACGACAGGGACACAACTCTCAGCACCTCAACCCCTGCTGGGTTTGGGGCTGTTTTCCCTCACGTTTTCCACGTTCCCATGGCAGATCTGGCAGTGTGGGGGCTCCCTGGAGATCGTCACCTGCTCCCACGTGGGACACGTGTTCCGCAAGGCCACCCCCTACACCTTCCCGGGGGGCACCGGCCACGTCATCAACAAGAACAACCGCAGGCTGGCCGAGGTCTGGATGGACGAGTTCAAGGATTTCTTCTACATCATCTCCCCTGGTATGGGCTGGAAGGGTTCCTGAGAGAAAGGGGAGCTGGAAATGGGAGGTGGTGTGGAGGTGTGGAGGTGTTTGGGGTGGAGAAGTTCTCTGAGATCTTTGGGTTCAAGCATTGCCAGCACTGCCCCGTGTCCTCAGTGCCACCTCCACAGGGCCTTGAGATCCCTGCAGGGGTGGGGACTCCACCTGAGCACCTTTTCCATGGTGGAATTGTCCCAATGTCCACCCTGAGCTCCCCTGGCCCAGCCTGAGGCCGTTCCCTCTCCTCCTGTCCCTGTGCCCTGGGAGCAGAGCCCAAATCCCCCCCGGCTGTGCCCTCCTGGCAGGGAATTCCAGAGAGGGAAAAGATCCCTCTGGATCCTCCTTTTCTCCAGGCTGAGCCCCTTCCCAGCTCCCTCAGGAATTCTCCAGCCCCTTCCCAGCTCCCTCAGGAATTCTCCAGCCCCTTCCCAGCTCCCTCAGGAATTCTCCAGCCCCTTCCCAGCTCCCTCAGGAATTCTCCAGCCCCTTCCCAGCTCCCTTCCCTTCCCTGGCCACGCTCCAGCCCCTCAGGATCTCTCGTGTCAGGAGGGGCCCAGGTTATCCCTGAAATCCCCAGGGGATCAGTGGGAAGGACAGCAGAGGTCCCAGCATGGAGAGCAGGAACCCTTTGGAGTTCCTGGAATTTCCTTCCCCGCGTGTGGCAGGGAGCATCCATGGAAGTGTCATTGCTGTTTTACTGTGGGATAAAAATTCCCATTTTTCCATCTTCAGACTTCCTTCCCAATGAAATCCCGTGGCAGAATCCATTTCAGTTTTCCCAAGTCAATAATACCCGTGTGAGTTTTGTGCTTCCTCCCCTGCACAGTTTCCTGGTGTTACCCCTGTTCCAGCTGAATTCCTGCTGTTCCAGTGCTTTGGTTTTCCCATAGGCTGCTCCAGGACTCTGCTTTTTCCAGGGGTTCAAGAGATCAGGAACCAGCACTTGATCCCAGCTGGGAAGAATCTCTGGGATTCTGCTTGTGGAATCCCATTTCTCCTGTAGCTGCATGGGATGTGCTCATAGAATATTCCCAATCCATCCTGGAAATCCCTTAACAAGATGGGAAATTTCAATTTTAAAAAGTCTGTGCTCATTTTAAGCACCCAATAATGGTGTAAAAAAATAGATATTTATGGATCTCTCCCTTATGGATTTTGTCCCATCAATTTTTAAGGAAGCTGTTCCTTTAAAACAGAATAATTAGGATGAAAAGCCAACCTGCTTTTTATAATTATTGTGAGGTTATTCCTTGTTTCTCCATGGGGAAAAACCACTTTTCGCTTCTGGAAGGAGCCCAAATCAGCTGGAATTCAGTGCTCCTAGAAGTGCCCTCTCCTCATTCCCAGGATTTGATAAAAAATTCCAACAAAGAACCCTTGGAGAAAATTGGATTGCAGGGAAAGGGTGGAATTAAGGTCACTGCCAGTGACAAGGGTTTGCAATCCAAAATTTGAGTTGTGTGGAAGAGTTTGGGAATAGATGTCTTTGTATTCCCTGATCTCTTCCCAAGTTATTTATTAGTAGCTGTATTAATTAACAGATAGAATATAATGAGGTGATTCCCCAGCGTTAAGAAGCAAATGGAGGAGAAAGGGAAATAAAATGAACGTTTTCGTGGAAGTTCTGCGTGAGAAGAAGTAGGAAAAAATAGATTTTTTTTAAAAATAGGGCATTCCTAAACATAAAAAAATATTCCTAAATATTTTTAATCCGCTCTTTGATCCTTTTTCCCTTCCTATTGATGAGGAAAGTGGAGCTCTCTGGCTAATTCTCTGGGAGAACAAAGGAATTTGCCTGTTGGTAAGGAGGGCTCTGCTATCCCTGGCACAGCCTCCTCCCCCAGCTCCTCTGGGAGCTGATTCATCCCATCCCTGAGCTCCCTGAGCTCCCAGGAGAGAGGAGCAGGGGTGGGAAACAGACTCCTCAGCAGAATAAAGGACACACCTCATCATTATATCTGCAATTAAAAATCTGGAGCCGTCCAGCTCCCTGGGAAAACAGAAACCTGCTGGAGGGGAGCCCAGCTTGAATTTTTGGGATCTTGAGCAAAATTTTAATTGGTGCCTTCTCCTGTTTTTGTGTGGATAGCAAGAAATCTTTCGTTGTGCTGAGATGAGTCAGGAGCCAGAGTTTTTAATAAATCCAAGCTGGATTTAAAAAAAAAACAAACCAAACCCAAAAACAGGAAAAAATCCCAAAGCAGTGAGGAAAACTCCCTCTTGGGTTCAGTGTAACCCTGCATTACCAAGGATTGGAGTTTTCCTTGGGAACAGCCTGGCTCAGGGCCTGCAGCTCATGAGCCAAATAATTCAGGAGGGCTTCAGAAATCCCAGAAATCCTGGATATGCTTCAGATGGGATT